>OY728147.1:1941032063-1942250897 GCA_963277665.1 Viscum album | reverse complement strand
CCACAAAACACCAAAACGGCGTGCGACGGTCCCCATTCGGAGCAAACGTGCTCTGAACGACCTGAAACCACACAGGAACGATAGAAATATTATTCCTGAGATGTAGGAGGAGGCCGCACGTCCATCGGACGTGCAGTGCGCGCGGCACGTCCGATTGTGTCGTTTTCAGCAGCGCGGCGCGCGCTGAAATGGCGCGTCGGGGGGTCAAAACCACCCGAACGACCTCTGAATGCCACGAAACCGTACGACAACATCTGAGGCGTGAATTGTGAAATGGTCGGCTAGACGGCACCTCATTCGGAGGTTCCGTGTGAACACGGCGGCCGGAAACGTGTTTCCGGCGCCATTAAACACCAAAATGGCGTGCGACGGTCCCATTCGGAGAAAACGTGCTCCGAACGACCTGAAACCGCACGGGAACGATAGAAATATTATTCCTGAGATGCAGGAGTAGGCCGCACGTCCATCGGACGTGCGGTGCGCGCGGCACGTCCGATTGTGTCGTTTTCAGCAGCGCGGCGCGCGCTGAAATGGCGCGTTGGGGGGTGAAAACCACCCGAACGACCTCCGAATGCCACGAAACCGTACGACAACATCCGGGGCGTGAATTGTGAAATGGTCGGCCAGACGGCACCTCATTCGGAGGTGCCGTGTGACCACGGCGGCCGGAAACGCGTTTCCGGCGCCTTTAAACACCAAAACGCCGTGCGGCGGTCCAATTCGGAGCAAACGTGCTCCGAACGACCTGAAACCGCATGGGAACGATAGAAATATTATTCCTGAGATGCAGGAGGAGGCCGAACGTCCGATTGTGTCGTTTTCAGCAGCGCGGCGCGCGCTGAAATGGCGCGTTGGGAGGTCAAAACCACCCGAACGACCTCCGATTGCCACGAAACCGTACGACAACATCCGGGGCGTGAATTGTGAAATAGTCGGCCAGACGGCACCTCATTCGGAGGTGCCGTGTGACCGCGGCGGCCGGAAACGCGTTTCCGGCGCCATTAAACACCAAAACGGCGTGCGGCGGTCCAATTCGGAGCAAACGTGCTCCGAACGACCTGAAACCGCACGAGAACGATAGAAATATTATTCCTGAGATGCATGAGGAGGCCACACGTCCATCGGACGTGCGGTGCGCGCGGCACGTCCGATTGTGTCGTTTTCAGCAGCGCGGCGCGCGCTGAAATGGCGCGTTGGGAGGTCAAAACCAACCGAACGACCTCTGAATGCCACGAAACCGTACGACAACATCCGGCGCGTGAATTGTGAAATGGTCGGCCAGACGGCACCTCATTCGGAGGTTCCGTGTGACCGCGGCGGCCGGAAACGCGTTTCCGGCGCCATAAAACACCAAAACGGCGTGCGGCGGTCCCATTCGGAGAAAACGTGCTCCGAACAACCTGAAACCGCACGGGAACGATAGAAATATTATTCCTGAGATGCAGGAGGAGGTCTCACGTCAATCGGACGTGCGGTGCACGCGGCACGTCCGATTGTGTCGTTTTCAGTAGCGCGGTGCGCGCTGAAATGGCGCGTTGGGGGGTCAAAACCACCCGAACGACCTCCGAATGCCACGAAACCGTACGACAGCATCCGGGGCGTGAATTGTGAAATGGTCGGCTAGACGGCACCTCATTCGGATGTGCCGTGTGACCGCAGCGGCCGGAAACGCGTTTCCGGCGCCATTAAACACCAAAACGGCGTGCGGCGGTCCAATTCGGAGAAAACGTGCTCCGAACAACCTGAAACCACACGGGAATGATAGAAATATTATTCCTGAGATGCAGGAGGAGATCGCTCGTCCATCGGACGTGCGGTGCGCGCGGCACGTCCGATTGTGTCGTTTTCAGCAGCGCGGCGCGCGCTGAAATGGCGCGTTGGGGGGTCAAAACCACCCGAACGACCTCCGAATGCGACGAAACCGTACAACAACATCCGGGGCGTGAATTTTGAAATGGTCGGCCAGAAGGCACCTCATTCGGAGGTGCCGTGTGACCGCGGCGGCCGGAAACGCGTTTCCGGCGCCATAAAACACCAAAACGGCGTGCGGCGGTCCAATTCGGAGCAAACGTGCTCCGAACGACATGAAACCGCATGGGAACGATAGAAATATTATTCCTGAGATGCAGGAGGAGGCCGCACGTCCATCGGACGTGCGGTGCACGCGGCACGTCCGATTGTGTCGTTCTCAGCAGCGCGGCGCGCGCTGAAATGGCGCGTTGGGGGGTCAAAACCACCTGAACGACGTCCGAATGCCACGAAACCGTACGACAACATCTGGGGCGTGAATTGTGAAATGGTCGGCCAGACAACACCTCATTCGGAGGTGCCGTGTGACCGCGGCGGCCGGAAACGCGTTTCCGGCGCCATTAAAGACCAAAACGGCGTGCGGCGGTCCAATTCGGAGCAAACGTGCTCCGAACGACCTGAAACCACACGGGAACGATAGAAATATTATTCCTGAGATGCAGGAGGAGGCTGCATGTCCATCGGACGTGCGGTGCGCGCGGCACGTCCGATTGTCTCATTTTCAGCAGCGCGGCGCGCGCTGAAATGGCGCGTTGGGGGGTTAAAACCACCCGAACGACGTCCGAATGCCACGAAACCGTACGACAACATCCTGGGCGTGAATTGTGAAATGGTAGGCCAGACGGCACCTCATTCGGAGGTTCCGTGTGACCGCGGCAGCTGGAAATGCGTTTCCGGCGCCATTAAACACCAAAACGGCGTGCGGCGGTCCAATTCGGAGCAAACTTGCTCCGAACGACCTGAAACCGCACGGGAACGATAGAAATATTATTCCTGAGTTGCAGGAGGAGGCCGCACGTCCATCGGACGTGCGGTGCGCGCGGCACGTCCGATTGTGTCGTTTTCAGCAGCGCGGCGCGCGCTGAAATGGCGCGTTGGGGGGTCAAAACCACCCGAACGACCTCCGAATGCCACGAAACCGTACGACAACATCCGGGGCGTGAATTGTGAAAATGGTCGGCCAGACGGCACCTCATTCGGAGGTGCCGTGTGACCGCGGCGGCCGGAAACGCGTTTCCGGCGCCATTAAACACCAAAACGGCGTGCGGCGGTCCAATTCGGAGCAAACGTGCTCCGAACGACCTGAAACCGCACGGGAACGATAGCAATATTATTCCTGAGATGGAGGAGGAGGCCGCACATCCATCGGACGTGCGGTGCGCGCGGCACGTCCGATTGTGTCGTTTTCAGCAGCGCGGCGCGCGCTGAAATGGCGCGTTCGGGGGTCAAAACCACCCGAACGACGTCTGAATTCCACGAAACCGTACGACAACATCCGGGGCGTGAATTGTGAAATGGTCGGCCAGACGGCACCTCATTCAGAGGTGCCGTGTGAACTCGGCGGCCGGAAACGCGTTTCCGGCGCCATAAAACACCAAAACGGCGTGCGGCGGTACCATTCGGAGCAAACGTGCTCCGAACGACCTGAAACCGCACGGGAACGATAGAAATATTATTCCTGAGATGTAGGAGGTGGCCGCACATCCATCGGACGTGCGGTGCACGCGGCACGTCCGATTGTGTCGTTCTCAGCAGCGCGGCGCGCGCTGAAATGGCGCGTTGGGGGGTCAAAACCACCCGAACGACGTCCGAATGCCACGAAACCGTACGACAACATCCGGGGCGTGAATTGTAAAATGGTCAGCCAGACAGCACCTCATTCGGAGGTTCCGTGTGACCGCGGCGGCCGGAAACGCGTTTCTGGCGCCATTAAACACCAAAACGGCGTGCGACGGTCCAATTCGGAGCAAACGTGCTCCGAACGACCTGAAACAGCACGGGGAAGATAGAAATATTATTCCTGAGATGTAGGAGGAGGCCGCACATCCATCGGACGTGCGGTGCGCGCGGCACGTCCGATTGTGTCGTTTTCAGCAGCGCGGCACACGCTGAAATGGCGCGTTGGGGGGTCAAAACCACCCGAACGACCTCCGAATGCCACGAAACCGTACGACAACATCCGGGGTGTGAATTGTGAAATGGTCGGCTAGACGGAACCTCATTCGGAGGTGCCGTGTGACCGCGGCGGCCGGAAACGCCTTTCCGGCGCCATTAAACACCAAAACGGCGTGCGTCGGTCCAATTCGGAACAAACGTGCTCCGAACGACCTGAAACCGCACGAGAACGATAGAAATATTATTTCTGAGATGCAGGAGGAGGCCGCACGTCCATCGGACGTGCGGTGCACGCGGCACGTCCGATTGTGTCGTTTTCAGCAGCGCGTCGCGCGCTGAAATGGCGCGTTGGGGGGTCAAAACCACCCGAACGAGGTCCGAATTCCACGAAACCGTACGAAAACATCCGGGGCGTGAATTTTGAAATGTTCGGTCAGACGGCACCTCATTCGGAGGTGTCGTGTGACCGCGGCGGCCGGAAACGCGTTTCTGGCGCCATAAAACACCAAAACGGCGTGCGGCGGTCCCATTCGGAGCAAACGTGCTCCGAACGACCTGAAACCGCATGGGAACGATAGAAATATTATTTCTGAGATGCAGGAGGAGGCCGCACATCCATCGGACGTGCGGTGCGCGCGGCACGTCCGATTGTGTCGTTCTCAGCAGCGCGGCGCGCGCTGAAATGGCGCGTTGGGGGGTCAAAACCACCCTAACGACGTCCGAATTCCACGAAATCGTACGACAACATCCGGGGCGTGAATTGTGAAATGGTCGGCCAGACGGCACTTCATTCGGAGGTGCCGTGTGACCGCGGCGGCCGGAAACGCGTTTCCGGTGCCATTAAACACCAAAACGGCGTGCGGCGGTCCAATTCGGAGCAAACGTGCTCCGAACGACCTGAAACCGCATGAGAACGATAGAAATATTATTCCTGAGATGCAGGAGGAGGCCGCACGTCCATCGGACGTGCGGTGCACGCGGCACGTCCGATTGTCTCGTTTTCAGCAGCGCGGCGCGCGCTGAAATGGCGCGTTGGGGGGTCAAAACCACCCGAACGACGTCCGAATGCCACGAAACCGTACGACAACATCCGGGGCGTGAATTGTGAAATGGTCGGCCAGACAGAACCTCATTCGGAGGTGCCGTGTGACCGCGGCGGCCGGAAACGCGTTTCCGGCGCCATTAAACACCAAAACGGCGTGCGGCGGTCCAATTCGGAGAAAACGTGCTCCGAACGACCTTAAACTGCACGGGAACGATAGAAATATTATTCCTAAGATGCAGGAGGAGGCCGCATGTCCATCGGACGTGCGGTGCGCGCGACACGTCCGATTGTGTCGTTTTCAGCAGCGTGGCGCGCGCTGAAATGGCGCGTTGGGGGGTCAAAACCACCCGAACGACCTCCGAATGCCACGAAACCGTACGACAACATCCGGGGCGTGAATTGTGAAATGGTCGGCTAGACGGCACCTCATTCGGAGGTGCCGTGTGACCGCGGCGGCCGGAAACGCTTTTCCGGCGCCATAAAACACCAAAACGGCATGCGGCGTTCCCATTCGGAGAAAACGTGCTCCGAACGACCTGAAACCGCACGGGAACGATAGAAATATTATTCCTGAGATGCAGGAGGAGGACGCATGTCCATCGGACGTGCGGTGCACGCGGCACGTCCGATTGTGTCGTTTTTAGCAACGCGGCGCGCGCTGAAATGGCGCGTTGGGGGGTCAAAACCACCCGAACGACGTCCGAAATGCCACGAAACCGTACGACAACATCCGGGGCATTAATTGTGAAATGGTCGGCCAGACGGCACCTCATTCGGAGGTGCCGTGTGACCGCGGCGGCCGGAAACGCGTTTCCGGCGCCATTAAACACCAAAACGGCCTACGGCGGTCCAATTCGGAGCAAACGTGCTCCGAACGACCTGAAACCGCACGGGAACGGTAGAAATATTATTCCTAAGATGCAGGAGGAGGCCGCACGTCCATCGGACGTGCGGTGCGCGCGGTACGTCTGTTTGTGTCGTTTTCAGCAGCGCGGCCCGCGCTGAAATGGCGCGTTGGGGGGTCAAAACCACCCGAACGACCTCCGAATGCCACGAAACCGTACGACAACATCCGGGGCGTGAATTGTGAAATGGTCGGCCAGACGGCACCTCATTCGGAGGTGCCGTGTGACCGCGGCGGCCGAAAACGCATTTCCGGCGCCATTAAACACCAAAACGGCGTGCGGCGGTCCAATTCGGAGGAAACGTGCTCCGAACGACCTGAAACCTCACGGGAACGATAGAAATATTATTCCTGAGATGCAGGAGGAGGCCGCACGTCCATCGGACGTGCGGTGCGTGCGGCACGTCCGATTGTGTCGTTTTCAGCAGCGCGGCGCGCGCTGAAATGGCGCGTTGGGGGGTCAAAACCACCCGAACGACGTCCGAATGCCACGAAACCGTACAACAACATCCGGGGCGTGAATTGTGAAATGGTCGGCCAGACGGAACCTCATTCGGAGGTTCCGTGTGACCGCGGCGGGCGGAAACGCGTTTCCGGCGCCATAAAACACCAAAACGGCGTGCGGCGGTCCCATTCGGAGCAAACGTGCTCCGAACGACCTGAAATGAGATTATTTCTTGAATCAAAGTTTTTAAATTATTATAGCACAATGATTTGATATTATATATATATTAAATATATATTAAAACATTTAAAATATATTATATATATATATTTATTTAAAATATTGTATTTAATAGTATATATATGAATATTTATATATATATTTATATTCAATTCAATAAAAAAAAATTTAAAACAAAATTTTTTTTAGAATAGCGACCGCCTGGCGGTCGCTGAAGGCCGATCTGCCGGCCTTCTTTAGCGACCGCCAATGGCGGTCGCTATAGGGTGCCCGACAGAGGGCCTTCAGCGACCGCCAGGCGGTCGCTGAAGGCCGATCTGCCGGCCTTCTATAGCGACCCCCATTGGCGGTCGCTAAAGGCCTCTAGCGACGAGGCAACAGCGACTGCCAATGGCGGTCGCTAATAGCCTTATTTACAGTAGCGAGTAGTTCTAAGTGACCATAATAGCCTAGAATACAAAAGACCATATGTGTATTTTCTCCATGAAACCATGTGTGGATCATCTCCAAGTAGCCCTATGTGGATTAGCTCTAAGTGACCATGTGTGGATCTGTTATCGGAAAATGTGTGTGGATCAGCTACCAACGACCCTATGTGGTTCAATTCCATGTGACCCTATGTAGAATAGCTACAAGTGGCCCTGTGTGGACAAACTATGATGGCCTAAGTGGGAAGTGTCTCTAGGTTACATAGATGTCCCACAATAACTATCAAGTATGAGTACCTCATCAGTCCTAGGTGTTTTGTGTCACAACTAATTGTGTTGATTTCTATACTTTAAATTATACCTGGGTGATTTTTTATTTCTTCATGATCTTGCTTCATGGTTTTATTTGTGGATTACATTGTGGTATTTCTTGTGTGGTTTGGTGTCCCTACTAAGTATTTAGTTACTCACCCATTCACAGGCTTCATCCTTCATGTGTTGCATCTGGTGTATAATGACTTCCAACATGATGGAGGACTTGGTGACCAAGGACCCGATGGTTCCAAATGAATCTGGAAGTAAGGGAGTGCTTCTACAGCTTCCAGAAGCCACACTACACTTACCAATCAGAAGGGGTTTTAAATGGATGTATTTTTTTGATATTCTGTTCATTTTTTTTCTAATTTTATGGGTTTGTATTCTGGACTATTTGACCTACATCTTGTACCTTTACATAGTGGTTGTTTAGTGGCATTAATGTTCTACCATTCTAGTTTTTGGGACGTGGTTGTGTGTGTTTTCCAATAAGAACTTAGGAAAATTCCTCCCATTTGAAGGTTGACACCTTAGGCGCTGGTCGCCAACCCCTGGCCTTCAATAGGAGGTCTTGGGGGAGCCATGACATGGTCCTTAGGGGACAAGTCGTGAAACATCGGTTATTCATGGATTCCCTATATAATTACATGCTCAGACACCTACAACATAGGAATCCTAATGAATTAAAACTCATCAACCGGTCCGATTAATTCCCTTTCCATAGAAGGTTGTGTCATAATATTTATAATTGTTTCGACATGAAAGATGTTCTTCAGGGCATTGTTGACTCTTGACTTGTGATATTAAAAATTCCCTAGAGTAGGTGTCTTTTATATTAATCACCCTATTATAAGAATATAACGTTTGGAAGAATGTTTTGTCTTGGTGAGAAAATTTTTTTGATTAACTTGATTACTCAAAAAATAGATTATCAAGATCATAACGCTCTAGATGTAAAGTTCTATAAACTCATGATAGCTCCACCAACCAATATGGTGACATCATATGTACATCCCATGAGTTGGTGTGACCACCTAATGTAGTAAGTGACATGGGGGGAAGAAACAAATTCTACTCTACGGAAAGCCTTAACTCTTGCAAATTTTATCCCTACAACATTTGTAACATGCGAACCACTCCACCAAATGGAATCCTTGTCAGATTGAGTGATAATATTTTGTTCCATAAATACAATACACATGAAAAATCCACTATCTAATTACGATTATTCCACCAAATATGGTTCCATTGTGTATAATTGGGGAACATACGGTCGTATGCATTGGAGACAATGATACATGGGACAATGCGGGTGTGGTCAGACTCAATATTCAGGTCATATACCCATGAAGGATATATATGTTGTCATGAATCATGGAGAATTTCTCCATTAGACTCAAAAGTGGAAAATAATGCCTTAGAGACCTCCAATAGTCTCATACACTTGATTGTTTTCAATTACCGCTTAGCGGGGGTTCAATCTGACCAACCCACGAAATATGGAAGGATAGTGTGACCTACGCCACTAGTAGAAGATACTCACTCAACCTCCATCCGAGAACTGTGACTTCCTACCTTAGATGCTCAATCTCTTGAAATGCATTCCTAAGAGCAACACCATATCGGGAATTGCCGACCTCAAGCACAAAAGTAAGATGTTATGAAATAGTTATCTATAGTCCTTATTATTCTCTCAGTCCTTGATGCACATCATCTTTCAAAAGAAATCAATGAGGAACTTCTTGATTCCCTATAGGTCATGAAGGAATTTGATACATAAGCACAAAAATATGAGGTCTATTAAGTATAGAAAATGTCTTTTGGATTTCATTTTTCCTTCTCATTAACTAATAAAAATTAGGAGGAGTCCATCCAAAGGATAATTAGGCCCTTATAATTTTCAGTCAGACATCATAATGTCAATGTCCTATATGTGCTGAATGATAATGGAGCTTGTGTTAATGTCATCCCATTTTGAACCCTTCGATACATGGGTTGTAGTAAAGGGGACATATACTCCAAAAAATATGACCATATAGGGATATGATAAATGTTAGAAAAGTACTCTTGGAAGGATCATGCTCAAGCCCCGATTTGGGGAACTCACATCTGAGTTTGAGTTCACGGTTATCCAGCAAGACAATGCATATATTTTCCTCCTTAGATGGCCCTGGAAGCATAGACACATGGTGGTACCCTAAACATTACATCAATTATTGATCTATCCTATCAGTGGAAAAGAAGGAATATTGAATAACAACAACACCCCCATTAAGAAATATGGAGCCACATATGATGAACCATATTTCTAAAGGAATCAAGGCTATAAATCAATTGCAGATGATGGAATACCAGTTGAAGCTCCCAATGGAATAGGGACCACCCCTTTTAATTCATAGAGAATTACTGATGACGATTATGATCACCTTATAAAAAAATTCTATGTAGAAGATGTAATCCTAGAGGCCCAAGAATAACTTGTCATCAAGAACAACACCTAACTCTAATGTCTCTCTACAACATAATAGAAATAATGGGTTATTGAGGACTATTATAATACACTCTCGCACCTTGATATTGATGGATTGTCCCCCAATATTTCCATCTTTACCAGAATACATCTCCATAGACTCTGAAATGGATGAGGATGATATCTATAATTCCCCTCCATCATTCATGGAAGACATATCTACCACTATAGATAAGCTCAGGAAAATAAATCTTCAAATAGAAGAATACTTGCGATGTACTATGATCAGTTCCACCTTTCCCCTCGAAGAGAAATTTTTTTGAATTTCATTTATAAAACATCATTGATAGGTGTTCACCTAAAATTATAAAGAAATTCCTAGAATGAATCCAGATATGGGTAGGAACCCTCTCGGCCTACCTGATGAACATTGCAGCTTTAAGTAGGCAGCTGGGAGAATGTACCCCTCTCATTCCACCAATGTAGTGGTGGAAGTTGACAAATTGATTAAGGCCTAAACTATTTGTGAATTCAAATAACCAAGATAGATTTCCAGTATTGTTCCTACCCAGATGAAAAAAATTAAGATTAGGTTCTTCATCGACTATAGATACCATTGTCCACATTTTCCAAAATATTAATTCCCATTAATTATCACAGGACTCATGATTGATGAATCTACTAGATTAAAAGTAATTTTCTTCATGGAAGGGTACTCAAGATACATTTACATTAAGATGGACCACAAGGATGAAGAAACCACCACCTTCAAGGTTCATTAGTGGATTATCTACTAATTTTTAATTCCCTATGGATTAAAGTACAGTATCTCGACAATTATATGCACCATGAATGACATCAATAATCCATTATTTGGGAGGATAGCTGAGTTTTATGTCAGTGACCTAGTCATTAAATCCTAATAGAAATGTGATCACTTCAAGTATATATAAACACTCTTTTAAAATATGTGACACTAAATAATAAAGATGAGTCAATTTATGTGTGCTTTTTGTGTAACATTATTAAAATTCCTTGTTATCATAGTGATACACCATGGCATTGAAATGGACCATGAGAAGAGTAATGCAATTTTTGTGACGTAACCCACAAAAAACTCAAAGATATAGGTGGAATCCAAGGGAACCTCACCAACATTCAGTAATTCATAGTCAACCTAGCTGAAAAATATCTACCCTTCACTGGGCAAATGAATAATAAAGTCACCTACAAATGGGATGATGATTTCTAAAAATACTTTTAAAAATCAATAAATCCTCACTATAACTACTGGTTATGATGCCTCCATTTGATGGAATCCCACTCATGTTATATGTGTACGCTATAGAATGGTAATTGGGAACCCTGCTAACATATAAAAATGATGAAGGAAGGGAGAATAATATCTAATACCTTATCTAGACCATGTAATGTATCGATATACAATATTATGAAGTTGAAAAGAACATTCTTGCACTCATTTTTGAATTAAAAATATGATTCAATACTAAAAACACCACAAACTCCACATGGTCTCTTTTATAGACCTACTCATGTACATCCTTGGCTAGCACATGTGGATTTGCACATGGATCTATGGGTTTTCATTTTGTTGTAATGTGAAATTTATCTTCTATATCAGAAGTCGGTGAAAGGAAAACCCCTATATGATTTCCCCACAACACATCCTACTATAAAAAATATTCTATAAGACATCGATCTCCATGTTAAAAAAGTATTTTCTACTAATGAAACTCCCTAAACATTGGAGATGTACTTTTATTGATCCTCCAAGAGTCCATTCAACACAATTATGGAAAACCTGAAGCTCAATTGGGTTGGTATAGGGATGTGTTTTTCTCACTAGACAATGTATGTTTTCCCAAATACTTCTCACTGTTTGAAGGCTTCACGAATAATGAGGCCGAGTACCAAGCCCTCATCACTGGATTTTCACTTACTATACTACTACACATAGACTACCTGAATATAAAAGGGGAATTGGAACTGGTGATAAAGAGGATCAATGGTGAATATTCCATAAAAAGGGAATCATTTTCCCCCTAACAAGGTAAGTCATGGGATTGAGGGGAGAATTCTCTTTTGAACCCTCCTTTAATTATATTCCCTGATCATATAATCCTCATGTCGATGACCTAAATAACACATCAATTGTCCTCCCAAACATGTATTAGGAAGAAGAAACCATATGTATCACACATTAAAGAATGGTATCATTGATGATCATATGTGATATGGATGAGATCAATCCGGTCGAAACCACCCCAAAGAATGATGAACCAATGACCACCCTAGAAGGATGCACCTTATAATCGGTAATATTAGAGACATGACTCATATGATAGATCATTTTATAAGACGCATTTTTGGTCAATATTTTATTTATAATAAATTATATAATTTCCTCAAATATTGATAAATATTTTTATTTGTAAAATATTTTTGTATAGGATCGGTCACATGAATATTTTCTGAAAATTACAGTTTTACCCTTTAAAGAGCACTGTAGTAATTCCGAGATAAATATTTTATAATATAATATATACTAACACAAATGGTTGTAAATATGTTCATGAATTAATGTGATATAACATTCATTCAGTACATGGGTGCTAAATCATGCATTTGTTTGGAGTAATATGGAAATTAAGTCAAGGGTGTGATGGACTCTCCAAATTGGAAATCGGTTCTATATTTGGGACATAACATATTCATCAATGCTGGTATTGGGTCCAAATTTGGGGAGGATATAGAGAAGCCAATTTAGCACAGATCATCCTTACATATGGATAGCTGGTTCATGCATTTTAAGGTCAAACAAGTGGTTAAAATTCTATTAATTATCAGTATAAAGTTCCCCATTCACAAAAGGATCATCTTAAAACATAACATTCCCTTTGCTCTATAAATTGGTATTTTTTCCAAATTTGGAGGAATGGAAGTGCATTTTGATATTAAAGGTAGATGAGAATTGGTCTCACATCATTTTTTAAGCATTTCAAGAGACATAGCTCTTGAAGCTTTTATTACTTCATTGAAGCCTTCTTCTCATACTTCACATGTTAATTTTTTGTTCCTCATAAACCACATTTATTTCAAAAATGATTTCTACAACCCAAGAAGATAGATGGATAGGTGATGGAAGAATTTTTTTTACACATTCAAGAATATGGTGATCAACATCCCTCCACGTGAAGCCATTAATAAAATACTGAGGAATTCCAAATTCTTAAAAGAACGTTGTACCAATCGAAGAGGGTTTAAGGGAAATGAGAGGATAAATCTTGGATAGAATGTGTCAACAGTCATTACACAAACTGTAGAAATTCAAGAAAAGTTTGAGGTCCTAGGTTCATTCAATCCCATGCTCCATAGGGGAGTTACACTTTTATTATGCTTTATGTGATTTAGGATCTTCCATTAATGTGATATCACACTCTATATAATCGTAATTATAGGTTGGTGATTTGAATTTGAAAAGGGTGGTGGTGCAGTTAGGGAATATTTCTAGGACATATCTAGAGGGAGTCCATGAGGATGCCATTTTACTGGTATGATACATTATCCTTTAAGAAAATTTTAATGTGCTTAAAATGTGGTAAGATTAGGTAAGTTCTCATGCTCCCATTATCATTGGTAGGACATTCTTCAAAGATGCAAAAAATATCATAAATGTCAATGAGGGTACACTTCCCATGGGTTTTTTATAATATGTTGTGTTATTTCATGTTATTGACTCCCGGATGTACTCCTCATAGAACCATTACAATTTTCTTATCTCCCATTTTGAAACACCAAGTGAAAACCCCAGGGAATATGATGGTCCCATGCTTAGGGAGATTATGAGCATTGGTTCTAGTTTGATGTTAAAGAAAAATTCCTCATTTATTTATAATGAAAAAACATATCATATATTTGATTTTTAAATGTATTAATAATATGATTTTGGTCTTGTGATCTCTGATTATGACAAGGATTTTGGGAATGCTGATGAATTTAATGCTTTTTTCACTAATTTTGATGATTTCTATTCTGATTCTAATGTTATTTGTGCTCATATTTATGTTCATTCAATGTCCCCATCCATATTACACCCCCTTTATTTTAAATAATTCCAATAACCCAAAATATCAAGTACTCATACTTTATAAGTGGTGAGAAATGATCGTACCACGATTTACTGTGTAATTTTCACATTTACACCACTATGTTAAACTTGTTTTATATTGAAAATTATAAAAAAAATGACAAATATCATTCCATTATTGAATAATTTAATTTTTATTATCACTTTTAAAAATGTCAATGATACTTGTATTGATTATTCCATTACATGATGAGGTGATTTGGACGAACCATGATGATATTCAAGAAAAATGATCCAAACTAAGCAGGATCCAAGAACAATAGTGGATTAATCCGCACACTGCTACTAGATCTTGCATCCAATTGGGATGATATTTTGTGTTCTGGTCCAAATTTTATTTTTATATATTTCTTATTAAGGTACCGAAGATTAATTTGGCTATCTATTGGCCCAACCAACCTTATCTTTCCAGCACACCAAATCTGCACGATTTCAAAAGTTGTGTGTTGTGATCTATACATATCTTAGGCTATAGGTTTCCAATTTATGCTAAAAATTTGGTTTCGACATCCAAGAGGTGGGGATACAACGTTAGTATTTTCTCCAAATCTATATAAGGTTTTAGAAAGGTCAAAACACCAGTGAAAAGTGGATTTAATAATTATGTGTGCTCAAAACCACCTTCCCAATTTCCAATAAAATTCACCTTGGGCTCCTCAATGGCATGTTCGGCCAGGAGGTAAAGATATAATATTTTGGAGACCCAAATAGGTCCTATAATCATCCAAGGATTTCTAGAGGCCTATATCTTCATGGGGGAATCGTGTATGAAGAGGGAGTTCCACCAGAACCTCCTCCGCCTCTCGATGGCGAGCTAAACAGTGGACGATCATTTCGACGAAGCTACACAAACATGGGAGAAAGATCCATCACATGTTATCAACTTGTTTTGTATAATCTGTGTGTTTAATATTTCAATTATTTTGTTTCATTACATGATTCCCATTTATTACATTTCATTTGATATAATTAAGTGGAACACTTTTTATATCAACACAGATTGGGTTGAGATTTCAAGTGGGAAAATTGCGTTGATCCGATTGGACAACACAATAATCCTATTTATCTCATACATAAACAATATTTATCTATTCTTTTTTAGACCTCTTATTATATGTTTGATAACCAAATCTTGGAAACACGGTTGTTGTGCCAAGAGGTGGTTCTTTAAGTATCATTTGAAGAGGCAAGAGGGGAGTCAAGATCATGAAAACCATCAACCAATGAATTAAACAAAACCATATTAAATTTTCAGAACAATGAACTATCCATGATGTGTATTGAACATTTAACGAGCTTCTTCTCTCTTAATTATTAATACACCACCTTTATTTATCAACAATTTAACTCTTTAATTGAGTAATTTACTTAAATCTATTTTCAAAACTTCCACCTCTCTTAGTAATTCGTATTAAAAATACATACTCAAAACCTATGAATGATCCTTAAGAGATGACCTATGGTCTTCCATAGACTATTAATAAACCTTAATATCATAATCAATTTTTCATGTCATGACATCATGGTAAAATATTTCCACCGTTTCTAGGGAGCGTTTTGGTTTTAGTGTGTTTTTTGGATAAATTTATTTTGTAATTTTTGTGAATATTTATTTGTTTTATCTTATACTTATTCATACCTTTTTGTATTCTGATCTATTTGTTGTGTAGTTTGGTTCATTATGAGTTCTACTCCAGGAGACATACAACCTTTCGAACTCATACAATAGAGGACCCTATATCAGCGACCCCGAGAAGCACAAGATGTACCTTTGAACTAGGATGCACAAAACTTCAACACTCATCATGATACTTCTTCTTCTCCTTCTTCGAGAACCCACATTAAAAATGAAATTAACATGAATAACATGGATGAAAATATTCAAACACTAAAATCACTAACCTTGCCTGATGTTGATATCCAACCCACCTATATTCAATTACAAGGTGGGGCTCCCATTTTTGAACTAAAATATGATTTAATTAATCTATTACCAAGATTCAATGGACATCCTGGTGTGAATCTACACGACCACTTAAAATAATTTCATACTTCTTGTTCAGCATTAAAACCTTCTAATGTGTATGAGGAACAAGTAAAGCTTATAGCATTCCAATTTTCTTTAGAAGACACTGTGAATGATTGGTTTTCTTATATTAATTCACCAATAAGAGGTTGGGCAGATATGAAATGCCTTTTTCATGAAAAATATTTTCTATCCTCTCAGACTACAATAATAAGGAAATAATTTTGTGGGATAAGACAATCACAAGGGGAAACATTACATTAATATTGGGACTTCTTTAAAAGGTTATGTTCAAGTTTCCCACACCACCAAATAAGTGATCATCTTTTAATTAAATATTTTTATGTAGGTTTAATCCATATTGATCGACATATGATCGATGTTGTTATAGGGGGTGTGCTAGTTGATAAGTCCCCAATTGTTGTAAGAACCCTAAATAAGAACATGGTGCAATAACACACATCAATTTGGTTCAAGGTCCAATGTACCGATTCGAGGTGTCCATGAGGTACAAAGTACTGAATTATATAAGAAGGTGGAAACAAAGATTGATGTGGTAAGTACCCTTCATCGAAAAATCGTTCTTTCCTAAGGTAAATCCCAATCTCCTCCTCCCATCCATTGTGGTATAAGTTCTTCTGACACCCACTACTCGGACCAATTCCCCCCAATTGAGAAAAAATTATGAGATTTGTGAGGCAATATTTCCAGGCCGCCCCTATAACCAACCCTTTAGGAAAGAACCTTATTATCCATCCAACCCTGGGTGGAAGGAGAACCAAGCCTATAGGCAAGGGGTTATTCAAACCAACCTCAACAAAAATGGAACCAACCAGGGCAGAGTAGTCATCCACCACCACCACCCATAAATCCTCTACCACCCCAAAGGCCTTTCCAACAAACCCCTCCCAAACCCAATCCTAGCCTATAATATATGATGAAACAAATGGCTTACAACAATATTCAATTCCAAAAAACCCACTCAAGAAGCCATACATGACCGAATAAACCAATTAGTCCTACTAGCTAACTCAGTGGGTGAAATTCAATGTCACGGTTCAAGTAAACTTCCCTCTCAATGAATAGTTAATGCTAAGCAAAAAAGGAATTGTTAGTCCATCACCCTTAGGAGTGGAAAATAGATACAAAGTAAAATTAATCTTCCATTAATGTCATCCCCTCCTGAGGAAACCTCCATCCCAACAATTAAAAAATGTTCAAAATGTTGAAGAACCTTGTCCTGAGACAATTCCTTCCAAAGGAAAGAGTGTGTTTATTGACGAGTCACCTAGCCCAACCATTCATCTTCCATTTTCTAAAAGGGACACCGAACCATGAAAAAAAAGGAAACATAACCTAAAAAGGAATATTAGAAATTTTCCAGAAAGTGCAGGTTAACATCTCATTGATTGATGATGTGAAACAAATTCCATGGTACGCTATGTTTCTAAAGGAGATTTTTACACACCAAAGGTGAATTCATGGATATGAGAAGGTGAGATTGGGGGGGGAATGTTTCAGAATTGATAGTGCCATCAATTCCCACCTTGTGCAATGATCCTGGAATATTTTCAATTCAATTCACTATAGGGGAGTATTCTTTTTCTAATTCTATACTTGATTTAAGGGCTTCTATAAATGTTATTCCTCACTCTATTTACTCTACATTTTAGGTCCGGGAACTGAATCCCACTGGAATTATTGTTCAACTAGCTAACTAGAGTACTACACACCCCTCTGGTGGGTTAGAAGATGTTTTTGTGAGGGTTCCAAATTTAATTTCTCCTGCTAAAGTTTATGTGCTTAAAATGGAGGATGATAGGATGAATGGACATGTCCTAATTATATTGGGGAGACTCTTCTTCAAAATCGCCAAAGCCATAATTAATGTCCATATTGGTACATTATCTATGGAATTTGGTGGTGACATTGTCCATTTCAACATCCTTGATTCGAAGAGGCACCCCTCTTAAGAACATTCCTCTCTCTCTCTGTTAATTCAATCAATGTACTCTATACCCCTGAAGAAACAAAATTTATTTCCACAGATCCCATTTCTGAGTTTTCTTCATTTGTAGAAATGATAGGAAATGATTCATGAATTGATTGTGGTAGTGGTCTAGAAAAGTGTCATGCTTGTTCATTGATTGACGATCACATGAACACTGAGGATCCACTGACCATCAATGATACTACTAATCTTATAAAATCTCATTCATCATTCGAGGATGATACCCTGTAGTAGTTAGATGAGATCAGTGACCTATCACATTCACACACACTCTCATCAATCCAAAATCCACCTGAATTGGAACGGAAACAATTGCCTCAAGATTTAAAATATTAATATCTTGAGAATGGAAACAAGTTGCTTGTCATAATTTCTATTTCACTCCCTCCTGAGCATGAATTTCGACTGCTTGAACTTTTGAGGGATTATAAAAAATCTCTGGGATGGATACATTCTGACATTCCTGTTATTAGCCCACCAATTTTTACACATCATATTTTATTAAATTATGAGTGTAAACTAGTGAGGTAGCCACAACGTCGACTAAACCCAAACCTCCTAGAAGTTGTGATAAATGAGGTAACGAAATTATTGGCTATAGAAATCATTTACCCCATCTCTGATAGCCAATGGGTCAGTCCCGTTCATTTAGGTCCTAAAAATATCAGCCTTACAATAATCAAAAATAAAAACAATGAATTAGTTCTAACCCATGTGTATAATAGTTGGTGTGTCTGTATAGACTATCAGCGACTATACCAACACACTAGGAAGGACCATTTACATTTTCCATTCATTAATAAAATTCATGAGAGGTTAGTGGGTAAGTCCCACTACTATTTCCTTGATGGGTATTCTGGATACTTTCAGATCCATATTTCTCCTAAGGATCGGGAAAAGAAAACCTTCACTAGCCCCTTTGGCACATTTTCCTATAGAAGGACGCTATTTGTTATGTGAAATTCTCTGGGTAATTTCTAACATTTCATGATTTTTATTTTTTCAGATTATCTGGAGAATTGCATGGAAGTATTCATGGATGGTTTCACTGTTTATGGATCTTCTTTTTCTGAATGTTTGAGTAGTATTGGTCCAATCCTACGTCCCTGTATTGAAAATAATCTTGTATTAAATTATGAGAAATTCCATTTCATTGGGTGAAAATGTATAGTTTTGGGGAATGTCATTTTTGGGGATGAAATCCAAGTAGATAAATCAAACCTAGATGTCATTGTTTCATTATCATTCCCCTAAAATGTTCAGGATGTGCGGTGTTTCCTATGTCAGGATGGATTTTACCGACGTTTCATTCATGACGTTAGTAATATTGCACTCCCCCTCTCCCGATTACTCAAAAAAAGAAAAAGAATATATTTTTGATAAAGAATGTGAGTAAGATTTAAATAAGTTAAACTAGAGTCCCACGTCACCCCAGGTAATCCAACCACCTCAATGGGATTTACTGTTTGAGCTCATGTGTGATGCCTCTAACTATGAATTTGGGTAGTCTTGTCATAAATGGTTGATCAAGGTCCACATTTCATTGCCTATGCCTCACGTAATTTGGAACCTTCCCACGAAAAATACCCCAAAACTAAAAAAGAATTAATTTCCATAGTTTTTTCCCTGGTATAAATTCAGGTCATACCTTTTGGGGTCTAATTTCATTGTGTTCCATACCATGCATCCCTCTGGAATCTCCTTAAGAAATCGGAAGCAAAACCACGTCTCATTTTCTAGAATATCCTCTTATAGAAATTTAATATAGAAATTAGAGATAAAAAAGGATATGATAATGTGATGGCTGTCCATATCAGTAGGATTCCCCCATCCTCATAAATTGACTCATCCCCCTGTATACCCATTAATGACATATTTCTTGATGAGAAATTGTACCGAGTGTAAGATGTTATTCCTTGGTATGATGAAGTGGTAAATTATTTGGTAGAATCTTTAATTTCTACTAATTTCAATAAAAACAAAGCCAGTTTTCTAAAACGTGAGTCTCGTTATTACATTTGTTATGACCCCTATCTCTAGTGCACATGTAGCGATCAAGTCCTTAGGAATTGTGTTTTAGATTGTGAGGTTCAGTCTGTCCATATATTCTACCACACTCTCTCTTGTGGAGGGAACTTTGGTCCCCAAAGGACTGCTCGCATGGTCTATGATTCTGATCTCTTTTGGCCAACACTTTTTCGGGATGCCCATGATTTTTTATAATCTTTCTGTCTTTTCCAGAGAATGGGTAATGTTTCTAAAAGAAATGAAATGCCACAATAATTGTTTCTCTTTCAGGACGTTATTTATGTTTTTGGCATTGAATAAATTGGTCCATTTCCCAATTCCTTTGGAAACATGTACATTCTTCTTGTAGTTGATTATGTGTCAAAATGTGTTGAGGCACCAGCTACATGGACTGATGATTCTAAGGTAGTTGTATAATTTTTGAGAAACCAAATCTTCTAAAGGCTTGGCTTACCTAGGTTCATCATCAGTGACTAGGGTTCCCATTTCTACAACCAAACAATGCAATCAATATTGCATCGGTATGGGGTCAGTCATAGAGTTTCTCTTATATATCATCCATAGACCAATGGTCCGGATGAGGTATCAAATAGAGAGGTAAAATAGATTTTTGGAAAAAATGGTTCAACGCAATATAAAATAATGGAGTCGTCGAATTGATGATTAATTATGGGCCTACCTTATTGATTTCAAAACTCCCATTGGAATGTCACATTATTATCTTGTTTTAGGAAAGAGTTGTCACCTACCTATTGAGATTGAGCATCAGGCATACTGCACCATCAAATAATGAAACTCTAATCTTTCGGGTGCGGGTTCCCAGAGGAAGCTACATATTTAGGAGTTGGAGGAAATGACAAAAGATGCATATGAAAACTCCATTTGGTGTTATAAGGTTCAAAATGAAGAAACCAAGAAAACCTTCACTGTCTCTTGGCAATGTCTGAAGCACCTTCACAAAGCCCTTTTTGAGTTCCTATTAAGGGAAAATCATGTTAAAGAAGCAACATTCCAGTGAAACACACCAGGTTTTATCCTTCCTTCTCACCTTGTCAATTATTACAGTGAGGACACTGCACATTCTAGGTGTGGGGGATGGGTACATTCCTGGTATAGATATGGATTTTCATCATTTTTTTCTTTCTTTTTTCAATTTTTCACCTTCATTATGGTATTCTCACTTTTCCTCATATTATTGAGTTCATTAGGATTTCCATTGTCTTTCTTCTTTCTTCTCATTTTCACCTTCATTATGGTATTTTCATTTTTCCCCCATAAAAAATTTCATGGATCCATGATTCAGTGACCATAAAAGGGGGGAAAGTAAAAATATGATAAAGAATGGTGGAAAGAATATTTGTATGAATTTAACATCAAGGGGTGATTTTTAGTGAATTTGTTTTCTGTCAATGATATAAATGGTTCTATCATTGTGAAACATTTGAGTTGATTGATACCCCTTGTGTGAGTAATTTTTGGGAAAATTAGGTCACTAATATATCCATAAATTTTGGCACCAAACCATGAAGTGTGAATATTTCATACTTAATATAAGGTAAATATATGTTAGGTTAATATTTTTCATCTTTAAATGTTATTTTCATATATTTTTTCCCTATCTTATCTTTTTCATTACTATACCATATTAACCTATTCATACCTAATTTTCAACCATTGTACGCCCTAATCAAAATTGTGTCTTGGGCAGTTCAATAACCACTCCTCCTCAACCTTTGATCTTGTTATAACTATTGCAATTACTATCGTGAGGAGATCAAACAAGGGTTGAGAGATGAGTGTAATATTTTTCCCAAATGCAACTTCTAAAAAAATGAGGTCACTGATGAAATGTACATGACTTCTAGAAATTCTTATGTGAGTGGGTCTGGAAATATGATTACAAATCATGTTGGGAAATTTCAATGAAAATTCATTTAAAGATGAATAATTTAAAAATAACATATATTAATAGAATAAGAAGTAGAAATAATAGCATGTAAGGGTTTTCATACACACACATGGAGAGTTAGTGGAATTGATGAGTTTTGAATTCAATTATCATGTTGGTGTCCTGAATCTCTATGAATTTAATTGTGATATAATTTATGAGACATATTTTTCCATAGGAAAAACTCCATGGTGTGGTTCATGCATTGACCTCATTACTTTAATGAATTAAAATTATCTCAAATGTAAAATTTTCATGAGGTTGATAATATTTATATGCATTATTTTATTTGGATATTTGACTTTTCCCATGGGTGAAAATGTTTATGTATGGTGGTGTGATCGTACCATTATTTATTGTGTAATTTTCACCTTTACAGCACTGTGTTGAACTTGTTTTATATTAAAAATTATCAAAATAATTACAAGTTTCATTCCATTATTAAATCATTTATTTTGTGTTTATCACTGTTAAAAAGGGAAATGATACTTTTATTGATGATTCCATTACAGGTGGAGGTGATTTGGGGGTCCCATGATGATGTCCAAGAAAAATGGGCCAAACTGCGCTGGATCCAACCACACTAGTGGACTAATCCACAAACTAATACTAGATCTATATCCAATTGTGATGTAATTTTTTGGGCATGTACAAATTTTATTGGGATACAATTCTTATGATGGAATGCAAGACTCATTCAGATTTCTAGTGGCCCAACTGATCTAATCTTTCCAGCACACCAAATCCGCATGATGTCAACAGTTGTGTCAGGTGATCTGTCCATATCTCGGGCTATAGGTGTCCAATTTATGCCAAACAATCGGTGGATATAGCCTAGACATGGTTATACAACTTTTGTATTTTCTCCAAATCATGATAAGGCTGTCTGGAGGTCGAAACACATGTGATAAGTGGTTTTATGGATTTTGTGTCCTCAAAACATCCTTCCCATTTTCCTTTAAAATCGAACCATGGGATCTACATTTTAATGTTAGGATTGGGAGAAAATATATGGTATTTTGGAGACCCAAATAAGTCCTCTCATCAACCAATGAGTTTTGGAGGCCCCTATCCTCTTAGAGGAATCAAGTATGAAGAGGGAGTTCCACCATAGCCTCCTCCTCCATGCAATGGTGAGCTAAACAGAGGACGATCATTTCGAGGGATCTACAAAAACATGGTATGGAGTTCCATCACATTTTATCTTCTGGTTTTGTATAACTTGTGTTTTGAATATTTCACTATTTATGTTTCTTAACATTCTTCCCCCAGATTAAATTTCATTTGATATAATTAAGTGGAATGCTTTTTATTTCAACACCGATTGGGTTGAGATTTCAAGTGGGAATATTGGGTTGAACAGATTAGACAACATAATAATCCTATTTATCTCACACATACATAGGATTTAAGTATGCTTATTTATACCACTTATTATATGTTTTATAACCCAATCTTGGCAACACGATTTTTTTGCCATGGCGTGGTTCTTTAAGAATCATTTAAAGAGGCAAGAGGGGAGTCAATATCTTGTCAACATTCAACCAAAGAATTAAACCAAACCATGTTAAATTTTCATAACAATGTACTATCCAACATGTCTAGGTAACTTGAAATGATCTTAATCTCTCATCATTATTAATACACCACCATTATTTATCAACTAATTAGCTATTTAATTGAGTAATTTACATAAATCTTTTTTCAAAACTTCCCCGTCTCTTAGTAATTATTTTTAAAAATACATACTCAAAACCAATCAATTAACTTTGAGAGATGACCTATAGTCTTCCCTACACTATATATCAATCTTAAAATCATAATAATTTTTCCAAATCATGAATGTGAGGTCAAATTTGTGTGTTGTGGATGAGGATCGTTTTGGTTTTTGTGTGTGTTTTCGATACGTTTAATTTGTAATTTATGTGAATATTTATTTGTTTTATCATATACCTCTACCTATTTTTTGTACATGGATCTATTTGTTGTTGAGGTTTTGTGCAAGAAGCATTCTATTCCAGGTTACTTTCAACCTTTTGATCCCGAATCGGAGAGGATCCTACAATCAGCGACCCTGAGATACAAAAGAGGAACCTTTGAAGGAGGACAGAAAAAACATCAACACTCATCTTGATCCTTCTTCTTCTTCTTCTTAGAGAACCCACATTAAATCTGAAATTAACGTGAATAACATGGATGAAAATAGTAGAAAACTAAAATAAGAATCCTCACCTGATGTTGTTATCCAACCCACTTATATTCACTTACAAGGAAATGCAACCAATTTTGAATTGAAATTTGGTTTAATTCATCTATTACCAAGATTCCATGGACATCCTGTAGAGGATCTACAAAATCACATTAAAGAATTTCATACTATTTGTTCAACATTAAAACTTACTAATGTGGATGAGGAACAAGTAAATATTAGAGCATTCCCATTTTCTTTATAAGACACTGCGAAATATTGGTTGTATTATGTTAATTCACAAATAAGTGGTTTGGAAGACATGAAACACCTTTTTCATGAAAAATATTTTCTAGCCTCTCGAACTGCAACAATAATGAAAGAAGTTTTTGGTATAAGACAATCACAAGGGGAAACAATAAATGAATATTGGGAGTGCATTAAAAGGTTATGTTCAAGTTTCCCACACCACCAAATAAGTGATCATCTTTTCATTCAATATTTGTATGAAGGGTTAATCCCTATCGATCGAAATATGATCGATTCTATTGTAGGTGGTGCGCTAGTTGATAATACCCCCAATTGCAGCAAGACCCATAATTGAGAACATGGCGCAAAACACACAACAATATGGTTCAAGGTCAAATGTACTGATTCAAGGTGTCCATGAGGTTCAAATAATGAATTCGAGAAGAGGTTGGACAGAAAGTTAGAAGAGGTATGTACCCTTCTTCAACTACATGCTCTTTACCAAGGGAAATACCAATCTCCTCATCCTATCCATTGTGTTATATGTTCTTTTGACACCCACTACTCAAAAAAATTCCCCCAATTGAGATAATATTCAACGAGTATTGAGGAAATATTTCTAGGCAGCAACTATAACCAACACTTTAGGCAATAACCTTACTATCCATCTAACCCTGGGTTGAAGGAGAACTAAGACAATATCCAAGGGGGGTATTCAATCCAACCTCAACAACAATGGAACTAATCTAAGAAGAGTAGTCCTCCACCACCACCACCCAGAAATCCTCAACCACCGTAAAGACCTTTCCAAAAAAAACCCTACAAAACCTGAGACTACCCTAGAAGATATGATGAAACAAATGGCTTACAGTAATATAAAATTCCACCAAATAACTCAGGAATCCATACAAGACCTAAAAACCCAATTAGGCCAACTAGATAGCTCATTGGGTGAAATTCAATGTCACGGTTCAGGTAAAAATCCCTCTCAAATAGTAGTTAACACTAGGGATAAAGGAAATGTTAGTTTCATCACCCATAGGAGTGGAAAAAACTATAAAGTAAAATTAATCCTCTATTAGAGTCATCCCCTCCTGTGGAAACCTCCATCCCAACCAATAAAAATGTTCCAAATGTTGAAGAACCTTATCCTAAGAAAATCATTCCAAAGGAAAGAGTGTGTATGTTGATGAGTCACCTAGCCCAACCATTCCACTTCCATTTCTTAAATGGGCTACCAAACCAGGAAAACAAATGGAAACTGAACATGGTAAGGAAATTTTGTAAATTTTTAAGAAATTGCAGGTTAACATCCCACTGATTGATGTTGTGAATAAAATTCCATGGTATGCCATATTTATAAAAGAGATGTGTACACACTGAAGGAGACCTTGTGGAGATGAGAAGGTGATATTGGGTAGGAATGTTTCAGCATTGATAGATCCATCACTTCCCACCACGTTTAGTGATCCTGGAACATTTTCAATTCTATGTACCATAGGGGAGTATTCTTTTTCTATTGATATGATTTATTTAGGTGCTTCTATAAATGTGTTGCCTCACTCTATTTACTCTAAATTGCAGTTTGAGGAACTAAATCCCAGTGGAATTATTGTTCAACTGGATAACCAGTGTACCACACACCCATATGTGTGTTAGAGGATGTTCTTGTGAGGGATCAAAATTTAATTTTTCATAATGACCTTTATGTGCATAAATTGGAGGATGATAGGATGAATGGACATGCCCCGATAGTATTTGGGAGACCCTTCTTGAAAACCACCAATGCCGTAATTAATGTCCATAATGGTACATTATCTATGGAATTTTGTGTTGACATACGCCATTTCAACACCCATGATGCCATGAAGCACCCCTCAAAATAACATTCCTCTCTCTCTATTAATTCAATTGATGTACTCCCTACCCCTGAAAAAACAGATTTTTTTACCCCTGATATCCTTTTTGAGTTTTCATTATTGATAAAAATGATAGTAATTGATTCATGGATTGATTGATGTAGTTGTCTAGAAAAGTGTCATGATTGTTCATTGATTGATGATTTATTGAACACTGAGGATCAACTGACCATCAATGATACTGGTAAGCTTGTAAAAGCTCATTCCTCATTCGAGGATGATACCATTGAGCAGTTAGATGAGATTAGTGACCTCTCACATTCACACAGACACACCCAACAATCCACAATCCACATGAATTAAAACTGAAACAATTTCCTCAAGATTTAAAATATTTATATCTTGATAATGGAAACATGTTTCCCATCATCATTGCTAGTTCACTCCCACCTGAGCATGAATTGCGACTGCTATAGATTTTGAGGCTGTATAAACAAGTTTTGGGATGGATAATTTCTGACATTCCTGTTATTATCCCATCAATTTGTACACATTGTATTTTATTAATTTATGTGGCTAAACCAGTGAGGCACCCACAACATCGAGTGACTCCAAACTTCCTAGATGTTGTGAAAAAATTAAGTAACAAAATTATTGGATACTGTAATAATTTACCCCATATTTGACAGCCAATGGGACAGTCCTGTTCAAGTAGTTCCTAAAAAGACCATCCTTATAGTAATCAAAAATGAAAACAATGAATTGGTTCCAACTCATGTGTAGTATAGTTGGAGTGTCTATATAGACTATTGCCGACTAAACAAACACACTAGGAAGGAACATTTCCCTTTGTCGTTCATTGACCAAATTATAGACAGGCTAGCAGGTTTGTCCCTATAATGTTTCCTTGATGGGTATTATGGATACTTTCAGATCCATATTTCCACTAGGGATTAGCAGAAGACAACCTTTACTTTCCCCTTCGGTACTTTTTTCTATAGAAGGAGGCCATTTGGTCTGTGTAATGCTCTGGGTACTTTCCAATGTTGCATGATTAGTATTTTTTTGGATTACTTTGAGAATTTCATGGAAGTATTCAGAGATGATTTCTTGTTTATGGATCTTATTTTTATGAATGTTTGAGTAGTCTTAGTTATTTCCTACATTACTGTATTGAAAATAATCTTGTATTAAATTACGAGAAATGCCATTTCATGGTGTGGCAAGGTATAGTTTTGGGGCATGTCATTTCTGGGGATGGAATCCAAGTTGATAAATAAAAAGTGGATGTCATTTCTTCCTTACCATTCTACAAAAATGTATGGGATGTGCGGTCTTTCCTAGGTCATGATGGATTTTACCGTCATTTCATACACGAATTTAGTAAAATTGCACTCCCCCTCTCCCGATTACTCCAAAAAAATTTTTTTTTTGAAAAAGAATGTTAGAAAGCTTTAAAAAAGTTAAAATGGATTCTCACGTCACCCCTGGTAATCCAACCACCTCATTTGGATTTACCATTTTAGCTCATGTGTGATGCCTCTAACTATGAAGTTGGGGCAGTCTTGTCATAATGGGTCTATTGAGCTCCACATGTCATTGCCTATAAATCCCGTACTTTGGACCCTATCTAAGAAAAATACAACACAACTAAAAAATAATCCCTTGCCATTTCATTTCCTTGAAAAAGTTCAGGTCATACATTTTGGGGTCCAAATTCATTGTGTTCTCAGACGATGCAGCCCTCCGGTATCTCCTCAAGAAACCAGAATCAAAACCGCATCTCATTCACTGGATGCTCCTCCTTCAATAATTTAATCTTGAAATTAGAGATAAAAAAGGATCCAAGAATGTGGTGGCTGACCATATCAGTAGGATTCCCCCATCCTCAAAAATTGACGCATCCCCTTGTATTCCCACTATTGAAATTTTTCCTGATGAGAAATCGTACTGAGTGCAAGATGTTATTCCTTGGTATGCTGAAATTGAAAATTTTTTGGTAGCATCTTTCATTTCTACTTATTTAAAAAAATACAAGCAAGACATCTAAAACATGAGTCTTGTTGGTACATTTGGGATGGCCCCTATCTATGGTTCACATATTGAGATCATTTCCATAGGTGTTGTGTTCTTGATAGTGAGTTTCAGTCTGTCCTTAGATTCTTCCACACTCTCTCTTGTGGGGGGAACTTTGGTCCCCAACGGATTGCTCATGTGGTCCTTGATTCTGGTCCCTTTTAGCCAAAACATTTTTGGGATGTCTGTGATTTTTTCAAATCCTGTCCTCATTGTCAACGAATGGGGAATGTATCTAAATGAAATGAAATTCCACAAAAATAGTTGCTCTTTCATGACATTTTTTATGATTGGGGAATTGGATTTATGGGTCCATTTCCCAATTCCTTTGGAAACATGTACATTATTTTGGCAGTTTATTACATGTCAAAATGGGTTGTGGCATGAGCTACACGGACTAATGATTCTACGGTAGTTGTATAATTTTTTTGATCCCAGATCTTCTGTAGGTTAGGCTTACCTAGGTTCATCATCAGTGACAAGGGTTCTCATTTCTGCAACCGAACAATGCAATCTCATTTGTGTCATCATGGGTTCAGTCATAGAGTGTCTACTACATATCATTCATTGACCAATGGTCAATATGAGGTATAAAATAGAGAGGTATAACATATTTTTGAGAAAATGGTTCAACCCAATAGAAAACATTACAGTCTTAGACTTGATGATTCATTATGGGCCTATCGTCATAATTTCAAAACTCCCATTGGAAGGTCACCTTATCATCTTGTGCTTTGAATGAGTTGTCAAAAACCTGTTGAGAATGAGCATCAGGCCTACTGGGCCATCAAACAATGTAATTATAATCTTTCTGGTGCGGGTGCCCAAAATAAGCTGTAGAATTAGGAGTTGGAGGCAATGAGAAGAGAAGCATATGAAAACTCCAGGATTTATAAGGAGCGAACCGAGGCTACCCACAATCATCTTATAATTCATCGTCAGTTCTACATTGGGAATAAGGTCCTCCTCTATAATTAAATGATAATGTTACACCTAGGTATGCTTCGTTCCCACCAGTTTTTCCCATACACAGTTATTGATGTATCTCTATTTGGTGTTGTTCAGGTTCAAAATGAAGAAACCATGAAAACCTTCACTCTTAATGGGCAATGGTTGAAGCACTTTCACAAATCCCTTTTAGAGTTCCCAATAGAGGAACTCCATGTTCAAGAAGCAACATACGAGTGAAAGACACCAGGTTTTATCCTTCCTTCTCACCTTCTCAATTATTATAGTGAGGACACTTTACATTCTAGGTGTGGGGGATGGGTACATTCCTAGGTTAGATAGGAATTTTCATCATTATTTTCTTTCTTATTTCTCTTTTTCGCCATCTTTATGGTATTTTCACTTTTCCCAGTATTGTTGAGTTCATACAGATTTCCATTTTCTTTCTTCTTTCTTCTCTTTTTCACATTCTTTATGGTATTTTCATTTTTTCCTCCATCAAAATTTTCAATGTTCCATGATTCAGGGACCATAAAGGGGCGAAAGTAAAAATATCATAAATGATGGTGAAAAATAATATTTGTATGAAGTTAACATCAGGGAGTGATTTTTAGTGAATTTTTTTCTGTCAATGATAAAAATGGTTGTATCATTGTGACACATTTGAGATGATTGATTCCCCTTATGTGGGTAGTTTTTTGGAAAATTATGTCACTAATATCTCTATAAATTTTTGCATCAAACCATGAAGTATGAATATTTATTACTTAATATAAGGTAAATATTTGATAGATTAATATTTTTCATCTTTAAATGATATTTTCAATCATTTGTTCCTTATCCGATCATTTTTATTACTGTACCAAATTGACCTATGCGTGTGTACCTAATGTCCGACTGTTGTACGCCCTTAGAAAAATTGTGTCTTCGGCAGGTCAAAAACCACTTTGACTCAACCTTGGATCTTGTTATATCTATTTCAATTACTATCATGAGGAGATCAAATAAGGGTTCAGATATGAGTGTGATATTTTTTCTAAATAAAACTTTTAAAAAAATGATTGGATTGATGAAATGTACAAAATATGGGGATATCTAGGTCGGGTGCTTATGGTTTGACTTATCTGAATGATTAAGTGTGTGGGACTTGAAATATGATTGCAAAGGATGTAGGGAAGGTTTGGTGAAAATTCATTTAAAGCTGAATAATTTTAAAATAACATATATTAATTGGATAGAAATTGGAAAGAATAGCATGGAATGGTTTTCACACACTCACATGGAGATTTAGTGGAATGGTTGAATTTTGAATTCCTTTCTCATGTTGGTGTCCTGAATCTCTATGAATTTCATTGTAGTGGTCTAGAAAACAAACATGCTTGTTCATTGATTGATTATTTCTTGAATGTTGAGGATCTAATGACCATACTTGATAAGGAAATACTTGAAATTTTAAAAAAATTATAGGTTAATATCCAATTAAATAATGTTCTGAAGAAAATTCCACGGTACACCATGTTTCTAAGGATATGCATACACACCAAAGGAGACATCTTGGAGACGAGAAGGTGATATTGGGGAGGAATGTTTCAACATTGATAGATCAATCACTTCCCACAAAGTGAAATGATCTTGGAATATTTTCAATTTCGTGCACTATAGGAGGGTATTATTTTTCTAATGTTATTCTTGATTTAGGTGCTTGTATAAATGTTGTGCCTCACACTATTTAATCTAATTTACTGGTTAGGGAACTGAAGCCCACTAGAATTTTTGTTCAAGTGGATAACCAGAGTACCATACACCCATTGGTGTGTTTGAGGATGTTCTTTTGGGGGTTCAAAATTTAATTTTTTCTACTCACATTTATGTGCTTAAAATGGAGGATGATAGGATGAATGGACATGCCCTAATTATATTGGGAAGAACCTTCTTTAAAACCTCAAAATCCATAATTAATGTCCATAATGGAACATTATCTATTTTATTTGGTGGTGACATAGTCTATTTCAACAACCTTGATGCATTGAAGCACCCCTCAGAAGAAAATTCCTCTCTCTCTATTAATTCAATTGATGTACTCTCTACCACTTAAAAAACTTTTCTTTACCCCAATCCCCTATCTATGTTTTATTAATTTAAAGAAATGATAGTAAATGATTCATTCATTGATTGTTGTAGTGGCCTAGAAAAGTGACATGCTTGTTCGTTGATTGATGATTTATTGAACAATGAGGAACCACTGACCATCAATGATAATACTATGCTTGTAAATTCTCATTCCTCATTTGAGAATGATACCATTGAGCACTTAAATGAGATCAGTGACCTCTCACTTTCACACACACACACCCAACAATACAATATACACATGAATTGGAACTGAAACAATTGCCTCAAGATTTAAAATATTCATATCTTGAGAATGGAAACAAGTTTCCAGTCATCATTGCTAGTTCACTCCCTCCTGAGCATGAATTGTGACTACATGATCTATTGAGGGAGTATAAACAATATTTGGGATGGAAACATGCTGAAATTACATGTATTAACCCATAAATTTTTACACATCATCTTTTATTAAATGATGTAGGTAATCCAATGAGGCAGCCACAATGTCGACTGAACCCAAACCTCCTAGAAGTTATGAAAAATGAAGTAACAATACTATTACCTATAGGAATGAGTTACTCCATATCTGATAGCCAATGGTTTAGTCCCATTCATTTTTTCCCAAAAATATTGGCCTTATAGTAATCAAATCTGAAATCAATGAATTGGTTCCAACTCGTGTGCAGAATAGTTGGTGTGTCTATATAGACTATCGCCGACTAAACCAACACACTAGAAAGATCCATTTGCATTTCCATTTTTTGAACAAATTCTAGAGAGGCTAGCAGGTAAATACCACAATTTTTTCATTTATGGGTATTCTAGATACTTTCAGATCCATATTTTCCATGAGGATTGGGAAAAGACAACCTTCACCTGCCCTTTAGCACATTTCCCTATAGAAGTATGTCATTTGGTCTGTGCAATTCTACGGGTACCTTTCAACATTGCATGAATATTATTTTTTCTGATTACATGGAGAATTTCATGGAAGTATTCATCGATGATTTTACTATTTATGGCTCTTCATTTAATTAATGTTTGAGTAGTCTTAGATAAGTCTTACATCGCTGTATAGAAATGAATCTTGTATTAAATTATGAGAAATTCCATTTCATGGTGTGACAAGGTATAGTTTTCAGGCATGTCATTTCTGGGGATGGAATCCAAGTAGATAAATCAAAAGTAGATTTCATTTCTTCCTTACCATTCCACAAAAATGTATGGTATGTGCGGTCATTCCTAGGACATGCTGGATTTTACCATCGTTTCATTCATGAATTTAGTAAAATTGCACTCCCCCTCCCCTATTACTCCAAAAAGAATTTTTTTCATAAAGAATGTGAGGAAGCATTTAATAAGTTAAAGTGTAGTCTCACTTAACCCCCAGTAATCCAACCACCTCGGTGGGATTAACCATTTGATCTCATGTGCGATTCCTCTAACTATGCAGTTGGGGCAGTCTTGTCACAAAGGGTCGATCAAGCTCCACGTGTCATTGCCTATGCCTCATGTAATTTGGACCCTAACCAAGAAAACTACACCACAACTAAAAAATAATTCATTTATATTGTTTTTTCATTTGAAAAATTATGGTAATAACTTTTGGGGTCCATAGTCAGTGTATTCTCAGACCATGCCGCCCTCCAGTATCACCATAAGAAACCTGAAGAAAAACCACATCTCATTCATTGGATGCTCCTCCTTCTGAAATTTAATCAAAAAATTTTAGATAAAAAGGAGTTTAGAATGTGTTGGGTGACCTTATTAGTAAGATTATCCCATTCACTGAAATTGACTCATCCCCCAGTATTCACATTAAAGATATTTTTCCTGATATGCAATTGTACTGAGTGCAAGATGTTATTCCCTGGTATGCTGGAATTATAAATTATTTGGCAGCATCATTCATTCCTACTGATTTCAATAAAAACCAAGCTCTTCGTCTAAAACATGAGTCTCTTTGGATCATTTGGGATGACCCATATCTCTGGCATACATGTAGAGATCATGTCCTTAGGTGTTATGTTCCCGATAGTGAGTTTTAGTCTGTCCTTAGATTCTGCCACACTCTTGCTTGTGGGGGCACTATGGTCCCTAATGGACTACTCACAATGTCTTTGATTCTAGTCTCTTTTGGAAAACACTTTTTTCGGGATGACCATGATTTTTTCAAATCTTTTCCTCGTTGTCAATGAATGGGGATTGTATCTAAAAGAAATGAAATTCCACAACAACCATTTCTCTTTCATGGAATCTTTTATGTTTTGGGCATTGAATGTATGGGTCCATTTCCCAATTCCTTTGGAAACATGTACATTCTTCTGGTAGTTGATTACATTTCAAAATCGGTAGAGGCACGAGCTACAAGGATAGATGATTCTAAGGTAGTAGTATAATTTTTGAGAACCGAAATATCTTGTAGGTTTGGATTACCTTGGATCATCATCAGTGATCAAGGTTCTCACATATACCACCTAACAATGCAATCACTTATGTGTCGGTATGGGGTCGGCCATAGAGTGTCTACTACATATCATCCATAGACCAAATACAAGTCGAGGTATCTAATAGAGTGGTATAATAGATTCTTGAGAAAATAGTTCAACCCAATAAAAATGATTGGAGTCTTTGACTTGATGATTCATTATGGGCCCACCTTACAACTTTCAAAACTCCCCTTGGAATGTCACCTTATCGTCTTGTGTTTGGAAAGAGCTTTCACCAACCTGTTGAGATTGAAAATTGGGCCTACTGGGACATCAAACAATAAAATTCTATTCTTTCTCATGCGGGTGCCCAAAGGAAGCTGTATATTCAGGAGTTAGAGGAAATGAGGAGAGACGCATATGAAAACTCGAGTATTTATAAGGAGTGAACTGAGGCTTCCCACGACCATCTTATACTTCATCATTAGTTCCAAATTGGGCAGAAGGTCCTAATTTTTAATGCAATGCTAAAGTTACACCCATGTAAGATTCGTTACCGCTTGTTTGGCCCATACACTATTATTATTGTATCTCCATTTGGTATTGTTCATGTTCAAAATGAAGAAACCAAGAAAACCATCATTCTCAATAGGTTGTGGCGGAAGCACATTCCCAAAACCCTTTCAGAGTTCCCAATAGATAAACTCCATGTTCAAGAAGCAACATACCAATGAAACACACCATGTTTTATCCTTCATTTTCACCTTCTCAATTATTATAGTGAGGACACTACACATTCTAGGTGTGGGGGGATGGGTACATTCCTAGGTCCGATAATATTTTTCATCATTTTTTTCTTTCTTTTTTATCGTTTTGACATTATTTATGGTTTCTTCACTTTTCCCTAGCTTGTTGAGTTCATTAGGCTTTCCATTTTCTTTCTTCTTTCATTTAATTTTCGCCTTCTTTGTGGAATTCTCATTTTTCCAACATCAAAAATTTCACAGTTCCATGATCTAGTTACCATAAAGGGGTAAAATAAAAATACCATAAGAATGGTGGAAAAGAATATTTTTATGAAGTTAACACCATGGAGTGATTTTTAGTGAATTTGTTTTCTGTCAATGATATAAATGGTTGTATCATTGTGAAACATTTTGTATGATTGATGCTTCTTATGTGAGCAGTTCTTTGGAAAATAGTTTCACTAATATCTCCATACATGTTTGCACTAAATCATGAAGTGTGAATATTTATTACAAAATACAAGGTAAATATATGTTAGGACAATATTTTTCTGATTTAAATGATATTGTCATATGTGCGTTCCTTATCCAATCTATTTCATTACTATACCAGATTGACCTATACGTGTGTACCTAAAGTCTGACTGTTGTATGCCCTAAAAAATTGAGTCTTGGTCAGGTCAAAACCCACTCCTCCTCAACCTTTGATCTTGTTATAACTATTGAAATTACTGTCCTGAGGAGATAAAACAAAGGATGAGAGATGAGTGTGCGATTTTTTCCAAATACAACTTCTAAAAAAATGATGACAGTGATTAAATGTAAAAAATATGGGGATATCTAGGTCGGGAGCTTATGGTTTTACTTCTTGGAATGCTTAAGTGAGTGAGTCTTGAAATATTGTTGAAAGGATGTAGGGCAGGTTTGGTGAAAATTCATTTAAAGATGAATAATTTTAAAATAACATATATTAATTGGATAATATGTGGAAGGAGTAGAATGTAATGGTATTCACACACACTCAGGGAGAGTTAGTGCAATGGTTGACTTTTTAATCCCTTTCTCATGTTGGTGTCCTGAATCTCTTTGAATTTTAATGTGATATGATTTATGAGACATATTTTTCCATAGAAAAAACTCATTGGTATGGTTCGTGCATTGAACTCATTACATTAATGAATAAAATTTTCTCGAAATCTAAATCTTCATGATGTTGGGAATATTTATTTGAATCATTTTATTTGGATATGTTACTTTTCGTAGGAGTGAAAATGTTTAGGTGTGGGGAAAATTGCGTAGGATCCAAGCACACCAGTGGATTAATATGCAAACTCATTCTAGAATGTGCATCCAATTGGGATGATAGTTAGGGGGCTGGTTCAGATTTTATTGGGCTACATTTCGAATGAAGGAACCTAAGATACATTCAACCATCTAGTGGCCCAACCAACCTGATCTGTCTAGCACACCAATTCTGCACGATGTCAACAGTTGTGTGATGTGATATGTCCATATCTCGGGCTATATGTTTTCAATTTATGCCAAACATTTGGTGGAGACATCCAATAGGTGGGGCTACAAATTCTTATTTTCTCCAAATTGAGATAAGGTATTCTGGAGGTCAAAAAACCTGGGACAAGTGGTTTTAATAATTCTGTGTGCTCAAATCAACCTTCCAATTTTCCTATAAGATGGAATCTCAAGCTCCTCATTTCCAAGTTCGGACAGAAATAAAATCTCTGGTATTTTGGAGACCAAAAGAAGTCCATACATCATCAATTGAGTTTTGGAGGCCTATATCCTCATAGAGGAATCATGTGTGAAGATGGAGTTTTACCCGAGCCTCCTCCTCCTCTCGATGACGAGATAAACGGTGGACGATAATTTTGAGGGAGATACACAAACATGGTAGATAGTTCCATCACATTTTCTCTACATGTTTTTTTATAATTTGTGTGTTGAATATTTCACTTATTTTGTTTCTTGACATGATTTCCTCTGATATTTGATATAATTAATTGGAACACTTATTAATTTCAACATCGATTGGGTTGAGATTTCAAGTGGGAATATTGGGTTGATCTGATTGGAAAACAAAATAATCCAATTTATCTCACACATACATAAGATTTAAGTATTATTGTGGATGCTCTTTTCTGTCACAATGTCTAATGACTCAAAAAGGGAAATACCTTAGTCCAATGCAATTCATCCATTGAAGATACATCAAAAATCGACAATGGCATGAAAAAGGTTTTCTTCCCACTAGGGTGATGCAGGTTTCATCATTGTCGCACAAGTATACTTTCATACTGCATAGTGGTCACGCAGGTTACTTGCGTGCCCTCTTTGATTCTCGCCCAGGGTCTTTAGAAGCCTATAAATACCACTTCTGGGCCCCCCATTTCAAGGACGGAAAAATTTCAAAACTCATATTCGAGATCCCGGTGCTCTAGTATCTTTTGGGAGTGTTCCAAACACTTATAAGTTAAAATTTACCTAGAATGGAAGCTGTAAACAGGGAATACAAGGATTAAATGTTGAAACTCATCAACACTTGTGCGCCTAAGTGGCCAGCCCTTAAGTGAAATGGCCACACATGCACGCCGCCTTATCCCTTCAATAAAACATGCATTCCACTCTTTTAAAAGCCTTTAGGGATAATACTAAGGGAATGAGCCAAGACTTGCCCAAGTAGTACCCTAAGGGTTGACCGTTGTGAAAGTACCCATGTGTGGCGCATGTATACTTGCGCGACCATGACTTGCACACCCTCGCAAGACTTGCACGCCTCTCTTTTTTTGGGTTCCCCATATGCCTATTCACTTGCTTTCTTCAAATCCACCTCTCCTATTCATGATTTAGCCCTCAGAACCCTCTTTAAATCATTTTATGGCATGTTTCCTTTGTTGGATTCCTTATCTGAAAAGAATTATGTGGAACATTTCTCAAAACCTAGTGATTTACATTTCTTTATGTCACTAAGGATAGAGATTTCATTCATTCAACCTCATCCTTTAAAGATGAGATAATCTTTAACCTGGGCCTTCTCTTGAGAAGTAATCCCCAGTCATAATTATTTTAATATGGGATTCCTTCTCAGGAGTATGTCCCAATCTCAAATTCCCAAATATGGGAATCCTCCTTAGGAGTAAGCCCCAAGTCCCCTAACATGGGCCTCCTTTTTAGGAGTAATCCCTAGTCTTTAACTTCCCTTAATTTTGGGCATCTTATTCAGGAGTAATCCCCTACAATAATTCTTTTAATATGGGCATCCTCATTAGGAGTAATCCCCATGTTCCCAAAATCCATATTCCATTAACCTGGGCTTTCTTCTTAGGAGTAATCCCCAGTCATAATTCCCTTTAACCTGGGCCTCTTCTTTAAGAGTAATCCCCAGTCATAATTTCTCTTAACCAGTCTTAATTTAATTTTTGATTTGGGCTTCCTTCTCAGGAGTAAAACCCAATAATAAGTCCTCCCTAATTTGGGCATCCTTCTTATCATTAAGTCCTAAGTTAAGTATCCAAATCTCTATAAAGCACATATACCTTTATGGACCTTGTTCCTGGGTTTCTTCCCTGAAGTAAATCCTAATATTCATCTATCTGGGCAGTCATACATACATAATCCCTACTTCATTTCTTATAACTGCATCCTTCATGGCACAATTGTCTAGTTTTACCAATACCTCTTGTTTCTCACACCAAGTATGACTCACGTGAGCAAGGAGTGTAAAAGTAATTTTGACATATTTCTTTGAGCCATCAATCATGCATAAACCTCATACTTCTTTACTCGAACTACGTGGGTACTGATTCCTTTTATAAAACAAAGGATATATAGGTAGCCCATATGCGGGTACGGTCCCAACTCTGAAATAATCTATGTCCTTCTGAATGAAAATAAATATCAAGTGCCCTACTGAGTGGCTTTAAAACTAGTATGGTTATCATAATGACCAAGATATTTCTATATAATGTGTCAAAGGATACCATTAAATAAGAATCTCTAACAAATACAGATGATTCTCTATCGACGAAGAACCTCGAATAAATATAAATGATTCTCTAAATCTCATACATATTAATCATTGATTGTCAGATCTAAAGGAATTCTCATTTACATACTTGGTAATGTAATAAGGATCCACGAACATAACTTAAATCTATAAAGAGAGTCCCAGAGTAGACAATAATTCCCCCAAAAGGGTGTGATGAGTCCGAACTCCCATACTCTCGACCAAGGAATATTCTTAAGCCTCATCAACTCATAACTAGTGAGCACCTAACTTTGGAAAGTAGGTCCAAATGGATACAGAATCATTGAATGTTTCCGATTTTACGAACAAACCTGTTATAAACTGCTTGGAATGTTTGAACATTAAATCAATGAGGTCACTCCCATTTCTAAAGGAAACAAAAAATGGTGAACCCGATGCGAATCCTTAACCACGTTAAAATGATGTTTTACTTATTTTTGTTAGGCCCCTATTTAATCTCAATGAGAGGGACAAAAAAACACTCAAGAACATATGTGTTCATTCAAAATATGTAGTGGCCGAACTTATCTTGATTATGTCTATTGTATCAAATATGCACTATTTTCAATGATCTTATGTGTTACAGAAATGGATTCTGTTATGTTCATGCCTATGAATACCTCTACTGTGAATTCCTCTGCTGCTAATCCTGCTGGATCGTCATCCGATCTGAGGATGACATCACCTACTAAGCATCTTCGATGTTGGGTATCAAATGCACTGGTTAAGGAGTACCGTTAAAAAGGTACCATTCCAAATCTAGAGGCCTCTCGACAAGCCCTCCAAGTCAACAATTCACAATTGTCGTCTAGACAGCGACGACCAACGATCAAGAAGCAGGTGGTGCCAACCACCGTTTCCATCCATTTCAGGTCGTTATCCCTAGAATGTAATTTCATGTACCTCCCATATTCTAGGGAGGTAAATAAGAAGGTCCCTCAGGGCCTTAATTCAAATAGATAGGAGTCCTTCCCAAGGGATCCCATCAATAATCGTCACCAGACTCGTGCAGTACTGTACCCTCAACATGATGAGGGTATTGCCCTCAGGGGTTAGGATCAGGTCCCTCAGACCCGTGCACTCAAGACGAACCACCAAAGGAAAAATCCGGTCAATAGTGTACATGTTATTATCTCTATAACTTCTTGATATTTCCATCAACCTAACTTTGTGGAAAGCAATGAGCTGTCACACACACCCATCCGTTTTAATTCTGTTGCCCAGCAGACTCGTCTGGCAGCAACACGCCATTCCCATCAAGAAATTCTGGAAGAGTACTATAGACAGGAACATACACCTATTTATAAATCATCATCTAGTTAGCAGGCTCGTAAAACTATATACGATGAAGCCCACCAACCCAATGTGTTAACAACTGGTAAACAGGCACATACACCTGCTTACACTCATCAATCATTCTAGCATTCTCGTCTTACATTATTGAAGGAAGTTTGTCAACAACGTTCGACAGAGTGAAATCAGCATGCAAATACACCTGCCAGTATTGATCAACCCTACCTATAGTCTCATTTGGTAGCACCCAGAGAAGTCAGTTGGAAAGCTCCGGCAACAAACACGAGGCAGACTCAACTCTCTGCCCCCACACTTGAGTACTGTTAGAATTCACTAACAGAAAATAGAGGACATGATTGAGAACACTCACCTACTCCAAGCATGGAATGGATGTATATTCACATTCCGGTAGCTGAAGACACCAAGCATATTCTGTCAATGGTGAAAGAGAAGAAGAAAATCCCTGCTCATATTCTGGATTCCTTTCAGGATATTGTAACAGCTTCAGCAACATCACATGGAAAGAAAGGAAAATCTATCCCTACCAGTGGAGTGACACATCAACAGTTCACTCCAGAACAGACACACACCTCTGTTCCAATCGAAGAGAGTTGTTGGGCGTACTCCCCCATATCATACGTACAACCAATTCAGGCACATACACCAAATTTAAGTGGAGATAATCAGCCTAACCTGATCATTTCTCCTGAGCAGGCACATACACCTGCCTATACTGACCACTTTCATCAACAAGTGGTTCCTAAAGTGAGTTAGAAGGAGTCTAATAAGATGACCTGCCCAGAACAATCAATAAATCAAGGGCCAATCTGTAACATGGCCTCACTTGATGCTGTAGTTTTGATGCACTCAGAAAATTTTCTGTAGAAACATAGGATTCTACTCTTTCATTTCCCAATAGTGGGAACATTAATTCTAAAGGACTTCATCAGACACTTACACATGAAGGATTGCTTCATGACAATTCGGTTGATCTCAAAGTTTCTTATTTAGATGAGAGCCACAATAACCCTCTGTGTGGCAAGAAGATCAAGAAGAAAAATGTTTCATATTTTGATGTAACCCACCATGGTGGTCCTCCACATGATGAGAAATTTAGCTACGAAAGTCCTATCTGCATTAGTAATTCACATTTCTTGATAAATGCCCTAATAGACAATGTAGTGAAGAGAAATCACTCTTATCTTGAGTCACTAGAAAATGTGAAGCCAGTAATTTCTGATGATTTACCACTGGCTGGTGAAATAATTTCTCAATCAGAAGATAGCCCGGGGTGTAGGTCATTCTCTATACCACCCCGGGTCGTTTATATTCTAGTTTGTTCATTGAATTCTCTACCGATTATGTTGGATATGATAAAGCAACAAGGAAGCTCCAAATTTGTTCTAATAAGGTAGAATAATCTTCAGTTAATGATAATGAGGAAGTACTGAATATGATAAAACAACTTGCGAAAGTTGAAGTTCCAGTTATATTTTTGCCTTTGGCTGACTCTCATTATGACATTCCAGAGATGATGATGGAAGATGGAATTCATGATATTCCTCTCAACATATGGAAAACTCTTTGTCAGTTGAAAAAGAAAATATTATATTATGATGAATATGAAAATCAGGTCAAGATAATAGAAGGGTTATAACACCAAATTGATTTGTCATCTCTCTCAGTTTCTCGATATTTGAAGGATGAAAAGTAGTAGAGATCCCTTCAGCGTTCATGCCTTGGCGCACTAAGAAGATTGAGCCAGTTAATTGCTAATGCCCCATCTCATATTCATAGTAGGGAATGGGGTGTCCATTGAGCACTACATTTCATTGTACCCTCCAGTCAGCAAAGCCCACTGAAAATGGTTTAATGCAATGTTATTTCCCATGGCCGGCCACAGCCAATTGGCTTTGTTTGTAATCAAAGGCTCGCTCAAGAACAGGTCTCAACTTGTTCCTCTCAAAATCAAGCACATAGAGAAAAATTTGTTGAATTAATCCTGCATCAAACAAATGATAATATTGAACATGCTTCTCATTTGGAGCATGCACGTCATCATGTGATATAAGTGTCTGAAATCATCTATTGGTCTTTTGATTCGGGTGATAAGAGTCTATGTAGGATGATGCATCCAGCCAATTTCCGGACTAAAGTCCACAAGATCAGGAGAGGTTTCAAGAAAGTCTTAGATGTAGTAGCTCAAGAACCACCCCATCTTGCCAGACTGGGGACTCTTTTAATCCAACCCTCAGAATCAATAAATAGGATTCGAGGAGTTGAGAAAAAACTGCAGGAACATCCCAAGTCCATAGGACTGGGGACTTTTTCAAATCCTCAATCATTCCTTCAGTGAATGTCAGTATTTTCTTTATTAGGGAAGAATCCACAAGAGGAATGAACATCCAAATTATCAAGATATTCCCTCCACATTACGGTTCGTCAATTAGTTCTTGAGGGATTGGATCAACAAAAGGTAATGTCTCATCAAGGACATGGAAAAGGACTATATCATAGAAATGATGATAGAAGGGATGAAATGCATTATGCATCAATAAATTTCATCAATTCCATTGTTTCTGATCCCCCAGATGAGGCTCACTCAGAGAGATCAGATGAGGAATCCCCTGCTCAATAGGTTGTACGCATAGACACGAATAAAGAAGGTGTGCATACACGAAATCAAAGGATTACCCAAGAACTAGGTAATCCTTCAAGTAACCCACTTCCCCCTCTCCGAAAGATGTCCAATAATGGGAAAGGAAAGAATTAGGTTACATAAACTTCCTCTAGAGAAGTCCAATTGCTCTCATTATAGAAAATATTCGCACAACAAGAGGAAGAAATGATGGAATTAGGGAGGTTGAATGCAAAACTACATCAAGGTAGTATTCCTCATAAGTGTGCTGATGTCAGTCATCCATGGGAATTTGTTCTGTCTACTGATATGGATCAAGAATATCCTTCTTTATCAGTAATCCCTCACAGGTCTAATCCTAAGGGTCATGTGCAACAACAACCAGTGGTGTTATCATCAGTTGTAGTACTAGCCATAACATCTGTCCAAGATCCAGTTATTGCAACTGCTCAGGTCCAAGCTCAACCGGATTTTTCTCAAAAGTTTATAACTACTATTGAGTCATTAACAGCTCGGTTGAGAGCTATGGAGGAAAAACGAGCTCAAATTCAACAAGAAAAGAGAGCTTACCCTGAATTGGTTGATTCAATTCCTCCCCCTTCAAATTTTTCAAGTACCATATACCCAATCTGTAATAGTTCGGGAGACCCAGAGCAATGCTTAACACATTTGGTTTCTCATTGTGATCCTATGATGAAAACCCCTCAACAATAGGAAGTAGTTAAGCTCGGGTGTTTTGTACAGTCATTAAAAGGACATGATTTTGTTTAGCATACACGCTTGCAATCTCGGTCAATTACCGGGTGGGAGGATATTCGTCAATGATTCCTTCTTCAATTCAGCTCAACTTTGCCAAGGACAATAGTTTTTGATCATTCAAATTGTATGAAAAGGGTGAATGAAAAGGTTTCAGATTTCATTGCTCGCTGGAAGGGATTAACATATTCCCTGAGCATAGCACTCCCTCAATATGAATTGTTGCCAATTTGTGTGGAAAATTTGTGTGATGAGTTGCGCACACCGTTGATCCTTGTGATATACATAGGAGGGTTTCGATACCTTACATCGATCACTTAGCAGATTGAAGACTCTCGTATGAATACTATGGATAAAACTCGTGCAATTCCATAGGCTCTAGCAAGGATAATGGGTAATGCAGAGACTACTACGGTTACGCTAAAACAAGAACCTGTATCTTATTTCACCTCAAAAAATTCATATTTCCGAAGGGTTCCACCTCTTGAGCGTCAACAATAGAGGTCGTTTCGTCAAGATGATCAAAGAGATTAAAGGCAGAAACAATTTGAGGATCTAAAAAGAAAATTTTCCTCTTTCGGAAACGAAAAATTTCTTGGTTACATCATTTCGGCTCTAGAAAATAATTTGGTTCAATTTCCAAGGCCTTAGAGGCCGAACAAAGAAGGAGATGAAGACCGTACAAATTATTTCGCATTTCATCAGAGGGTCGGGCATCCCATTAGGAGTGTTTTTTCTTCAAAGACCTCCTGCACAAAATGGTGAACTCATGATAAGTCATGTTGAATGGTTGTTCAGCTCATGTAGCATATGTAACAGCCTCAAATCCAGAGGATGAAGGTGAGTGGCAAGAAGTCAAGAACAAAAATGCACAAAAATATGATGATTGGATGGTCTAAAAAATGATCAACCGAACTCATTCCATTTTGCGAACGCAATTGAATAAACCAGTTGTTTCTTCTGCTATGAATTCCAAGGTAAGACCCTCTTCATCAGATGGAAAATCCTAAAAAAATGGCATAATTCAATGAAAGAAGAGCAATCAGAAGAAGATGAGATCGTCTCAAAGCCCAAATTGTTTTTGACACTGAAAGATTTTATTCCTTCTACTTCGAAGCCATGGGCACCGCCCCATGAAACAGCACAGCCAAAATTGGCTAATCAGGCATAATCTTCATGAGAAGAAGAGTTGATCTATGGTTCTGTGAATATGATTCATTTAACAGATCCTTATGCCAGTCGCAGTTTCAACTTTGATGAGCCTGAATTCCCTGTATCAAACAGAGGAATTAGAGGGAGTTCCAGCGGTCTGGGATACAGAGGAAGATGTGGATATCCTAGAAGCCACTATTCTAATTCTACCCCTGATAGAACTGTGTATGCTATAGAAACTCATGGCAGATACCGTCAACGGGCTCAACAAGAACAATAAAATTCTTCCACAAATAGCAGACTCAGTCCTGGCACAATTATTCCGGAGGATCGGTTAGAGATTGCACCTTCATCCTTTCAGAAAGTAAATAGACCTATTCTGTTTAATCTTCCAAAGTCAAGAGTATTGCCAACTCCTAGTCTGATAAAAGATGCATCTACTTCCAAAGCATCAACTTCTAAGGTACCTGCGAAACCACATGTTCCTGTTGGGAAACACAGACCTTTGGATCAAAAGTATGATGTATTGAAACACTTGGCCCAAGTATTGCCCATGTAATCAATTTTGGATGCCTTAAATTAATCAAAGGATCTTCGGGGGGAACTCATCAAGGCTTTGTCATGTCCTTAAGAATATGAAACTTAAATTGTTGCAGCTGAAGTCTACGATGTAGAGAATAATCCTACAGAATGTCATGTAGTGATATCTTTCACAGAAGAGGATGTATATGATGTTGTGCATGGAAATATTAGACATTTATACTTATCTGGAAAGGTAAATGGTGTAGACTTCTGAAGAGAAATCATTGATAATGGTTCAGGAGTCAACCTCATCCCCATTCGTACACTTCATCGATTGGGCCTCACAGGATCTGATTTATCTCCTTTTACTTTGAGGTTAAAAGGATATGATAAAAATGAACAAGAACCACAGGGTAACATTATACTCAGAATTCAGTTTGGAGATCTTGTATCTAATTCAAATTTCATGGTTGTTGATCATGAAACAGACTTCAACATCTTACTTGGAAGACCCTACCTACATCAACATGTGGATATCCCTTCATCATACCATCAATGTCTCAAATATTGTTTCGATGGTCAAATTGGGACATTTTATAGTGATAAATCCCAATTGAAAAGATGTGAATCTCAATACATTGAGGTGTAATTCTATCACATGATGGGTAAATATAAATCCACAGTAAGGGAGGTTACCAAGGTTAATGCTTTATTTGGTTTGGAAAAGATTCCAGTAACTCCATTTACACATGTGAGTGCAGATTATGTGTTTCCTATCAGTCAAATTGACATGATAGACCCAAATAAAAATACTCTTATGGAAACCTCCATAATGTCAATAACAACAATTAAGCCAGACAGTATAGGAGAAATTGGCGATTCTCCAAGAAATGATGAAAGCTCAAATGGGGATGTCTTCATTTCATCTGATGAAATCCAGCAAGCCTATACTTCACCAACAAGGCCCAAAGAAGTTATAGAAATGTCAGAGGTGAACAATGATGGTGATTCTAAATCTTTCATCTCCTCTTTATTACCCAAGGAAGACCCTTCATCATCAATAGGGTCAGAAATGTAAGCCTCTTCCTCAAGATGTTCAAATTTTAACATCTCTTCTGATCATGGAAATTCTATTTCAACATCTACTATGCAAGTAGAAATAAAAGAAATAACACATGTTGAAGAAGAAGAGGAAGATATCTGGGATGCTCATCAATCATTTGAAGAGGGTATCTCTACCATAGTGGATGAACTCAGAGAAATAAATCTGGGTACAAAAGAAGATCCACAATCCACTTTAATTAGAGTGGCCATGACTCTGGAAGAGTAAGAGATGTATATTTCATTTTTAAAGAAAAATCGAAATATATTTTCTTGGAACAATACATAGATTTTAGGTCCTGATCCTGATGTTTCTACTCATCATTTCGGTTTTCCAGAAGAAAATCGAGGATTTAAGCAAGCCGTAAGAAGAACACACCCAACCTATGATTCCAAAATTGAAGCTGAAGTGGATAAGTTTATCAAATATAACATCATCAGAGAAGTCCAATATCCCAAGTTGTTGGATAATATTATCTTTCTAAAAAATAAGAATGGAAAAATTAAAGTTTTCATTGATTTTAGATATTTTAATCAGCATTGTACTAAGGATTATTTTCCAGTTCTGATAACAGAACTCTTAATTTATGCAACATATGGATATGAAGCACTATCCTTCATGGATTGATATTTAGGATATAATAAAATATGAATGGATCCAAATGGTGCGGAATCTATAGCCTTCAGAGCCCCTCAGGGTGTGTTTTTCTATCGGGTAATGCCCTTTGGCCTGAAGAATGTAGGCGCAACATATCAGCGTGCCATGCATCGTATCTTCAAACCCATTTTAGCGAAGTTTGTTGAATGTTATGTGGAAGATTTGGTGGTTAAATCCAGGAAATGTTCTAATCACTTGGCTGATTTAGAAGTTATATTCCACAAACGTTGGCAACATAATTTGAAGATGTACCCCTTAAAATGTGTTTTTGGGGTAACCTTAGGAAAATTTCTCGGCTTTGTTGTATGCCATCATGGTATCGAAGTTGATCCTGATAAGACAATGTCGATCCTTGGTAGGTCAAATACTTGGAATTTGAATGAATTGAAAGGAATTGAAGGACACTTAGCCTATATTCGGCGTTTCATTGCCAATTTGGCAGGCAAAAGTTTACCCTTCACCAAATTGATGAAGAAGGGAGTCACTTACGAGTGGATTGAAGAATGTCAATAAGCATTCAATATTCTCAAAATATATCTCTTTATTCAACTAGTATTAATGCCACTTGTTGAAGGAAGACCATGTATCCTCTATGTGATATCTTTAGAGCGATTATTGGGTGGATTTCTTGCTCAGAAGAATGATGATGGGAATGAAAACAGCCTCTACTATCTCAGTCGGACTATGCATGAAGAAGAAACCCAATATTAAAATATTGATAAGTGATGCCTAGCATTAATATTTGCAATTTAGAAGATGAGACTCTACCTGCAACATCATGAGGTCCAATTGGTATCTCGCAATAACCTGCTCAAATTCATCCTTATTCGTCCAATTCTTACAGGACGTCTCGAAAGGTGGGCTATTATTTTGCAGCAATTTGATATTCAGTATGTGTCACAAAAGGAAATAAAGGGCCAAACACTGGCTGATTTCCTTGCTGAACGTCCTTCAATATAAGATACATATTCAGATATTGGACTTCTGGATGAGGAAGTCTTTTCTATTCAAGATATTCTTCAAACATGGGAAATGTACTTTAATAGTGCTTCCATAAGTCCAAAAGGGAAGAAAATGGAAGATCATAAATTCAACAAAGTTGGGTTAGGAATTTTACTCATTTCCCATGAAAAGGTAGTGCTACATTATTACTTCTCATTATTGGGAGGCGGTACAAATAATGAAGCAGAATACCAAGCTCTTATCGCAAGATTGGAGTTAGTGCTTCAAGCACAAGTGAATAACTTAAAGGTGAAAGGTGATTCAAACCTAGTAATCAAACAAGTCAATGGGGATTATAAAATCAAAAAATAAGAACTAGCCCCTTTTTATGATTATTTCATAGAGTTAATGGAATAATTTCCTTCGGAACCAACATTTTTTTATGTCCTAAGATCACAAAATGCCCAAGCTGATGCACTGGCTAATATAGCCACAACTTTGGCAGATCCAAATCAGGACGAGACAGGCCTCAGTATTGCCAATCTTCGTACAATTTCACCTTATGATCAAATCAAAATAGAGTAAATCATTGAAATTAGTCCCATTCCTGAACCATATGGTCATACAACGGGATGGACGACACCTATCAGGGAATACCTTCAAAATGGAACACTTCCACCTGATAGAGCTGGGAAAGAACAAATTTGGCGATGTCTGGTCAATTTTACTCTTTGTGATAGCCCAGATCACCTAGAGTAAATTCTCTACAAAAGAGGTTTTGATGGAGTTAACTTTAGATGCATTAATGGTGAAGAGACAATGACTGTCATGAAAGAATTGCATGCAGGAATCTGTGGTTCTCATTAGTCTAGACACATACTATCTGATCAAATTCAAAGGCTTGGAAACTTTTGGATTTCAATGATACATGATTTTGTTGATTTCACAAGGAAGTGTAATTATTTCAAAGTACATTCCAACTTCATTCATCAACCCCCAGATTTTCTTCATACAGCTAAATACTCATGGCCATTTTCTACATGGGGAATGGATGTAGTGAGACCTTATCCTTTAGATACATCCAAATAGTTTAAGTGCATTCTTACTCCTAGTAACTTCTTTTCCAAATGAGCATTGGAAATACCCCTCAAATAAGTTAGTTCTAAAATAATTGTTAGCTTCATCAAGTCTAACATCATTACCAGATTTTGTGTCCCTCGTACCATATTGATGGACAATGGAACCAACTTCTGTTCATCCTAGGTGAGGAAGTTGTATCAAGAATACAACATCAAATCCAATCATTCATCTCGGTATCATGTAGTGGCCAATGGATAGATAGAAGATTTCAACAGGACTCTTTCAAACATACAGTAAAATATGGTGGTTAAAGATAAGAGATCATGGCCAGATAAACTCTTTCATGCTTTATGGGCTTATCGGACCACCACCCGCACTGCAACGTGGTCAACTCCATTGGTATATGGAAAAGAAGAATTATCTAACATTGAGGTTCAATTAATCTCTCTCAAAGTAGCCATTTGTGATCATTCATCTATAGATGAACAATCTCAAAAGCGATTGGATGAATTGAAATGTTTAGATGAGAAAAGATTGTGCACCATGCACCACTTGGAAGTCTATCAAGATCGAATAACATGAGCTTTCAACAAAAAAGTTCATCTTCATTCATTCTTTCAGGGAGAATTGGAATTGGTTCTTAGAATTCCAATGATACTAGGAATGAAACCTCCTACGCTGGAGCCAAAATGGGAAGGACCTTATTCAATACATAAGGTTTACTCCAATGGAGATTAATCTTTGATCTCAATAGATGGAGAACACATCACTACTCCATCCAATGGAAGATTTCTGAAGAAGTATTTTTTATAAACCCAAAATACATCATCACGGTCCATGGATATGACCTTAAACTATTTGCATCCCTATAGTCCAACATGACGTTAAACTATGTTGTCCTTGCTGTAAGACATTAAAATGCATAGTCCCTTATGTCCAGCAAGACGGTAAACTGCGCCATCCTCGATCCATGCATATGAAATTAAGCTATTTGCATCCATATCATCCAGAATGACGTTAAAATTCTTCATCATCATTCCATGCCTATGACCTTAAACAATTTTCACTTACATCCAACATGACGTTAAACTGTGAATAAGTCCCTAATACGTCCAACATGAAGTTAAACTGTGTCCTATTTTGTCCTTACTACATGAAATTAAACTGCACAGTCCCTCTTTCCTCAAACATGATGTTAAACTGTGTTGTCCCCATCATCTTAGCTATAGGAACCTAAAATTTACAACACCCTTATTGTCCATAATGACGCAAAATTGTGTTCATGTCCAGCATGATGTTAAACCGTGTCCCTATATTTGTCCTACATGACATTAAACTGTAATACTCATTCTTCCTACATGACATAAAACTGAAAAAAGTACCTTAATATGTACTACATGACGTTAAACTATATTTTGTCCCTATTACATGACACTAAATTGTGCAGCACCAATAGTCCTCACTATAAGACTTTAAACATCATAGTCCTTTCATATGTCCTACATGACATTAAACTATGCCTCATTAAGGTTGTTGCAACCTCTTGTTTCTCACACCCAGTATGACTCACGTGAGCTTAGAGTAAACTTCAACCATAACACCCTCTATGGGCCACTAACAATGTGTAAGTCCTAGCATAATTTTTAGGTCTTTTTCCTCAAAAAAAAACTTGATTGCCAATTCATTCTTTAATCGAACTATGCAAACTTTGATCCTTGCCTTCTAGGCTTGGTACGTAGGAAAACTCCCGAGGTTCAAGCCCAAAACCAATCTCTTCACATCGGTTCACCTTCGTCTCATATGATACTGATCCATGAATCAACCCCCAGAAAAAATATTTTTACATTGGTTCACCATGGTCCTTGCATATGACCTTAAACTACTCGCACTTTTGTCTTGTACGAAAATAAACTACAATATTATTTGACACCCTCACCCCAGAGGGAATCATTATTTACATTGATCTCTAATCATTTTATATTACAAATACTATGTACATACATGGAAATGCATGATCCTTTTATCTTGGGTCAAACCATCATTGCACTAAAGTACCCTTTTCACCCTTCATATGTACGAACGAAATCTATACAATGGGTATTTCAAGAACTACTTGCGGCTTAATTATCATCCTTATGGGATGCGTAGAAACATTCGAGTATCCTTCAAATACTACCCCGAGTCTTTGGGCCTAACCCCAAATTTCACTTTCAGTCCCCTGGCTGAAAAGTCCCTGTAAAAACACACACAGTGTATTCATTATTATGGTCCGAGAAATATGACCCTAAACTAATATTTCCTATACTCTCATCCCACATGACTGTAATCTATATTTCAAAAAATACATATGGCTTGATTCCTATCCTTATAGGATACGTAGTGATGTCCAATATTTCAATTCAGGGCCCAGCCATAACATGATTATGGTTAGCATTGGTTTGTGTATCTCTACATGAATTGAACAAATTATCATTTTTATGTGTCATACTCATAACCTTAAATACATCAAGATATCCATAACCATTTTCTTGACTTCTGGTCAAAAAAATGTTTGATACTTGAGTGTTCTTTTTCCTGACTATGCAGCATGTTCCCTTAGGCGGCCTTGCATAAACAGTCTACAAAACAGACCTGTCAGCCAAAAGATGCTATTATTTTACTATCCAACAATTGCCGTTAGGCGGAACTGTATAATTCAACCCCCTAACAGGTTTTTCAAATAGGGGTAACTTCATTCATGGGAGGAAAACATCTTTTATCCTTATTTTTTTTATCAAAATATGTATGGATCTGCAAAATAGTCATCCTTAACATATTTGTCTCATACTCCATTTTCAAGATCTGAATGTATTCAAGTCTATGGTTTATATTTCCCTTCCCTACGTTTGGGTCAGACCTTCATAAGAGTGAAATTCTTCCAGTTCATGGACAATCTTGATTGGAAATATCTTCTCCATATTCAATTACCTCTCTCCATACAACAAACTCTATGCTTTGGAAAATTTGAATCCCCATAAACTTTGACTGGCATTTTAGCAATTGAAAAGTAAATTTCTGAGAGTTATTTTTCTTGACTATGCAGCACATTCCATTAGGCGGCCTTGCATAAGTAGTCTACATAACGAACCTGTTAGCCAAAAGATTTTATTATTTGACTCTGAATCCAATGCCCTTAGGTGACCCTTCATAATTAAACCCCCTAATGGGTTTGTAAAATAGTGGTAACTTCATTCCTGGGAAATACTACTAATGTATTTTATCCATTTTTCATATCATTCCTCAGATTCAAAATTTCTGAAGTCGTCGTTTACATATTTTACCTCATAATTAAACATGGTAATATGTTTTCAGATAAATTATCTAGGAATTGAGTTAATAATAATCCATTCGATCAAATCTATTTAGAACATAAACATTAGCTTTTTATGTCCGAAGTTCATGACTTTAAACATCCTACAAAAGACAAGGGAAATATGAACAAAAGTCAAGTTACATCTCAGTAAACATACATTTTGTATGATTTAGGTAATATTGAGCAATTAAAAGATTCAACGTTTGTTGGGTTATTTTTATAATCCTAGTAAAAATCAAACTATGCTTACTAGGCCCATCATCTTAAGTAAAAATTTAAAGCAGGTAGCAAAAGAAGGCATACACAAATGATTGAAGATGAAAATGTTTTTCATTTGATGCACAAGAGGTATAAGGACATCCACATACTGGAGTATCTTCTCTTTTCCAATAATTACAAAAGGATTTCAACATAAATCTTCATTTGATTTACATCATCCCGAGTTTCATCAGTAGCCACTTGAAGCTCATGCACTCGACCAAATTCATTCTTTTCAACTTGATGGAGTGATTTCTTTGCATCTGTAATTTCTTTCATACCATTCGTTTGAGCTCCTTCCAGTGAATTATTATGTGGGTCAAGTTCCCTAGTAACAGCATCCAACTGTTTCTCAAGGAGCATCCCCTGGACAACCCTCTCCTTGATCTTATGCTTCAGCTCCTTCAACTTGGCAGCATGATCAACCTCAGCTCGGGATACCACAGCCTCAAATTCTTCCATATTGGCTGATAGCCTTACTCTGGTCAAATCTTGATGGTACTTCTGCTCCTTCTCCCTTATTAAGATGACTTGTTTTACTGTGGCATGGATATTTTGATATCCAAAACCACCAAGTCCCAACATGACGAATAGGGATGACAATCGGGGAATCTTCTATGACATCTCTTCTAAAGGCACTTCGGATATGATCTTCCATATGTTCTTCCATGCCTTGTGTTGTGAAAATTGGAGCGCCATTTGTATCTCCAGGTCTGATTCAATATCACTGTCACGGGGGGGGGGGGGGGAATATAATCCTGGATTGACGCACTTAGGGATGTGCCATGTTCTGCTCCTCCCCCATGACCCATGTTTCTTCACTTCATATTCCCATTGGGGAGGAAGTTGCGGCTTCACCTCCAGATCTAGCCACTGAAATTGATGGCCCTTCATAATCAATTAAACGTTTTGGTTAGTTTCAAAGGATAACAAAAGTTGATTGGATATCTTTTAAATTAAGTACAGTCGAAAAAAATTGTTATCTCCTACCCAACGGTGGATCAGTAACTTGAGGAGGCTCCTCCCCATCTTTACTAGCTTCGACAGGATTTTTAGGATGTGTTTCAGGAAGCTCTACCAGGTTGAGCTCCACTTGACCTAATGTCTCTGCAATAGTAGGGTTTTTAGTACCCCCTTCAGGCATTGGCAGTTTAGCAGTTTTCTCAGATAGAACTGCACATTTCAACCGATCATGATTCGATATGTAATAAGAAGATATTTTTAATAGGATGAATGATAACACTCACATCCATAATCTTCTAAATTACATGGTAATTTAACATGATCTAAAAAATATTCAAAATATGCAACATGTTCCATCATTTCATCCAATGTAATCTCAGAATCATGGTTAATCTCACTAGTTGGAGCATTCAATATGTCTTCTCGGCAACCATCATTCTACGACCTCTAACCCTGGACAACTTCTTCAGAAAAAATTGGGGAATCAGTTGCAATGGCCGCCAAATGCACTACTGCAGGGTTGAACCTAAGCTACCATCGAATAGAAGTATGTTGATGTTTCATTATACATTTTATAAATAATTGTTAAACTTAATAGAAGTAGGTTCTTCTCTTCTTGTAGTAGCAGTAGGAGTGATACTGGGAAAAAACACTGGTTCTCTTCAGGAGCAGCCAAACCAGCATGAGGTTGTGATTGTTCACTAACAACCTCTGTTGTTCTTATAGGAGGTTCAGTCCTCTCCCTCAAAGGAGAAATTGAAGAATCCCTTGAAATACCAAAAAGTATGAGTAATATTTACATGGGTTAAGACTCATTATTATCTGAAGGACTTACACCTACTGATGAAGCATTTACCTGTGGACTTCCTCCTTCAATTCATTTTATTCTTTGGCCTTTTGGGAGTGATAGAATCATCATATATATGTACAAGAATTGGAAAATGAAAATCCATTATTAATTCCTCATCCATCGCTTGCTGGCCTAGAGATATTTCACCCTGCTCATGAGGAGATTCATTAGCCCCGATGGCAGTACCAGCAGGGCTATATTGTTGTGAAGGAACCTCAGTAGTTCCTTTCTTTGTAAGCTACAAGATAATGTAAATAACTTCCTTGAGTAATAATGCTTTGACAGAAATTAGGATGAAAATCAAATAAGAAAATAGACTTACATCGTCAGGAGCCACGTAATCGTGACAGTCCTCATCTTCAGAACCACCCTATGTGGCGCCATGATTTATCATTTCCTTCACTCGCTTGATAATAGGAATGGAATCATTAGATGAATATATGAGAATCTCCAGCTCTCTGATGTATTCCCTCACTTCATCAGGGTTATCCTTGTAATGGATATATGTAGAATCTTGGAGATTCTCTATTCCAGGGATTTGTAGCCCCTCGTACAGATCTAGCCAAGAAGTTTCATCACCAAAATATAAACTTCTCCATGTATGGATTGCATCTAGTCATAGATATTAAACATGTGTACCATAAGGCTGTGAGGAGGGTCCTACAATTTTAGACTTCAGATTATTCCCATCTCCTACAACTATAGATAACGGATAAGAAAATAAGACTTGTTTCTCTATAATGTAATGGTGATTAAATTTACCCAATGAAGTTACTCACTAAAAGTCTATGGATTTGGTCTCATGATTCTGATAGGGGGATTATATCTGGCACGAGGCCTCTTTTCCGCATATGGTGCCTCATCATCCCCATCTTGGGAATCCGACGAGTCTTCCCTAGGTGAAGAACCCGACGAATCAGCTCCAGGTGGTGTAGAAGAATCACCTTCCAGATAAAGGATTTTTTTTCTCTACAGTTCTTTTCCTTTTCCCCACATGATAAACCAGGTTATTCATCACCCCTCTGGTGTATGATGCTATCTAGTTCTCGGAATACCATGTAGTTAATTTACTCGCAGATTTATCAACTGGTAGATCAAACACTGCCCCAGTCTTCTCCCTAGATGCCAGCAACCATAGTTTTCAGGAAACCATTGGATGTTTCTCTAACCTAACATGCACGGGGAGAGATACAATAGTCTGCTTCGAACACTTGAATTGACATGCAATTCTGTATGGAGCATAGGCCTTTCATATAATATCTCCGTCAATCCTGGTGGCTAGTACACCATCTCTGTAGGCCAGCATGTATGACCTCAATTCCAGGCTGGCCATTCCATCATCAACAAACCGCCTGGTTGGCGGGATTCCATAAGGAATGAAATTTAATTCCTTATACATGCTCACCATCACCATAATTTCATAGGAATTGAGAGATAGTGGAGCAATTCTTGATAATTCCTACACGGATGGCCTGAAATAACTTCCGTGGATCTGTACTCCGTTATGGACATTATATGTTCCGAAGTGAGTGGTGATCCATCCCCACAAAACTTGGAATGGTCCCACTATTCTCAAAGGATACTTACCCATGAAGACATGGAGTAAGATCCTATGAATATTTGATAAAATGGGGGTACCGAACCCAACCATTTTTTACTCAACCAACTTGGTTGCAACAACAATGATCCCTGGCCTGACGCCTGCCTTCGAGTCCCTGACTAGAAATAGATAAACATTGAGCCACAAGGCCAAGAAGCCCGCCAGATGAGTCTTTTTTGGGATTCTATGATTCACTTAGTATCCCCACTTCTCAAATTCAACTACTTCTAGAGTCTTCCAGAATGTGACAAGAGCACCCCTCCTCTCTGTTTTGCGGCTGGTGGTAGGACGGGTACAGGTGGGCCACTTCTCCTTGGGACCCTTCCCCTTTTATCCCTTCTCATTCAGCTCCTTCCCTTGCTTCTAGGTAAGAAACAAATTCATCCACTCCTCAAGATGAATATCCTTTCTAGAATGAGTCAAAGAGGTCTCTGAACTCTTCATCTTGTGAAAGATTTTCAATAATTCCCGAGCCATAGACGGGGTCTTCTCCGAATCATTCCAAGTCACCATGGGGTGATGAATTCATCATACATATCGCCTAGAATTGGAGCTCGTGAGATCTTGTAGACATCCCACAGACTGATGCCTACTTCTCCATGATTCAGATGGAATGAATTGGATTCTGGGCTCCAATGAATGAGTATCTCCGACACAAAGTCATCATTATTGTATACATATGTTATCCCAGCCTCGACAACATCATATATTTTAGCTCCTTTTAAATCCTCGACAAACTTTGCACAGGTTTTTCGCACCCAGTATGCCCACATCCATGTTGGCTTCACACCTCCTCCATAAAGAAAGTCCCAACTCTTCTTCCAGCATTTGGATTGATCCATCTGCGTGTTTCGGAAAATTGAGGGATAACAATGTAGTTGCAGCTCAGGCTTTTGAGGTTTCAGATCTGAGGTACAAGGGCTATGATGCATTATGTAGGCCTTCTCCACTATTCTAGTATTTATAAATGCTCCTCCACTTGAGATATTTGCTGAAGCAAAATTGGTGTAGTTATGAAACCAAGAAATTGGGAGATAGTTCTTTGCCTCTGGAATGGCAACTTCTCATAGATTCCCATAGCCATACAAAGGTATATAAATACATTGTGGGAAGTCAAGATGATACTTCTTCATTTACATGGCCAAATCTAGAAGAGTGCTGTCACAGATAGTATAATAATCATGGACGACAATGTTCATCATATCATCAATTCTCTTGCTGGCTAGTTCATCAGCAGTTCCGATTCTTCAAGAATCCATTTAATCTGCACAAAAGTTGAATAATTAACTCTTAATTAAGTTGAGTTTTCATAAATTTTTTGATGAAAAGTGAAAAAGTGGCTAAGGCATTAAGGCGTGCAAGTTCCAAAGTTGGCACACAAGTATAAGTGTGTCGTGCAAGTTTTGGTGTGCAGGTATCACCGCGCATATCCAAATACCTCTACAGTAGCGCGACACAAAAAAAGTAGTAGAAAATAGAGTAACTTGCGCGGAGAAGGAAACTTGTTCTATGAGAGCTTAGAACCTTTCAAATTCTATGCTTTGTGCTGGGAATGACCACCTATAAATAGGCAAGGCCGCATCCCTGCTCACCGAAGCCTATGCGGCTCACCTTTGCGTGCCACCATTTGTGCGCTCAAAACTTGCACGCCGCATGTTCCTTGATTTTATTATTTACCTCTGAGTCACATCTTCATTTATTTCAAATCCAACTTTGAGGGGGGACTTTTGTTGATGCTCTTTTCCATCACAAAGTCTTACAACTGAAAAATGGAAATACGTTTATCCAAATTGATTCATCCTTTGAAGAAACATAAAAAATCAACAGAGGGATGAAAAATATTTCTTCCCACTTGGGTCGTGCAAGTTTGATCATGGTCGCGCAAGTATACTTGCACGCCGCATAGTGGTCGCATTGGTGACTTGTGTGCCCTCTTTGATTCTCACCCAGGGTCTTTATTCGCCTATAAATACCCCTTATGTGCCCCCCATTTTAAGGACGGAAAAATTCCAAAACTTAGATTCGATCTCCCGGTTCCCTAGTCTCTTATGGAAGTCTTCTAAACACTTATAAGGTAATTTATTACCTATAATTGAAGCTCTAAACAGGGGAAACAAGTACTAAGTGTTGAAACTCGTCAACACTTGCGTGCTTAAGTGGCCAGCCTTTAAGGTAAATTGCTACACTTGCGCGCCGCGTTATCCCTTCAATAAAACTTGTGCACCACTCTTTTTGAATCCTTTAGGGATAATACTATGGGATTGAGACAAGTCTCGGCCATGTTTTACCCTAAGGGTTGACTATCACACAAGTACCCATGTGTCGCACAGGTATACTTGCGCGACCAGGACTTGCACACCAACGCAGGACTTGCACGCCTCTCTCTTTTTGGGTGCCCCTCCTGCCTATTCAGTTGTTTATTCAAATCCACCTCTCCTCTTCAATATTTTTCCCATAGAACCCTCTTCAAAGAAATTTATGGCATGGTTCCATTATTGGATTCCTTATCTTAATGGAATTCTGTGGAACATTTCTCAAAACATAGTGATTTACATATCTTTATGTCACTAAGGTTAGATATTTCATTCATTCAACCTCAACCTTTAAGGATGATATAATCTTTAACCTGGGCCTTCATTTCAGAAGTAAGCCCCAGTAATAATTCTTTTAATATGGGCTTCCTTCTCAAGAGTATGTCCCAATCTCATATGTCCAAATATGGGCATCCTCTTTAGGAGTAATCCCCATGACCCCTAACCTAGGCCTCCTTTTCAGGAGTAATCACCAGTCTTCAAGTTCCCTTAATTTTGGGCATCCTCCTCAAGAGTAATCCCCAACCATAATTCCTCTAATATGGGAATACTCCTTAGGAGTAATCCCTAAGTCCCCAAAATCAAAATTCCCTTAACCTGGGCTTCCTTTTCAAGAGTAATCCCCTGCCATAATTCCCTTTAACATGGGACTATACTTTAAGAGTAAGCCCCAGTCATAATTTCTCTTAACGAGTCTTAATTTACTTTTTGATTTGGGCTTCCTTCTCAGGGGTAAATCCCAATCATAATTCCTCTCTATTTTGGGAATCCTTCTCAGGATTAAGTCCCATGTTAAGTATCCAAATATTGATAAAGCACATATACCTTCATAGAACTTGTTCTCATGTTTCTTCCCTGAAGTAAATCCCAATCATTATCTATATAGGAAGTCATACATACAAAATCCCCACATAATTTTTTATTATTGAATATTTCATGGTACAATTATTTTGTTTTACCAATACCTCTTGTTTCTCACACTATGTATGACTCACGTGAGCATAGTGTTTAAAAGTAATTATGGCTTATTTATTTGAGCCATCAATCATGCATAAACCTCCTACTTCGTTACTCGAACTACGTGGGTTCTGATTCCTTTTCTAAAACAAAGGATACGTAGGTATCCCATCATCGGGTATGGTCCCAAATTTGGAATAATTTATTTCCTTCTGAATGACAATAAACAACAAGTGCCCCGCGGAGTGGCTTTAAAAGTAGTATGGTTATCATAATGACCAAGAGATTTCTATACAATGTGTCGAAGGATACCATTGACTAAGAATCTCTAACAAATAAAAATGATTCTCTATCAATGAAGAACCTCTAATACATATAAAAGCTTCTCTAAATCTCAAACATATTAATCATTGATTTTCATATCTAAAGGAAATCACATTTTCATAATTGGTAATGTAATAAAGATTCTCGAACATAACTTAAATCTATATAGAGAGTCCCGGAGTAGACAATAATTCCACCCAAAAGGGTGTGATGAGGTCAAACTCCCATCCTCTCAACCAATGAAAATTCTTAAGCCTCATTAGCTCATAACTAGTGAGAAAATTCCTTGGGAAAGTAGGTCCAAATGGATATAGAATCATTGGATGTTTCCTGTTCTATGAACAACCCCGTTAGAAACCGCTTGGAATGTTTGATCCTTAAATTAATGAGGTCATTCCCATTTCCAGAGGAAAAATTATTTGGAAGAGATCTTATTATATTTTTGATAACCAAATCTTGGAAACATGGTTGTTGTTCCAAGGGGTGGTTCTTTAAGCATCATTTAAGATGAAGAAGGGGAGTCAAGATATTGACAACCTTCATCCAAAGAATTTAACAAAACCATGTAAAATTTTCCAAAAAATTAACTATCCAAGATGTGTAGTGAACATTAAGTGATCTTCCTCCCCCATAATTATTAATACACCACCTTTATTTATCAACTATTTAAATCTTAAATTGAGTAATTTACTTAAATCTGTTTTCAGAACTTCCCCACCCCTCTAAGTAATTCTTAGTAAAAATACATACTCAAAACCTATAAATGCTCCTTGAGAGATGACCTAGGGTCTTCTGTAGACTATTAATCAATCTTAAAATCATAATAAATTTTACACATCATGACATCACATTCAAATTTTGGCTCCGTTTCTGGGAAGCGTTTTTGTTTTAGTGCGTGTTTTGGATAAGTTTTTTTTCGTAATTTTTCTGAATATTTATTTGATTTATCTTATACATCTACTATCATTTTGTATTCTGATCTATTTGTTTTATAGGTTTGGTGCATGATGCATTCTACTCTTGCAGACTTACAACCTTTAGAACCCAAACTGGAGAGGATCCTACATCAGCAACCCCAAGATACATAAGAGGAACCTTTGAAGGAGTATAAAAAAAACATCAACACTCATCTTGATCCTTCTTCTTCATTAAGAACCCACATTAAAACTGAAATTAATGTGAATAACATGGCCGAAAACAGTATAATACTAATAGAACTAACCTTACATGATGTTGTTATCCAACCCACCAATATTCACATACAAGGTGAGGAACCCAATGTTGAACTGAAATATTGTTTAATTCATCTATTAGCAAGATTCCATGGACTTCCTAGAGAGGATTTACATAAGAACTTAATATAATTTCATACTGTTTGTTTAAAATTAAAACCTTCTAATGAGGATGAGTAATAAGTAAAGCTTAGAGCATTCCCATTTTCATTATAATACACTGTGAAAGATTGGTTGTATTATGTTAATTCACCAATAAGAGGTCAGGAAAACTTGAAATGAATTTTTCTTGAAAATTATTCTCTAGCATATCGAAATGCAACAATAAGGAAGGAAAATCGTGGGATACAAAAATTATAAGGGGAATCATTACATGAATATTTGGAACTCTTTAAAAGGTTATGTTCAAGTTTCCCACACCACCAAATAAGTGATCAACTTTTAAATAAATATTTTTATGATGTTTTAATCTCTGTTGTTTGAAATATGATCGATGTTACTATAGATTTTTCACTAGTAGATAAGACCCCAATTTCTATAAGAACCCTAATTGAGAACATGGGGAAAACACACAACAATTTGTTTGAAGGTCCAATGTACCGATTCGAGGTGTTAATGAGGTACCGAGTACTAAATTTGAGAAGAAGGTGGACACAACGTTTGAAGAAGTACCCTTATTCGAAAAATTGCTCGTTTCTAAGGGAAATACCAATCTTCTCCTCCCATCCACTGTGGTCTATGTTCTTCTGACACCCACTACTCAGACCAATTCCCCTAACTGAGAGAAAATTATGAGAGTTGTGAGGAAATATTTCCTCACCTCCCCTATAACCATAACTTTAGGAATGAACCTTACTATCCGTCCAACCCTAGGTGGAAGGAGAACCAATCCCATATGCAAGAGGGTATTTAAACCAACCTCAACAATAATGGAACCAATTGGGGTAGAGTAGTCATCCACCACCACCACCCAGAAATCCACAACCACCCCAAAGGCCTTCCGAACAAACCCCTCCAAAACCCAATCCTAGCATAGAAGATATGATTAAACAAATGGCTTCTAACATCATTTAATTCAAAAAACCCACTTAGATATCCATTCAAGTCCTAGAAACCCAAATTGTCTAACTAGCTAACTCATTGGGTGAATATCCAAGTCACGGTTCAGGTAAACATCCCTCTCAACCAGTAGTTAACCCTAGAGAAAATGGAAATGTTAGTGACATCACCCTTAGGAGTGAAAAAAAATTGAATGTAAAATGGATCCTTTATTAGATTAATCCCCTCTTGAGGAAACCACCATCACAACCATTAAGAATGTTCCAAATGTTGACGAACATGGTCATGAGAAAATCCCTTCCTAAGGAAAGAGTGTGTATATTGACGAGTCGCCTAGCCCAACCATTCCTCTTCCATTTCTTGAAAGTGACACCAAACCAAGAAAACAAAAATAAACTGAACTTGCTATGAAAATATTGGAAGTTTTCATGAAAGTGTAGGTTAACATCCCATTGATTGATGTTGTGAAGAAAATTCCACGGTACACCATGTTTCTAAAGGAGATGTGTTCACACAGAAGGTGACTTTGTGGAAATGAGAAGGTGAGATTGGGGAGAAATGTTTCATCATTGATAATGTCATCACATACCACCATGTGCAATGATCCTGGAACATTTTCAATTACATGCACTATATGGGAGTTTTCTTTTTCTAATGCTATGCTTGATTTAGGTGCTTTTATAAATGTGATTCCTCAAACTATTTACTCTATATTTCATCTCAGGGAAATTAAGACCACTGGAATTGTTGTTAATCTAGGTAACAGGAGTACTGCACACCCCTCTGGTGTGTTATATGATGTTCTTGTGATGGTTCAATATTTAATTTTTCCTGCTCACTTTTATATGCATAAAATGGAGGATGATAGGATGAATGGACATGCCCTGATTATATTGGGGAGAACCTTCTTGAAAACATCCAAAGCAATAATTAATTTCCATAATGGTACATTATCTATAGAATTTAGTGGTGAAATAGTCCATTTCAACATCCTTGATTCCTTGAATCACCCCTCAGAATAACATTACTCTCTCATTGCTAATTCAATTGATGTACTCCCTACCCCTGAAAAAACTAATTTTCTTTCCACCAATCCCGTTTCTGAGTTTTCTTCATTGATAGAAATTATTGGAAATGATTCATGCATTGATTGTTTTATTATTATACAAAAGTGTCATGATTGTTCATTGATTGATGATTTCTTGAACACTAAGGAGCCACTGACCATCAATGATACTTCTAAGCTTGTAAAATCTCATTCCTAATTCAAGGATGATAAAATTGAGCAATTAGATGAGATCAGTGCCCGCTTACTTTCACACACACTCCCATGAATCCAAAATCCACTTTAATTGTAAATGAAACAATTGCCTCAAGATTTAAAATATTCATATCATGAGAATGGAAACAAGATTCTGGTCATCATTTCTATTTCACTCCCTCCTGAGCATGAAATTCATCTACATGAAATTTTGAGGTAGTATAAAAAACATTTTGGATGGACTCTTGGTGACATTATTGGTATTAGACCATCAATTTTTAGACATCATATTTTATTAAATGATGAGGCTAAACTAGTCAGGAAGACACAACGTTGATTAAACACAAATATTCTAGAGATTGGAAAAACTGAGGTAACAAAATTTTTTGCCGCTGGAATCATTGACCCCATATCTGAGAGCCAGTGGGTTAGTCCTGTTCATGTAGTTCCTAAAAAGACCGGCCTTACAATAATCAAAAATTAAAATAATGAATTAGTTCCAACTCGTGTGCAAAATAGTTCGTGTGTCTGTATAGACTATCACTGACTAAAACCACACACTAGGAAGGACCATTTCCCATTTCTATGCATTGACCAAATACTAGATAGGCTAGCTTGTATGTCCCACTACTATTTCCTTGATTGGTATTCTGGAAACTTTCAAATCCATATTTCCCCTGAGGATCAGGAAAAGACAACCTACACTTTCCCCTTTGCACATTTTCCAATAAAAGGATTCCATTTGGTCTATGCAATGCTCCAGGTACTTTCCAATGTTACATGAATAGTATTTTTTGGACTACCAAAAGAATTGCATGGAAGTATTCATGGATGATTTAACTGTTTATGGCTCTTCTTTTAAAGAATGTTTTAGTATTCTTGGTTTAATCCTACATCGCTGTATTGAAATAAATCTTGTATTAAATTATTAGAAATTCCAATTCATGGTGCCAAAAGGTATAATTTTGGGGCATTTCATTTATGGGGATGGAATCCAAGTAGATAAGTCAAAAGTTGATTTCATTTCATCCTTAATGTTCCCTAAAAATGTATGGGATGTGTGGTCTTTCCTAGGTTATGCAGGATTTTACCATCATTTCCTTCATGAAATTAGTAAAATTTCACTCCCACTGTCCCGATTACTCCAAAAAGAAAAAGATTTTTTTTGATAAAGAATGTGAGGAAGTTTTTAATAAGATAAAATGGAGTCTCACATCACCCCCAGTAATCCAACCACCTCGGTGGAATTTACCATTTGAGCTCATGGGTCATACCTCTAACTATGCAGTTGGGCCAGTCTTGTCACAAAGGGTCGATCAAACTCCACATGTCATTACCTATGCCTCACATACATTGTACCATGCCTATGAAAACTACACCACAACTGAAAAATAATTCTATTCCATTGTTTTTTACTTGGAAAAATTCAGGTAATACCTTTTTGGGTCCAATGTCACTGTGTTCTCAGACCATGCAGCCCTCTGGTATCTCCTTAAGAAATCGGAAGCAAAACCACGTATCATTCGCTAGCTGCTCCTCATTCAGGAATTTAATCAAGAAATTAGAGATAAAAACAGAGCTGAGATTGTGGTGACTTACCATATTAGTAGTATTCTCCCATCCTCTGAAATTAACTCATCCCCCTATATTCCCATTAATGATATTTTTCTTGATGAGAAATTATACCATGTGCAAGATGTTATTCCTTGGTATGCTGAAATTGTAAACTATTTGGTAGCATATTTAATTCCAACTAATTTCAATAAAAACCAATCCATTCATCTAAAACATGAGTCTCGTTGGTACATTTGGGATGACCCCTATCTCTGGAACACATGTAGATATTATTTCCTTAGGCGTTATGTTCTCGATAGTGAGTTTCAGTCGGTCCTTAGATTTTTCCACACTCTCACTTGTGGGGGGGGGCACTTTGGTCCCCAATGGATTGCTCGCAAGGTTCTTGATTCTGGTCTCTTTTGGCCAACAATTTTTTGGGATGCCCATGATTTTTTTAAATCTTCTCCTTGTTGTCAAATAATGGGAAATGCCTACAAAAGAAATTAAATTCCACAACAATTATTGCTCTTTCATCACATTTTTTTATGTTTGGTGCATTGAATTTATGGGTCCATTTCCCAATTACTTTAGAAACATGTACATTATTCTGGCAGTTGAATACATGTCAAAATGGGTAGAGTCATGAGCTACAAGGACTTATGATTCTATGGTAGTTATAGAATTTTTAAGAACCCCCATTTTTTGTAGGTTTCGCTTACCTAGGTTCATCATCAGTGACCAGGGTTCTCATTTCTCCAACTGAATAATGCAATCACTTTTGTGTCGATATGGGGTCGATCATAGAGTGTCTAATGCATATGATCTATAGAACAATGGTTATGTCGAGGTATCAAATAGAGAGGTAAAATAGATTCTTCAAAAAATGGTTCAGCCCAATAGAAAAGATTGGAGTCTTCGACTTGATGATTCATTTTGGGCCTACAGTACAACATTCAAAACTCCCAGTCGAATGTCACCTTATCGCCTTGTGTTTGGAAAGAGTTCTCACCTACCTATTGAGATTGAGCATCGGGCCTACTAAGACAACACAAAAATGAAATTCTAATCTTTATGGTGGGGGTGCCCAAAAGAAGCTGCAGATTCAGGAGTTGGAGGAAATGATAAGTGATGCATATGCAAACTCCAGGATTTATAAGGATAAAAACAAGGATTCCCACAACCATCTTATACTTTATCATCAGTTCCACATTGGGAATAATGTCATACTGTATAATGCAAGGCTGAAGTTGCACCCGGGTAAGCTTCATTTTCGCTAGTTTGTCCCATACACTGTAATTAATGTATCTCTATTTGGTGTTGATCAGGATCAAAATGATGAAACCATGCAAACCTTTAATGTCAATGGGAAGCATCTGAAGCACTTTCATGAAGCCCTTTTGGAGTACCCAATAGATGTACACCATGTTCAGGAAGCAACATACCAGTGAAACACATCAGGTTTTATCATTCCTTCTCACCTTCTCAATCATTACAGTGTAGACACTACACATTATTGGTGTGGGGGGATGGGTACATTCATGGGTTAGATATAAATTTTCATCATTTTTTTCTTTATTTTTTCACTTTTCCCCTTATTAATGATATTATCACTTTTCCCTATCTTTTTGAGTTCATTAGGCTTTCCATTTTCTTTCTTCTTTCTTATATTTTTCACATTCTTTATGGTATGTTCATTTTTTCCTCCATAAAAAATTTCAATGTTTCATGATTCAGTGACTATAAAGAGGGGGAAGTAAAAATTCCATAAAGAATGGTGAAAAATAATATTTGTATGAAGCTAACATAAGGAGTGATGTTTAGTGAATTTGTTCCCTCTCAATGATATAAATGGTTGATTCATTGGGAAACATTTGAGATGATTGATGCCCCATGTGTCAGTAGTTTTTGGAAAAATTGTATCACTAATATCTCTAGACATGTTTTCACCAAACCATGATGTTTGAATATTTCTTACTCAATATAAGGTAAATATATGTTCGGTTAATATTTTTCATCTTTCAATGATATTTTCATACGTTCATTCCTTATCTGATCTATTTACTTACTATTCCAGATTGACCTATGCGTGTGTACCTAATGTCTGACTGTTGTATACACTAAAAAAATTGTTTCTTGGGTGGGTCAAAAACCACTCCTCGTCAACCGTTGATCTTTTTATAACTATTGCCATTAGTGTCGTAAAGAGATCAAACAATGGTTAAGAGATGATTGTGATATTTTTTCCAAATGAAACATCTAAAAAAATCGGGGGAGTGATGAAATGTACAACATATGGGGATATCCAGGTCGAGATATTATGTTATGACTTTTTGGAATGCTTAAGTGAGTGGGTCTTGAAATATAATTGTAAAGGATGTTGGGAAGGTTCGGTGAAAATTCATTTAAAGATGAATAATTTTAAAATAACATACATTAATTGGATAGGAAGTGGAAAGAAGAGCATGTAATGGTTTTTACACACACACATGGATAGTTAGTGTAATTGTGGACTTTTGAATTCCTTTCTCATGTTGGCGTCCTTAATCTCTTTTGATTTCATTAAGATAAAATTTATGAGACATTATTTTCCATAGGAAAAACTCCTTGGTGTGGTCTGTGTATTGACCTCATTACTTTAATGAATTAAAATTTCCTCAAATGTTAATTCATCATAATGTTGGGAATATTTATATGCATCATTTTATTTGGATATGTGACTTTTCCCAAGAGTGTAAATGTTTAGGTGTGGGTGTGTGATCATTCCACGTTTTACTTTTTAATTTTCACCTTTACACCTCTATGATGAAGTTGTTTTATATTGAAAATTATAAAAATAATGACAAGTATCATTCCAATTTTGAATCATTTATTTTGTTTTTATCACTTTTAAAGAGGGAAATGATTCTTTTTTTGATGATTCCATTGCAGAAGGAGATGATTTGCAGGGCTCAGGATGATGTTCATGAAATATGGGCCAAACTGTGCCAGATCCAAGCACATCAGTTGATTAATCCACACATTGATACTAGACCGTGCATCTAATAGGGATGATATTTTTTGGGTTGGTCCAAATTTTATTATGATACATTTCATATGAAGGAACCCAAGACTCATTCAGCCATCTAGCGGCCCAACCGATATCATCTGTCCAACACAACAAATCTGCATGATGTAAACTGTTGTGTGTTGTGATATGTCCATATTCCAGGATATAGGGAATATTGGTATGACATATCTAGAGGGATTCCAGGAGGATGTCATATTTCCGGTAAGATACATTATCCTTCATGAAGATTTTAAGGTGCTTAACATGGGGGAAGATCGGGTAAGTTCTCATGCTCCCATTATCATTGGTAGTTTGTTCCTCAAAGATGAAACAAATATGATAAATTCCAATGAGGGTACACTTCCCATGGATTTTATATAAGAAGTTTGAATATTTCATGTTATGGAAACCCTAATGTACCCCTCATAGGACCATTCGAATTTTGTTATCTCCTATTTTGAAACACCATTTAAAACCCCAGGGAATATGATGGTCCCATGCTTAGGGAGATTAAGTGCATTGGTTCTAGTTTGATGTTAAAGAGAAATTCCTAATTTTTTTATAATTAAAAAACATATCATAAATTTGATTTTAAAATGTATTCATATTCTGATTTTGGTCTTTTGATCTATGATTTTTAAAAGGATTTTGAGCATGGTGATCGGTATAATGCTCTATTCACTAATTTTGATGATTTCTATTATGATGTTGATGTTATTTGTGCTCATATTTCTATTTATAAAATGTATCCATCCATATTACCACCCCTATTAAATTTTAAATCATTATAATACCCCCAAATATCATGTACTCTTACTTTTTAAGTGGTGAGAAATAATTGTACCATGATTTACTGTGCAATTTTCACATTTACACCACTATGTTGAACTTGTTTTATTTTGAAAATTATAAAAAAAATGACAAGTAGAATTCCATTTTTAAATCATTTTTTTTTCACTATTAAAAAGGGCAATGATACTTCTTTTAATGATTACATTGTAGGAGGAGGTGATTTGGAGGGCCCATGATGATGTCGAAGCAAAATGGGCCTAACTACGCAGGATCCAAGCACACCAGTGGATTAATACGCACACTGATACTAGACCATCTATCCAATAGGGATGATATTTTGGGGGCTGGTACATATTTTATTGGGATAAATTTCTTATGAAGAAACCCAAGACACATTCAGACATCTAGTGGCCCAACCTACCTGATCTATCTAGCACAACAAATCAGCACGATGTCAACAGTTGTGTGATGTGATATGTCAACATATCATTTTATAAGTATCCAATTTATGCCAAAATTTCTGTGGAGACTTCCAAGAGGTGGGGGTAAAACTTTTTTATTTTATAAAAAGTGAGATAAGGTTATCTAGATGTCAAAACACCTATGACAATTGGTTTTAAGTATTCTGTCTGCACAAAACCACCTTCCCATTTTCCTATAAAATGGAACCTTGGGCTTCTCATTTGCAAGTTCTTCCAGGAAGAAAAGCTCTGGTATATTGGATACCCAAATAATTCCTCTTATTATCCACAGAGTTCTAGAAGCCCCTATCCTCATAGGGTAATCAAGTATGAAGAAAGAGTTCCACCCGAGCCTCCTCCTCCTCTCGATGGCGAGCTTATCATTGGACGATCATTTTGAGGGAGCTACACAAATATGAGAGGGAGTTCCATCATATGTTATCTACTAGTTTTGTATATTTTTTTTGAATATTTCACTTATTTTGTTTCTTTAAATTCTTCCCCTGATTAAATTTCATTTGATATAATTAAGTGTAATGCTTTGTATTTCAACAACAATAGGTTTGAGATTTCAAGTGGGAATATTGGGCTGTTCTGATAGGACAAAACAATAATCCTATTTATCTCAAATGTACATAAGATTTAAGTACTCTTTGTTAGACCTCTTATTATATGTTTGATAAAAAAATCTTGGAAACATGATTTTTGTGCCAAGGGGTGGTTCTTTAAGCATCATTTGATGAGGTAAGAGGGGACTCAAGATCTTGACAACCTTCATCCAAAGAATTAAAAAAACCATGTTAAATTTTCAGAACAATGAGCTAGAAAAGATATGTAGTGAACTTGAAATGATATTCTTATCTCATAATTATTTATACACCACCTTTATTTTTCAACTATTTAACTCGTTAATTGAGTAATTTACTTAAATATGTTTTCAAAACCTCCCCATCTCTAAATAATTCTTATTAAAAATACATACTCAAAAAATATAAATTCTCTTTGAGAGATATACTAGGGTATTCCCTAGACTATAAATAAATATTAAAATCACAATCAATTTTCCATGTCTTGGCAGTGCGGTCAAATATTAGCGCTGTAGCAGGCGCGCATTTTGGTTTTAGTGTGTGTTTTTGATATGTTTTTTTAATTTTTGTGAATATTTATTTGTTTTATCTTATACCTCTACCTATATTTTTGTATTCTGATAAATTTGTTGTGTATGTTGGTGCATGACGTGTTCTACTCTAGGAGACTTACAACCTTTCGAATCTGAACCGGAGAGGATCCCACATCAGCGACCCCAAGATACACAAGATGAACCTTTGAAATAGGATGCACAAAACATCAACACTCATCTTGATCCTTCTCCTTCTTCTTCTTCTTCGTTGAGAACCCACATTAAAACTGAAATTAATGTGAATAGCATGTCTGAAAACAGTAGAACACTAAAAGAACTATCCTAACCTGATGTTGATATCCAAACCACCTATATTCAATTACAAGGAGAGGCACCCAATTTTGAACTAAAATCTGGTTTAATTCATCTAATACCTAGATTCTATGGTCTTCCTAGAGAGGATCCACACAAGCACTTAAAAGAATTTCATACTATTTTTTAAACATTGAAACCATCTAATGTGAATGAGGAACAAGTAATTCTTAGTTCATTCCCATTTTCATTATTAGACACTGCAAAAGATTGGTTATATTATGTTATTTCACCGATAAGAGGTTGGGAAGACATGAAACTCCTTTTTCTTGAAAATTATTTTCCTACCTCTCAAACTACAACAATAAGGAACATAATTTGTGGGATAAAAAAATCTCAAGGTGAAACATTACCTGAATTTGGGGAACTCTTTAAAAGGTTACGTTCATGTTTCCCACACCGCCAAATAAGTGATCAACTCTTAATTCAATATTTTAAATAATTTTTAATCCCTATTGATCAAAATATGATGGATGGTGCTACCGAGGGTGTGCTAGTTGATAAGAACCAAATTACTGCATGACCCCTAATTGATTACATGGTGCAAAACACACAACAATTTGGTTCAAGTTCCAATGTACAGATTTGAGGTGTCCATGAGGTACAAATTACAGAATTCAAGGAGAAGGTGGACACAACATTTGAAGAGGTATGTTCCCTTCTTCAACAACTTACTATTTCCTATGGTAAATACCTATATCCTCCTCTCATCCATTATGGTATATGTTTTTCTAACACTCACTACTCTGACCAATGACCACAATTGATAGAACATTCTGAGAGCTATGAGGAAATATTTCAAGGACACCCTTATAACCAACACTTTAGGAAAGAACCTTACTATCCATCCAACCCTAGGTGGATGGAGAACCAAGCATATAGGTAAGGGGGTATTCAAACCAACCTCAATAACAATGGAACCAACCGGGGCAGAGTAGTCATCCATCACCACCACCTATAAATCCTCAACCACCCCAAAGGCCTTCCCAAAAAAACCCCTCCAAAACCCATACCAAGCCTAAAATTTATGGTGAAACAAATTGATGCCAAAAATATTCAATTCCAACAACCCACTCAGGAAGGCATAAAATACTTAAAAACCCAATTAGGCCAACTAGCTAACATAGTGGGGGAAATTAAAAGTCAGGGTTCAGGTAAACTTCCCTCTCAACTAGTACATAACCATCGAGAAATTTGAATTGTTAGTGCCATCACCGATTGGAGTGGAAAGAAACTAGAATGTATAATGAATCCTTAATTAGATTCATAACCTCCTAAGGAAACCTCCATCCCAACCATTAAAAATGTTCCAAATGTTAAAGAACCTTGTCCTAAAAAAATCCCATCCAAAGGAAAGATTGCGTATATTGATGAGTCACCTAGCCCAACCATTCCTCTTCAATTTCCTCAAATGGACACCCAACGAAGAAAACAAAAGGAAACTGAACTGGATAAGGAAACATTGGAAATTTTCAAGAAAGTGCAGGTTAACATTCCATTGATTGACATTGTAGAGAAAATTCCACAGTACACCATGTTTCCAAAGGAGATGTGTACACACCGAAGGTGACTTCGTGGAGATGAGAAGGTGAGCTTGGGGATGAATGCATCAGCATTGACAGATCCATCACTTCCCACCAAGTGCTACGATCCGGGAACATTTTCAATTCCATGCACCATAGGTGATTATTCTTTTTCTATTTCTATGCTTGATTGAGGTGCTTCTATAAATTTGATGCCTCACTCTATTTAATATATATTGTAGGTCGGGGAACTGAACCCCACAGGAAATATTGTTCAACTAGATAACTAGAGTATTGCACTCTCCTCTGGTGTGTTAGAGGATGTTCCTGTGATGGTTCAAAATTTAATTTTTCATACTGAATTTTATGTGCTTAAAATGGAGTATGATATGATGAATGGACATGCCCCGATTATATAGGGGAGACCCTTATTGAAAACATACAAAGTCATAATTAATGTTCATAATGGTATATTATGTATGTAATTTGTTGGTGACATAGTCCATTTCAACATCCATGATGCCCTGAATCACCCCTTAGAAGATCATTCCTATCTCTGTATGTTAATTCAATTGATGTAATCTCTACCCCTAAAAAACAACTTTTATTTCCCCCAATCCCCTTTCTGAGTTTTCTTCATTTATAGAAATGATAGGAAATTATTCATGAATTGATTGCAATAGTGGTCTAGAGATGTGTCATGCTTGTTCATTGATTGATGATTTATTGAACACGAAGGATCCACTGACCATCAATGATACTGCTAAGTTTGTAAAATTTCATTCCTCATTCGAGGATTATACCATTGAAAAGTTAGATGAGATCAGTGACCTCTCACATTCACACACACTCCCATCAATCCAAAATACACCTGAATTGGAACTAAAAAAATTGCCTCAAGATTTAAAATATTCATATCTTGAGAATGGAAACACGTTTTCGGTCATCATTTCTAGTTCACTCCCACCTAAGAATGAATTTCGGCTGCTTGAACTTTTAAGGGAGTATAAATATGCATTGTGATGGATAGTTGCTGACATTTCGGGTATTATCCCATAAATTTCAACACATTATATTTTATTAAATTATGAGGCTAAATCAGTGAGGAAACCACAACGCCGACTGAACCAACACATCATAGAAGTTGATAAAAACGAGGTAACAAAATTTTTGGCAGCTAAAATAATTTAACCCATATCTGATAGACAATGGGTGAGCCTTGTTCAAGTAGTTCCTAAAAAGACAGGCTTATAGTAATAAACAATAAACACATTGAATTGGTTCCAACTCGTGTACAGAATAGTTGGCGTGTCTATATAGACTATCGCCGACTAAACCAATAAAGTAGGAACGAATATTTCCATTTTCCATTCCTTGACCAAATTCTAGAAAGGCTAGCAGGTATGTCCCACTATTGTTTCCTTGATGGGTATTCTAGATACTTTAAAATCCATATTTCCCTAGAGGATCAGGAAAGGACAAACATCACTTTCTCCTTTGGCACATTTTCCTATTGAAGAGTGCCATTTGGTCTGTGCAATGCTCCAGGTACATTCCAACGTAGCATGATTAGTATTTTTTTGTATTACCTAGAGAATTTCATGGAAGTATGCATGGATGATTTCACTATTTGTGTCTCTTGTTTTTATGACTATTTGAGTAGTCTTGCTTCAGTCCTACGTTGCTGTATGGAAAATAATCTTGTACTAAATTATGGGAAATTCCATTTCATGGTGCGATGAGGTATAATTTTGGGGATTGAAATTTCAGCGAATGAAATCCATGTTGATAAATCAAAAGTGTATGTCATTTCTTCCTTTCCATTCCCAAAAAATGTACGGGATGTGTGGTCTTTCCAAGGTAATGTTGGATTTTACCATCATTTCATTCGTAAATTTTGTAAAATTTCACTCCCCCTCTCCTGATTACTCCAAAATGAAAAAGTATTTTTATTCTGATAATGAATGTGAGGAATCTTTTAATAAGTAAAAAATGTAGTATCACATCACCCACAGTAATCCAACCAAATTAGTGGGATTTAACGTTTTATATCATGTGTGATGCCTCAAACTATGAAGTTGGGGCTGTCTTATCACAATGGGTCGATCGAGCTCTACATCTCATTGCCTATGCCTCATGTACATTGGATCATTCCAAATAAAACTACACCACAACAGAAAAATAATTCCTTGCCATTGTATTTTCCTTGGACAAATTCAGGTCATACCTTTTGGGGTCCAAATTCATTATTTTCCCAGACCATGCAGCTCTCCGGTATCTCCTTATGAAACCGTAAGCAAAACCACGTCTTATTCACTGGATGGTCCTCCATCAAGAATTTAATCTAGAAATTTGTGATTAAGAATGATCCAAGAATGTGGTGGTTGACCATATTTTTAGGATTCCCCCATCCTCAAAAATTGACTCATCCTCTTGTATTCCCATTAATGACATTTTTCCCTATGAGAAATTGTACCGAGTGAACGATGTTATTCTTTGGTATGCTGAAATTGTAAATAATTTGGTAGCATCTTGCATTACTACTGATTTAAATAAAAACCAAGCCTATCGTCTAAAACATGAGTCTCATTGGTACATTTGAGATGACCCCTATCTATGGTGCACATATAGCGATCAAGTCCTTAGGAGTTGTGTTCACAATATTGAGTTTCATTCTATCCTTAGATTCTACCCCACTCTAGCTTGTGGGGGCACATTGGTCCCCAATGGATTACTCACAAGGTCCTTGATTATGGTCTCTTTTGTCCAATACTTTTTTGGGGTTCCCAATATTTTTGAAAATATTTTCCTCATTGTCAACGAATGGTGAATGTCTCTAAAATAATTGAAATGCCACAACAACTATTTCTCTTTCATGACATTTTTGTGGTTTGGGGTATTGACTTTATGGGTCCATTTTCTAATTCCTTTTGTAACTTGTACATTATTCTGAAAATTGATTAGATTTCGAAATGGGTAGATGAACGAGCTAATAAGACTGATGATTTAAAGGTAGTTGTAGAATTTTTGGGAACCCAAATCTTCATTAGGTTTGGCTTGCCTAGGTTCATCATCAGTGACTTGGGTTCTCATTTATGCAATCGAACAATGCAGTAACTTTTGCGATAGTATGGGGTCGGTCATAGAGTGTCTACAACATATCATCTAGAGACTAATGGTCAATCCATGGTATCAAATAAAGAGGTAAAACATATTCTTGAAAAAACGGTTCAACCAAATATAAAATATTGGAGTCTTCGACTTGATGAATCATTATGGGCCTACCGTACTGCTTTTAAAATACCAATTCGAATGTCACCTTATCATCTTGTGTTTGGAATGAGTTTTCACCTACTAGCTGAAATTGAGCATCGTGCCTAATGGGCCATCAAAAAATGCAATTCTAATATTTCTGGGGCGTTTTCCCAAAGGAAGCTGAAGATTTGGGTGTTGGAGGAAATTAAAAGAGATGCATATAAAAACACCATGATTTATAAGGAGCGAACCAAGGCTACCCACAACCGTCCTATACATCCTCATCTATTCCACATTGGGCATAAGGTCATCCTTTAAAATGAAAGGCTTATGTTTCACGTAGGTATATTTTAATCCCATTGGTTTTTCCCATAAACTGTTATTAATGAATCTCCATTTAGAGTTGTTTTGGTTCAAAATGAAGAAACCAAGAAATTATTCAATGTCTATGGGTAGTGACTGAAGCACTACAACAAAGCCCTTACGAAGTTCCAAATAGAGGAACTCCATATTCATGAAGCAACATACCAGTGAAACAACACCATCTTTTATCCTTCCTTATCACCTTCTAAATTATTACAGTGAGGAAACTGCACATTCTAGGTGTGGGGGTGGGTACATTTCTAAGTTAGATAGGAATTTTCATCATTTTTTTCTTTCTTTTTTCTATCTTTCACACTTTTTATGGTATTATCACTCTTCCCAATCTTATTGAGTTCATTATCCTTTCCATTCTCTTTCTTCTTTTTTCTCTTTTTTGCCTTCTTTATGGTATTTTCATTTTTTCCTCCATCAAAAATTTCAAAGTTCCATGATTCAGTGACCAGAAAAGGGGGGAAGTAAAAATACCCTAAATAATGGTGAAAAAGAATATTTGTATGAAGTTAAAATCGGGGAGTGATTTTTAGTGAATTTTTTTTATCAAGGATATAAATGGTTGAGTCATTGAGAAACATTTTAGATGATTGATGCCCCTTGTGTGAGTAGTTTATGTGAAAATTTTGTCACTAATTTCTCTATACATTTTTGCACCAAACCATAAAGTTTAAATATTTCTTAATATAAGGTATGTATATGTTAGGTTAATATTTTTCAGCATTAAATGATATTTTCATACATTCGTTCCTTATCAGATTTGTTTCATTACTGCACCAGATTGACCTATGTGTGTGTACCTAATGTCTGACTGTTGTAAACCATCAAAAAAATTATGTCTTGGGAAGGTAAAAAATCACTCCTCCTAAACTGTTGATCTTGTTATAACTATTACAATTACTGTCATGAGGATTTCCAAAAAGGGTTGAGAGATGTGTGTGAGATTTTAGACAAATGAAACTTCTAAAAACATGAGGGGAGTGATGAAATGTAACACATATGGGGATATATAGGTTGGGACCTTATGGTTTGACTTTTGGGAATGCTTATGTGAGTGGGTCTTGAAATATTATTAGAAATGATGTAGGGCAGCATCAGTGGAAATTCATTTAAACCTAAATAATTTTAAAATAACATATATTAATTGGATTGTAAATGACAATAATAACAAGGAATTGATTTCACACACACACATGGAGATTTAGTGGAATGGTTGACTTTTGAATTCCTTTCTCATGTTGGTGTCCTGAATCTCTTTGAATTTCATTGTGATATGATTAGTGAGACAACATTTTCCATAGGAGAAACTCCTTGGTGTGGTTCGTGAATTGACCTCATTACATTAATTAATTAAAGTTACCGTGAATGTTAAATCTTGATGATGTTGGGAATATTTATAGGCCTCATTTTATTTGGGTATGTGACTTTTCACAGGAGTGAAAATGTTTAGGTGTGGGGGAGTGATCATACCATGATTTACTGTGTAATTTTCACCTTTACACCACTGTGTTGAACATGTTTTATATTGAAAATTATAAAAATAATTACAAGTTTCATTCCATTTTTGAATCATTTTTTATCACTATTAAAAGGGAAATGATAATTGTTTGTGATTCTATTGCAGGAGGAGGTGATTTGGAGGGCCCATGATGATGTCTATAAAAAATGGGCTGAACTGTGTAGGATCGAAGCACACTAGTGGATTAATCCGCACACTTTTACTAGAACGTGCATCCAATTTGGATGATACATTGTGGTCTAGTCCAAATTTTAGTTTTATAAATTTCTTATGAGTGAAACCAAGACTCATTCAACATTCTATTGTCCCAACCTACCTGATCTGTCCAGCAGACCAAATCTGCACGATGTCAAACATTGGGTGTTGTGATCTATTCATATCATGGGCTATAGGTGTCACATTTATGCCAAATATTGGGTGGAGATAGCCAAGAGGTGGGGATACAACGTTTTTATTTTCTCCAAATCGAGATAACACTGTCTAGAGGTCAAAAAACCTATGACTAGTGGTTTTAAGAATTCTGTGTGCTCAAAACCACCTTCCAATTTTCCTATAAAATGGAACATTGGGCTCCTCATCTGCTAGTTCGGCCAGGAGGTAAATCTCTAGTATTTTGGAGACCCATATATGTCCTCTCGTCATCCAAGGAGTTCTAGAGGCCCCAGTACTCATTGGGGAATCATGTATGAAGATGGAGTTCCACCCGAGCCTCCTCCTCCCCTCGATGGCGAGCTAAATGGTGGATGGTCATTTCGAGATAGCTACAAAAACATTGCAGGGAGTTCCATCAAATGTTCTCTATAGGTTTTTTATAATTTGTGTGTTGAATATTTCCCTTATTTTTGTTCTTGACATGCTTCCCCCTGATTACATTTCTTTTGATATAATTAAGTGAAACGCTTTTTCTTTCAACACCGATTGGGTTGAGATTTCAAGTGGGGATATTGGGTTGATTCGATTGGACAACAAAATAATCCTATTTATCTCACACATACATAATATTTATGTATGATTTTTTATACCTCTAATTATATGTTTGATAACCAAATCTTGGCATGATTATTTTCATTGAAGGGGTGGTTATTTAAGCATCTTTTGAAGAGGCAAGAGGGGAGTCAAGATCTTGACAACCTTCAACCAAATAATTAAACAAAAACATGTTAAATTTTCAAAACAATGAACTATACAAGATGTGTAGTGAAGTTGAAATGATTTTATTCTATCATAATTATTAATACACCACCTTTATTTATCAACAAAATGACTCCTCAATTGAGTAATTTACTTAAATATATTTTCCAAACCTACCCCTCTCTTAGTAATTATTCTTAAAAATACATAATCAAAACCTATCAACGCTCCTTGAAAGATGACCTAGGGTCTTCCATAGACTATAAATAAATATTAAAATCATAATCAGTTTTCCACATCATGACAGCGCGTTCAAGAAATTACCTATTATCGTTGATAACACTCTCCCTTTCAGACATGAAGAAAATCATTTTAATATTTGGAGAGAGAATGTCAAGGAAATCAGGTGGACCTTGGATGACATAAAAGTCATTATACCCTCTATTTTCATGAATTGGATTCTATTGGAGGATGGGGCTAAACAAGTTAGGCATCCACAAATGAGACATCATCCAAGTCTTCTTGATTTTGTTATAAAAATAATTTGAAATTTTGATCGAGCCAGGTATAATTTTCCCATTTCAAATTCCAAGTGGGGTAATTCCTATTCAGGTTATGCATATGAAAAGTTGTTTTATTATTTTTAGAAATGAGAGAGGAGTTATTTCCAATTAGGGTGAAAAATAGTTGGAATGTGTGTATTGATTATAGGAAAGTAAATCAATTCACTCAGAATGACAATTTTCCCTCCCATTTATTGATCAAATTCTTGAGATAATTGCTGGGAAGACACACTATTGTTTCATGGAAGGAGTTTCTAAATATTTTTAGGATAATATAGCTCCATTTTATTTTGAGAATATTATATTCACTTATCTATTCAGTATATTTTCATACCAAAGTATTCCATTTTGAAAATGCAATTCCTTAGTTAGCTTCTAATGATGCAGGGTGGGTATTTTTTTATATTTAATTAAAACATGTATGGAGGTTCTTATGAATGATTTTACAGTATATGGATCATTATGTCATGAATATATATTTATGTAGGGAATGGTGTTGAATCATTGTATTCATAATAATCTCGAATTTTATAGTGAAAAGTTTCATTTGATGGTACAATATGGAATTATCTTAGGGAATGTAGTGTCAAAACATGGGATATAGGTTGATAAATATAAGGTACCTATTATCATATCCTTAACCTATCCTTAATGTGTGCACAATGTTATATATTTCCTAGTGCTTGTATTATATTATTAGAGAATCACCAAATATTTTTGTAAGATTTCCCTTAATATGTCATGATTACTCTAAAAGGATGCCAACATTATATTTGATGATTCTTGAAGGACTTCCATTGATGAGTTAAATAATAATATGTCAAATCCACTAGTCAAACATCCCCCATGATAGGTTATTCCTTTTGAGAATATGTGTTTTCCATCCAAAATCTCTTTTGGAGCAATCTTATCACATATGGTGGAGGGATGATCAAATGATATTGACTATTCCTCAAAGAGATTGGATTAAGCCCAATAAAACTACACATCCATGTAAAATGAGTTTCTCTCTATCATTTTTAGATAATTCTATTCATATTTATTATGATTTAAAGATGATCTTCTTGTTTGACCAAGTTTTTCTAAGGTACATCTTGAAGGAGCCATATGCAAAGCCCAGACTCATCCAATGGATTCTAATTATTTAATAAATTGTATTTGAAATAATGTAAATGGAGGGGTCATAAAACCTCATGATATACCACATGAGTATCATGAATCACACATTATAGGTTAACACATTAAACTAGGTACAACATCAGGAGAGTTTCCCCAATGAGGGTCTTTATTCCATATCAATTATACATTATTAGTATGATAATTTAGTTTACTACCATTTTTCCTTTGAAATTAATAAAAATTTAAAGAATCATGAATTCCAAAAACTAAAGAGTTAGTCAATATTATATGTTTGGGATGATATCTGGCTCTTGAACATGTCTAGTGAACAGGTTATTAGGTGGCTTATTCCTAATCATGAGTTTCAGTCTCTTATTTTTATATAATAAACATACTTATAGTGGAATCTTTGGACCCCAAAAATTATCTTGGAATGTATTTGAAATTGGATTATATTTCCTTAGCTTATTCCATGATTCTCAAGTGTCTTGTAAGGAATTATCACATTTCCAACACACTGGGAACATTTTTATGAGAGATGTGGTGCCCCAAAAACCCATATTATCCTTTGATATTTTTGATGTACGAGTTATTTCTTTTATGGATCCTTTTCTCAGTTCATTTGGTTATTTGTATATTTTTGGTTGATGTTGATTATGTGAGTAAATTGGCGGAGGATAAGGCCACTATGACTAATGATTTTCATGTTGTAGTGGACATTGTCAAGACACATATTTTTTGAATGTTTGGAGTACCAAAGACCCTCTTTAGTGACCAAGGGACACACTTATGCAATTAGTATTTATCTTCCCTCCTTCATATGTATAGGGGGAAAATGAAAACATCAACACCATTCCACCCCCAAACAAATATCCATGATGAGGTTTAAAATTGGGAGTTGAGAATTTTTTTTCGAGAAATCCATGCTCCCATATAATAATGATTGGAAAATGTGCTAGGATTATGCATTGTGGGATTAAAGGATAATATAAAAGACCCCCCCTCAGTTTTTCCCCATCTCGGATAGGATTTTGGAATCTTGTCATCACATTGGGGAGGTCAAGCAATGGGTTTATTAGGATATAATGAATCTCAACATGGATTTGGATCATGCTAGAATTAAATGGAAGATGGAAATTCAAGAGCATGAGGAGGTTCTATTGTAATCATATGAGTACTCAATGCTCTAAATGGAATGATCAAATGAATCTAATGACAGAATGATCCAACAAAGAATGATTTATGTCAGAGAGAATGTTCTGCTCTACAATTCACAAATGCAGCTGATGTCTATTAAGTGGTGTTATATATGGTTTGGTCCTTATATTGTGTCTAATGTTTTTTCATTATGGTTCAGTGGAAATCAAACAAGAGGATAGAATAATGATATTTATAGTCAATGTGAGACAAATAAAGAAATATGTTGAGGGAATTCATACTGATGTAGTTGATTTCATCACTCTGCATAACCCCATCATTACATGAAAATATGTGTCCTTTCCAGATCCTTTCACTTTTATATTACCTTTTCTATTTAAAACTATAAATTTCATGTACACTTATCATCTCACAAGTTCATATTGAGAATAATCCAATATTTTAAGTGTGGTTGAGGGGACAACATTTTGGGGTAGATATTTAGGATTTTCATTTGTATGTTTTTGTGTGTTTTCTATTTTATTTTATGTTGAATTTTTAAAAAATAAGAAAACATATAACTTAACATGTTCATTTAGATGTGGAATATATAGAAACTTCAGGTATTCAATATTTATTGGTAGTATGATAATAATGAGAAATATTTCATCATCAAGGGTTTCTTTTTATAAAAATTGATGTCGTCAATGATATGATGGGCTGTTTCATAATAAAAACTTTTCAATTTTGGCAACATTATATGTTATTTTTTCCCTAGTAAATTGTGTCATGGATCTATCAAGATATATTTCCACATAATCATGGCTTTTGAAATTTTATTATCTAATTTAATGTATATTTGGGGTAAGTAATTATTTTCTTCTTACAACATGGTCTTTCTATACGTTCATTTCTCTTTCAATAATTTTCATCACTATACCAGATTGACCTATGTCTTTTTATCTAATATTTTACTTTTTTACACTATAAAAAATAATGAAAACATAAAAATCCAAAAAACCAAAAAAATGGTGTGAAAATATGTACAGTGTGTGGGGATATTTAGGTTGTGATCTCATGGTTTAACTTATATGAATACTTAATTTAGTGGGTTTTGGAATTTTATTTCAAATTATGTTGGATAGGTTTGGTGGAATGGAATCGCGTAACAAGAATAGTATTTTTTGACATGAATATTTTGGATAAAGGGTGGAGAGACAAGCACGAGATTATTGGCACGCACACATGTGTGGAATTAGTGGAATAGTAGAACCATGACTTGTTTTTTCTCTGATGAGTGTTTTTAATATCACTATATTTTGTTTTGAAATAATTTATGATACAATAACATTATGATTTATTCATATTTACTTTTTATGGGATTATTACTTTGATTTTTTTTTCACTGTGTATTGTGGAATATAAAGATGAATATCTTATCATTTATTTTTGAAATACATTCCATGTGGTTTTTCTTAGGAGTGAAAAAAGATAACTGTGGAAGAGTTGATAAAAAATTTAAAATTTTATTGATAATAAATTAAATAATTTCATCACATTTTTCTAAATATTTTTATTTATAAAATATTTGTCATTAGATCTTTCATTTGATATTTTACTTAAAAGTCTAGTTTTACCCTTTATTGTTCCCTGTAAAAATTTTAAAAAATATATTTTATTATCTATTATTTATACTGTTTTTTTAAATAAGTTCCTGACATAATTAAACATAATTTTCATTCATGACATGGGAGCTAAATCAAGCATTTGTTTGGGGTAAAAGAGCCATTAATCAAATAAGGGATAGACAAGCCAAAGTCGACATTAGTTTTGTGTTTGGACCTTAACACGTTAATGCCATCTGAGATTGGGCCTAAATTTTGAGAGGATATATATAACAAAATTTAACATGAATAATCCTTTTGTAAGGAAATTTTTTTCGTTCATTTCATAGGTCAATTAGAATGTGAAAATTGCCTTAATTTATTTGGCCAAATTTCACCATTCACAATTGAAACATCATAAAACCTAGCCTCCAATCCACTATATAAATTTGAGTTTTTCTCATTTGTAGAGTTTTGATGTGAATTGGTATATTGATGTTAGAGGAGAATTTATTTCACTCTATTTATCAAGGAATTTCAAGAGGGAGCTCTCTTGAAGCTAGGATGCATTCAATGAAGCCTTCTTCTTATTATTCATTGGGTAATGTTTTTTGTTCTCTTAGAAATCTTCTTAGTTATTATTCTATTTCTTCTTATTTCTTAAATTTCATTATTATTTTATTTTTCTATTTGGGCTATAATTCAATAGTAGAAATGGGATTGGGTTATACCCTTTCTAAACCTTTTCAAAGGCAATACGTTTCTAAGATGACTTCACCTCTAATGGAAGAGCAGTTTTCTTAGTAATCAATCTACCTATTACAATATTAATCTATGAATTTCGAATAAACGAGCTACTATAATTCTTATATTATTACCCAGGAATTTATTTTTTAAAGTAGAAAAAACTAATAGATTAATTGAATGATTCATGAAAAAACATTCGAAGTTGATTAATGTTTGAATTATGAGATTGCAACCTTAATCGGTGAAACAAAGGCCCAGAGGTTAAATTTTTAGAGTTAAAATATAATTCCTAAACATTATTAATCCTCATTTTATTGAATAGATAGGTTCACTAACGTTCCACTAATCATAATCTAGACTTATAACATTAATCAATACTGGGTGCTATGGTTTCATGTTCCAAATCTAGCCTAGGTTTTAATACACTTCATCTTTATTGTAAGGTTATTTCCTAAAGGTTTCATGCATTAACAAATTAGGTGTTCATAATTTAGAGGATATTAATTTAAATTTCATTGATGAATAAGTAAATGAATAATTAGAGTTAGATGGATTACACCATCTAAAAATATTTTTTTAAAACCATCTTATCATTCTATCTTATTAATCGGATTTCATTTCAAAATTAAAATAAAATATAATATTATTCCAGCATACTACTAATTATTCATTTATAAATTATAATAAAACCCATTCTTTTAAATAGTGTGTTTATAATATTTTAATTTATCTTCCAAATAACATTAGTAAGTTTCTTTATGTATTGCGTCATGGAGAGATGTCTTTGTTCAGCCACTTTACTAAACCTAAGATTCTAGAAACCACACATCATTTGAAATCACCACTAATAGTGCCTTTCATCATTCAAGAAGGGAACATATTTGGCGCCTAGAAGAAAAATAAACTCATTGGGATGGTCGGAATGGGAAAAAATTACTCTACAAATGTAGATTTTATGGAATTCGCCTAAGCTGCATGACAGAACAAGAGGTTGTCACTATCATGGAGGATGTTCATGTAGGATCTTGCAGTTCCCATTAATGTGGATCCAAGAAATTAAAAAAAAATCAATATTTTTGGATACTACTTCCAATCCATGAATCATGATTACGTTGAATTCAACCGAAAATTTCATGTGTTCTTGATTTAGAAAAAATTCAACCATCAGCCCCCATAATTTCTACATATACCTAAATATTCTTGGCTATTTTTCATTTGGGGGATGGACGTTTTGGGGAAATATCCCCAAACCAAAACTATGTAATTCAAGTAAATATCTACTTTTACTGAATTATTTTTCAAATTTGATGAGTTAATACCCCTCAAACAAATCGAAATGAAGAATATCATCAACTCCATGAAGTCCCATATCATCACCATTTTTGGAGTACCTCACAATGTATTAATTGAAAAGGGAACCAAGATCTATTCCACATAGTTGAAGAAGATTTAATAGTAATACAATATTCAGTACAATCAATCATCTCTCTATCTTTATGTTACAAATTGATAGATATAATCTTTAAATAAGACTATCAAATATTTTATGGATTACGGTGAACAATGATATGAAGTCTTGACCTAAAAAACTCTTGCATGCTTTATGGGCCTACCGTAGCACCACACATTCCACTATACAGAAAATGCCATAATCATTGGACTACGAGACTAAGTTTGTTTTACCCATATAGGTCCTTCAGTCCTCACTCTGAATACCCATTTTTGATCCACTCTCATATGATGAACAATCTCAAAAAAGATGGATCGGTTGCAATGAATAATTGAGAAGAGGATTCACAAATTGTATAATTTTGAAATTCATCATAAACAGATTGGATGAGACTTCAATAAGAATGCTTTCTTCTTTATATTAATTCATGGATAATAAGGGTTGGCTCTTAAAACCTAATGATACTTGTACTGAAGACCCAAGATTGAATTCCAAATGGGAAGGAACATACATCATATATACAGTTTGACATAATAGAGGCTACACATTAGCCACAATGGATGTGGAGCATTTAATAATAGCCACCAATGGAAGATTTACCAAGACATAATTCTCATAGATGTAGCCATGATGAGGCCCACATTATTTTATGTCCCAATATTTTTCATCAATACATGATGTTAAAAATTATAAATTCTTACTAGAAAAAAGTCATTAAACTGGGTGGAATCATTCATCCTATGAACATGATATTAAATTGTATGGAGTCATTTCATGTTGCAATAGGTATAACTACATGGTTCCCTAAGAACAATGTGTGTATTTATTACTATAATCCTATGATATATAGTGATCCTAAGCTACAATTTTTTGGGATCAACCACATCATTATTCTTTTTTCAAGAAATGTGATCTAGTTTCTTTACCACATGACATTGAACTGCAAACCATAACTTCCCACGTCATGATGGGTGGCCCAGTTTATGTACTACATTAAAAAAAACTACATAGATCTATGATATACATCCTCATTCACTTTGACATACCTACATACTTTCTACATGAAATTATATTACATGGTTCATCTTGAAATTTTTATTCCATGATTATCATTTTCAAATGGGATACTTTGCGATTACTCAATCTTGTATCTTTGTCCAACCACCACATGCTTTACAATACCCTAATATGAATAGGTCCCTTGTTTTTCCTTCTTTCTCACATCTTTCATTACTCACATGCACTTAGGAATTATGAAAAACTCATCCTTTCATACTAAAGGTTAGATGTTTCTCCCTAGACATGTATTCTTTATCATTACATGACATTAAAATTAATGGAATTTCAAGAACTAAGTGTGGGTTGATTTTCATTTTCATGAGATATATAGTGAAACCCATGCATCCATTTTTGGGACCAATGACATTATTTATATAAATTTTTATGACTTCCCTTCATCTATTCCACATGAAATTAAACTGCAAGGAATGTCAAGAACTATGTGTATCTTCATTCCTTTCATCACGTGAATGTAGTGATGTCTAGATCTATAATCCCAAGCACAACTACAATGATCAATGAAAACTATACCAACATCTACATATGGGCCATACCCAAGTAGTGTTTTCCTATTACAGAACTACATGTGGCATGATTCCCCTCAACATGTGATATGTAGTGACACCCAATATAAATATTTGGTCTTATCCTCAACATTACCACATTTCACATTGGTCCGCATAAGTCCGCAATTAAAGATGTTAAACTACATAGATTTCAAAAATTATGTGTGGCTTGATTCTCATCTCAATGAGATACATAGTGACACCCCAGACTCCATATTTGGTCCTAGAAACAACATTCCCATACAATCACATTAGATATGTTCTCCATACTGCATGAAATTAATGTAAAAAAATAATTGTCCCACTACATGATAATAAAATTTGAATAACATCCACCATTTTCATCCTTCATAAATGGGCCATGAGAGACTCAACTCATTCAACTAGAGTATGGGGTACTTCCACTGACTTTGATGAGCACATTGTATCCATATATTAGACATCATGACCTGTGTCTATCAAGTCTCCACAATATTACATGGCCCTTAGAAAGGATATCCAAAATTAAGGATAATTTTCATGACTCTTCATACAAGTACATGGGTCCTGAATATGTGCCTATGGACATCAACCAAATGAATAACTCTATAAAATGAAATTCAAATTCTCTTGATCCCTAACATCCTTGAAACAAAAATCAACACCCTAGTGTGTCTAAACCACTCTATGTATGACTATACATATCATAACTCAAGACATGAGAAGCTTGATTTGTGATTTACAACATCTACATCCCATGCATGGGAATATGTTGGAATACTCTTATACCTTGAAATGATAATTAATCTACTCTGTTTCATACATTTTATTAGGTATATGTATGTCATGACCATAAACTATTTTCATTTTGGTCAAAATTTCATTAGAATAAACTCTAGAACAGAATGGTAAAATTCAAAGAACCTTAAACAAATAAGAATGAGACATAAAACATGTCAGGTCAAAAACCAACAATGGGTGAACAGAAAGAAATTCATGTCTCTTCCTGTTAAACTCTTCATCCTTAGAGTGTAGGAATAAATTATGGAATAAACATACAAGAAATAAATCTCATAGGATTTACCTTGTAGCCCTAGTAAAATATAAGCTATACTCGCTAGAACCACTGGACTAGTAAAATTTTATAGCAATATTTGTCACATCTCATAACAATGAGAATGTGTTCTCTAAGCAATGAAACAACTTTTAGTGTATTTGAACCCCCTTAAATTTTACACATTCCACAAATCAAACATCATGAAATGTGTTGTATCAAATCACCATAACCATACATTTCCCATGGAATGGATTTTCAGATTCAAGGACCCCTTTCTTGACTATGAATTCATTCCCATGGCTCTTTCTTAGGCACTTATGTCCTTCAACCAAATGTGTCAACCGGAAAAAGGAAATTTTAATTCTCATGATCCCTGGCATCAATACAATAGCTCTCGACACAAAATGGGTCTAAACTGCTCCCTGTACGAATATCCCATATCATTCTTCCAACATAAGAACTCAGGATCATGATTTACAACACCTACACAAAAATATCCTAGACGATTTGATATCCTCTTGGTTATGTCACCATGTTTCGTACCCTTTCTCATGTATGAACAATAACACATCATTTACAAACCATTGACGACCCATATTTCATGTTTCAAAACCATTGGTCATACAAATAGAGTTTCTCATTAAGATATAAACATCCTGAGGGTTCCAAAAACATTATTGTATAGCTTTATTCCCTTACCCAACTTTAAAAACAAGATTTTTGTGTCTTCACAACTCTTTCATATCAATTAGAAAAAAGTGGAGGTTCCCTTTATTTGAGAATGATACCGATGAATTAGTCTCGTAGCCCACTAACTAAATATGTAATCTCCTTGGTAAAAATGATCCTCAATATTTTTGAGCCTTAAAAACACCTTGGCCAAACTTGACATTCCAGAATGTCATGTGAAATACTGGTCATGTCTACACCATCTCATATTTATGGACATAAACATACTTTTTAAGATATACACCATCCATACTCCAACTATCTGTGATGTCCTAGTATCATGAGTATTCCAACCCCAATAATATTACTTACATGAACCTTCTATAACCCATGGAATGGGTAATCAGCTTCAATGGAACTTTTCTTGACTATGAATAAATTGCCATGGATCCAACATATTCCCATATGGCTCTCATCCAAAAAATTTGGTTTGAAAATTCACATTTCGATCATCATGTTCCATTAAAACACTATGGAAGAACCCATCACCTCATAGATTTTTTGGACATTCATGTTATGTATGAAATATATACCATGATCATATAGAAGGTTTAAGATAATAGACCCTAGAATAAATTAATATGAGGTTTTAGCTAAAAGACCCTAAACTAAATTAATATTAGGTTCGAGCAAAAAGACATTAAACTAAAGTAGTATTAGGTCTGATAAAAAAGAACCCAAACTAAATAAATATTAGTTATGGGAAAATGACCCTAAACTAATGAAATATTAGGTCCAAGCTAAATGAACCTAATTTAATGCAGTATTAGGTCTGAGCTAAAATAACCCAAACTAATGAAATATTATGTCCAAGAAAAAACATCCTAAACTAAAATCAATATTATCTCCCAGCTAAAAGATCCTAAGATAAAGAAATATTAGGTTCGATCTAAAAGTCCCAAAACTAATAAAAATATTATTTATGATCTAAATGGCCTTAAACTAGTTAATTATTATGTTTGATAGAAAATACCCTAAACTAATAAAAAATTAGATCCAAGCTAAATGAGCTTGATGTAAAAGATATATTAGGTCCAAGATAAAGACCACAAGTGAATGAAATATGAGGTCTAAGCTTAAATACACTAAACTAATTCATTATGATATATGATCTAAAAGACAATAAAATAATGCTTGGCTACATTTGAGTCTAAAGAAGCTTGAAATTACTTCTATATGGACTTGAACACCAAGCTATGCTCTCCAGGCCTACCAGCTTTGAAAAAAGATAAAGAACACTATCACCAACACATATATTTTACCCAGGTGAGGCCTCTGTATATCTCGTAATATCATAAGAGGAGGAATAGACTACTAATGTAGTATATCAAGTGTGTGGGAACACACTGGTATCTACAAAAAGTAATTTGTTACAATTTTGATATTCAATTACAGGAATTAGTGTATGATCAATATAAAGAAAATAAAGAGAACTAAATTTCATTGTAAAATGGTCATAAATCTCACACATTCACACTAATCAACATGAGGGAGGAATCAACTAATTCTAGAGTCTCTCTAAATCCATATAAAAAATGGAGTACAATACAAATGGTGAGTTATGAAAAATGATAGTCAACAACATTGTAAATATTAGAGAGGGTCTCATGAGATATATTCATGGAGTGTTGGAGTGCCAATCTACCTACTTGATCATCTTATTCCACTTGATAAAGATCTTCAACCAGAATAGATAACTCTTAAACCCTCCATTGAGAAGAGGACAATGTGGTTGATGATTCTGAAAGATTGGTCCTCAAATGAGTAATTGTCTCCTCATATATCTATATATACATCTACCAAGAAATCATCTAAAGTTTATGTTCAGATAATATCTGATAAAAGTACTTTAGTGCCTCCAATTTCTAAATAATTTCTCCTAGAAAAGGAAGAATTATTCACAATATTACGTATGTTCATTTCATTTGTAGACAAGTCTCTATGATTCAAGATTATCTTCTCCGTAATTTCATAAAAGGGTTGCAAATTGAAGTTGTCTTCTCCTAAGTGGTGAAATATCTTGAGAATGTGCTCCCTTTTGTTATAAAATATTTCCAAGGGGGTATTAATAATAAATATGACAATGAATCCCCAGATTAGTTTGGGATGTTATTGAACATAGGCATCTGATGAGGTGGACATGGTGAATTGATGGATATACAGTTGAATTAATGTTGAAATAGGAGTGGAAAATCAATATTTCTCTCTCTCAATAAGAATATTACATTTATCATGTTCCATATGAATAGTCACTTCAATAGAATCCAACCCACTATCCAAATGAGTATTAATTGAGCAAGTTTTCTTCATTGACTCTTTGCTTAGGTCTCCATAAAACCCCATTGATTCCAAACATAAAGTAGTTACACTACTAAAATATAGGCTACGACCACAGACCTATAACCATGCTTTTATAACCGTAGAAATAGGTTTGCTATGACCATGATTATGTGGCCTATAGGCATAGTTTTTAAACCATGGCTAGAGGTATTTTTTATTTCTTATAGCCACAGTTTTCAAAACCGTAGCTATAGCTCAAACCTATGGCCATGATTATGTGTCCTACTTCCACGATTTTGAAAACTATGGCTATAGGTATCCCACCCATTCACGGGAGGAAAAATATCCCACCTAAAAATGGTGGGAAGAACTATTGCCACAGGTTTTGGGATACTTCCATGGTTTTTAATAATACATATAAAATATTATATATGTATATACACAAAATCCTCGGTGTTGTAGTGGTTAGGTCACAGGAATGTGAATGGAAGGTGTTAGGATCAAATCTGGATAGGCACACATTATTTTTAGGCTATTGCCACAGTTTTATAGGGCTATAGACACAATTTATGCTATGGAAATATGCCACATATTTCCATTGTTTAATAAGACTATAGCCTTGGGTAAAACTGTGGAAATAGACCCCTTGTTGCCTCGGTTAAAACTGTGGACAATGGTCAGCTGCCATGGTTGAAAAAAGAGACACCTATGGACATGGTTTTCAAAACCATGGCAATAGGACACCCATTTCCACCATTAAAACTATGGCCATAGGTCAGACACAACTGCCATGACGATAGCACCTACGGTTAGGAACAACTGTGGCCATATGCTATTGCCCCAGTTTTGGGCCATATTACCATGGTTCAAAACCATAGCAATAGCCCATTTCCTTAGTTGTGTTGGGACATAAGACGCATGTCTAGATGATGGATATTCAATTGTAAAACACCATTAGGATAATCCATCACTCATTCCATGTAATTATCCTATGAATGGGAAGAATAATTATCATTAGGAGGAAGAATAATCTCATCCACAGTGTCTTCATGAGACAATATCTTAAATAATTTTTTATAATCCCAGGATGCTTTTCCCCTTTGACGCAGACCAATGGAATGAGAGAAACTATCTAAATATTGAAAAACTACTAAGAAATTATTTATGGTGTTTATGGATCATAGATAATGAGTTGATTCACCCTGACTTTGAGGACCCCATCATGAAGGTAGATAATATAATATATTTCATCAAGGGAATTACTACCACCATCTATAATCTGACCACATAGGTTACAGAAGGTAGTAAAGTCAAAAATATCAGATTGGCATGTTGTACCTATGACCTTAGTAGGGTTTAGGGATACATCCCCAACCTAAAATATATTCATCAAATTGGGATGAGAGGAGTGTGAGATCATAAAAGTATTGCAGTAATTATAAAAATGGATTTACACCCATTTTCATCCAAATATGAACTAAAGAGGACCTCTGATTAGGTAATGGGTGTATCTTTATATAATTTGGACTATAATTTGGTATAGGCACACAGTTAATGGTATTGCAACGTAAATACATCTCCCTTAGGAATGTTGTGATGTCATTACTAAAGTACATACATAGATTCCTGAGTGAACATACCTTTATGTAAAAATCCACCTATTTAAAAACATAAAAAACCTCCAAAACTAATATATAAGTAAACATAAGGGTTCACCCCATATACACATGAGGTATAGTCCCCAGCTTCAATAATGTCCAAAATGAGACAGCGTCATCATGGACTTTTTGGGAAGGGTACCGATAGGGGCTAATAAAATTTAGTCTAAACTATTCGCCATGTTGAAAAATACTTATATAGTCCACAACAAAAATAAGTGGGTGAACTGTAAACACTATAATAATTTTCTTTTTCAAAATAACACGATTCTACCTCTCAAAAAATGGAGTTTATAAAGGGTCATCCTAGAAATCTGTTGTGGAGTGGAATTCATCGTATATCTCCCCCAGAGGAGGAATACCACCCAATTGAGTAATATTATATATAGAGATACCCACCTCGTGATGGGGAAGGTGGAATGTGTTGGTCCCATGAAACAAATGGATAATCATTTCCCTAAAAATTTCAGGATGGGTGTAGATGATAAATTGAGAGGTCCATATGGCATCATATTTGTGTACCCTATATATATTGTTATAGATCTTCAAATAGAGTTTTCATACCCAAAATGGCCACACCCAATCGTCGGAGAAATTGCGGCTATGATGGTGATCCCACATAGAATTATATTTTCCTCCATAAGTGTCTAGAGAAGAAGATAATATACCTGAATATCATTGTGTAATATATTTAGTGATAAAGTCACCAGCATCCAGACCTTGAGGGGAGTTGGGAAACACAGAAGACAAACCTTGAGACTGGGATGTAACAAGGTTTCCATCCTCGGTAATCATCACCTAAACATAGTTCAGGGAACCAGACATCCAAAAAGATGGATGATTATGATCTTGGCGAGGTATATCAGCATCATCTAGTGGATTGAACCAATATATTGGAATTTTATGAGCTAAAGTATAATTCTGAATATCATATTAGAGGATCCTATTTTGGGCCTCATTATAAGAATATACGTGGTATTGAGGATATGCATTGTGATTTATGGTGATCATGGCTCTTTGGTTGACCACGGTTGCAGGAACTTTATATGAACTAAAATCCATTTGAAAATAAGTTTCTAGCACATGTTTGACAAAGGGATAATGGAACATTAATGAAAATGTAGGAATGGATGTTATGATGTTCTCATGTGGATTACATGATTTTATAAGGGATTCACAAACCACATAACGGTTTCATAGATTTACTTCTTATATAAGACATTCAGGGTGCATAAACTCTTCAGGGAATCACAAAAAATGCATGAATCCCTAGAGACTCATGATTGTATGACCTGAACGTGGTCACACGAGTATCAAATTATTAATCCATCCATCAGATCTCATTGTCACTAGAGGCATAAATAACCCCCATAATGGAAGTATAAGAAATTTATGAAGGGTAGTTTGTGAGTAGTTATGATGATAACCATAACAAGAAACAACCACATGAAAGATCTCTAAAGGAATAAACACACGATGATGGATTCTGGATGGGGCATGCGATCAGGGTTCACGGTTGGGTGTTATGAAAAAATCCAAAGCAAGAGCACTTTGGAGAAAGGATTGATGGTGTAATTAATATCTTTTAACCCCATACATATTGGCCTTTTCACAGAATACCAACGGATTCTAGGAGGACCAAACATCACCAAAAGAACTGGTTTTCCACACCTACAACGACATTGGGGGAATTAGTTTTCCTTAGAACAGTCTCTGCATCCCTTTGGATGTCACTACTAAGGTACCGAACACATTGATTCCCACTAGATGGTCATCAAACAAATCACAAAGGAAGAAATACCTTCATATGGGTATATTTTTCCTTGAAAAAGAAAATAAAGAAAAAGATGTTAGAGAAATATGGTTTTCATGATCACTTAAAGGAAATGTGAATGTGTGCCCATTTCAAGGTCACGTGTCAGATTTCCACATGGTATATGACACATGGTAACTCTTATGGTGTCCCCCTAAAAAAATACATGTTGTTCTTGTGAAGGATCCCCAGAAAACCAAATGAGTTCCCCTAAGCTATATGGTTTGTCATTGGGAAGTGTCTTGAAAACCACCCCAAATAAATAGAAAATAAGGAGTGATGATATTCAATGGTAGATACCCCAGTGGTCATAGAGAAAATGTGTCATATCATAATTGGGAAGAATAAAATCTATTATAGACATAAAGGATAACTTGTAAGCCCTCCAAATCTTTGTAAGATAAATTGATGTAGATAATTGGGAGTAAGAGTGTGGTGTTTGTGGTCATGGAAGGACATGCATAATTCTCCCCGGTTGATACACGAGACACTAAAAGACCTCGGCATCACATCAACCTCATCTTAATAAAGCCCTCTTGATCTTTTTGCAACATTCTTATACACACTTCACATGACCCATATTGGTATGGAGATACATAAAAAAAATTCAAGAAAAAATTGAAGACATTTCTTGGTCAAACAGACATAATTCCTGACCATTGTAAAATAATATAGATGATAAATAATGGTAAGAGTCAAGAGGAGTTTGTGGTCACTAAAGGACATTTGATGCACCCCTATCAACCAGAATAAATCAATGATTCCTTGGTGACCTGTTTTCCTCATCAAAATAGTTCCCTTTTACTTATCATCGTCAACATGTGAAGCACCCTTGGTAACTGCACATCACTCTAAGGACAAATAAATATATTTTTCCCTGGAATGTTTTCACACCGCCATCTGAACCATATCGGTCACATGATTCATTACAAACACAATAGAGAACATTTCTTTAAAATTAAACATGAAATATTGTAAGATTCCAAAACATTGTGACATGAAACATAGTGGATATAAAGGGAGGTTGAGATATTCCTTTGTGTTTTTTGAAAGGCATGAAGCATTCCCAATGTACCCATAGCATGGTCTCGTGAGACCGCTAGACAAATAATCATTATCCAACGAGAATCCATGACAGGTCATCTGATGTCTTCGGAACATCATTAGAATGAAAATTAGATCTTATGAAGACCCTTGAACATGTCAACATGACAATAATAACGTCCTTAAACTTTTCAACATTAATAATTAATTACACATTATTTTTATATAATCCAATAAAGGTAGCGTTGACGAGAAGTAATCTTGACCACTGAAAACTAGGCAACACACTTTAAGGGTTACAAGAAAGAGACTTGGTAAGAAGTGTAGCATTATATCCCTTCAACCAATCCATCTTGGACTAACTCTAGAAACACCTTACAATGTGATGAACAATTTAGGTGGTGATGCCTATACATTCCCCACCCCAACATGAAGAAATGGTTGGACTCTATGACTCTCAACTCCTGATCTCTAGGAAATTAAACTCTAAGCCTTTGTAGATTTTTGGAGCCAAAGGATAATGTGACCAACAACTTTCCATCATGTAGTACACTGGTAAAACATTCATCATAATCATGTTCCACAAATAAGGTGCATAGTGTGTTCATTCATAGATCATTCAAAGGATATCCAATAATAAATGTGAAGAACAAACCAAATGTCTTCAATGTTATAAGAGGCCAAAACGAACCGGTACTGAATAATCATAAGTTCTTCACAACATAAGGCTTAGTATCAATATTAAAAGTGGAAGAAATAAGGGAAAGACATGCTTGATGGATCTTGTTTACTCCACACGGGTTATCTAAAGACACACAATAACACTAGAAAATGTTTGCCAAATTTTTAAATGCACCTTCAACATGATAATTGGAAAATGTGACATCATCCAAAAATGTTAGAACAAGAGACATGATTCCCCGAAATGACACCACTTTGATCTCATTAAACCCTTTGGGTCAGTCACTCTGGACTTGTGAGGTCCTTCAGACACACCACCTAACACATATAACAAAATTTTATCATATCATCCCAGTTACATGGAAGCATCTAGACATGATAACTATGCTCCCACAACACACTGTTGGTATGTTAGCTGGGACTCATGATGCCCCTGAGACATGTTGGATAAGTCAATTGATGTCACTGGAGGTGTCATCCAAGATATACGACACCCCCAGACTACTCCACAACAAATCTCATGAAAACCTCCATATGTTTCAAGACAAGTCATGCAATGACACCCAAGAAATCCCATATATGTCATACGAATCCCTCCATACTAGATTTCCATATTAGTAGGGATTCCTAAGATATGATATCATTTTTATACTTGTTGAGTAAAACCTGAATAAAGGTAATAATAATAATGTAATCCCTAACATAAAGGGAACTATAACTATTTAGATTCTTAACCTATCCAGGATACATATGCTACCTCTCCCTGAGATTATATCCCTATATAAATCATCAAGGGAAATACTAGAATTGGTTTCCCTTATTCAATTCAATGACATTGTTTATTTTATGTCATTTGTTTCAAAAATATAGCATGGATACTGTTGGATTATGGAGTAGAAATGATTATATCATCTTCACTATAAACCCACATAATATTAGAGGGAAACATCTGTGTGTGAGCCCCAACATAAACCTAACTATAAAAACCCTTATTCCTACCATAACCAGTATATATAGGGTTCCTTCCAAAGTGCTGAGATCAAATTGAAAACCCATTTTCGATTAAGTCTTTCCATGAATATGATGTCTAAACTAGTAGAACTCATGTATTCCCAATAGACGATCACCAAATCCAATTCATTAGTGGAATGAGAACCCTAATAAGGTATGTTTACTCTGATTCCTTCCATTGCAAAGATTTGTAAGACATCTCTACATGACCTGAGTCCATAATAAATCATCTCATGGAATTCCCAGTGCATAAGTCCTATATCATGAGAAATGAAATTATCATTATCCATACCTTATTTCTCACACTGATCATAGATCCCATGATCGTAAGTAGTTATATAAATTTTATCATATCTACTAAGAGTCCCAATAATATCATGGGAAAACCAAATATATAATTCCTACAAGAATGAGAAGTAAGACAACTCTAATTCTCACTATACATAGAATATTTTGGAATCCCACTTGGGGTTTGAGCTCAAATGTTAGGTGTCTTAGTACCCAAATATATTTTCTCACCGATTGACATTAAACTTTAGAAGATGAAAGAACAATGCGGGATTTTATTCCTATAATAATAAGATATGTAGGAAGCCTTATAATGGCTCAATTACCTCCATGTTATATTAATTTCCTCCTTACAAGGAAGCATTCTCTGAGGCACTTGGTTATACAAATTCATTATATAAGCAACTGTCTATAAATGGAAAATGATGAAAAACATCAAATACATATAGATGGATTCAATAAAGAGTTTATAATCATTTTCATATGAAGAAGAATTAACCTACAGCCATTTCATTTGGGTAACCATTCCTGTATTGGGATTAGGTACATATTCAATAACATATCTGTAATATATAAGAGAGTCGTGAAGTATGAAATAATAACCCCAAAAGGATGTGATGTGCTTGACCTAACATCCGATCTACCAATGCAAGTCCACAAGAGTCGATGGGCCTAAGAACCTAGATAAACACTGACCATTGGAAATTTGGTCTGTATGTAGATATGGATCAAGGACCCATTGGGAGTTTCTATGGATGAAAAAGCATATTGTAAAACCTATATATGTGAAAGAGAAAGGATTTATGATATTACTTTATTAAACCATCAATTGGGGAACCCATCCTGTTTCCATGTCGAAACCCAATAAAATAGAAGGAACATAATAAATAATAATATAAATATTTGAAAATTTTAGTTCCATTCACAAAAAAATTCCACACTAACCACTTCCACCATTTTTTACTTGGGTTAGTGATTTTCATTGATTACACTTTGGAATACGCTTGTGACATAAATTATTTATGAATGAAAAGATTCAAATTACCTACATCCCTAGGGAAAAAATTTGAAAAAATAAATCGTAACACTTACATTGGAGCCTCATTCCATATATTTATAAAACACAAATTAGAACCTCAGCCCACATACTAATAAAACATACCTTGGTTCCACAGTCTAGGTACTCACATTCCCATTCATTCATTAAGGGAATAGAGCGTTAAAAAAATCCATATCCCATTCATCATAAGGGTGGGGTTTATAAAATAAGTATAACACGATTCATTAGATGAGAGAAAACCAAATACCCCACATAACACCAAGCCAAGTGTGCATGATTCTTTTACAAAAAAATAGACGTTCCAATAAGAAACTATAACTCATTATGCATTTACCATTTACATCCTTAACCATTTATCAAATGCACCATTTAAAATTCACAACTCATTAATATGTATACCATTTATGTTCTTAACCCATTATGACACATATTCCCCACAAACATACCATATTATATTCAATACATTTATCATTAACAATCCTTATCCAAGAAACATATTTTACATTAATCACCCATAAACCATTTAAAACATTTTTCATTCAACTAAACAATCCCCTTATACCGTGTAACAAATAGAAATTATTATCATTGGTTCTATTTGATAACTCATGATATGATATCAACATAATTATCCTTATATTTATATATTAATACATATATTATATATTTAACATTTTTAATTCCATTTTCATAAAATAAGGTCACCCCAGGGTGGACCTTAACTAGTTTTACTCAACCAAAATGAATCCCAAAGGGATCATGAAGGGTTTAATTCATCAGTTAGAAAATTAATTCATCATTTCTTCCATGGAAAACCAAAAAAACACAATGGTAGAATTACACAACCACATACTAAAATATATTACCAGAAAACTATGGGAAATAACTTCTAGACCACCTACCATGATTTTCAAGAGGATAAGTATTTTAATATTTTCCTTTTCCTAATAAAAAAACCACTTTTAATGATCATATATAGAAAATTCTTGAAAAAGAACATTTTAGATCAACAAAATATTAGGAATGATTGAACAAGACATAATGCATAAAAAGTAATGAAGTGGAGTGTTAGACTCACCTGAAGATTTGATCTACACCCAACGATACCCAAAATATCTTAGGAATGTTAGAGATCATTCATTGATAATTTTAGGATGAATGGTTTGTCACCCATGGTTGTTGTAGGAAGAATGTGAAGAAATACAAGTATGAAAGCTTAAATCTCGAGGGGGGATAGTAAAATTATCAACATTAATAAGGCAGATAGATAGGATAAAGAATTGGAAAAAATGTGTGCCAACCCCATTGTAACGTATTTACAAGATGAGGGCTTCGTCACATATCTTTTCGGGAATCCAGCGCAGATTAACGAACAAGGTGGTAACCGTTTTAGATGGAACTATACAAGACCATATAGTTTGAGATACCCCTTTTCATGGTTTAAGAAACTATGCACCCCTCATCCATGTAAGCATGGTAATGGTGAATCATTACTTCTCGCCTTATGATAACTATGAAACATGAAATGGAAGGCCCCCCTTTTCCATTATTTCATGTCACAAACCCTCATGAAACCCTAATACACCTCATAAATGCGATAAAAAATTCAATAGCCTTATTAATATAACCTAAAGAAAAATTTAAACCTAGGTATACCTCCAAAAAAATACAGGAACATTTAAAAATTTTACAATAATGTCCTCATATATTTTCATAGAGTTACGATATCTTGATATGATCTTATAAATGTTGTTATAATGTTTTCCACTAAACTTGATCTGATAAAAAATATTACGACGTAACTCCATGAAGTAATTTTTTTATAAATTTTTATTATAATGTTAAAAAATAAATAGGTCACCATAAACTAGATAAATAGTTTATTAGTCTCATGAATCATGATATATAAATGAAACGTATTGTTTGTTGAAACAATAAGATAAATCAATAGAATATATAAAATTTATAATTTTTTCCTGAAAACCATTAGGCCACATGTAGTATTATCAATATTTTTTTGGGGGAAATGAGGAAAATATAATATAGTGAGATAAAATGCTCAATAAGGTGAAATGTATCATGAAAACTATAATACATATGCATGGAATAAATAATATTATTTAAATAGATAAATACCCGAAAAATTGATTTTTGAGATGAATATATCGATGTTACATAATAGTAAATAAATACATGGATAAGAAAATTATCACATAGTGATGGTTTTCTTAATTACAGAAATCGTTGAAATATTTTCATGGCCTCATTTATAGAAAACAAAAAAAAATTGTTAATTATAACACTAAATACCGAACTAATTAGTCTCATTAAACCTTCTCATTAATTAAGGGATATATAATTCTTATCCACACCTATGACATAATAACAACAATGAAACCTTCATAGGATGAGAATGAATAAACAATAAATATCATAGTTTTCCCTAAAAAATGATATATAATAATGGAAAATGAATTATTATCCAAATGTATATAAATAATGGATATATTAATATTAATATATTTATATATAATGGAACAATATGGATATCTCAGTAAATATCATAAAATAAAATTAAAAAATATGGGATATTCAAAATGTAATCGAAATTACCCCTATCAGTGGAATGATAAAAGAGTAGTATTAAAGGTATATTTTTATTTATATGAATATCAATTCAAATATCCATTTAGAATAATAATTTTTATTTTTAGGGAATAAATAATTGATAGAAAAATTTCCCCAAGAACAAAAATTATTGTATATTTATAATATATTTTATTTTTTACCTAAAATTTTTATTGTCCTAGAAAATCAAGATAGATTTATATTTAAATTATTTTGATTTTATGATTCTTAATTTAAACTCATTTTTTTAAATAATTCACAATTTATGTTTAATTTAATTATTAAATGAAAGCATTTGTGTATTTACAAATCTTTAATTTTTAACCTTAAATTAATAAATACGTCGAAATTTTATTTTAAGATGCATGTGTCTCATTATATTATTTTCATCGATATATATATATTATTTTAAAAAATTATATATAAAATATTTCATATTATTAGTTTTAGTCTTTTTTTTAATTTTAATTTCATTGATTTTTTATATTATATTATGTTATATTATTATGATTAACTAATAGAATTTTTATTATTCCAAGAAAATTATGAGGGATTTTTTACAATAGAAACATTTGTTTTAAAATGTATGTAATGTAAAAATGAAGTAAATTTTTTTATTAACATAAATATGGGGTTTTAGTTATATAATAAAGATGGTACTAATTTTTATGTGATATTCATAATTTTTATTTATTATCGATTAGTGAAGAATAAAAAATTATTGTACGTAACTCATTCTCTCCCACTATGAGAGAATAATCTTGTGGTACTATACTACTATTGGCGGAATTGCCTTCAATAATCATTAGTGAATGTTCCTTGGGATACTGCTTTTATAAATTCATGACATTGTGATCGAAATATTCCATTGATTGATTTTCCATATAATATATTATCCATTCATGTATTAACATAATATATTATGAAATAAATATATTGAAATCAATGTTAAAAAGTTGTTTTTCGGATGAATAATAAAATTTTAAGTTATTACAACCTAAACTAAAGAAGTATAAGATAAGAAAAGTAAAAAAATATGGTACATTCAATGTAACTATATGATGATCATAGTGAATATATCAAAATAAAATTAGAATATATTGGATATTCAAAATTTAATCAAAACTAACCCAAATAGTTGAATGATAAAAAGGGTAGTATTGAGAGTTAATTTCTTGTTATAGGGATATCAATAGGAAATAGTCAATGAGATCTATATTTTTTAATTGGGGGGGAACAATATAATTATAGAAAACTATTCTCAATAAACACACTTCATGATCTTGTTTATCACTATGATAATTTTAATAAATAAATTTTGAATTAATTTAAACTCATTATTATTATATAAAAATACACAAATATATTTCATAAGTATCATATGAATCATCCATGACATCTCCCCTTGGAGTGTCAAAACAAGTGTATAATTAGTCCTATTTTTTATGCCTCGAGTGAAGATCGAGATGAAATCAGAACAAACCATTTTTAAGGATATTACCACTATGTGATCTCTAAGAAGTGAATGTATCCATTCATAATATCTAGATAGTAATTTCAATTATAGGAAATGACACATTATTTATATTAGCTGTATTTGTTTTTTTGATTTTTCCTATATTTATATTTATTCCTCGAGTTTATATTAATTTTTTATCATTATAACTACTTATAATGGTTTTATAATTTGAGGTAATAATGATATATCAAATATAATTTGATAAAGAATTTAAAATATTTATTCATGAAAACATTCAATATTGATGGAAATATGAATTAAAACAAATTACAAAAAACAAGAATAACAAGAGATTACATGTTCTTATATAAAAAAACATATAAAAAGGATATAATGGGAAAGAATATGTAATAGAATATTATAAATATAAAAAATAAATATTAATACCATATAATTATTTCATGTTAGTATATGAAAAATAATTAAAAGTGATATTTTAACAAAATTATTTAAATATAAATTAAAATATGAAAATAAAACACCCTTACATTGGGACGTACCTTCTTATATCATGACATGAGGAGCTAATAATCATAGATAATATATATAGAGACTCATAAGAGATAAAATAATAGTAAAAACACTCTCACTAATTTTTATATTGAAGAGTAATGAGAGGATGGGTGAGTATATATTATAAATTACAGTTTTTTATGGATTTCAAAACATAGTCCTTACAATTTCAATTAATAAAAAAAGATAAGAATTATCATTGACTATATTTTATCCCATGATATATGATATTTAGGCCATATTTTTTTATTTTCAATATTTATTAACTGAAATACATTAATTCATAAACCAAATTTTATATTTATTCCAGAATTAAATTTTTACCTAAAAAATATATTAGATTAGAAAAAACTGAAAAATTTACAATTATATATTATTTTCATGTGATAATTATAATTTTATAATAATTTCTATGAAATTAATTCAATATATTTGTGTAATTTAATTTTTAAATAAAAACACTTGTGTATTTCAAAATCAAGCATTTGGAACTTATAATTAAAATACACTTCAAATATTTATTCCAAGATACTTTTGTGTAATTATATTATTTTTCATATATATATATGAATATATATAATATTAATTATTAATTATAATAATAAAAAAATATTTTATTGTACTGGTTTCAAATTTTATTATAAATCTAATTTCCTATTTTTGTATTTTATTATATTTTTTTTACTATAATTTCAGAAAAATATAATTTATATTGTGCCACAAAAAAATATTGAGGAAATTTTTACATTGGAAACATGTGTACAAAAATTGACATGATGTTAAAATCTCTTAAATAATTTTATTAACATCAAAATGTGGATGGTGTTATAGAATAAATTTGGTTCCAATTTGATTTTAATTATCTTACATTAAACTAAATATTGAATGATGATGAATAAAAAATTATTATATTTTTATTATTCTCCTCTGCTCTTAGAGAATACTCATGTGTTATTAAACTACTATTTGTTGTAGTGCCTTCAATAATAATTAGATGTTTTCTTTCATATTATTCATTATAAAATACTTGAGTTTGTGGTTAAAATATACTATTGATTTATTTTCCTTATAATATAGATTCTTTTAAATTATAAACATAACATATTATAAATAAATTTTATAGAATAAAATGTCAAAAACATTCTTGTATGGGATAAATATTATATATATAAGTCCTTAAAAACTAAATTGATTAATTATATGTCTTTAGATGTTAAATTTATTTATCATCAAACATGTATAACTCAATTTATTAAAAATATTTATATAGATAATCAAAAGATGGATCCAATATTTATGGTTTGTGATCATGTTTTTGATAAAAAAATATTTTAAAAGGTTTTATCCTCATTACTAAGAAACTAAAATTAATATTCTACATTATTGGTCTATATTAAATCTTATATAAACTGGGATAAATGTACTATCAAGTAAAATTACCTCCAAATTTATCACAATAAATAATACATTGTTTGTTTATTGTAGAGCTAATTATATAAATTATATGACTCATATACTGAGACCTAAAATATTGGATCATGTTTAAAATTTCTAAAACGTGAAATATTTCTTTATATTATTGATCACTTAGTGAATGTATTTCAATATAATTTATCTTGTTTTTTTAATTGTTTATGGAAACATAACATGGTACCAATATGAAAAGTGATTATATTGTGAGAGGTTTTAAAGATGATTTAATAAATTTAAAATAAACATTATTTAATACTATATATTTTTGGTTTTATAGAATGTTATCTATAATATAATAATTAAAATAAATATAAATTCAGTGTTAGTTTCTATAAATTATTCTAAATATGTTTTTTCAAAAACCCTAAAACAACTATTCTAATTTTTCTTATTTGCAGATTTTCATGATCCCATATGTGATATCCCTGGGACCATAACATTATTAACTTTATCACTCCCAATTCACCCTCTACCCTCTGATCAACCCCACTATTTTAAAAGTGGACAACATCCAACTCCCCTTCACCCACCACCCCACAATCTCTGCATAGACACTGATATTATCTTTAGACCCACTTCCATAATCTATATACCATGAGAGCTCTCCCCAGTACAATAAAGTATAACATATGTCACCTCTCTATCATTATTTGATGAGCTAAGGATGTTGTCTCTCCCTTGAGGTGGGCTTTTATCTATCATTATTTGGTGATCATTTTGGATATTTCTTGAGATATGGCATCTGTAAAGATGATTGATACTCTAATGTTGTAGTTGGGAATAATGATATATTTTTCCTCTGTTTCCCATGAAATATGTCTGATATATTGTTTTCTATTTTAGATAAGTTGGAAAATAGGGATGATAGAGGCATAAAATAGAAGATTCTTTTCTTAGCTCTTCTCAAAGTTGAGGATGTTTCAATCATCAAATGGTGTATGTTGGTGATCGGGGCATGGACATCGGATTTGGTTTTAGTTTGGATTTTTTATGGATGTGATGCATATGATCTACCCTTTAGCGGGGATAGGAGTTCTGGACAACTGATCAAGATGTTGATCTGGGAACAATTCCCACTTGGGTGCGTGTTTGGGATGCATGACCACTGGGGAGGCCAATCTCATAGAGTGGTTGCCTCCACTGGGATACGAAGTGCATGACAACACGAGATATGTGATCGAGGCAGGTGTGAGGCCTCTTGGATCCTAGTGATGCGCCTATTTGGTGGTTGAGGATACACCTAGTTGTTGTTGGAGGCTTTGAAAGGTGATTTTTAGTTGGCGTAAATGATGAAGTCAGTGATCTATGGTTGAAATGAATTGGTTGATAGTCAGTGTCTGAAAAAAAATGCAGTGATGTCATGCTACATGGATGACTTGGGATATTTGATATGACTACTATTTGGAAGGATTATATTGGTATGGGGTTGGTAATGCTTCCTCAGAATGTAGGGGTCTATCGAACTTGGGTATCTTGAGGTTGGCAGACAAGTTGTATTTATTGTTGGTTAAGATGGGTTGGAATAATGAGCCTACAGGCTTAGCTTATTCTTATTCGTTTCTTGTTGTGAACATTTTCAGATAATTTTTTTCTGGACCATTAATCAATGGGACATGAGTTTTTTGGGTTTATTCAACAATCTTTTTAATTTTGATTGGGGTTTTTTACTCTTGGGTGGTGTTTTTTTGGAAATTTTATGTTTTGTGGTACTTCATGTTCCATTTATATTATTTATATGTGATATACTTCATTTGTCTAAATTTATTTTTGGAGTGAGAAATCGCTCAGATCCTGAACCTCTTGAATATAACATAATTTATTGTTGATCTATAAAATATGTACCTAAAAATGGTGTCCCCCCTCCCTACTCCACCAGAAGATGACTCCCTATCCATTATTTTTTCAAGGATTTATTTTATACTATAAATTTATGAGTGTTACTTGGAAGACATAAAATTAAATTATATTTTATTCTTCCTTTACTATCAGGGAAAACAATGGTAATTCAAGGAGATGAATTTATAAATTTTGTGATACTTGAAATGTTTAGAATGATTAATTTATTTTTAATTAAGAACATCACTATAACTGTTGTAATTCATAAATTCTGTATATAATTTTCTTTGAATGAATGTATATAATTTAATTGTTATATTTATTTATTAATTAACATTATTTTATATTTTTGTGGAACATTAAAGGGAAAAATAATAAATTTGGAATAATTTGTGGGTGATGTGTCAGGTTGTTATATTATTTTTAAAAAATAAAAATTCATATTCTGTTATTATATTTTGTATTTCATGAGTTGTTCAAATGATTATATATTATCAATATCTATTTACAATTATATTCTATTTTTTTAAAAGAATATTTTTTGGTATTTTTATTAAATATGAAAAATAATTTTTAATTATATTTAAATTAAAATCATATTAAATGTTTTCTCCGATTATTATTGTGTATTATTTATAATGATTTGATTATTTCATCAATGATATGATATAGAATGAAATTATTGTATTAATATTTGTTATTTATATCATGATATATCATTAACTAAAAGTAAATAATTTCAATTTTATTCTAAATATGACATTTAATTATTGAAATGATGATTCATCCAGCCCAAGATGGGTCATAAATTAGGGAAATTACATGCTAATAAAATTTAACCAATTAAACAACTATAGAAAAATAAATGGTAATAAGTGGTTATTTAATTTATTTTAATGTCATATTATAATTACCATAGAATATTTCAAGTGTAGAAGTGAAAAAAATGATCACCACTTCTATATGAGTTTTATAATTATAATATGATAAAATAATATTAAATTTATTTAAAAAATTTTTTATTCCATATATAGATTTTTTATTAATTTATTTTTTATTTTACTATTTCAAATAGAGAATTATTAATCAATGAATGATGATTTTTAGAAAATTTATTAAATATTTAATAAAATAATTAGACTATATGGGTGGTTTTGTTAGATAAATTTGAAATGTTTTATTTCAAATTAATAATTCGTTTTTAGCAATTTTAACCTCACACAAATAAGAGTTTTTTTAATTGTTTTAATTTAGGGTAAAAATGCCTTAATGGGAGATTTTACTAGTGATATAATTTTTAATTTTTTATGGTTTAATTGGATTTCAAGTGCATAAATATTATTATTTGTTCTTTTTTTAGTGTATATATATATAATTTTAATGATTCTATACTTTATTTGGATGTTACTATATGAATAGATTATTCATTTTTGAGTGACATTTAGATATTTTTTTGAATGTATATGTTGTAGGGTGATTATACAATATGTATGGATAAATGGTAGATTAATTTACCCCATAACACACACTAGTATACTAATGGTTTAATTTTTTTTATTATATTATTAAAAAATGATCTGAGTATAGTAGAATAAAATATCATTTTACTGATTCTAAATTTAGGAAATTGATGAATATAAATGAGTTATTTGGGAACTAGATATTGAAATAGTTTTATTTTTCATACATATGTTGTATTTAACTTGGAAAATAAAAATTTATGGACTGTAAAATTAGTGGTTATGCTATCAATGATGTAAAAAATGGAATAGAAGAAGGGACTTCAATTTGAAACATATTAAATGAAATATTTAGATATATATGATAAGATGTAAATGGGTTTCAGCTAAAAATTTAATAATTCATGTGTAGTTTAATGTTTCTCATATCTTCAATAATTAAATAAATGAGTATTATTTACTAGTTGAATATGAAATTCAAGAATTAATTGAAGAATATTGCATTTACTCTAATATAACTTTTCTTGTTATGTTCTACCCGATCAAGTATCTTTATATATTTATCGAAAAAGAATTTTCCATAACACTTGAGTTTAATTGTGATGTAATTTATTAAGGTGATATTATAGTATACTGTATTAGATTAATAATAGAATAAAAACCTGGCCATGTCTAAAAAAATAATTTCATGTCATATTTTTTATGATTTAATATATAGATTATTATGATAAATAATAACTAATATGATTCTGTACAATTACAAAAAATTATTTAAAATCACTTAGAGTAGTAAATAAATCTAATGATAAGAATAATGTTAATAAACTATCTCCCTAAAATGTATTAAGTAAATTTCATGAAAACAAATTCTTAAAATTTCTATTTGTTTTAATCTAGAAATGTAGATAACTGAAATGGATTGTTTTTGAATGTAATAATGAATGGTTGATGAGATATAAAAAGGATTAAATTCCCTTTAAAATTTTGATTATATTACGATTTCATATTTGTTCTATGGATTATGATTTAAGTAATATGTTATAATAGTTTTAACTACATCAATAAATTAAGTTTCAATTATAAAATATACAAAATTATTCTGATCCGTGAAAATAAAACTCCCAAATATGTATTAAGTTGACATAATTTATTATTTTTATGAATATTAAATAAAAAATGACATTAAATATCATGGATAATTACCTCAAGTCACTCATTATAGAATTTTATGAATTTTAATGTAATGAAACTAAAACAGTGGATGTATAATTGAGAAGAACGTTCATAATGAATGTCGATTTATTATGTATAATTATTGTCTTCATATACTAGGATGAATATCCTATTGGTACAGACACCCCAATTTGGATTATCCTAATTTTGATATATATTTTGAATCGCACAAATTATGTAAAAAGAAAAATGATTTCTTTTTGTTAATTTGTTTATTTATTTATGTATATAATACATTTATGTTTGAAAATACATAATTAAATGTTGAAAATGAGTTGAGTTTGTCAAAAATATACTTTTCCTAATTAATATATTTTAAGATATTTAATTATCTGAATATAGAATTTAGAAATTTAGTCATTTGGAAGAAAGTGGGATGGTTACAAGGTATATCATTTTAATTCCTTAGAACAAAATAGTGGAAGATGGTAAGTGTATATTTTAATCTATGAAATTATGAAAATAAATTCATATTTCATTATATTGATGTATTGTATGTTGATAATTTTTTTGATAAGATGATTTATACATTGTATAATGAGTATTATAAATAAATTTAATATATTATTGTTTATATTAAATTTTATGAAATAATTATATAGAATTTTTTCAATTAAATTTATATTTTAATATCTCCAGTTATAGTTTTATTTGATGAAAAATCCAAAAAAAATATTTATTTCATTCATTATTAAATAAATTTAATCATTTAAATTCGTATTCAATTAAAATTTCAGTGTAATATGACTTAAAACATTAAAATATACATGATCAAAATTTATTGACTTATATATTCTGATGGTGAAACTAACATCATTGTATTGTGTAAAGAGTCACAGAGGAAAGGTATTACAGTTATCATTGAGTGGTACACCATATTTATTTAATATTATGACCAAACACTAAATCCAACATGGCATCAAAAAAAATAAGAAATTTTTTTAATAACACGTCGTTTAGATATTCTATATTACGCATTATTTTTCATTAACATGATTCATTTGGAATTTTATATGGTTGATGAAGCTAAACAAAGAGAACCAATATATTATTAATGGATTTATCCTATTGGGAGTTATATTAAAATTATTTTTTCTAATCATTAATGATTTCATTCTTGTCAAATATATATATATATATATATATTAGGTTTATGATATTACATTCATCAGGTACTATGGCAATGTTATGATATTTGTTCTAAATAATGCACAACCAGATGTATCTATTGATTATGATTTAATAGGGGAATAATGTATGTAATTATTTTAACATATTTTTATGTAATTGATAAAATATTAAACCATGTTGTATGTATATATGTAATCTTTAATAATTCAGATTTTAAAAATTGGCACTAATTTTTTGAACTGTAGGTCATCCAATTAAAATGATATTATATTTTACACAGTTTTAACAAGAGTTAGAACAATAATATACATAAGTTACAATCAATAGTAATATTTGTGATCCATTTTTTATAATATAGTTATTAGAATCAAAGATATTTTAGAGGATAAAAGCTCAAAATGAGATGAAAATAATAAATTTTCTCAATAAGTAGATTTTTGTATAGTTTTCCATTCATGTATGTTAATAACATTATTGATATTATCAATTAATTGTTATTTATTCCATAATAAATGTAAATGTGTATATGATATTGAATAGATCATGGATATTGATAATTGAATACAGATTTTAATTATTTTAATTTTTTGGCTCATGGTTCATTAAGGAATGATTATAGATTTAATGCCTAAAAATTGATGTTTTCATGATTTTTTATAAATTAACATGAAAAATTATAAAAAACTAAAAGAATAATTTAGTTATGTTTTAAAATGAGGTAAAAATATAATTTCTGGTTAGTATCCTCAAGTAAATCAATTATAGTTAATATTTAGTATTCATATTGGAATAAAAGTGGGTGAGATTTATTAGGGGAATAATGAATGATTGGTATCATTATACATAAGTCAACTCCACTTACATGATATATAATGGAAAAGGTGATGATATAATATATTTATATTATATTCACAAGAAAAATTCATTTAATAAATGGATGTTTAAATACCCAAAGGGTGGACTGTCATTATAAAAGAATATAAATAGACTTTTATGCAATGGTGGTGAGGATCAATTTTTTTTTCATGAGAGTGAACCCCGTAAAAATATTCATTTGTTTTCTTTGAAAATATTGATTTAATAAAATATTATAGGGAGGTTGAAAAGGAATAATTTATCTCAGAACTGTAGTTTGATAAGAATAACAATAGTTAAGATGAAGATAATTAAACATACAAAATTGTTAGTTCACGATATTTAACTTTTATGTTTACTAGGTTTCATCTCAAATATTTCTTAAAAATTAAATATACACAAATAAATTTTTAAATTAGGGATGTGTAAAACACTTTTGTGGGAGATTAGTTTGAATGTACTTAGACGATGGTGTACTAGTTGGTTTATTAGTCAATTATATATGTCAATACAAAAAATAAATATATATGTTCTACTAATTTTTTAATTAAAAATAACAATATCTTTATTTTCTCGATGATTTCATACACAATTCATGAGGAAGTTTCCACTCTAATAACCTATACTATAGAGGAAAAATATAATTTCAATATGTTAAAATTTTCATATAATTAAATTTTAAATGTTGCGACCCCAACCATAGTATCCCAGATCCATTGTGTGTTTATTACATTAACATAAGATAAAAGGAATCACTTTATTATGGACCAAATAATTTAGCAGTATTGGTAATGTAGATACATAGTTGAGTCCAACATTATATTTAAAATCACATGTCACAACAAGATTTTTTTTATAATAACATTATTCCCTAAAAAATATGTATACATATCAATAGTAGAACACATCACAGATTCGATTGAAAGTAAAAAAATAATGGTGAGCTTATATTCTTAGTAACGGATAAGTATAGTGGATGATTTCATGAATAGAAATTAATAATAAAAATGGAATTTTAAATAATTGAAAAATATGACATTAAAATTACTTGAAATAGATAATCAATTTATAACCGTCAATAACTAAACACACTTTCTCTTCAAATACCTATATAAATAATAATCAATAAGGAAAATTAACTAATAGAAAAAACATATTATTTAATTAAATAACTGAGAATGAAATAAATCCATAGATAATATAAATTTGAACATATCATGGATAATAATAAATGAATTATTAATGATAGATATTTATAATTATTGGACGACATATCTTAGGAACTCAGTACCTCTACCATTAAGATCAATCCTAAAAAAATTTAAAACTAATGGGTAGAAACCAAATTAAATAAAGATAGCCAAATAAATTGTCTCATGAGAACAGTTGATGCATCAAATACTATTTATAAGTATGCCCCACCCATGTCTCCATGTCTAGTGAATTACTCATATAATGAAAAATTGATTTATCATAGTAACAATGTGTCATGCTATCCTATATCTATATTGAGTATAGAATATAGATTTATCAATAGTTTTCTAGATTAAAAAAATTCAATGTAGAAAATTATATATATAAACGAAATACGGTTTAATTAATAAAAATTTTCTTGATAAATAATTTATATATTTATAGGAAATTTAATGTTCAAAGATCATAGATAATGGAATATTTCTATAGAGAGTTAGTGAAAATAACGAATAAATAAAGTGAATTACAATACATTCCTTTGTTAAAATGATGAAAAACCATCCATATATTGAATTAGTATAGTATCCATCCAATATAAACCCATTGGATTAAGAATAATTCATTGTGTTTTTGGATAAATAGAAATACCATAAAAATATCACAAATGAAATTCATAAGGAAAATATCCATTTTATTTTAAAAATAAAATATTATAGCTAAATGTTCACAAAATATTATGTAACAAATTTTATTAGAAAAAAATCCTTGAAACTCATAAATTAATATTTAAAAAATCCAGTTATTGGGATTATAGGAATGCCATTATATGATGAGTATCATTAAACAATATTTTAATTCACATTTTTAGTAAAATACAAATGGGAACTGTTTTTAAAACTACATGTAGATTACATCAAAAAATTAAAAATATATATCACTAAAAAAATTTATCGTTTTTATTTGTAAGAGGGATAAAAAAAATTAATTTTTTTTATAATACTAGGTTTTTGAATAAAATAGATTTCTAGCTAAAGGGTAAAATAATGTGAGGATTTCATAAAAAAATTGTATATAAAATTATATATACCAAAGAATAAAAAATTTGTATTATTAAATAAAAATACCATGAATTAAAAAATGATAAAAAATAAGATGGGTTTATATGGATACAATAAAATAATTTCCCTCAATTGAAATTTTTGAATAAAAAATCTCAATTAGAAAGATATTTTGAATCAAACACTTAAATTTCACATAGAGTTGATTTAAGAATTACTCAAATGAATAAATTATTTTTACATTATTTAAATACACATATGAAAATGGTAAATACAAAAAAATATAAAAAAAAATAAATCTACACATTATCATTGAATTTTACATCAAAATAAATAAGTAATCTACCCCATTGAATGGAAATTAAGTTCTGAATTTCTTTACCATTTGGTAACATTCTGGTCATACCCACGTAGATAAAATAATTAAAATTAAATCATAAAATAAAATGTATTTTCGAGGAATCATGATATTAAAAGTCTAAATGGAATTATATACCCCATATTAATGTAATTGGATGCATAACATTATAATATGACACAATGAGGTGAAATTGAGGCAATGATTATTACCTCGAGTATACTTTTGATTGAGTGTGATTTTAACTCATGTATAGTGGATTTATACTTGTAATTAAATAGTAAATGAAATATATACATATTTATAATATCATATATGACTAATTTATAATATATTATCACCCTTTCATTAATAATCGTTTATCATCTTCTTAGTTTCTGTTATTAATTGCCTTATTTTCTCATTCGTGATTTTTTCATGAATATTAAGGTTATTTTAAAAACTACATACTTTCATCACATAATGAAAAATTCCCATGAAAAAATTATTATTTTTATTAAAAAATTATACTTTTAAGACAAATCAATAAATATGATCTTGAAAAATTAATTTTATTTGGATAATTGTGATATTAGGTAATACATACACATTATTAAAGTTTCCATTTTTCATTGATTGTTATGGAATGGATGTAAGTAAAAAATTTTCATTAAAAAGTTATAATAAAATCATACATACCAAATTATTTCTTTAAATATAATTATATATATCTTCCATGTTTTATGGCGATGAAAAGAGAGTCACATTCCTTCTCGAAATCTATAGTCCACATATACACGAATGATGTTATCATATCATAGTGTATGAAAAAAAAATTATATTATATTTTATGATTTATAATTAGTTTATTAATACTATAATAATTTCCTTTATATAAGATATATTAGTTATGTTTATCATTATTAGCTTACATGTAAAGCATTTGTGAAAAGCAAATAACCTCACTATGCGAGGTTGTAGTTTATCATACACACAAGAGACGTTATTGTATCCCATATTGAATTGAATGTAAAAAAGTTTATATATTATAAAATGAATCAGTAGCTATAATTATATTATACATATTATTTATATAAATTTTACCCATCATCATACCCAACCGTGAGAGGTGAATGTAGAAAAATGAACGACATAAGATTGTGATTGGTAACCCTCTGTACACACAAATGATAATTGCATAACCCATTTGATGGAAGTGGGGTTGAATTTAGGTCATTTACATAACAAAATTCCCAATATTTATAAAATAAATAGGTTATTATATCATCATTTTAAATTATAATTTAATGATGAAGATGATGATGGAAAAATAAAAAAGCTGAATGATGAATGTAACATATTCTTCTTGTATCCTCATTGGTTTTGAAAAAAACCCACCAAAAATCCTTTTATTCAAAAAAATAAGGCATCTATGAAGAGTGTAGGGAATTTTTTAACTTAATTGGGATGGTATTGGATGAATAAAAATGGTATTACGAAGTGAGGGATTGAGGATAAAGAGGGGCCTTTTATTAATAATTTGAGTGGAATACATGAAATTGTTTTAAATAAAAACGTGTGCCCACATTTTTCACAAGAAATAATGGTAAAATATAGTGAATTGAAAATAATTATACATTATTTTATTCAAATATTTTAATAAGATATATTTTATAAATTTACATGGGTTATTTTAACACTAATATTATTAGTTTAACACAATCGTAAATCCATTTTTGCTGAAAATTCTGTATTGAATTTTAAATATTTTAAAAATTAATTTGGTAAATAATTATATTAAAAATATTATATAACATAAATTATTATGTTTAAATATATATAATTTATTTTTATAAATTCTATTCAAATAATTGGAAAAATTCAATGTAAAATTAATCCCCTAGACATGAATACAATGTATGTTTTGAGAGATAAAATGTTGAAAACATCACAAAGTTTTAATATCAATGTTCAATATTTAATTGACTAAAATGAAATAAATTTTATTAATTTATATATAATTGACAAGATTTTTACTTCAAAACAAATGGAAAATATATATTAACGATGTAAACAATTTAATAAAAACTATGTTTTAAAGGAAAATTCATTATTTTCACTATATATTATAAATTGAAAAATTTTCAGAAAATATAAAAATTTCAACCTAAATAAATTTTTAATATATAATTTTAAAAATAATGTTACTTTTATAATATATATTTTATTTTAGTGGTAAAAATTAATTTTATTTTTTTGGTTTAATGCATGAAAAAAAATATTTTTAGAAAAAATATAGTTTTCTCGAAACAAATTCCCTTTTTTAAATTATTCTTACTATATTTTTAATGATAGATAACCATAATTATTTTTATTCAGTTATTAATATTCATAACCAAAAATATAATATCTAGGTTAGAGCGCTGTATAATATTATCGTTCACTAAGACTCTTTTTTTTATGTTACAGAAGCTATTGATGATATTAAATACAAAGAAATATATTATAAGATTTTTATGATTAGTATAATGCTTATTATAATATTGCAAATGATTTTTTTTTATATTTGGATAGTCACATTCTACCCACTTTAAATAATTTCCATCCCATAAATATATAGTTGATTTCTATAATGAAGGTAATTACACTTGATAATACCATTTTTGGAAAATAAACATCGCAAGAGGGTTAACAAAATAAAATATTAATATGAGAAATTGGGATATAAAAAAATCATATGTAACTGCATAGAACTAGGTTTAAATGTAGTATAAAATTGGTTGAATGTGATGATATAGACCAGGAAGAAAAAATTAAATAATTTAATAGATTTTTTAAGGTCTTTGATCAGATAAAGTGAATGAATAATTTAATGTTAAGGAATTAAGAAACATAGATAAAATAGGTGTGAATAAACTCATTCAGATAACAATAAATAATGGTAATATGATAAAATGTTATTTCAAGATCCATTTTCTGTGGTTTAGGAATTATTTTAAATTATATGATTATAAATAAATATACATTCCTAATATATTTCTATTTTATAAATATAATTTCATGTTTTCCTTGTGCTTCAACCAATTTTAGGTTTATAACATAATCCCAAAATATAAAAACATAAAATGCATTTTTTATCCTTAAATCATTGAAATATAAAATTAACAAATTGTTTTACCCATAAAAAAGCTACAAGCCTTTTGTTCTCTATCTAACTACATTTTAAAACCTATATTGTAAGTTAAAATTATCCAACATAAGAAAATAATCAATAAACCTCAAACATCACTCAACAAGTTCATCATTTAAATTTAATATTAAATTTAATTAACTTAGAAAGTTATATGTTAACTAGGTCATACCACATGCTAGTTATAGGAACCAAACCCCCATATTCCTTCGGTAATTGGTGTAAGCCTCATGGAAATTCAATATTCAACAGGTGGTTACCCAAAATGATGGTTTTCCTTTTTCTAAAAAACAATTTTAAAATAAATAAAATGTTCAAAAAAAATATTGTGGACATCATTAAAATAAAATTAATCATTTAATAAACATTTTATTAAGGTTTTCAATACAACATATTTTTATTCCAAAATTTAAAATAATATAATTTTAGTATTATTATAATGTAACTACTGATCATATCAACCCTAAAATATATTAATACAATTATAATTATCCTATTAAAATGTAAAAGAATTATTCTTTAAAAAATTCCTCTAAAACAAATTCATACTATAATTTTCTCCCCAAATATCCAAAATCATGATATATTCTTAAAAGTGTTTGCCACAATGGGCATTTAGGACTTAGATGTAATGATCAATCGTAAATTCAATAACCCATGATGGTATTCAGGAATCTTATAGTAATCAATACACATGTGTTAATAAAATTTAAAAAAACCCATAGATTTTTATTATTCTTATAACCAAAATACCATTGGTAAAATAATTCAACAATTTAATCCATGAATCAAAATTCTGAAATGCATTATCGATTATAGTTTAACCTATATTTTTTTATCTACGTAAAACCTATGAGGACGTAATTAAATCATATAATTCCTGGGTTTTCAACATTTATGAAAAAAACTCTAAATAATTAAGTAGAATGAGCCTTTTTTCCTAACATTGTACTCAATATCTTTCATAAAAAATTCATTTCCTTATGATCATAACTTCCACATATAATTCATTTTCACATTACATTGTGAAACCTTCTTGGGTTTCTCATTCCATATTTATGACATAATAAACTCAAACCTTATTTCCTCCACGTTCCCTATCATATGATCTCTTAGTGAATTCCAACATTCTCTTCCTTGGTTAGTAAAAATTTCTTTCAATGTATATTTTGTTAAATATATTTTAGGGGAACTAATTTGGAATAATCATGATTTCAATCAATCCTATCGTCATCTATTTTCGTTAATTATTTTTAACCCAGTTCCATTCATGTTGAATATTAACTTGACTATTCATGTTCCAACCATTGAATAAAAAAATATATTAGGAGAAACAAAATTCATATTTGAAAACCATATAATCATATATAGTATTTCTAAATCATAACACATTATCTTCAATAAAGGACATCTAAGGTTTATTATTAGTCATTAATTTGGATCACCTATTCAAATCATTCATAATGGATTGCAATGAAAATGGGAATTATCATAAGTTTTTATTAGTGGAGAGTCAATCCAGGTTCATAGAAAGGACTATTTTCATACACTAGGAGATCATTAGGTGAATCATAATATTCAATTTTAGTGTTATTAATCGTTTGTGTATATATTCTAGAATTACATCCACTTCTAGTATCCAAAAATGATGTTTTGAACGGAACAAATAATATTATCTTACATACGAAAAACATTTGTATGTTCTTATATACTTATCTTAAATTTTTACCATAGGGTTAAATTCTTTGAGCACACTTTTCATATATTTCATTCCCAAGGTTTCTACTAAACATACTCAAATACCAGCTTAAGGACCCTAACAATAATAAAATGGAGCCAATGTCAGCATTATTACATTGTCCAAAGATAGAAGTAATAAAATCTCAAAGGACCAAATATTTTAATATTATTGGAATACTATATACATACATGAGTATTGGTTTCCATTTTAAAACAACAATCAAAACATTAATTTTTAAAGAATATAATTATTCCTTCATCTTTATGTTTTCAAATCAATCATAGTATAGTTCATGTATTCTAGGGAATGAAAAAAAGAATAAGGGTGATCTAAAATAACCAATAAGGGATAATTATAGAGAAATATATCATTAAAAAATATGCATATTCAAAACGGAAAGGTGAATAATTGAAAAAATCCATTTTAAATAACTGTAAAATAAATAAAAAATACATATTGAAAATAACTGAAAAACATGATTTTTTAATAACTGGATATGAAATAATCAATATAGAAAGTTAAAAAATGAAAACACATGTAACTCAATCAAAAAAATGTGAATGAAATGAATCTAAAGACAATATAATTGTGAAGATATCATGGATTATAATACCTATTTTATTAATGATCAAAATTATTAATTATCGGAGTCATGTATCAAAAATATGATACATCTACCATCAAGATATATCCTTAAGAAATATTTAAAATGATGGGTATAGTCCCATTACCTAAGGCTATACATTTATTTCATCTCAGGATATATATAAATGAATCAAGGGACTATCTATGACCCGACACCACTCATGTCCATATGTACAAATCATAACTTATATATAAAATAATAAATTTAATTTTGGAACAATGTGACTTACCATCCAATATCTGTATTCCGTAATGGATAACGATTTTTCAATATATCCCTAGATAAAAAAGATTCCTTCAATTTAGAAAATTCTATATAGAAATTAAATTCACCTTAATATATAAAAATATTCAATATATGTAATATAAATATTTTTGGGGTATTTAATATCCTAGGAGAAAATAGAAGTGAATATTTCCAGGAAGAGATAACGACTAAAAAAATTAATCAAGAATGTTATATAAATATTTTCATTGGTCAAAATGATCATAATGAATTCATACAAAGAATAATAATAGTATTAATCCATCATATACACATTGGAGAGATAATTATGTTTGTTGATGATGAATAGAAATACCAAAAAAAAATTCAAAAACATTATTAGGAAAAATAACATTTTCATATTAAAAATAAATGATTCAAACAAGATTTTTAAAACACATATTGAAAATAATTATCTGTAAAAATATTCATAGAAAATTATAAAGGTTGCTTTAAACATTTAGGGGTCATGATGGCAATAAATTATATACATTAATAGTATGATAAAATAGTGATTCTTTTTTCATTTTTTCTAAATGCCAAATGCCAATTATTTTGAAAATTACATGAATATTACATTAAATTTTTGATATACAAATAGATGAAAATTTTTATTTCATAAATAATTTCGAAAAGGGTAAAATTTATTTTTTAATAATATTATAAAATTCATGTTTTTGGTTGAAAACCTTTTTCTTAAAAATAGGGAAATTGATTCATATGTTATAAAAAAATATAAAAAATTTTATTTACCATAGGGTTGTAAATCTGTGCTATTACTGGATGAAATAATGAATAAGTCGTTGATAATAAAAAGAAATAGTTTTATTATGAAATCATGAAACAATTTCAATCAATTGAAAAAAATTAATTATTAATCTTTAATAGAATTATATTTTTAAATAAACCTTCAAAGTGGTCGTAACACTAAAGTGATAATTAATTAAAATAATAAATTATTTACATCAACAATAAATTCAAATAAAAGAAGTGTAAATCATACGAAATATGATTAAATTAAATTATACAAATATTTTTATAATAATAATTTTAATAGAATATGTAATATATCAAAATGAATAGAAAATAAATTATAAAATTATATTTGTACATCGTAATGTTCATGTATAATCACCTAGAATAAAATAAATCAGATTTAAAATTAAGATACAACCTTTTATTAATTAATTGTGATATTACCTATCAAAGATGAATTATATACACCATATAAATGAAAGTAGGTTCATAACACTATATTATACCTCAATGAATGAATATTGAGACAAAGTCTCGTACCTCACTCTCCAATTTGATTTAATGTGATTTAAGATCATGTAATGCTGTTTTAAATATGAAATTTACTTATATAGAACCATATTAATATTTTTAATATCATATATTATCCATTCATATCATATTATCTCCCTTTCAATAATAATCTTTAATTACCTTTAATATTTTAGGTGTTAATCTTCTTGTTTTATCATTCTAGTATTTTCATGAATGTTATCATTCTTAAGAATATTAAATTATTTAAAAATATCCATAATTATAATGTTCTTATAATTAAGATATATAAATTTAAATTATAATTTTAAGTCCAATCATGAATGATATTTTTTGACAATGAAATATGTTGTGATCGTGGAGACGACATACAATACATATGAATGAGTAACACCTCATCATTTAAATGATCACTAAGGAATGGTGGTAAGTAATATTTTATTTTTCCAAATTGATGTTAATATAATATATAAATAGTTAGTTTTGTAAATATATTATATTTATTATCCATGTGGTGTGGTGATGAAATGAGAGTCACATCGCTTCGTGAAGGTGATAGTCTACACATACAAGAAGAATGTTATCATTTCTTAGTGTAAGAAATAGAATTGTATATTATCATTTTTGAATGATAATGATATCATTATAATAATATTATTTTCAGATATTTAGTACCTACCATGTAAATCAATAGAAAAAAGTAAATCAAATTGTATCATGAGGAAGCAGTCCTCAGTATAAACGAGTGGCGTTGTTGTATTCTCTATGAATGTAATGGAAAAATGTATATATGATATAAAAAATTAAAATGTATGTTATTATTATTAATAAAATTTATATAAATTACAGCTTTCATTATACCAAATCATTAGATTTGGTAATGGAATAATTAATAACATCTGTTCGCGAGGTCGTAGTCTGTCGTACTCATGAATTATGATTTTGTAACCCATTTGAAAGTAGTGTGGATGATTATAGGTAATTAAATTTACATAAAAACATATCTATATATATAATGAACTGAGGTTATTATATCATCTTGGGTCACAAATAATGAAATAGGATTATGAATAAATAAAGTAAAAATATTCATTTAAGAACGTTACTTCTACTATTGGTATCCTCCATAGACTTGCACAAAAATCCTCCTATGATGTAATTATTATTAAAATAAGGATTATACGATGATAAGAGGGATATTTATATGTTATTTGGGCATTTATTGGAAGAAAAAATGAATTTGAAGGTATAAATAATAGACGTTAAGGGAAGATATTTTATATGTTAGGTGAGTCGCACACATATAATTTTTTAAATGGAAAAACTTTTAGACCCTTTTTTCTCAAGATATTAGTGGAAAGTGGAGTGTTATATAGACTTAAAAATTATAGGAAATAAATATTTCAATAAAAATATTTTAGAAAAGTTTTTACATATGTATTACTGTTATTTTTTGTTTAAACCATGGGTAAATCCATTTTTACCTTCACCGTGGTAATAGTTTTTATTATTTCAAAATTCAATTTGGTTCAAAACTATCCTTACCATATTTTTTATAAAAAATTACACTGGATCAAAATATTGAATCCATTTTTTCATCTTATGTTCACTTTAGTGTAAAATTTTGAATTATAATAAATCCCGCAAACGTGACAAGAAAGAGGGTTTTCAATAGGTAAATGTTTAAATGTTTAAAAAGTTTTAAATTCCAAATTTCTATATAAAATTGATAAAAATGAAATAAATTGGATTAAATTATTTATAATTAATATAATAATACCTCAATAACATTAAAAATATAATATTACATTGTTAATAAATTATGAAAATGTAATTTTGAATTAAAATTCAGTATTATCAGTATTCATGAAAAAAATAATATTTTTTAAAACAATTTCAAAATTGAACCCTATGATAATTTTAATATTATGATTAAAAATTCATACCTTCTTATAAAAAAATTTGTAATATTGATGAAATTTAATTTTATATTTTGTTCACAAATCACAGTTAAACAATATTTTAGAAAAATATATATAATATTTCTAAAAATTATTTATTTTTATTTAAATGTTAACCATTTTAATTATAACTAGTATATAATTTTAATTTCAATAATTTTGTTTTTTTATTGATACCCAAAAAATTATCATATTTTTTATAATGGTATACTATATTATCATTCATTTATACTATTGTTTTCATGTTATGAATTTTATTAATGATTTTAAAATTAATAAAATGAATTTCATGGGTTATTTTGGCCCGATGTTTAATGTCATGTTTCAAATCGAATAAAATCATCTTATTTTATAATTTTGTCATGCTACATAATTTTTTTTCATATTTTTAACTTAATTATCCCAAAAAATATTATGTTTTATTTTGGAATTTCGTTTATAGATTATGAAACTTATAGGCTAAATTTAAAGTGGTTATTTGACTATAAATACATGTAGTTTTATAATATTTTAGAAATTATTAAAAATTATTTTCAATTGAAAATTTGGTTTTCATGTATATTATATATTAATTTATTATTTTATTATTATAAATAAAAATAATAATTTTATTCATTCACGTCATTTTTCAATTAAAAACATGTTTAGATATTAAATTATTTTATATTGTAATCTTATAGTAATGCTTTAGGTTATGAGTTTTCTTAAAATTTATTTTTTTACTTGAAATTATTAATGAAACTTATTGGCTTGTACCTGATGATTTAAAAGTTATCCATTTTTATTATCATTGAATTATATAACAAATAAATCATTTTTAAATTAATTTGATTAACCTATTTTTAATTGATGATGTCCAGTGTAACAATCTGTGATATTTATTTGAGTTGAACAATGTTTATATATAATTAAAACTTTTTTAAATGCTTTTTGATCAATTAAGTGTATTTTGATCACAAGTAATTACTTTTAAATAATTTAATGGAAATAATTAAAAATATGAAAATAATATATTCATTCTTAAATCACCATATATGATCTTTAGTTGAAAATTTAGATCTGTTATATTTAGTTGTTTAAGGAATGTTTTTTTGTGTAAATATATTTTTATTTATTTCAATTTTTCTTTCCATGTTTTAATATCATGTTTGTCCTTTTTAGTAGGTTCATTTTCATGTATCTGTGTTTTATAATTTCAGTTATAGTTGTTTCATTGATACATGATTTGTTTATTTGATTGAGTATGAGTGATATATATATATATTAAAATATTGAGGTTAATAACAACATAACAAATTATATTATCATTTATTTGTTTTAATTTTTTCTCAATATTTAATATATATTTGGATCATTAAGGTATGTTTTTTCTAAATATAATATTTCCTTAATGTCTTTCATGGTGACTTTCCATAATTTTACTATTTATTATTCTTTGTGAAAATTTAAAAAATTAGGGGTTGAGCATTTTTTCCCTAAGACTCTATAGAAGACAATATTTATGCATGATAGTTTCTTTGGTGTTGTAAATTTTTATCACAAATTATAATTTTATATGTGTTTTTATGCGTCATTATCCCCATGTATATATAATTTTTGTTTTTTTATTAGAAAATAATTATTTTGGTTTGGTGTATAATAAACATAGATATTTATATAGAATTTGATAGATGTATTGGAACTTTTATATCATTGGAAGTGAATGGGTTGAGGGTGACTTTTTTTGAAGCTTATTTTTTTATGGTATCTTAATTTTATTTTTTAGAATGTTTTATATATATTGTAATTCTAAATATTATTATTCAATTTAATTATTTTATATTTCTATAAATAATGATAATTCTTATATTACTTCTATATTCAAATGTAATTATTTATTTCACATGTATTTTATTTTTTTTATTCCCCATACATCAGTATTCGCTTGAATAAATGAAATATAATTTACAACACCGCTAGATAATCTATTAGAGGTTATTTCAATTTAAAAAAATTATTTTTTTTATAAATTTACAAAAAACATAGCTAAATATAACAAACACATATGAAACATAAAAACCACTAAATTAATTAAAAATAATTATTAATTATGGATAAAATATTGTAAATTCAATTAATAAAAAATTAATACAAACCCCAACTAATATATTTATAATAATGAATTATACGCTGATATATAAATCATGCACTAAATAAATTTACTATACATATAACAATCTCTATATAGAATAAAACCACTGAGAGAAATTGATTTTTTTTATAGTCTAAAGGATATAGAATGGGCATCTACTAAATTTATAAAAACTATATATCCTCATTAAGTTATTAAAAATATAATTAAGAGGATTCAATTTGTTTACGTGTTGTGAGAATATAGAAACAACATAATTTTAAAAATAAATTATGCATGTATTTATGTTGTAATACTACAATTATTACATAGTTGTAATTATTTTTGGGTTCAATTATAGTCAAAATATAGTGAAAAACAAAAAAATGATTACACTATAATGACACTTTCCATGGAAGGAGTTGAAATTTATTTAGTGTATACAATAAAATTAAGTGACCATCTATAAAACAAAATTTAAAAACACAAAAAAAACATCAAAACAAAAATATATATCCCTTAGGGAATAAAATACACAAATAATAAAATAAAATAAAATGAAGACCATATTTGTCAATAGAATAATGAACATTTAATAATTGGAGGTGGGAAAAAAGAAACACCCCTTCCAATGTAACGACCTTGAAATTCTCATTGTCTTGAGAGTGCAACGAGTCATTACTAGGCCTTAAGAGACATCCCCAAGATGCCAAAGGCTGGAAATAAATGCCGAAGGGTTTCAAGTAAAATTAGGGGATGATTTAACCTTCAAGAAAATAAACCCATCCATTAGCCATTCACTATATGATGCATGAATCAAATGAAAGACCAATAAACAACTTCATTTATATAAAACCCCATCTGAATACACAACAGCGGAAGACCAAGCCAAACATCAAGGTACACAGCGGAAGAACAATGTGAGACTCTCAAAAGACACCACTACTCTATGGTCCATAAGCTCCAAGTTCCACAGCATCTCCCAAACATCACCATGAGCCATTAGTAATGAGATGCTTTACCTTCACCTATGTCTCAGAATACAACATCTGCAAAAGCACCAAAGTTCCAAAGCATGGGTGAGTATAAAACTCAGTAGGTTTTCCACAATGAAATCCCTACTCATGCCACTATGATAGAAGAGTTAGCCACATTTATATAAAAATAGTTGATATAAAACCTATTCACCAAAGAAATTTATAGCTAAATATAAACATGTTTTCCAAAACAATCCTTGCTCAAAAGCAACAAAGTGAATTTTAAAACAGCTTTTCCAACATGTTATTTTTCCAGAGAAATAACCAAACAACTTTCCAAACCATTTCAAAAACATCCCGTTTTGGCATTCCAAACCATTTCACAAACCCATGAAATCATCCATGCATGAATCGTTAGGATAATTCCATACTCATGATCAGTTTCCTGTTGATCTACTAAGTCGTCACAAGGTAATTAATTACCATGTGGCATTACACCTTTGGCACCGATCATAAGGTCATATTTCAACCAAGCCTTGTACATATAGTTACCACATGACATTAAACATATGGAACCAAGCCCAAGGTATTATTTCAACCAATCCTCGTACATGAAATATGATCACACACCACACATTCCCAAAAATCATGCCAAAATCAACATTTCAATAAAACACATTTTATTGAAAACCATTTCCATCAAAACCAAGCGTATTCAACCAATTCAAACCTTTTCAATAAAACTGAATTTTTATTAAAAACCAAATCCATCAAAACCTTTTCAATAAAACACACTTTTTATTGAAAACCCATTTATCATCAAACCATTTACAATTTCAGAAATTTCATAATTTAAAATCAACATTTTAAATTCAAATAGCCATGTCACTTTGCACGCAATTCACCAAGATTTCACAACTTCATCAAAACCAAAAATCATCACTAAAAAGGATTTATTCCATGATTTTTACAATCATTTCCACTAAAATAATCAATTTTAAGCTAAGCCAACCAATTCTAACAATAGGAGTCAAGTGTGAAGCCACCTACCTCAACAAAAAGGCGAAACCAAGCAACGGACGAAGAACGCTCAAGAACACTGGGTCAAAACTCTACGAATACTCCTTAGATATCTTCTCCTAACACAACCAAGACCAAATATCAACATATATGGCATCCACACACATTTATCTACCCATAACAGGTGTAGATCTAAGAAACCAAGAGAATACAAGAAGCAGATCTAAGTAGATCTAAGAAACCATTCAAGAACGAAGGAGAATGATCACATACCTCATGTATCAAGCTTTGATTCACTAACAGAAGCCTTCAGATCACCTCCTGAATGATGGGAGAACCCTCTTTGACCTTAGAAGAGTCAAAATCCCGCGTTAGGGCCACTTAAGAGCTTTAATGAGGTAATTAGAGGAAAAAAAATTTAGATCCAAAATTTAGGGATCTAATTTTAAGTGACCGCAGGGTTAGTCCGCACAGTTTCACAAACTGTGTGCTAACCGTGCATTGGATACTACCTCGACCACCCCTTCCTGCATGGTTTGGCAGCACGGTTAGAAAAACCATGCACTGACAGTGCAAAAGATACTTCCTCCAGGACCCACTGTGCACAGTTTGGCCGCACGGTTTAGACAAACCATGCACCTCTCGTGGGACTTCCCCTTTACCTCAAAACATCAAACCAAGTTCTTCCGACTCACCATTCTACACAATTTACTTTAAAACAATGAAAAGCATACATTAAGGGTTACATACCAAAAAATAGGGTACTAAATTCTCCCCACCATTGGCCTTTCTGTCCCTGCAAAGCAGATAACCAATGCTTGTCTGAAAGAGTTATGCCCACTACTCTCTCATTTCTTTCTCACGTTCCAAAGTCGCTTCCTGAATCTGGACATGTTTCCACAATACCCTCACTAGACCAATGCTTTTTACATTTAAGACTTTATCTTACCGTACCACAATCCACACCGGGATATGTACCATCGAATCATCTGACTCTAGGTCAACGTGATCCCATTTGATCACTTGGTCAAGATCAGGTTGATACTTCTTTAACTGAGATACATAGAACACATTGTGCACAAAACCGAACCATGGTGGTAATTACTACCGATATTCCACCTCTCTAAATCATTTAATTATATAAAAAAGGCCTATATATCGTGGAGATAATTTTCCCTGTTTCCCAAAACAATGATGTCCAAGTCTTAGAGAGATCCTCAAGAAGAGATGATCACTCACAACGAAGGCCAATGGTCTGCAACGGTGATCTGCATAATATTTCTGAAAACTCTATGCCATCTTCATCCTCTTTCTAATAAATAGAATCATCTCTATTGTTTCATAGACAAGGCTCAGCCCAACTAGTGATGTCTCACCTGTTTCCCCCTAGAAAATTGGAGAACGACAAGGACGCCCATAGAATACTTCAAATGGAGAAATGTGTATCGAGTCCTGATAACTGTTATTGTATAAGAACTCCACTAAGGGTATATTCTCCTCCCATGAGCCACCAAAGTCCATTACACAATCCTAAAACATGTCTTCCAATGTCTGTATCCTTCTTTTCGGATTGTCCATCCTTCTGGGGATGATACACTGTACTCATAGTCAACTGAGTCCCAAGGGCTTGTTGTAAGGATTTCTAGAAATGAGGCCAGAACCTCGGATATCTATCAGAGACAATAGACACTGGTACACCATTCCTCTTTAGCACTTCTCAGATATATATTTTTGAATGATCTTCCACCGTATGGGTTTCGAAAATAGGGATGAAATGGGCCGACTTGGTTAGGCGATCCACTATCACCCAAATGGCATTGCATATCCGGACCGTTCTTGGAAGACCTGTAACAAAATCCATTCCCATATGGTCCCATTTCTACACAAGGATAGGTTAAGACTGTAACATACCAACTGGTCTCTAATTCTCTTCTTTAACCTGTTGAAAAGTTAAGCATCACGAGAGGAACTCGGCCACCTTCCTTTTCATGTCCCTCCACCAAAACTGCTACTTTAGTGCCTTATACATCTTCTGTGTACCAGGATGTACAACCCATCATGAATGGTGGTAATCATGAAGGATTTGTTCCTAACAAACCATGGGTACAAACATCCGATCTCTAAAACACAAAACTGAACCTGCTTCCAGTTTCCAGCCATCAATGGTCTCCCCACCATTGAGTTTTGAACACATTACCAGACATTCCCCATCAAATTTTTATGCCTCTTTGACCACTTTTACCAAATCAGGAACACGCATAGCTGAAAAGAAAACCGAAACATCACCTTGGTCTTCACATTCCACATGCATGTCGTCTAAGACTGACATCAACTGCCATTCATCGAAAGCTTCCTTTGCTAACTAAGTATATGACTTCCAACCTAATGCATCGGCCACCAAATTGCCCTTACCCAGTGTATACATTAAGTCAAAGTAAAACATTTGAAGATACTCCATCCATATCCTCTACCTCAGATTCAAATATCATAGTGAGAAAATGTGTTTCAAGATTTTTTAATCCGTAAACACATTAAATTTCTCACCAAAGAGATAACGTATCCATGTTTTCAAAGCATGGACGGATGAATGAAACTCCAAATCATGTGTTGGGAAATGTTTCACATGCACCCTCAACTTCCTTGAGACATAAGCAACCACATGGTCTCCTTATATGAGAACACATCCCAAACATGTTCCCAAAGCATCACAATACACCACTTACCCTTGCCCTAATTCTGGAATGATTAAGATTGGTGATAATGTAAGGAAAACTTTCAACTCTTGAAAAGATCTCTAACATTCCTCAGTCAATTGAAATACACTTCTCTTCTTTGTCAAGGCTTCCATATGTGAAGCTAGTCGTGAGAAGTCATAGACAAAGCATCGATAATAACCAGCTGGACCAATAAAATCAATATTTAAAATACATTCTTCAGTGGTTTCCAAGAAAGAACAGCTTCTATATTTTCTGGATCCACCAAAACGCCTTTCTCAGATACAACATGGCCCAGAAAACGTACCTCTTGTATCCAAAAATCACACTTTGATAATTTGGCATACAACTGACGGTATCAAAAGATTTCCATCACTATCGCCAAGTATTTATCATGCTCAGCCCTTATTCTTGAATACAACAATATATCATCCACAAACACCACAACAAATAAATCCAAATATTGCGGAAATATTGTATTAATCAAATCCAAGAAGACCGCTAGTGCATTCATTAGACCGAAAGGCATGAACACATATTTGTAGTGTCCATATCTGCTATTATAATCTGTCTTTGGAATATCCTCTTTCCGAACTCACAATTGGTGATATCATGATTGCAAGTCAATCTTGGAGAACCACTTAGATCCCCTCAATTGATCAAACAGGTCATCAATTTGTTGAAGTGGATATCTATTCTTAATTGTAATTTGGTTAACCTTACGATAATCAGTACACAACCAATGAGTTACATCTGCCTTCTTCATGAACAAAACTTGTGATTCCCATGGATACACACTTGGGATAATGAATCTCTTTCCTTCCATCTCCTATAATTGATCTTTCAATTCCTTTAACTCCATTGGTGTCATCTTATAAGAAGGATGTGATATGGGACTGGTCCCTGAAAAGAGATCAATTGTAAACTCCACTTCTCTCAAATGTGGTAACCCAACGAAGTTTTCAGAAAAAAAATCAGGAAATTGATCCACTACAGCTGGGAAACAATTTTCCTCACTCTCTTCCAAAGATTCCAAAGTCAACACTGCCAATTGGTAAGAGGTCATTCCCACCATTGGTTCCAACAAGCTCTTTACACCCTTCTTTACCATTCTCTCCCCTCTAAAGAAATAGTTGATTTCATCCTTAGTTGTGAAACTAACTATTCTCCTATAATAGTCAATTTGAGCCTTAAACCTTGTCAACAAATCCATACCTAGAATTATATCATAGACATCCATCTCCAGCATAGAGAAATACCATTTCAGGTCAACTCCATCAACAGTTATAGAACATGATCTACACACGAAGGCTCAACATTTTCTTTCACCGAGAGGAGTTTGATGTTTTATCACAGAAGGCATCATTTCAAGTTTTATGTTCAGAAAATCATAAATATGAGAAGAAAGAATAGAATTTAATGCACCATTATTGAACAACACTTGCATGAGGGTGGAATTTAAATGAATTGCACCTCTCACCATAGACAGTTCAGACTAGTCATCCAAAATCAACTTTTCTGCTCTATACAATTTCTTTGTTGCTGCACTTTGCTCTTTATTGCATTGTTGAGATTGCCCTGACTAAGGAGTCATGGTATTCCTGGAATCACTATAAATATCTTTGTTCTACTGGAGAGACTGATTTTGCTGTCCTCACCCTGTCGAAGCATACGATGCTTGCAACGCCTGAGAAGTGTCCCGAACACCCGATCGTGGAGCACTGTGACAATATCACTGAATATGTCCCATATTGTTTCAATTGTTGCATGCTCTTAGTGGTGTTGTACATTCTTGTTTCATGTGATCAATCACGACACATTGAAAACAACCTGTTTTGCTCTGGGGTCATGGAGAAAGGTTGACTGATCCCACCGTCTGGTTGTGAATTTCACTCCCACCTTGGAAGTAGGTTTTCCTCTTCCACTTGTTCCCAGCATTGGAGTTCCCACCCATTCTCGTGGGAATCATCATGCCTCCTACAATTGATCCCGAGATATCACGTTCAACACTCATTGCTCTGTTCACCATCTCTGTATAATCCGTAATACAAAGCACTGCAATCTTTGATCAAATATTCTACCTTAGACCCGATTCAAAGATGTTTTCCTTCAAATAAGCACTTGCCCCAACCTCTGGTAAAAAATAGACTAAATTCATGAACTTAGCCACATACTCCATGACAGAGAGGCTCTCCTGTTTCAAGCTGAAGAAGTCTGTCATTTTCTGGATCTTGAACGTCAGAGGATAGAATTGTTTGTTAAACAATTCTTCAAAATCTTCCCATGTAAGGCCTTCATCCAATTTAGAATTCACCGCTAAATCCCACCACTGACATGCAAGATCCTAGATCTTATACGTCACCAGCTATACATTCAACTCCACTGGTGTGCCGATAAAATCGAATATACTATTCATCCTACTTAGCCACACCTTCGCCTTCTCGGGTTTAGCATCACCCCTAAAGTTCGGTGGATTCTGCTTCATGAACTGGATGGTATGATCCACATGTCGTGGGTCATTTCTCCAGTTCCCCGTATCCACATCTTGAAAAGATTGGACAATACATTGAACCATCTCTTGGTTCACACGTGGTTCAGTTGCAACCACGTTCTCTACAGCTTCATCTCGTTGGTTCTGACGACGCCTACTGGGTGCCACTTTCTAAACCAACAACAAACTCATTCAATCTCACTCTCTAGAAACTGTTGGATTAGCATTTGAAATTCTATCACATCAACTATCCCAACATTGTTCTCAAACAACCCTTTTCCATGTTCAACCATTTTTGAAAACATTCAACATACTTTTTGAAAATCAATCCATTTTCAAAATACACCAAATACCCTGTTTTCAAAGTCTTTTGGTTGGAAACAGTTTCCACATTTTTAAAACATTGTCACCTTTCACAAAATTCATACTCAACCCTCACAATGAGATATGAAATACTAGTGGGAATTCATTCATCTACAATTCATGTCATGCATATCTCATTGGCTGAACCCATGACAATAATATTTCCAACCTTCTAGAAGTGTATCCAAAACACTTATGTACCAAACACCCTGGTAACATGAAGTTCATCATAAATGGGTTAGCTACGTCCTTTTATGTTATACATTTTAAGTTCCGACAGTCCTACTCTTTTCTAAGATGACCACCCAAGGAATAGACAAGAAGGAATTTCAACTCCAGTACCAAGAACATTTATGACCACTTGTTAGGAAAGGAATGAACAAGGTGATACCATTTGTAATGACCCGCCAAATCTCATTGGCTTGAGAGTGCAACGAGTCATTACTAGGCCTTAAGAAACCTCACTAAGACTCCAAAGGATTGAAAATAAATTCCGAAGGGTTTCAAGTACAATTGGGGGACGATTTACCCTTTAAGAAAATAAACTCATCCATTAACCATTCAATATATGATGCATGAAACAAATGAAAGACCAATCAACAACTTCATTTATATAAAACCTCATCAGAGTACACAACAGTAGAAGACCAAACCGAACATCAAGGTACAATGCGGAAGAACAACATGAGACTCTCAAAAGACACCACGACTCCATGGTCCACAAGCTCCAGGCTCCACAGTATCTTCCAAACATCAACATGATCCATTAGTAATGAGATTCTTCACCTTTACTTGTGTCTCAGAATACAACATCTGCAAAAGCACCAAAGTGCCAAAGCTGGGATGAGTATAAATCTCAATAGGTTTTCCCCAATGACATCCCTACTCACGCCACTAGGATATAAGAGTTATCAAAATTTATATAAAAACATTTGATATAAAACATTTTCACCAAAGAAGTTTATAGCTAAATATAAACAAGTTTTACAAAACCATCAATGCTCAAAAGCATCAAAGTGCAATTTAAACCAGCTTTTACAACACGTTATTTTTTCCAGAAAAATAACCAAACATCTTTCCAAACTGTTTCACAAACACCCCGTTTTGGCATTCCTATCCATTTGAAAAACCCATTAAATAATCCATTCATGCATCGTTATGACAATTTCATAATCAGGAGAGACTTCTCGTCGATCTACCAAGTCTTCACAAGGTAATTACTTCCCATGTTCCATTACACCTTTGGCACCGAGAACAAGGTCATACTTCAACCAAGCCTCGTACATATAGTTACCACGTGCCGTTAAATGTTTCGCACCGAGCACAAGGTCCTATCTCAACCATGCCTCATACATGAAATATGAACACACACCACACATTCCCAAAAATCATTCCAAAATCAACTTTTCAATAAAACACCTTTTATTGAAAACCATTTCCATCAAAACCAAGTGTGTTTAACCAATTCCAACCATTTCAATAAAACTGCATTTTTATTGAAAACCAAATCCATCAAAACAATTTTAATAAAAAACAATTTTTATTGAAAAACCACTTCCCATCAAACCATTTATAATTTCAGCAATTTCAGAATTTAAAATAAACATTTTAAACTCAAATAGACAAGTCACTTTGCACACAATTCACCATGATTTCACAACTTCATCAAATCCATAAATCATCAATAAAGAGGATTTATTCCATGTTATTCACAATCAATTCCATTCAAATAATCAATTTGAAACTAATCCAACCAATTCTAACAATAGTAGTCGAGATTGAAACCACCTACCTCAACAAAAAGGCGAAACCAAGTAATGGACGAAGAACACTCAAGAACACCGGGTCAAAACTCCAAGAATCCTCCATAGATCTCTTCTCCTATCACAACCAAGACCAAATATCGTCATATTTGGCATCCAAACACATAGATCTACCCATAACGGGCATAGATATAAGAAACTAAGAGAAGACGAGAAGTAGATCAAAGTAGATCTAAGAAACCATTCAATAAAGAAGGAGAATGATCACATACCTCAAGAATATGCCTTCGATTCACCAAGAGAAGCCTTTGGATCACCTACAGAACGATGGGAGAACACATTTTGACCTTAGGATAATCAAAATCGTGAGTTAGGTCCACTTAAGAGAATTAATGAGGCAATTAGAGGCAAAACGAGTTAGATCAAAAAATTAATGATCTAATTTTAAGTGACTGTGCTGTTAGTCTGCACGGTTTGACAAACGTGCGCTAACCATGTGTTGGCTACTGCTTCAGCCACCCCTTCCCGCACGGTTTGGCCGCATGGTTAGATAAACCGTGCACCGACCATGCGGAAGCCACTGCCTCCAAGACCCACTGTGCACGGTTCGGCCACACAGTTTAGAAAAATTGTGCGCCTCCCATGCGACTTCCCCTTTACCTCAAAACATCAAACCAAGTTCTCCTGACTCTCCCATTCAACACCATTATCTTTAAAACCATGAATAGAACCCCGTAAGGGTTACATACCAGAAATCAGGGGTATTACAACCAATAACATAAAATATAAATATTTGTACAATTTGGCTATCCAATAAAAATATAAAATATTACTAAGCTAAAAAAGTCATTGCACAAAATAATAAAAAAAATATTCATCACCCTTTCGTCATCTATTTTAGTGTAAATCCCCATGTGGGTGAATTTTAATTCAATTAATATTGTTAGTGCATTATGATTCCACACATAGTTATTAAATTATCATTAAATTATTTTTAAATCAATTCAGTATCCATGGAACACATACTTAGTGACCTTATTGATATCCATAAGATCATCATTAAGGAAATTAATTGCGATTTTATCTTTAAAAGTAGATATATACCTGTATTTAATATGTGAAAGCATCAACATTGGTAGAATAAGGAAATATATATCCTAATCTGATTTATATATATAATTATGAGAAATAATCCTCTTCATCCACTTTCAATATCTCATGTGTATAATTTTAGGTCTCCTAGTGTAACTTGTTGTCCTCTAATTTAATTTTATTCCTTTAATATGATCCTATAAGAACTATTATAGATATATTTTTGTATAATTTTTTACCATTGTAAATTTTTAAAAAAAATTCATTGAAGTATCTGAAGGAAGATCAATAGTCATTAAATATAGATTTGATGCAATGATAGGAATGGATATAATTCCATCAATATTCCATTTATATAAAGAAATAACAACCTAATTAAAAACATTTCGATATTCATCTTTCCATGTAGGATAAAAAATCATTACTTTTATTACCACTAAATCCATGTCCACTACAATATCATGGTCAATGGTGGAATCTATAAGTACCCCTATAATAATATATAAAAACTTAATAAGATCTTCACATTAATTTTCAAATTAACCTTAATTTCCATTGGAAATTTTTAAATAAGGGAATGTGAAAAAAAATAATTCTTCATTTCATTATAATCTTATAGTTTAGGAGGACATGGTTCTTTACCAATATCTACGAACCCTTATAAGGAATAATTTCATCCTCTATTTAACCTAATTTAGTATTACTACCAAGTAATCTAAAATTATGGTGTTATCTTAAATAGAGTATTCCATTGGATCTATGATGTCTAATGTAGATTAATTAGTGTAATATGTGTTTCATGATCAAATTATAGAAGTCATTTTTTGACAATAGCATTAAATTCACTAGAGGAAGAATACCAACCCATCTCCCTCATTTGGAAAATTTTTATAACATTTTCATTAATATAGAAAATTATTCAAAATATTATAGTTTATTCATATCAAATTTTTGTTTCATCAACTCTCCCACATTCTTTTAAATGAGAAAAATTCATTATGTGGCATGATAATATCAAAATAAATTCACACACAATAATTTTATATATTATTATATGTTCCTTTTAATTAATATTTGTAGAGGAAATTTTAGAAAATGTCTCTAAAAATTAATAATATAATTATTAAACTATGGTAACCACCATCATGTTAGAGGATTCTATAATGTTTCAGTCTCCATTACTTCATATTATACATACATATTCACTACAAAAAGAAAATTTTCAAAGATCCTTCAAATGATATTCGTTTACATAAAAGAGATAAAACTATTTAATATTCTATATGTAGATAAATACAATAATGAAGATGGTTTATATAGTCTACAAATGTATACTGATTTAGTAGCCATTTATAGTTTATAATCATATCAAAATCATTCACGACTAGACACCAGTTACTAAAATTCTCCCTAAGAGTGAATGTATAAAAGCATGATTCCCCATCTATCATGATATAGTAGAGTTCATTAGTTAGAATGTTGTACAAGGGATTCATATGCAATATCAATACATGGATAATTTGGATCTAGGAATAATAATTTTATTTAAATAAGGAAATCATCAATACCGAATCATTTTATCACCACCCAAATCTCACATAACTATTCCTTCAAATTTTACCACACCATTTATTTTATTTTCAATAACATTAACAAGATATTAATATTTATCCCTAATTATAAAAAAATACACCATCCTATTAGGGTGTCAATGTGTGATATTAATATACCTATGATTGGTAAAGATTTAATCTTACTAATGGATTTCTAAAATAGTATTATAAGAGAACCATGTCGAGAGAGTGAGACATGGAATGATTTAGATCTATGGATAATTAATAGAATGAATCATAAATAAAATTAAAAACCCACTCAGAATTTGATAATGAATATATACACATTAAAGGGGACTCATTGGATTCCATGATTCTTTATATAAATGATAAATTTTTATAAATTGATCATAGGTAAAAACTTGTTCAAACACCTTGATCGTCAATATGATAAATGTTTTAATTTATTTATATTTGTTTTTACCATAATATGCTTCAAATAAATATATAATGATGATGAAACCAAACATTATGGAATAGAATATATATGTATTAAAAACATGAATTATCTTAAAAATAATAATTTATCATGCATAGAGCCAGAATATATTGACATTATCATGAGTCGATTTTCTCTTGTAACAAACTACAAAATTTTATGTCTACAAAGTTGTTGTATTACCTTTATTGAATAAATATATCAAACATCCACATGAAGTAAACCATTATAGACTTGAATAATTTTCCCATCATGTACAAATATTTGTATCAATATAATAAATCAAATTGATAAATTATTTTAGATATTATTAATTATTTTTTTGTAAAATTTATAATTAATTCTCACCATATATTTATTCATATGAACTAAATTTTGAAATTATTTCCCAAATTTCTCTTTTATATTATCTTGATACATTTTATGGATATTCCAAATGGTTTCAGCTAAATTAATTTAGGAAAATATATTCCAAATTCATATGTTCACAAAATGTGACTATAAATATCTTTTTAGTATGGAAAAAATTATGAATTCTATAATTTATAACTATGAAAAATGAGATTCCCTTAAGAAGAATTAATTTTAATCATGTTACAAATTGATCTAACAAGATATCTATTAAACACAAGTATATTTATACACTTTTCCACCAGCTATATCATATATAAGTTTGAATAATTATATAATAACTTTTATTCAAGAAATAAATTTATTTGAATATAATAAATACATTAATATTATATATCTAATTGAAATATTATTACTTCTACATATAAAAAATGGCCAAACATTTACTACAACAAATGTCATTAACAAAGATGGATGATAAGATTAAAATACCATAATCTATATAGATAATGAATTCACATATACATGATCTAGGTATAATTATACAATTCCTCATTCCGTCTCAATCGATAGTCCAAATTTCATAGTCATCATAAGAAATGAAAATCCCAGATTGGTTAAAACTCATCTAGTGAAATTATCAGTGAGATAATCAAATACCCTTAATTATAATATTTTTAAGGTATGTATATGAAAATTATTAATGTATTGTTGTTGTTATGAAATTTGTAAGGATTAAATATAAAAATAACACCACTATAATACCAAATACATATTTTATAAACACAATATGAAGAATAAATAGTGAGTTATATGGCATATAAAAATACTTCTCTACCTCAAGTGAGAATTCTATATCTTTATAAATTAACTCAACCCATGATAATATTTACATGTGACCATAACCTATAACATATTATAATGATCATTTATAAGGGAGAACCCAAATTTATTCATTGATATATTAATTATCATTTAAAAAAATTTCATGTTTGAAATAATGGTAGTGTAAAAAATGTCATCTATATTAAAAGATACATTTCATATTCCCAAAACTAACAAAACCATATAAAATAACCCATAAAATAATATGTAATCAGATATAATTACATAGAGGCCATATGGTAACAAATTTTTTTATTTTTTTAACTCATTACATATCTATATAATTTTTACTATATAAATATATTACCATATACAAAATATCCCCCTAATTCCTTAATTGGATAAAAATATTTTTAAATTTTTTTATCAGAATTCTAATATATGAGTCATAATATTAATTTTTACCTCCTTTAATGATGTATTCATACATTGTTATATCACAACATACAATTTTATTATGATTATAATTTAAATTATATAAATAGAATTATTTTTATGTTCATTATAATTATCTTGAAATTTTTCCAATTATAATTTTTCTGAAATAATTTTTCGTCAAATACATAATTGAAACACATTATATTAATTTCATTCTTAAAAAAAATCTAAAATCATTAAATATATAGAGAAAAATTCCCCTTTAATTAGGTGAGTATAATCATTAATTATTTACACAAATTTAAATTCTAGAATACCAAACATAATTCCACTATACTTTTATAAATTATATTTTCTTTAATATATATTCCAATGTCACAATTACAGTTATGATTCAAAATAACTCTTATTTACAATGTAGATCTATTTAAAATATAAACTTTTAACAACCATTTATTATATGAAATTTTCTATGTCTACTACAGTATTTTTTTAATGTTTGAATTAATTAAAATATTCCATTGTAATTAGTGATACCACATCCATCATAATTTGGAAATAATCTTACAAAAAACTATTTTATCATGGAAAAAAAATTATCCTTATTTTTTCAATCCATTATTTATAATTGGATAAATCATAAATACCTATATTAAAACCCACATACTTATCTCTTTTTATTTTAAACTGTTTAAATACATTCATTATTATTTAAGACTTAAAAAAGGAGAAATTACTCATTATTAATTCTTATCCACTCATGCTTTGATGTAGTCTAATTCATATTCTCTCTCTATGTAAAATACCACTTATAATTATTTTAATTCATAAATTATGCATTAGAAATTAAATATACAAATTTTTTTTACTCTTATACTTATCAATTATAATTATTTAATGTTTATTTGGAAACATATAGCGTAAAAAGTATCAAAATTGATTCAGATTAGTATTTAATATGGATTTACACATAGTTTCATATACTCACTGTGGTGTTCTAGAATATTTCTCATCTTATTTGTAATTTTTTAATAATTAAAACTCTAAGTTTACTTTAATGATATTATAATGAATAAATAAGTTAATATTGACATTGGATAAACCACCTATTTATGTTTTTGGAAAAAACATTACCTTAAATTTTAATACCATAATTATGGAACATTCTTTTAAAAATATCATTTCTTAATAAGGAATACTATAATATATTATTGTGTTTTTATAAAAAAATTGAAATCATTAATTATATACTTTTTAATAATCTATCAAACCCATTTTGGTAGTGATTACATGGTGAATTTTAAAGATAGTAAATTTGTATGTTCTGAACCCAAAAATTCCATGTCAATTATGTGACTACTTATATTGAGTAAATTGGATAAAAAAATAGTTTCATCATCCATCTTACTCTAAAATTCTTCTATTTAAATTTCAGATCACTCATTATAAGATTATTCATCAGAAAAATATTCCTTTTATCTATTACCCTTATTGAATCACAATTATCATGTTGATTTAGAGTATACTGTATAGGGAATATAAGAATAGATTTCAATATATCAATAGAATCATTAAAATTTATAATACATTTATATTTATATTTATCACTATATTAATTAATAATATGTTTCCAATAGTATTGTTTATATCTTATAGAATATTCATTAGTAGATGATATCTATTTTGAAATTATTAAAAATGTCTATAAAGTCTATTCTAATAATCAATTAATTATATATGTCATATCCCAATTCCATGTCCAATAATGGTGATTCAATGTTATCTACAACATAAGATATTATCTTATGAGTATCATGTTTTTTGTTATTTTATAAGTAATTTTAACAAATTTTCTACCACAAAATTGTTTACACATTTTAACTAAATAATTTGAATTATTGGGGAAATAAATATACTTCACAAAGTAAATATTTTGTTTTATCATTTCTCTCATATTGTATCTATATAGGTAATCCATTATGTCAATCATTTCTTATATTAATCTATTATAATTTAGAGGAATACTCTTTACTCAAATCTATCATATTTAATATATAGAATCTATTCATTTGGGATCCTTAAATTAATGGTTTTCTACAAAAGCGTGACCCTAGTCACACCCAAAATAGTATAACCATATAAAATTAAGGTCTCCTATAACATACTATAAAAATGTAAGTTATTTCATGGGAACCTTAATTTAGGAGAAACTACCTCGGTAGTAAGATCAATGCCTTGAAAAGTGTTTTATTTGGAGGAAATATTAACATTGTATTTTAGGGGATCTTAAATATCAAAATGTTATCTGATGTATTATTTTTAGGTACCCATGACTTTAAATTTAATATTATTATTGTATACTACTAAACAAATTAATATTTTAAAAAATATTAACATATTACTCGTCATGGTTCTAATGATTTTCTTTTCATAATAATAATAAAAATCCAATTATAATCACACATATACAAATATATCTAGTAAATAAGTAACATTAAATGTTTCCAAGTATTGGTTAAAAATTATATGGAAAAAATTCACATAAGAGTAATCCTGTTGTGAAAATATCCATTAACTCATTTTCTATATAATGTTTAATCCACTTAGTTCATGATATGTTTAACCACAAGTACCATTATCTATGGATCAGTACTCATGAGTGACTAAAATCATAGTAAAACACTAATAACTAATATTCATAAATCAAAACCAAATAATCCTTTTATGTTCGTAAACTATCAAAAAATAAAATACATTGTTCATTGTGACAAAATATTTTTTCATAACTCTACATTAATTTTCTATATACATAGTATTACATAAATCTAAAATACATAATTTCTCAAACTAAACAATAAATTCATTAATAGAATAACACTTATATCAAATAGTAATATACTATGTAATAAACTAACAAAATAAAAAATTCATAAATTTATATTTCTTCCTGATACTCACTCCACTAGTACCCCACATGAGTAGGTAATGGGTAGGATATATGGCCCTTAATCCATCATCAAATTAGCTATATGATGGAAACTAAAACCGAGGGTATTTTTAAAAATTATTGGATGTATGACCATATTTTTATACTCTTGGAAGAGATACAAGATCCACTAAAAAACTACATAATATAATGGAAACATTTTCACTTCCCATACAAAGATAAAACCAAAATATATAAATTAAAAAATAGCCATATATAATGAAATACAAAGATCTAAAGATGTACACCAAATCAAATGAACATGCTAAGATAGATATTTTTTTAAAAAAATAAGTAAGAAAATATGGTTACACGAATAAGTTTAATCATACATATCTAAGAATAATCATGAAAGGAAATTATTTTATAATCAAATAATATCATAAAATAATAATTATTTCCTATATCATAAAAAATTTCCATATTTTATTCTAACATAATCAAAATTAAATCCCCCATATTTTAAATCACTATAATAGCACCACCATTTGAACATTCCATATACCCTATCTATTTCTAATATAACATCACCATCAAATATCATTATAATTGACCAGAAAAATATTATTTAAGAATGGCGATCATACAAATTATTATTTCACAAAATATTACCTCTAAATTGGGGCCCTTCGATCTTATACTAGGTGGATTTTAAAAATTTCCCCACAAAAATTTTATAAGATTCTATGTGATAAAAATCTCACCATATAAACCATGCATCCACCACATTTGTATCAAACTTAACAACCTATAAAACCATAAAAATTATATCATCATACTTGTAATAGTGAATAACCATCATGATCAATATTCTACCCATGAAAAAATACCCATATCTCATTGAAACCATTTTTTGGTAACACTTTGACATAGATTTCCTAAATTGCAACAATCCCACAAAAATACATGGAAATTAAAAATATCATACAATGAGAAATGAAATTTCATAACTTGGTTGTATGATATATAATCTAATAAACAACATTACTATTAATGTATATTTTAATATTTCAAAATTTATTATTACAATAATTGAGGTTTCCATATTACCCACTACATTAGTTAGTCATCATATCATCCTTTTTTCTTGTTCTATTCAAAGTAATAATTTGTCTACATTCAATTAGTGAATCTCAAAAATTATCATTATTATTATTAATTATATCCCAAGACATTAAATAACATAATCATTCATCAATTTTTTTTAATAAAAATCACATTTCGATCTCACAATAGGTTTATCATTACATTCTTTCTGTAATTAATTATATTAATAAAACATCACTTATATTTCTATTTTTTTATTTATAAGTTATTGAATACCATTATGTTAAGTATTCACTTAATTTTGAATGAATTTCACAATTAATTATAATATACTTTATTTCTTCAAATCATATAAATATTTATGATAAATTTTGTTAATTTTTATCACTGGATTTAATTTTGATAGTGTCAATTTGTTTTCACCTAAACCTATGAAAGAATAGAAAATTCATATATATATATTACCATATATGTTTAAGGATAACCAAAACCTAAACTATATCTATGAAACACACTAATAAAACAAAACAAATAAACTCAATTTGAATTTTATATTATGTATTGAATATAAACCTATTGTCCCTTCTCCAAAACTGACCCAAATTCTTTGAAATCACTCTTTAATTTCCACATATTATAAAATAATATACTCATTATTTCCTCTAACATTAACTAGTGGCACCAGACTAGAAGTTAAAATTAATCCTCCATCTCTAAAGGACCTAACTATTCTTCATATATAACCTAAGATTCATGGAATCATTCATAGGAAAGCAGTGACCTTTATGTTTATATCTACACTAAAGAATAATATCAACGCTCTCTATTCTATGAATATACTATATCACTACCACACTAAGGTATCAAAACCAAATGAAAATATGTACAATTATCATCTTATACTAGCTCCAAACTCTCGTGAAGTATAGAAACATGTATGGAGATAAAATCTAACCATCATTATAAATAATGTGACACTATAACGTGAAATCATAATTACTAATATTTTAATAGTCTTCAATTCTAGGTCTTATTCTTCTTATACTTTCTAATGTCAATGAAAATAATTATTTAAATTCCAATTTCAGATTAACATTCATTAATTCCTTCAAAAACATGATATACCCCTTTTCGATAATTTAATTACATTATGGCATTAGCATCCCCTTCCAAATACATAATAAATATTTCCACACAAAAATCAATATAGATAAATAATCTAAATAATTTATGTATAGAATACATAGATCATTTGTTATATAAATATTGAGAGACAACCAACATGATTAAATTCCAATTTCTATGATTATAATCCTCCTAATTTGAGTTACCAATTTGTTTTCATTGTAACACATTTAACAAAATTAACTGATGAAAACAAGAATTTATAATTAGAATAACCATGAATGGAATGAAAAACCAATACATACATGGAGAATGTTAAAAACATACCCTTAACCCAAGGATAAATTTTATAATACTAGGCATTATAGAAGGTATGTAGGATCAAAATACAAATGGTTATAATAAACCCTCCCTTGAGAAATATCTCAAAAACAACAAAACTGAGGTGATATATTTGTAAAAAATGCATATGTTAAAAGAAACTATTCCATGGGACCATTTCTACACTATAAAATGTTGAAATTGGAAGATTTATACATACAATGTCTAAAAGAACATTTTTTATGGATGTATTTATAAGGGGTGAAGTGGTGTAATGATCTTGGGAATATGGTTAATGAGTTCATGTCGTACAATATAATTTTTGAAGAAACAAGTATTATAGAAAATAATTTTTTCAAATCATGGAAGACTGATAAAGTTTTTTGTCATTCAATTAAAGGGATTTTAAAATGATGTATTTTAGGTTCATTGAAATAATATAGGTTCATACATATTATTTAATTAAAATTTAATTCTAGATACAAAATTTATGAGGTGAACAAAGTGTTATATATTTAAATATTTTATAATTAATGATTAATATTTAACAACTATCATTTATGATCAACACTATAGCTATAAAATTTTAGTGTATTTGATGAGTACATATATAATCCACTTATTTCATGAATGATCTTCAATATTACCCACATAAAAAACTTATTAGATATTCCAAATTTAAAAAACAATCTTATTATCATGGGGGAGGATGAATATAGGGAAGGGTATGATCAAATGTATAAAAATGGTATACAAGAGATATTTCAATCAATGATCATACATGAGTATAAGAAAATAATAATTTTATTATATTGTGACAAAAAAATTATGAATTTCATATCACATCAATCATAGATCATTAACAAAAGTTATCATATAAACCATTATCATAATAAAATAAAGTGCCTAAATGAGTGAAGAATCGTCAATTGTCATTCTAGATCCATGACTGCGTGACATAGATAAATAAAATGCAAAAAAAACATAAGAATGTAATATTTTGAATATATAAAAATAGAAATATGTCAACTCATAATTGTTATTACATGAAATATGGATCTCAAATAAACATATGAACATGAAACAACATCCACATATAATCTTACGGACATAAAAACCGAGTCAAAAAATGGTTGCATGGGAAATATATTTCAAGAATAATGGACACACCTATCAGATACTCACAATCTATTTGTTTGTATACCATAAGATTAGGAAAACATTTAAAACATCATCATAAATTAACACATAAATGAGAAAATATATTTAATAAACATTTCAACATCCCAATAATAATAAATCTAGACAATGAATAATGACTTTTTTTCATATAATAATGTCAGAATTGAAATATAAGTATCCTCAAATGATGACATCATAGAAGAAAATTCCTTTAAAATAACAGTTGGAACATTTCATGGGGAAATACACATTTCATATTAAAACCAATTATATAAATTATAAATATTTAAAATATAATATGAATTAATTTTCCATTGAAAATTAGTATGGATAATTATAAAACAGCTTCAATACATTGACTGCTGAGGATTATGGGAAATTCAATTCGTGTATTAAAAATTAAAATAATGATTTAATTCACATTTCTAATATAAATACAACTTGATATTTTTCATAAAACACCTTCAATATTCTATTGAAACAATTTTAATAATAATAAAAAATATGTAAAAAGTACTTGAAACATTCATTGCATAAAATTAAAATAGTAATGAAAACATCTTATAGAATACATGGAAATTGAAGAAAAATATTCTTAGCCAAAGTGATGATACCATTCTCTTTGATCAGAACATTTTATATATCATTTTAAGTACAAATTATTTCAAAATGGTATTTTTCAATGGAAATTATATGAATAACTATAGGGAAACAAAATTAAAATACATATATTCGATAATGATTAAATAATTTCCTCAATTGAATTGCACCACGAATAATTTTAATTAAAATTTAATTAAAACCATAATCTCACATGTCACGTTTTTTCTGTATGGTTTGAAATTTAACACTCATTCCATTAAAAACCCACTTTTGGATTACAACTTATGATATAATGGAATGGTATTTTATATATACCTAAAGATTTAACATGTGGATAAGTAATATGGGATGATATAACGGTCGTGATTCTATATTATATAAGGCCCAAAAATTATGAATAATGAAGGTGAAGATTTTCCATTTCATATGTGTTGGGAGGGCCATTCTTGGATTAAAATTAAATATTAACTTAATTTAAATTACTTTTTATTGGAAAATGGAACCAAATTGACATATTTAAAAGATAATATGGGTACTTCTTAAAATCATCTAATAAAATAAAAATTTCATATTTCATATTTTGTTTCCACCCTTATCTATTTGTTTTATCCTCCCATTAATCATTTTTACTATTAACATGAAGAAATTTTGTTAACTTTTAATGGGCCAAAAATTTTGTTTTAAAAAATGAGAATCTTAATTGGACTGGGTCTGATATTTAAAACCCTATCCCATTCACTTTTCTTAATATATAATTTTTATGAATTTTAAAACATTTAATAAAATATTTTTGTTATAAATTATCATTAATGTCATTATCGGAACTATTCATTTATTATTTCTTTGAAATAAACTAGAAATTAAAATAATTAAAATATAAAACATTAATAGATACCAATATGTTATATTTGTATTTTAAAATTGCGGGACTACACAACTCAACCAACTTAATTACAATTTGTGTTTTGACTAATCAATTACTTTATTTTTGTTCTTCTTGGACAAGAACTATTTGGGAGTTTTTTAAGATATTAAGGAAATTATATCCTCATGAAAAATTGAAAATAATGTGTGAACATGAAAAAACATTAATTAAGATAAAAATCATCTAGAATCATCCAATATATTTATTTACTCAGAAATATGAAATGAATAAATATTTCAAATGTCACTTTTACTTTTCTATCCATGCACAGACATTGCACAATATTTTTATAAGATTATTTTTATATAACTCCAATGATCTAAAATATGAATCAAGACCATCATCTATACATTATATATTATTTATTAGTCATCCAAATATTTTTCCATCTCTATTATTATCATTATAATAATAAATTTTTATTTTCCTGTGTTGCACAAGCACCACATCGACAATAAAAATTATTTTATATATTCCTCATGAAATAAGTTATAATTATTATTTTTTAAAATAATTTTAAATTATAATTATGTTATATTATCATATAATTTTTTTTAATAATTTCAATAATTTCTAAATAATATTTAGGCATATTGATATCTTAAATGTCATCATACTTTATAAAAACTATATTTCACATTATTCTCAAAAAATACAAGTTCTACGTAAAAATATATGAAATTAAATTTATGAAAAAATTGAATTTGTAAATAATAAATTAATTCTAGTTAATTATGTTCAATTATAATGAGTTAATAGATAGTTTATCTATAATCACATAAAACACAATGAAAACTAGTTTTTAGAAAAATTCATTTTTTATCCCAAAAGTTATGTTATTTTTTTAAAAAAAAGTATGAAGATGATTCGTAGGAAGTTATTTAGATAATTAATAAATAAATTACATATATAACAATTTAATATCAAATAATATAATAATTTTACATTTTTAATGAAAATAAATGAATGTTTTAAAAAATATGGATTCATCATTATTCCTTGGAAATCCAATCTTTTCAAAAAAACCCAAAATCTCACCCTATGATAATTTTGATATAATAATTTCAAAAATTGGATTCGTTTTTTAAAATAAAATTTATAAATTCCTATGAATTTAAATATAATATCCAATCACATAAAGTAAAAAACCCATTTTAAATACAAAATATTTTGAAAAATATAATTACTTTAAGAAATATTTATTTCTTATTTACTTATAATTTATCTATTTATTTTTACTATATACAAGATTTATACACATTATATAATTTATTACTTCAATTTATACATGATAATTCAACATATATGATATAACAGTAATATCATAATAATATGTCATGGTCTCATAATTCTCAGTCCTGAATATTGAATATACAAATGAACATGTTGTTCTTTTATGATATTTGTGTTTTACAGTATTACCCCCATTTCAAAATTTTCTCCTCATAATTTGATATTTTTACTGGTAAACACAGGTTTTATATTTTAAAATCAATTTTTTGAAAAGATACATATTAAATAGAATTAGTAAAACTAATTAATAAAATAGGTAAACGGAAATACAATGTCATATATAAAAACTCAAAACTAGGATTCCAAATATAAAAAATTTAGTTGGAAATGAAATTATAGAAATAGAGGTAAAAATATATTTTCATACAATGATTGAGGTTGAAAGAAAACATTGATCACAAGAATTTTAATGATCATAAAAATGTTAATGGCCAAAAACAATAAACCAATGAGGTTTGAAAAAGTACATTGATTAATTAAAATTAAAAAAAATAAGAAAACCTTTTTCTATGAATATAATTTTTCTGGATTTGAAGATTTATTTTTCAATATTTATTGAGTGGACATGAAAAATACAAAATGATTATTTCTCTCTATTTTATAATTACATTTACATCTATTAAATCTACATCGATAAATTCCAATTTTATATAATGTTTTACTCCCAGAAATAGATATTTGAGATGAATTACACATTCGTGATGAAATAAAATTAAATTTCAATGAATAAAATGACCTATAAGTCATACCTTTTTCCTTTAAATATTATCCAAATAAAAAAATTTCTAGAATATGTTGTTCAATATAGATAAATTAAATAAATAAATTTCTAAAACACTGACAATAACACCCATTATTCTACATTACCCTTACAAAAATAGATTACCATATGGTTCCTCCAAATATATTTTACCACTATTAAAAAGAAATTATTATAATTATTTGAACTCAAATACATATATGATCAACTTAATAATTATAATAAATTATTTTTAATCGATCATATATTAGAATACAAAAATTATATATGTTAATTATATATTCTATAATGTATAATAATAATTTCATATAATATAACCATAATAATATCATATGTACTTAAAAAATATTATTCAACCATTATTCCTTAAATAAGTATCATTATTATGAAATTTTATTCATATTCAATGTTTTGGATCATCATTTCCTAGTAAAAAATACTTGGTTGATTCAAAATATCAAATAATATTTCATTATTCTATAAATTCATATGGAATCCATGTAGATAGAGCTAATAAATTAATATAAACTCATAAAACATCTACAATGTATGAATAAAGATATTTTCATAGGGATCATTCATGAAATATAATACATTTAATCCCCAACTCTAGATTATAGAATAAATGTGACTTATTATCATGATTCACTTTCGCTATTATGATTTTATAATATATAAATCTTACCCTTAAATTCATGGGATATTATGGATTGTTATCCACATTATCATGTGGATTGGGTAAGTGATTTTTATAATTACCAAGATCATTAAATATATAACATTGAAGTCTGAGTGGGGTATTCTATTTTTCTATCTCTTCAATTAATTCATTGATTGGAATATTCACATCACTTATATAATTTATTTGATGTACATGCTTCCCACATGTGAAAATTCTTCTAATTACATTCCAAAATGCTACTAAATCCACCTTACATTATATTTGTAATTTAGGGTGTTGAAACTCTTTTTTCCATACATGTGAAAAACCAATATGACCATAATGAAACTATATAGTAATTTTATTATCACTCGATCCATGAGTGTTTCATGATTATTTTTCACTTTGAGTAATCATCAAATGATTTATGTATAACTTTCAAAAATACAAATGGGTAATTACTTTCAAAGTCCCTATTCAAAAATACAAAAGAATTAATAAATCTTTCATTATTGTTTGATGATATAGATATAATCATATCACATAAGTATTATGATATTTTCTTCATAGGTAAAATTAGATTCACTATCCTTATCTTTATAATATACAAATCCACTTTCTAATTTTGTTTGAAGAGTATAAGAAATCCACTTATTAAGGAATTTGGACTTAAACTCCGTCCATTTTAAGGAGTTTATTTGTTCTTATTACCACATATTATGTATAAGAGTCCACCAATGATTAAATTCAACCACTTAGTAATGAACATTAATGACAATATTATCATGTTAATATCAATAAATAATTAAAAAATATTCTACATAACATTGATAAAACTCTCAGAAACTAATAGATCATATGAAACATTGAATGATAGGTAATCACATAAAATATTCAATTACATGTTTCCCACTACATGATACATACAGATGATCTACATGATTTTTATTACCACTATAATTTAGGGAGTCTGAAGTGGATAAAGTCACAAAATATTGTATCCCATATCCTAATCCTTTTTGTTTTTTATTATGAAATTCATTACATTGGCCATCACATTCATTTTTCACACAATTCTAGTCGGATTTAGCTATTGACTAAAAGAATCACTATGTGAGAAACAACACTCAATATAGGATATCATATTATTGTTAAAAATCATATATATGACATTTAAATCCTGAAACATTATTTTAAATCTATAAAAAATAATTTTTATCATATACCATCCTTAGAATTTATCTATTCAAATCTTTTATAATGGTTTACTTTGATAATGTGAAATAACCCATGTATATCCCTCAGGAGTTTCAAAACTTGTGCATGCTAAGGTAACACTCACTATGCATCAAAATGATGATTAATATAAAATCATCCAACCCTTTTCAAGGATATTACCAAAATATGAATTTATTTTCAAAACATATACAATTTTATTATCAATAAAAGGATGTATTTATAAGAAAACTACATAATATAAATCTTACCAAATTTTTTGGATTCTATCATATTATTGGGATTATCTAGAATATTTAATAGAAACTCTTCTACCCCAAATATAAAATGATTTACAAAACACATAGAATAAAAAAACTGGGTTGACCAAATAATTACAAACATAAATATTATGCCTTATAAGATTAATATTTGATACACAATATTATAATCTAACAAGAATAATAAAGGTTCGTAGTCTATAGGCTCTAGATCAATAATACAATTATTTCATGAATTATCATCATTATTTACCATATTAAAAAATTCTTAGGTATCTCTAACTCAAAAATATTCATAATAATCAAGTGTAGGGGGAAAAATATAGAGTGAGATCAGATACTAGGTAATGTTAAACAAGGTTGATATCAATCAATGATCATACCTGAAGATTAGATAAGTATAAGAGTATGAGATCATGATTAAAAATTATAATGTTAAAAAAAATATTTTATATATTATAATAATGATTTAGGGAATAAAACATTATTATAAGAAAATAAAATATTCAAAATATTTCAAAAACAACAATAATAAATCATGATCTATTTGTGAATAACATTGTAAAAGGAATGTGGAATAAATAATCATATAACAATTTTAACATTCATAAATAGAAACAGGTTCAATCATAATGCTATGGACCTTAAATACCACCCTTGTATAAACATATAGATATGAAATAAGGTCTAATCATAATCACATGAACATAAAATCCATGTCCACACATAAAATTTTGAACATGAAATCTGATTCACACACAATTTAATTTTTTCTCATGTTAACCATATTTACAAAAAATATTGGAGGTATTGGATGAACCAAAACATAATATAATAATTATCAATTAAAATTAATTCATCATGATTATGAAACCAATTAACATTTCATTATAACTTCTCCCACAGAAAAGGAAATGTGTTTTTAAACAACTTATTATCAAAAAATTAACCATTTATAGAATAAATAATGATGATTTCAAAGAATAAAATTTCAAATAAATATTTTTAACATAATTGGAATCAATATAGATGAAAATTAAATTAAAATATTACATTGAAAAATTATTTTTAAAATTCATTTATTATTATTAAATAACGTATTTAAAATAAATATATTTCAGAAATATCAAGGAATGTTTTTTATATGAAAAAAACCATGGGAAATTATAAAATAAGATTTAAATCATTGATTTGATGTCAATGCATAAAATTATGTTCATTCCATTTAATTTAAACCAATAATTCCTTTCACTTTTTTGGTAAAAGACAAATGCACTTTTTTTTGGAAATCAAAAAGAAAATTAATTTGAAACATTTTTTAAAGAGTAAAAAATGTGTACAAATTTAATTAAACAATCATTTAAGAATATTAAAACATTATTGAAAACATTTTAAATAAAATATATACATGGATAAATAAAAAATCTTACCAAAGAAGAAAGAAATTCTATTTTTTCTCAAGAACATTTTTTCAAATATTTTAATTACCAAAGTGTGAAAAATGGTACTAAACATTAAAATTCAAAGAAAATATTGAGGAGAATAAAATGAAATTATATTAATTATATAATGATAATATAATTTTATTTAATGGTAATTCAATACTATAAAATTTGAATTAAAATGGGATTAAAAATCTATTCAAAAAATGTGGGTCCTTATTATCATTATATGAGTTCTAACTTCTTCTTAATTGAGAAACATATCATGTATTACACATAAATAATTGAAGGAATTATTTTCCTGGAATGTAGATAATATTTATTATTCATTTATGGAATTTATAATTTAATTATTGTAGGGTGTGGCAGAGCTATAAATCTTATACACTGTAAATAATAAATAATGGAAGGCGACCTTTTATATTTGAAGAGACTGACAGTGTAGGAATTATTTAAAATATAAAATTATTATAAACTAATTTTCATTGATAAATGGAATGAAATTGATATAATTTGAAGGTAATAAAATTATTTGTCTAAATACTATCATATAATAAAATTTTCATATGTTTAAATTTATATATCACCTAAAGATATTTATTTTATCCCCAATAAACAGTTTTGAAAATTAAGATAATAAAGAAGAATATTAATAATCATAGGTCAAGACTGTTATTGTGAAAAAATTTCTATAAATGGAACATAGATTATAGTGTCAAACATATCTCATTCACTTTTATAATGATAAGATTGTATGAATTTAAAACAATTTAATATTTTTTTTTAAATCTCATTAATGTTATATTTTGAACTATTTGTTTTAATTTTACATTAAAAAAACCAATTAAGGAAATAAAATTGGAATGTTAATAATCGTAACAACCCCAATATGTTATATTTAACTATAAAATTCATGTTATGACATAAATCACCCAAATCATGTTTCTTTTATAATTAATCAATTACTTTATTTTTTTACATCCTTCATAAGAACTAATATTGGATTTTTTAAGATGTTAAGTTAATAATTTCATCACTAAATTTTTCATGAAATTATAATAATAAAAATAAATTAATTAAGTTCAAATTACAGATTTATATTATATGAATGTAAATTTTTAATAAAATATATGTAATGAAAACTTATATAATATGTCATTATGAAATTTCCTACCTTGCATACGAATTGGAAAATCATGTGGAAATGAATCAAGTTATATAACTCCAATGTTTGAAAACAAAAATAAAAATAATCATTTACAAAAAAGTTTACCAATAAATTACATTAAAAGAGTTTTTATTGACCCTTTATATCATTAGGATACTAAATTTTACTTTTCTAGTGCTCTTCATGCACTATATTGTCACTAAAAATTATTTTAATAATTATCATGAAATGAATTCTAATTTATACTATTTTTATATTATTATTGTATTAAATTATCATAAATTATTAATTAAATATATTAGGTAAATTTTTATAAAATTTTTATTCCATGTAGATATCATAAATGATAATGTATTATATAAAAACATTATAGTTCGCCAAAAATTTAATACCATCAGAGAATATATCATCAATTCATACTAAGATAAATTTGACATCATTAATATTAAAATTAATCCCATTTAATCAAAATAAATTTATATAAGTGAAAAAAATAACATTAAAAACAATTCATAAAATTATACAATTTTTTTTATAAATTCACTTCTATTAAAAGAATGAACTTATTACCAAAATCAAGTATAAAGCTAATTACTATTTTGTTAATGTTTTTATCTAGAAATAAATGATGATTATATTAAATAAACATAAAACTGATAAAATTTCATTTTATGATAATTTTAATATGTTGATTTCATAAAATTTATCATTTTTTTATCAAATAAAATATTTAAATGTTCAATAAATTAGATATAATCGTTTCTCTCACAATAAAATAAAACCCATTTTTTAGGAAATAATATTTTGTAGAATAAACTTTCATTTCCAAACATTAATTTTTTATTTATTAATACTTTTATAAATAATATTTTTTTATTAGGAAAATTATATTTATTTCACTATGATGCTAGTTCTATTCATACCCCCTAATTATAAATATATGTTATAATAGTCATTATATAATAATTTTATGTGGTTTATTCAATATCAGTGTTTCATGACATATATTCTAGAAAATATTTGATATTTTAGAATATCATAGCATTATAATGGAATCATGTAAATCCACTAAGTTAGAGATGCTTAGAAATTTCATGCTAAGTAACTGAAGAAGATCATCAAATAATATATTTAATAATTCGTTGAATAATGAACATGAAATCCAATAGAAAAACATTTTCCATAAAACTCTATAATATATAACACACACTATTTAAATAATTACAAGAATAATTGTTTAGAATAAACAAGTAAATATAATTACTAAATAACTATATATTGATGAAGATTCAGTGGAAATAAAATAAAAATATCACAATTCAAAAAAGGATTTCTATATTGGACTACTAATACCGTTCAAAAAAAATCCCTGAACTTTATCTTTTTATGAAATCTAATACCATTCAAAAATTATAAATAATTTTATTTTTAAGTATATTCATTTGTTATTATATCTATTTTAAGAAATTCAGAAGTTAAAATTCAAAATTCTGCAATTCTGGACACTTCGGCTAAAATTTCACTATATTTGAAAAAATTTCATATGTGAGGTATTTGGCTGCACAGATAAATAGTTATGTGATAATTTAGCTATGTTTATAACATATATAAAGGAATGATATTTTTAAATAGGATATATCAAAAAATTTCTATGATAAATTTTCATACATCATTCAAATGGATACATATGAAATCACCTATGTTTATCAATTAGTTACATGAATTAGTTGTGTATAGTGATTTCCTATGTCAATCATATAAAGAGTGAAACTGACTATGTGGTTACATTCATCAATATAATACTGGGATATCTGAGGTAAAAATCTAATATTAATAACATTTTCTATATGAATTAAGATATGGGTAAAAACTGGCTACATGGAGATTATTCGGCTATGTGGATTGAAATATGAATTCCAGTTATGTAAAAATATGAAGTAAGCTATTTTGAGTTGTAATCATTATTTGTTTTCATTGGATCACATGAGTGAGCATTTAATTCTTCCACCAAATCATTAAATTTTTTACTAACTATTTATAGTAAAAAATAGTTTTAATTAGTGGAAAGTATCGCGAAAGGAAACAAGTAAAGGGATAATTTATTTTTCATTACTATAGATTAGGTTTTTATTGAAAAATGATGTATTTAGGATCATAGATTTTATGGATCTTTTGATATTAATTGAAGTAATTATTTTCATTAAATTTTAACATACAAAAAAAATATCATGTAAAAAATTGATATTCACAGAATAAGAAAATCATCTAATCAATATACAAGAATTAAATCTTTCTTGAAGCCTGTCTACCCCATTACGTTTGTCGCCTCAAAAAAATATAGAATAAATCATTATCTAGGAATTTATAGAATATATCACAAGTGAAGTTATATAGAATGATTCTCTTGAATCTGAACTTGTTGTCTTTTCATCTCTATTAGACAAATCTTCTCTTTGTTAAATGTATTTTACAAATATCTAATTCATTTTGTTGAGCCCTCTGGAAGATTGTTGATTTCATGTCTATGTTTGATGTTTTAATAATCCCAAATCATCACATACCATTAATGCTTAATCTGGTTTGTTTTCTCATAAACTTAATTACAATCTGTAAGTGAATCTGTTATCATGATTTTGTCTATGCTTATTGACTTACAAAGTATGTTGGAAGTCTTCTGGATTCAACAGACATCAGACGCACCGATTCATCAGACTCACCGATCCATCAGACTCACCGATCCATCAGACTCACCGATCCATCAGACTCACCGATCCATCAAACTCACCGATCCATCAAACTCACTGATCCATCAGAGTCACCGATGCAAATGAGTCACCGATGCAAATGACTCGCCGATGCAAATGAGTCACCGATGCAAATGAGTCACCGATGCAAATGAGTCACCGATGCAAATGACTCACCGATCAGATGACAGACCGATGCTGATCAAAATGACTCACCGATCAGATGACAGACCGGTGCTGATCAAAATGAATCACCGATCAGATGACAGACCGATGCTGATCAAAATGACTCACTGATCAGATGACAGACCGATGCTGATCTATCTGAGTCACCGATCATTACTCTAATGCTGATGACCTACCGATCACTTGAACAGTCATAAACAACTGTTTGAATTTCTTTATCATTATCTTTATTTAATCTAACCAACGGTCATATTAGGTATATTTTAATGCTCTGTCAGATTATTAATAAAGGTTGTCAGATGTCAGGAAACCGTACCTCGTACCTGCGTAAAGGAAACCTTTTCTGTTATACGGAGCACGTGACATAAATACAAGAAGACTCTGCTGAAGAGAAGAAGCGTGAGACAACACACACAGAGACAAGGAAGACATACGACATACTCAAGAAGATCTCTGTGCATACAAGAAGAACCAAGCAAGACTGAATCACATATACAATCAAGCCTACTCAAGAAGAGTTATGTGCATACAAAAGAATATCAAAGAGCTTCATCGACTACATCTCACTGCCTGTGAACCTGAAGCATACGACACTCTCCTTCTCAAACAAAATCGAGAAGAGGACTCAGAATCACTTCTGATCAATTCCAAAACGAGTCCAGTGCTACACTGAAATCACTAGAGCCATTTATAAACTCTACATCTCTTCTCTATGATTTATTTATTCTACATTTTGAGCAGTGTGTGTTATCTGCTGTATTAAACACACACACTAACTCCTATACCTTCACTGTAGGATCTGTAAATCCTCAGCAAACCTTTTTCACTTCATTTCCCACTGTGGATAGTGGTATAGGTCTTGTGACCTGGACAGCTGGTTGCTGTTGTTTGTTTTCCCATGTAGAACAGTGGTAGAGGTCGTGTGTGACCTGGACAGCTGGTTGCTGTTGTACTGTTTCCCACGAAGAACAGTGGTAGAGGTCTTGGACCTGGACAGTTGTAAACTGTTGAACCCCGATCCAGGGTGTGGATCATTTTTATATAAACTTTTGAGAGGACTAAGTATCGGCTTGAGACTGAACCTCTTGGTTAATTCTCTGTGTTTGTAGTTATACTCTATATCCATACTATACATATTTATTTCATATTCCGCTGCTATTACTTTGAAATATAATCTATCTTCAAAGCTACTTTGATAATTAAATTCGCAAGTGTTTATATTTATTATAAATCAGTAAGTTAGTTTCAAAAGTTAATTTAATCATAAGATTAAGTTAACTGAGAACGAATCAATCTTTGAGAAACTAATTGAACCTTTATAATCTATATAAATTCACTACAGTTTAATTTGTTTTTGAAATTGGGGGATTTTAATAGAAATTGTTTTTAACAGAAATTTTAATTGGAACTCAATTCACCCCCCCTCTTGAGTGTCCACTCTGACCAACACTTGGTATCAGAGGTTTGAAAATACTTTCTAAAAGTAATCTGCTTTTGAACTGTGATTTTAGTTGTATTTTAAAGGTCTTAAAATTTCTGTTATATCTAAATTTTTATCTCTTTATAATTTTCTCATCATGGACAATAGACTTGAGGGTGCTGCTACTAACCGGCCACCTTTCTTCAATGGAACTAATTATGCTCAGTGGAAACTGAAAATGAAAATTCATCTAGAAATCATAGGTTTTGATATTTGGACTGCTATTGAATCAGAATACAAAATTTACACTACTGCTAGATCTACTTGGGATGAACCTACAAAGACTGCTTACAATAACAACTATAAATCTATGAATGCTTTGTACTGTGCTCTAGGAGATGAAGAATTTAATAGAATTTCTGCATGTAAAACTGCATATGAAATTTGGGATACCTTAGATGTTTCTCATAAAGGAACAACTAATGTTAAGGAGATGAGATTGAATACCTATACTATTAAGTATGATAATTTTAAGATGAAGCTTGATGAACCCATTTCTGATATGTATCTCAGGTTCAATGAAATTGTCAACACAATGACTTCTCTGGGAAAGGATGTTCCAGCAAAGGAGAAAATCATGAGAATTTTGAGATGTCTACCTGAAAGATGGAGAGGAACCTCTGTCTCCATTAGAGAATCCTGTGACATTGGAACACTACCTGTCAAGGAATTAATTGGTAAGCTGATGATGTATGAAGAAGAGCTTAAAGTAAATAAAGAAGATGATGATGAACCTAAAAGGAAGTTTATTTCCTTCAAGACTACAACCTCAAAGAATAAGGATAAGGAAAAGACTCAAGATATAAATGAAAGTTCAAGCAGTGAGGAAAGTGAGAATGATTCTGACAGTGATGCTGAGATGGCTCAAATAGCCAGGAGATTCAAAAAGTTTTATAGGAAAAAGAAATTCTTTAGGAAACCAAATTACAAGGGAAAGTATGACCAACAATTCAAATGGAAAAAGGATTGGAAGAAGGCTGACAGAACTGATGAAGTTGTCTGCTATGAGTGCAAGAGAAAAGGACACATTAAAGCCGACTGTCCAAAGCTGAAGTATAAAAAGAAATATGAATATAAGGACAACAATTACAAGAAATCCATGAAGGATACTTGGAGTGCTTCAGAAGACAGCACAAGTGAAGCTGAATCTTCAGACTCTGAAAAGAATCGGGCCAACATGTGTTTCATGACAAACACTTCTGAGGTAACATCAGAGACTCCTGTTTTTAATTCATACTATTCTGGAGAAGATTCTGACTCAGAAAACATGTCAAAATCTGAATTGTTTGAATACTGTGACATGTTAGAAGAAACTTGTAATGAGCTTAAAGATAAATATAAAGGTTTAAATAAACAGTATGCTTTAAGTGTTAAGCATAAATCTGATCTGGATATAGAAGTAGAAAAGAATGCTCAGTTGCTTAAAGAGAATACTGAACTAAAATTGTCTAATGAACAACTCAGAAAAGACTTAGAGAAGTTCACCAATGGCAAGAATACTCTAACACAAATGCTAGGAAAGCAAGTTGCACCTAGATACAATACTGGTATAGGATACCAACCTGGACAGAGAAAAGTTGCCAAAACTAGATTCATTCCTAAATCTGGACAGAAGATAGTTAATTCTGGAACTTCTTATGCCTCAACCAGTTATATTCATAGTTATGAATCCAATAAGGTTTATCTTTCAAAGAATGTTATTTCTACAAGTTATATGAGACCTATTAGACAAATATGGGTACCTAAAGTGTTATTGGCTAACCTGTCTGGACCCAAGAAGATCTGGGTACCAAAATCATCTTCCATCTAAATCTGTTTTGTAGGAGACCTTCTTGAAGAGCTGTCACAAGAAGATATGGTACTTAGACAGTGGATGTTCAAGACATATGTCAGGAGACTTCTCTTGTTTTAAGAGTTTAGTAAAAGTTGATGGAGGCTTTGTCACTTTTGGTTATAATTCAAAAGGAAAAATCATCGGCTTAGGCCAGATTGGTAACACTGACTCAGTATTAATTTCTAAAGCTTTATTTGTAGATGGACTTAAATATAACCTGTTAAGCATTTCTCAGTTGTGTGATGATGGTTTTTATGTGAAATTTAAAAATGATTCTTGCAGTGTTTTTAACTCTAAAAATGTTTTAGTATTTTCTGCTTTAAGAAATGAAAATGTTTATGCTGTTGATTTAGATTCTTTAGCTAAACAGAACATTCCTTGTTTAAATGCTTTTCATAAAGAGTCTTGGCTTTGGCACAGAAGATCAGGACACTGCAATGTGCACTCACTTAGAAAACTTTCTAGGAAGAACTTAGTTAGAGACTTACCCAAAATTGAATTTCCAGCAGACAAAGTTTGTAATCCCTGTCAAAAGGGAAAGCAACATAAAGTTTCTTTTAAATCAAAGAAAGAAGTCTCAACTTCTCAACCACTTGAGTTGGTTCACATGGATTTGTTTGGACCATCAAGAGTTTCTAGTCTAAATGGGAAGCACTATGTCTATGTTCTCGTAGATGATTTTTCTAGATATACTTGGGTATATTTTCTAGCTCACAAAAGTGAAGCTTGTTCTTACTTTATTAAATACTCCAAGTCTATAGAGAACCTTAGTGGACTTAAGATTAAAACCTTGAGGAGTGATCATGGTCGTGAGTTTGAAAATCAAGATTTTGAATCTTATTGCTCACTCAATGGCTATTCTCATAACTTTTCTGCCCCTAGGACACCCCAACAGAATGGTGTAGTAGAAAGAAGGAATAGAACCCTGCAAGAAATAGCTAGAACCATGCTCAATGAATATGAACTGCCTATTTACTTTTGGGCTGAAGCTGTTAAAACAGCTTGTTATTTCATTAATAGAGTCTTAATTAGACATGTTCTTAAGAGGACCCCTTATGAGTTGTGGAACCATAGGAAACCCAAGGTTAACTACTTCAAAGTTTTTGGCTGCAAAGTCTTCATTCTCAATACTAGAGACAATCTTGACAAATTTGCGTCCAAGAGTGATGAAGGAATTTTCCTAGGTTACTCTATCTCTAGTAAAGCCTATAGAGTTTTCAATAAAAGAACCAAATGCGTGGAAGAATCTGTTCACATCAAATTTGATGAAACTGATCCACATGAACCTAAAATCACTCTTGAAGATGATCTCTCTGGTTTGAATCTCAATGATAAATACAATGGACCTATAGTTAAAACATCCAGATCTGGAAATTCTCCAGAACCTGCTTCTGTTGAACCTCAATCTGTATATGAATCTGAAATTTCTAGCCCTATCTTTTCAAGACCATCTAGGACTCTAAAGAATCATCCTTTAGATGCTGTTGTAGGAAATCTAGATAGAGGAACACATACTAGAGCTTCTCTAAGAAATCAGGTTGAACATCAAGCTTTTCTTTCACAGTCAGAACCTAAAAATATCAATGATGCTATCAATGATTAGTTTTGGGTAATGGCTATGCAAGAAGAACTAAATCAGTTTGAAAGAAACAAAGTCTGGAAATTAGTAGAAAGACCTAAGGAAACTTTGACAATAGGCACAAAATGGGTGTTCAGAAATAAAGTAGATGAATCTGGAAACATCATTAGAAATAAAGCTAGGCTAGTTGCACAAGGTTACAATCAAGAAGAATTAATTGACTATGAGGAAAACATTGAACCTGTAGCTAGATTAGAAGCTATTAGAATCTTACTTGCATATGCATCACATCTGAATTTCAAGTTATATCAAATGGATGTCAAAAGTGCATTTCTGAATGGTTTTATAATTGAAGATGTTTTTGTAGAATAACCACCTGGATTTACTAACCCCCATTTTCCAAATCAAGTTTTTAAACATTTTAAAGCTTTGTATGGTTTGAAACAAGCTCCAAGAGCTTGGTATGATAGACTTAGCAATTTCCTTATTTCAAATGGTTTTACTAAAGGGATTTCTGATCCAACTCTTTTCATTAAAAGAATTTATAAAGATGTTTTAGTTGTACAAATATATGTTGATGATATTATTTTTGGATCTTCTAAACACTCTTTATGTACTGATTTTTCAAAAAGTATGCAAAATGAATTTGAAATGAGCTTAATGGGAGAGCTTAAGTACTTTCTTGGATTTCAAGTATTTCAAAATGAAAATGGTATTATTTTGAATCAAATTAAATATACAAAGGATCTTTTAAAACGTTTTGGATTGGATAGTATTAAGGAAAGTGATACACCTATGAGTACTACCTGTAAATTGGATGTTGATGAGACTGGGAAACCAGTTGATCAAACCAATTACATAGGTATGATTGGAATCTTACTTTATCTTACTGCTAGTCGACCTGATATTATGTTTAGTGTGTGTATGTGTGCTAGATTTCAAGCTAATCCAAAAGAATCTCATTTGCTTGCTGTTAAAAGAATTTTTAAATATCTCAAACACACGGTTAACTTAGGTTTGTTTTACCCAAAAGGACAATCCTTTGAGTTAATGAGTTATTCAGATGCTGACTTTGCAGGATGTAAGTTAGATAGGAAGAGCACATCTGGAACATGTCATTTGCTTGGAAAATCCCTAGTATCATGGTGTAGTAAGAAACAGAATTCAGTTGCATTGTCTACTGCCGAGGCAGAATACATAGCTGCTGGTAGTTGCTGTGCACAAATTTTGTGGATGAAACACACTTTATTGGATTATGGATTTGTTTTTAAACATGTTTCAATTAACTGTGACAATACTAGTGAAATAAATATATCTAAGAACCCTGTGTCTCACTCTAGAACTAAGTACATTGATGTCAGACATCACTTTCTAAGAGATAATTATCAGAAAGGTGATATTTCTCTAGAATTTGTTATTTCTGAAAATCAATTAGCTGATATCTTCACAAAGCCCTTATGCTCTGAAAGAATGAAATTTATTAAACAAGAGTTGTGTATGATTGATCTGTGAAACTGATCTGTGAAACTGATCAGTGAAACTGATCTGTGAAACTGATCTGTGAAACTGATCTGTGAAACTAATCTGTGAAACCGATCTGTTAAACCGATCTGTGAAACCGATCTGTGAAACCGATCTGTGAAACCGATCTGTGGAACCGATCTGTCACACAGTTCTGTCAAACTGATCTATTTTCAATTACTTTTTATTAATTAGTAAATTACTTTTTATGGAAACCCTAAATGATAAAATAAATGATACACGGCTATTTATCTTCCCTAAACCTTTGACCTTTCATTTCCCGCCGAACCTCTCAACATCTCTTCCCCTCTACTTCGAACCTTCGAACCTTCAAACTCCTGCCTTCCAAAAATCTTCAAATGACTAAGAAAAAGAGACCGATCAAAGGACCAGATATCCCTGTACCTTCAAAGCGTGCTCGAGGCGAGTCGAGCAGTACCTCTCAACGATCAGTAAATACGAACCTGGAAACTCGGATTGTTGCTGTAGAAAAAGAAGTCAACTCTGCGTGGCTTCTGTCAAGTAAGTCACTGTTGCTACAAGTTCTTGAATCGCAAGGATGGATAGACTGGTTTTCAGACAACACTCGAATAGATTATCCAAATCTAGTACATGACTTCTACATGAACCTAAAAATCACTCTTGATGGTGTGGAAGCTGCTAGGATGTCGTCGGTGGTAAAAGGAAAGAAAATATTTTTCTCATCTAAGCAGTGGGCTGAATGTTTAAATGTACCTCATGAAGGTCGATATGAGGACTATGCTGGAAATATACCTCCAATCACTGACTATTTTTCTTATGAGCTAGCTCTGGAGCTTCTGACAGGAAACCGAGAGTCACGAAGAATCACAGCTTCAGAATTAGATGGTGAGTGCAGACTCCTATTCAAGTTTATTCAGCACCAACTTTTCCCTCGAAGAGGAGATTTTGCTGCTGTTAAGTTTCAAGATGTTTTTCTGTTGTTTCTGCTCAAAACCCATGAAAAGATTAACCTGTGTAGATATGTGATGGTCCACATAGCTGGTATGCTGAAACCTTCCAAGAAAGCCACAGCGTCGTTTTATTAAAAAATGATATCTACTATGCTCAAGAATCTGGAATGTGTTGATGAAGATGATGAAGTTGTTGAAACAGAGCGTACCTTCTGTCTTAACAAAGAGATCTGCAAGAGGATGAAAATAAATTGGAATCCATGGAAGAAGATCTGGGTTGCAGATGAAGATAAATTGTATGAAGCCTACAATCCCATAGATCATGGTAAGAGGCCAAAGGATTTGAGAGATCCTGGATTAAAACCAGATGAGGAATCAGTTTATTTTGATGATGATGAGCAAGAAGAAGCTGCGACTGCAGAAGGAAGTGTGTCTTCTCCTGATGATAGGAGTGATCCTGACACTGCTAGTCCCATGAAAAGAATAGAATTTGGACCTGCTAGTCCACCCTTAACCCTACCAGAGTCAGAAACTATTCTTGGTGATGAAGAAGATTCTGATACTGAAGAATATCACAGTGAAGCCTCTGAGAAGAGTAATAATGAGCAAGGTGATGCTGATGACAATCATGATGGTGATAATGATAATGCTGATGATTTTGAAGCTGCTGTTGATGGTGTTAACAGACCAGTGGATGGTCTTGCTGTAGATCAAGTAGAACAACCTCGGTCAGTACAAGAAATCCATATCAGTGGCAAGGCTGACTCACCCAAAATCAGTGGAACAGCAAGCTATGAAAAACCAAAATACACCCTGTGTGCTGCTGTTTGGGATGACTACCCTGGTTATGCTGTGTTGGGTTTAGAATATTCTGAAGAAGAAGAAGAATTTCCAGAATCTGCTGCAGCTGTGAAAAGGAACCTTCCAAGAGAAGCAAGGTCTGTTCCTATTGTTGATCCTACCAATAATAATTTCCCTGGTTCAGGAATCTCTCAAGCTGATCTTGATAATTTTAAGTTTGAATTGCTAACTGCTGTGAGAACCATAGTTAGAGAAGAAGTTTCTAATGCTCTTACTCAAGTGTCTCTACAAGTTTCTGAAAATTATTTGGAAGCCTTCTCACAGAGAGTATCTAATGCTGTGAAGCCAGACTAGCCAATACTGGTGAACTTATTGGCAGGCAAATAGCCTTTTTTAATCAGACTATGAAGGATCTTCACACTGGCCTGGTATCTCTATCAAATGAGTTCAGATCAACCATCTCTGGTATGATGGATGTTTTGAGAAATCTGATTGAACATCTCAACAAGTCTGACCTGAGGAAGTTGAAAGCTGAACTAACTCACATAGTCGGCCAAGCCAATACAGGCAAGGTAACCAAGATCACTACCCGTGAGATAGAAGCTCTAAGAGAAGTTGTGCATGAAGAGTTAGCTGCTGTAAGACAAATTCTTGATTTAGAATCTTTGAGGAAGATGAAAGAGCTCTGTGATAACAGTCATAAGATGGCCTTGGTATATTCAGAAGATGCTAAGAAAGCCCTGCAAGAGATCAAGGAAAAAGTTGATACTTACTTTTCCAAGATTTATACAAAGCATGAGATGGCTGCAAACTTCAAAGTCTTGACAAAGAATCTGAAATTACCTCCTATCACTCAGGCCTTCAAAACTCAAGTTCTCCAATTGCAAGATTTTACCCCAACCTTAGCACAGTTCATGGAGAATAAAGATGATTTTGAAAAAGCTATGAAGTATGGAGCAGAAGTAATTCAGGACTTCATTCATCTGTTGAAGCCTTATTTGGATGAACAAGCCACTGCAGTTGTACTCCCTACTTCTGAACCTCTCAGTGCCTCTGATGTAGCTCCAAATCAGCTGTCTGTTGCCCAAGCTCTATCTCAGTTGCGACCAGTCTCTCCAAAAGCTTCTCAACCAGCTCCTGCTCCTTCTCAACAACTCTCTGTGACCCCTCCAACTGCACCTGCCAGAGTTTTCCTACCGCCACTTCAGCTCTATAAACCACAGCCTGCCTCCAAGCCTTCCACCTTACCTACTATTGATCCAAAAAACAAAGGGAAATTCCCTTTGCATCCCAACAAATAGCCATGTATTGTTTTTGATAGGGTGATCTATGTATTGCTTATCCTCTTCTATGACATTATATAATTTTTTTTCCTTTGTTTTATCTCTATACTCTATGCAACATGCTTCTCTTTTCCCTTATCTGTTTTCCCTCCTTTTTGATTATCCCAAAGGGGGAGAAAGATATATATAATGGGAGAAAGATATATATAATGGGAGAAATATATATATAATGGGAGAAAGATATATATAATGGGGGAAATATATATCTAAGGGGGAGAACGATATATATATATATATATGAGAGATGTGAATATCTCAGAGGGAGATCAATATCTCAGGGGGAGAAATCTGAATATTATATATATGGGAATGTTAAATTAAGAGGGAGATTTATATCTCTTTACTCTTATTCTCATTATGTTTTTACTATTGATTGATTTTTTTTGTTATATATATATGAAGATTTGTGATTATCAAAAAGGGGGAGATTGTTGATCCCTCTGGAAGATTGTTGATTTCATGTCTATGTTTGATGTTTTAACAATCACAAATCATCACATACCATTAATGCTTAATCTGGTTTGTTTTCTCATAAACTTAATTACAATCTGTAAGTGAATCTGTTATAATGATTTTGTCTTTGCTTATTGACTTACAAAGTATGTTGGAAGTCTTCTGGATTCAACAGACATCAGACGCACCGATTCATCAGACTCACCGATCCATCAGACTCACCGATCCATCAGACTCACTGATCCATCAGACTCACCGATCCATCAGACTCACCGATCCATCAGACTCACCAATCCATCAGAGTCACCGATGCAAATGATTCACCGATGCAAATGACTCACCGATGCAAATGAGTCACCGATGCAAATGACTCACCGATGCAAATGAGTCACCGATCCAAGGACTCACCGATGCAAATGAGTCACCGATGCAAATGAGTCACCGATGCAAATGAGTCACCGATGCAAATGACTCACCGATCAGATGTCAGACCGATGCTGATAAAAATGACTCACCGATCAGATGACAGACCGATACTGATCAAAATGACTCACCGATCAGATGACAGACCGATGCTGATCAAAATGACTCACCGATCAGATGACAGACCGATGCTGATCTATCTGAGTCACCGATCATTACTCTAATGCTGATGACCTACCGATCACTTGAACAGTCATAAACAACTATTTGAATTTCTTTATATTTATCTTTATTTAATCTAACCAACGGTCATATTAGGTATATTTTAATGCTCTGTCTGATTATTAATAAAGGTTGTCGGATGTCAGGAAACCGTACCTCGTACCTGCGGAAAGGAAACATTTTCTGTCCTACGGAGCACGTGACATAAATACAAGAAGACTCTGTTGAAGAGAAGAAGCGTGAGACAACACACACAGAGACAAGGAAGACATACGACATACTCAAGAAGAGCTCTGTGCATACAAGAAGAACCAAGCAAGACAGAATCACATATACAATCAAGCCTACTCAAGAAGAGTTCTGTGCATACAAAAGAATATCAAAGAGCTTCATCGACTACATCTCACTGCCTGTGAACCTGAAGCATACGACACTCTGCTTCTCAAACAAAATCGAGAAGAGGACTTAGAATCACTTCTGATCAATTCCAAAACGAGTCCAGTGCTACACTGAAATCACTAGAGCCATTTCTAAACTCTACATCTCTTCTCTGTGATTTATTTATTCTACATTTTGAGCAGTGTGTGTTATCTGCTGTATTAAACACACACACTGACTCCTGTACCTTCACTAGAGGATCTGTAAATCATCAGAAAACCTTTTTCACTTCATTTCCCACTGTGGATAGTGGTAGAGGTCTTGTGACCTGGACAGCTGGTTGCTGTTGTTTGTTTTCCCACGTAGAACAGTGGTAGAGGTCGTGTGTGACCTGGACAGCTGGCTGCTGTTGTACTGTTTCCCACGAAGAACAGTGGTAGAGGTCTTGGACCTGGACAGTTGTAAACTGTTGAACCCTGATCCAGGGTGTGGATCATTTTTATATAAACTTTTGAGAGGACTAAGTCTCAGCTTGAGACTGAACCTCTTGGTTAATTCTCTGTGTTTGTAGTTATACTCTATATCCATACTATACATATTTATTTCATATTCCGCTGCTATTACTTTGAAATATAATCTATCTTCAAAGCTACTTTGATAATTAAATTCGCAAGTGTTTATATTTATTATAAATCAGTAAGTTAGTTTCAAGAGTTAATTTAATCATAAGATTATGTTAACTGAGAACTAATCAATCTTTGAGAAACTAATTGAAACTTTATAATATATATAAATTCACTACAGTTTAATTTGTTTTTGAAATTGGGGGATTTTAATAGAAATTGTTTTTAACATAAATTTTAATTGGAACTCAATTCACCCCCCCTCTTGAGTGTCCACTCCGACCAACACATTTTTTAACACTCTATTTCATCATCTCGTTCATTGTAATGGTTTTGTATAAAATAATATGAAGGCTATTGTATGTAAATACATGTTGGACACTCATGGAAATCATCTTTTCAATTGTAACAAGTATCAACATCTTCGAATTAGTCTTTAAATCTATATAAAAAGGATTGGTTGTACCTATAAAAGAGACAAGACTGGTTAAAATCATCAAACTCATAGAGAATACAGTTTGGGAGTGGACTAAGGAGTATATATATCCCCAAGCCACAAGAAAACACTATATAAGATTAATTTCATTTCTTTTATTCATTTCATCAAATGATTTTCTTTCATTAAATATAATATTTTTTTCATATGAAAAATTGGGTAGTTTTCTCAGAGAATAAAATTTGAAGAACTCAATTTACCCCATATTGAGACTTTTTTAGACGTTGAAGGACAATAATTAGAATTAGATCTCATGAATCATGATTAATTCATAGTCAAAAATCGATTTCTAGTGATATATTTTCAAATTTATGGAATTACTAATAAATTAGATTGAATACCTTTAGTAAGAGGACCCAAATTAAATGGTGAGAATAATGGATTTTTGATCATTTGGATGATCATTTTACTAAAAACCAATTATTTAAAAGATTATAACAAACCCTTAAATACATAGAAAATTATTAAAAATAACAATATACATAGGATAGTGATAAAAAATATATTTTTGATTAAAAATAAAATATGATGAATGAAACATTTTTTTATTATTTTTAGATTAGTTCAATAATTTGTCTCTATTTGAAACAACCCAGGTAGTGTTTACTACCATTTAATTTTCTTATGAATGTTCTAATAATGTGAGGACCCTAAGATAAAATAGTACCTAGAAAATGTTTTATACATTCAGATTGATGGAATTTTAGATGGTGACCCAATTACATGAGATTCTTATAGTGAGTGTAAACAATGTTTCATAAATAAGAGAACTAATTACTGAGAAAAATCAATCCTTAAAAGATCAATGAATATTAACCCTTATTTTGAGTTGAATTTCAGATGATATAAAATAATCTATATTGGTTATGAAATTTAAAATTAAATATCATAGATTTATATGGAAGAAATGGAATATGGATCTTGAGAGAACATAATTTTAAATAAGTAAAATGTTATTATAAAAGAATAATAATCAAATTTTTATAATAATTAAGAATTAATCCATATAGATGATCCATAAAATGTAGATACTTCAAAAAAGTCTTCATTATATAGTGATATTTCACACTTTTTTTTGAAAATTTAGATTATTCTATAATAGATAGTATCATTTAATATTTCATTAAATAAGTTCAATAAAATTTATGGAAATTCTAAAAAATCTAGATTATATGAATAAAAACTATATTTAACATAAAATATAAATTTTCCATAGCTATAAGAATACATGAATATAGATAAAGATAAATTAAAGAAGTTTGGTTATGATAAGAAACCCATTAAATCCTTCATGGATACATAGAGTGCATCAAAGGATTCTAGTTACGTGTCATCTTCATAATCTGATGTTGAACATTCATATCAGAAGGCTAACATGCGGTTTATGGAACACACTAATTAGGTATATACATATTTTTCTTCATATTATGAGTCTAAATATAAATATATTAATTGATCCTATAAATAAATAAATTAAAATTTTAATATATGAGAAAATATGTATAAATCTATGATAAAGGAATAAAAATATATTAAAAAATCCCAATAATGGGTTTTTAATGGAAAAAGTGGGCATAAATAGAAAAGTTAGATATTTTTAGTAAATTTGAAATTTCTACATCATATTATATTGAACATAGTAAAAAGGTAAAAATTTTAAAAAAATAGTTGAAGAATTAAAAGACACATTCAGTGATTTAACTAATTTTGAAAATTATGACAATCAAATTCCAAAAAAAAACGAACCTAAATATATATAGAATAGGATCCATGGTGAAATTGAAAATTTTATAAAAACATTTTTGTTCATAGATATATGAATAATAACCTATATAAAATTACATAATTTCCATATTGTGTTAATGAATTATTCCAAAAAAAATAGTTTGAAACCCCAAAAATTATGTATATTTAGTAAGGATTATCATAAAATTAGTATCAAAATAACCATTTCTATTATTTATGTTATATAAAAAAATTTGTATTCCCAAATATTTTGTTTATAACATTTTTAGGCCCATTAAAATATGTTTACAAAAACAATTTCTTATTTTACATGTATTTCTATACAAACATTTCCAATAGTATGAATGATAAATGATATATAGATAGATGATTTTCATATAATATGTGTGTTGATTTTTACAACATCTAATCCTTATCAAAATTTGGAAGAGGATATAACACATTTGGTGAAAATTTAGAGAAAAAACTTAAGGATTTGGATCAGTTAGTAATCCAATCTCTATCCGCGTTAATAATGATCTTTATTTTGAATAACTAAAGAGAAATTTGATATATATCCCTCAACATTGTAATGAATGTTATTTTTTTTATTTTTCTAATAATTTATTTCCATTTTAAGGTATATATTATTAAATTTAATAAATATGTAAAAGATAATGTGTACACATCGATCATCAATATTTGTGTATATAAAAATTGAACTATATTAATATAGAAAAAAATAATATTTGATATAAAGTATAATATTGAGACATTTAAATGTTTTTTCTTTCAGAAAATTTTAAAAAAATGAATTTAGTTTCAGAATAACCTAATTTAAAGTTTTCTAAAAATAAGCTCTATGATGCATAGAATTGTTTAAGAAATAAAATTCATCTTATAAATAAATAAATGAGTTTTTTACCTCTAGATACATGTAATTAATTAATTTTGATTAATTGGGGTCATCTACAGGTGGAATCCTAAGAGGGAAATATTTTTATTATGTTTTAATTAATTTTCTCTCAATATTTACTTGGTTTTTGTTTTTTATTGTTAAGACTATATCATATTTTATTTTTATATTTTTCTGTCGGTTTGATGAAAAAGAGAAAATTTAAAACAATATTTCGTGAAGTTGTTTATCATCCAAAAAAATCAAAAAAATGGTGTTGTTGAATATCGTAATTAGAATTTTTAAGAAATTGATATAAAAATGTTAATTGAGTATAACGATTATACATATTTTTAGAATGAAGGTGTAAATATATCATGTTATGTCATCAAAAGACTTATAATAATAGATATATTAATAAAAATACCCTAGGAGCAATAAAAAAATATAAATCCAAAAGTTGGGTTCTTTACTGTAATTTGAAAAATGCTTTATATTATAGACACAAATAAAACACTCTTTGTAAATTATATCCAATGTGTGTTGAAGAAAATTTCCTTTTATTTCCTCCTAGTTGTAATGCATATAGAGTTCTCAATAAAAGTTCAAGGTTATTAAAGATCCAACTCCTTTTAAATTTCTTGAATCTAATTATTTTCAAAAAAATTGATTCTAGTTAGTCAAATAAGAGAATATTATTAATGAATAAGACCGAAAAATTACCTTGAAATTAATAATGGATGAATTTTTGGACCATTATTGTCCATAAAAAATCATAAAATTATAAAGACCAATGATCACAATAGTTTGAAACAAAGATATCCTAGAGCATATAAGAAATACTACCCTGAAAGAAATATTTTATGATCTGATAATGGGATTAGTAAAATAATTAATATTGGAAACCATATATTCATTTGTTCATTTTTATCTCAGTTAGAATCTACTACTATATTTTTTCCTTAAATGATGATATTTGGGTTGTCACGAAGAAATAATAATTAAACTAGTTCAAGAGGAACAATGACTATGAATTAATTGATAGACTGTTAGAGTATCATGTCATGGAAAAAATATTTGGTTTTTATAATTAAATAGGATGATCATGTTGTAAACCCTATGAATTAGGATTGACATGTAGATAAAGGGTAAAATCAATAAAAATTGTATATTATGAAAAGAACATTCACCTATAAAATTAATATATGACATTTGGATTCTCTTAGTATATACATCACATATTAATTTAAATTCATATATGAGTGTTGTAAAATTTTCTTTTATAATTTTTTTTATAGTGGAAGTCTATGTAGAACATTATCTAGTTTTTGAAAATCACCATTTTCCATATTCACTTTTTAAACATACCAATGATCATTATGTAATTAAAGAAGCACCAAGAGATTGATATGGATATTCATGTTACATTATTTTATCAAATTACCATTCAACAGTCATGTAATAACATGTTATATTAAAACCATAATTTACATATATTTTACTCGTTATGGTAAATATTGATGATACAATTTTTTGTTCAAAAAAATTATTGTGTAATTAATTGTAAAACTAAAGAAAGAAAATTTAAATGAAATTGATGTGTGATTTAAATTATTTTTTATGTTTTCAAATTTTTCATAAAAATATTTCAATTTTAATAAACCAAAAATAATATATACTTCACATAATTAAAATATTTGGACTCAAATATGTTAAATTATATGAAACTTTTTATAGTTCTAATGAAAATAATTAATTGGATGAATATGAAAACTAGTTGACAATAATATTTGTAGAGAAATAATTAGTAGTTTGATTTATTTAACTACTAGTTGGATAAAACTTAGGTTATTTGTGAGTATTTATGTGAGATTTCTTTAAAATTATAATGATACATATTAAATGATTCCAAAATATTTTTATGCTGCTAAAAAAGAACATTTTCTCTTTGGTTTCGTATTCCTAAAATCCTTTATTATAATTTAACTTCATAATTAGATTTCAAATTTGGCGGTTATAGACTATATTGGAAGGTTACTTCAGAATATACTATTTTCTACAATAATAACATGTATCCAAATATATTAAGAAAAATTAGTCTATTACTTAATATATTATGACATAAGAATATATTTTATTGGTAGTTGTTGTGCATAATAATTTTGGATGAAACAGACCATTATGGATTATTGATTAAATTATAATAAATTTTTATTTCAATTTGATAACAAAAGTTCTACCAATATTTCTAAAAATTCAATATTTTTTTAATGAAAAATTAATATTGTCTGAAGGACTAATTTATTAAAAGATCATGCTCAAAAATGTGATATTACACTTGAATTAATCTATACAAGGAATTAGTCAGTTTATTTTTTTTACAAATCCCCTTGCATGTGAATGATTTTATTATATCAAAATATATTTATTTATTCAAATTTAAATAAATTTATTTCTTCTTATATTGATTTATCTTTTTTTTATTTATGGTTTATTACATTTATTAATATTTCATTATTACTTTATTTTAATCTATTTTTTTTAATTGTTGTAGGTGTACAATTTTTTTATTTCATTTAGAGTCTATTATACTTTTTTATTTTTCTATTAGAATTGAATGAAAAAATATTTTGGTTCTATAAGAATTCTAGAAACAATGTCCATGAACAAAAATTAGATTGGAATTTGATTCATTTTCCATTAGTGTATGTATATTTTCCTAGAATGTGAAACATCACCTTTAACATTTCACTGAATTATTAATCTTCAACCAAACCTTTCGTCAATGGGATTGTCAAAGCCATGTAAAGTGGATTTTTTTGGTTATTCTATGAAATAAAAAGGAGGCTTGCTTTGCAGAGTTCTAACAAGAATCACAATCTAAATGGTGTGGTATAAGAGAACAGATAATTAATTGAAGAAAGAGTTTCAATACCAATGATAGAATTTCTTTTACGATAAAATGATATATGACTTTATTTTTTAGGAATAAGATAATTTGTGAAAGTGGAATGTTGAGTTCTTAATAAATCATCTAGAGAATGTTATCTCTATGAGGATCAATGGTATATTCATACGATGACATGGATTAGATTCTTCATTGCACCCATGAGGGGGGGGGGTTAAATTTCAATCACTAGTATAAGATAATATTAGTTTGATTGAAATAGTTATTGAAGTTCTTTTTGGTTAATTATACCTTTTATTTGAATCCTCTAATTGATTTTCGTATATATTTGACTATCTTATGTTAGTTTTTGGAAACTTTGATATCTCTAAGAGCCGGTGAAATATATAAACATATAATCTAGGAAATTTAATTTCTATATCATATAATTAATAACTTGAATCATAATATTATAATATATCTGATTCGTTTTATGGTGAATTTATACTATAGATAGGGTAAGCATAACTGGTATCATTATGATAGACTAATCTCCTAGGTCTTAAAGTGAAATGAAGTGGATCCTAATGAGATAGATGCACTGGAGTGTAATAAATGTAATACTCTATATGAATTTATGATAAAATAAATTGAAAATTTTAAGGATTTTATTTCAAATACATTAATGAGAATTGGACAGTAATTTATAGATTAGGGGGTCCATAAAACCCTCAAAACCAAGGGACGAAACACCTTAAAATATGGTGTCTTCTTGGGAAGTAAAGGAGACAATGGATATGAAATCTAAACACGAGTTTCTAGTTGTAAGACCTAATGTTGAAGTTTCTATTTAGATCTCTTTTAGAGAGTCTTCAAAAGATGGTTTACATAAAGAACCATGTTTTGAAGAAAATATTATTCCTCATAATTAGTGGTCTATTGAGATAGTTTTTTATGTTTTGTGTGTGTCGAAGCTCAAGCCAATGTTTACATAGATCACCAAACAACTGATCTAATTTTTGTTTGATTGTATGTTGATAGATACTATGATTTTGATATGGTTATGGATACTATATAGAATATTAAATACCACCCTTAATATCATCACTAGAAGTAGTGAATAAGAATGTACCCTTAGTTAGTATAAGCATAAATAGATTAAAAATTATTTTTTTCTCCTACTGTGACGATGTATTTTGATAATAACAGAATAGATTATTATGATTTGATGCAATAAATTTTTTCATATAAATATGATATCAGGGAACACAATGAGCCCTCTATCCCCAATTCTAATTTTGAAAATTTGGTACATTTATTGACTACCGAAATAGAGTTAACAAATAATATTCAATAAGTACCTCATTTTTAGAAAGACTCACCAGTGGAAAATTCTAAAAAAATATAATGAATTGAAATCCCTGGTCAAAGGATTGATATATGTCTATCCCACAATTTAAAAATATAATTAACTTGGAGTAATGGTATAATATCAAAGGGACTACCTCTAGAATGTTCCAATGGTGAAGTTAGTTTTATTTTAATTATTCCTTTCTGAAATTAAATCCATTATGACAAAAATTAAGTAAATAATTTAATCTTTAAGAAGTTTCATTTAAAATAACTCAAATTCATTATTATGATTCATACTATACTAATTCTCCCATATAACCATTATCCATTCCAGTTTCTCAGATTGGAGTTAATCAGTTTCTATCAGAGTTGATTTCTACATCTTCACATATTTAATGTCATTAATGTGATCTAATTTAACTAGAATTATTACAATATTTGAATATGTAACATACGGTTTACTTCCATGATAATAGAGAATGGGTAATGAAGCTTTGAATTGGAACAGATATGACCGTAAATAGAGAATTGGGATCCATTTATGAATCTATTAAAAATTCAAAATAACTTTTGAATTTGTCTATATATACATGATGAATGGTATTTAGGTCACACAGTCATGTTTATAGGGACCACCATAATTTATTTTCTTTGTTGTAAAATGTATATAGGAGTGTTGAAACATATAAAAATATTTATACAAATAAGTATTTGAGTTCATAATCTACTAATGTTTTGGTTGATTCAGTTTCTTCTATTGATATAGTGATTATTGTCCATAGACCACCAAGGAATATTCCTTCAATGAAAACCATTTCTCTTACTTATAATCTATCTATTTATGTTTGAAATGATCTTACTTGTATTATTGATAACATTTCAAAATCAATTATCAGTGCTTTTATTGAAGTTGTCAAACATTTTATAAACCAAATGGAATGTATTCTTAGAAATTCCTAGTCTTTGAGTTATCTTACAATTCACATGTATAATTTAGTAGACAAGATTATAAAATGATATCTTATTGGAAATTTCATCTACTATAACTAGTACTGAGAGATCTTATCTTCTTATTCCTCATGTAACCAGTTTACCTTCATGTTTTTTATCTGGAAAACATGAATCCAACTAATAAATTATTATAATTTGTATTTCATTAATTACCCAAATGAATAAATTTTTAACCTATATTCTTATGTAACTCTAAATGTCATACATTATCCCTAAGATTGACATGGGTGATGAATATTTGTTTAATATAAGAAAATGAAGGACCCTTGGACCTGATACTCATAATAATTTTATAGGTTCTAGGCAACAATAATAATCTTTTTTTATGATCAATACTATATATATTAGAATTAAATATTTCATGTAGACACATATTTAGATACTAAATATTATAAAGAATGAAAATATTTATCTAATCCTCTAAATAAAGTTCATTTTTTATGTGTTGGAATTTATCATATTAATATGACTCATTTTCATCATGAAAATATTCTCAGTTGTCTTCAACATATCTTGCATGTCATTTCTATTTTTTGATCATAATATATAGAAAATTCATTATTCATAAAGTAAGTGATTCCATTATTATTGAAGACTCCATCCACCTCCCCAACTGAACCTATATTCAAAATACCTCCACTTACACCACTTGATTTGTTTTAACCCATTTATAAGACTGTGTATTCTGAATAATATATTGTATTTTCATTCGTTGTTGAGTGGATGTAATATTTAATGGTTTGACGATCAATGATAAAAAATTTTAGTCATTCTTCATGTTTACCTTTATATGTTTTTTCATTTTACGTTATTCATTTCTAAACCTTTTATTAATGATTTTATTTTTATTCAATTTTCAATATCATAAATATTTTTTATTAAATTTTTTCAATCCATAATAACACATTTTTTTCGCTACACAGAACTAGTTTATTACTGGAATTAAAGAAAAATAAAATTCTTTTTTATCTACTTACCCATCCATTTTTATTAATCAAAAGTGTAGAATTTTTAATCTTTCAAATACTAGGTAGAATATTTCTCTATATTAATAAAAAGTATGGAAATTCCTCAATTAATAAAACGTGAAAAAGTTACTCTCTAAGATAGAGAAACAATACATTTTAAAATAAATATATATAATATATAGTGTTGTGAAAAGTCATGACTGAATATTTTAAAATTTTTTGTTTAATATCTTAGGGGTTTTTTATCATCCACAAGGGGTTGATTGTTTATGTTATTAATTACTTCCCAAAATTATCATGTATATTAGATTTTGGTTATCTCTAATACCCTTCATTGTTTACTTATTATTTACTCTTAAGTATTCCCAACAGTTTTTATATCTATTATAAGTGTATCAGATGTTAAAAAATTTATAACTTAAACTTAAGACAATTTTTATGAAATATTCCAAATTATTGAAAGACTAGTTACATGTGGAATTTAGATACTTATAGAATATAGTACGTTTGAATTTAGCTATGTAAATCCCATATATAAAGGAATAACATATAAAAATTATCTATATCGGGAAATTCCACTCATGAAATTAAACTATTTCCATTAAATTTCTATGTGACAAATGAACTATGAAGATAATTTCATTATAAGAATCATTTATAATGAGTAATATTCTATGTGAAGAAAATATTTAATTAAAATTAATATTTTGTGTCATTATACTACATAATATTTGGTTACATGAGTAAATTTCTTATGTAAATAAATTTTTATTCTTTAATTCAGTCACATTGAAAAACTACTTATGTGAAGATAATTCATCTTTAGTAATCAAAATCTGAAATTTGTTTTTGTAATGATCTGAAATTTTCTATGTAGTACTGATATCAATATTTATTTATGTTGAAAAAATAACGAGGTATTTTAATTCCAGCATGAAATATTTAAATTCAATATTTTCTCATTATAATAAAATTCATTATAAAAAGTGGAATATAAAAATAGAGGGAAAATTAATATGGAATATTTATTGATCATTACCGTTGTCATTGTATTTTCAGTAAAAGGACATATCTTTGATCCCATATTTTTTCAATCATTAATTATGCTTATATATATATATATATATTTAAAATTTCAATATATAAATCATTATATCTTGTGTAATATATATATATAGTGAATAAGATATGTCTCTAGTCAATATAGAAATATTTTTTTCCTCGATGATCATGTAATATGTTATATTTTACATTAAAAAAACAATAAGATTTGTGATCTGCAGCTATGAGATATCATTCATCTGTGCTATTATTTTAGAATACTCTCATTTAGATGAATTCATTTTATTGTCATCGCCCATCGAGATATTTTATTATTTATTTTTTATTTTAAAACAGAGTGCTACATTGATAGAAAAAGTTGTTTTATCATCTCATTCATTAAAAATGCTCGTGATAAAAAATCCTATTGACTATTTTTTGTAAATCCATGATAGATCTCTATTGAAAGATATCATACTATTAAATAATGTATTGGCTTCATGTACTCAGTCATGAAATCTATAGAAGGAGGATTTCTTGTCGCCCAAAAAAAGGGTTGGTCTAGTTAAAATCGGAAAACATATGGAGAAGAGTATTGATGGAGTGGATTAGGGGACTTATATTAACTAAAAATCTATAAATATATAAGACAAATTATCATTGTTTTTGTGATTTATTACAATTTATATTTATTTTTAAGAAAAAATTAGAAGTTATTCATTTACACATTGGGTAGTTTTTAATGTGTTAAAAAATTTATGATCTTAATTAACCCCTCTTGATTCTCTTCTATAACTTTTTAGAAAACATAATAATCATTCCCAAGGGTGGTCTAAAAATCACCCAAGTCATTAATGGGGAAAACATATTTTAACCAAGGTAATAGTTCAACTTCTCTAAATAGGAATAACCAAACATGGTTTCAATATAATATAAGGAATTCCAAATGACATTAATGGCCTTATTGAAATGAGATCCAAAATTCCCATATTATGAATTACTACCCAACTTATTCTCTGAATGGTTGTTTCACTAAATTAAATGGGGTTGACAACCAATATAGGCTCAACTATAGAAAATTGTGATTTTTTCTCCAATTTTGATTCCAAAATAACAAATATGACATGAACTATAGTGCAAGAGTATGTTACTCTACGATTCCTTAAGTTTATACCCATTTTCACATCTGTTAAACATAACCAAAACTCACAAACACTCTTACACAACGGTTCAGGTGATTTCCTTCCAACAGTAGGGTGATTCTTTCCACCTATGATATACCATTAACTCATCTTTGAAAATGGGGACCTAAAATTTTATTTTTCCATAAATCACCATCATCACCTCATAAAAGAACCATGGGATGACCTACACTAGTTTTATCTTTTCCATATACCACATGGAAATTATCCAAACCCAATTTTCCACCATGAAAATCATTATGATGTGGTGCATCATGATAATATATTTCCTAAATGACCAGAATGGATTGAGAGATACATAGCCCCCTCATTACACAACACCACTAAAACGTGAAATATAAAAATTTTGACATCCCCATTTCACAAAGGCAATGCTATTAGAAAATATTCCCTCCTTCATGTAAATTTCACTCCTTATTGTGCACCAAGAATTAAAAACCAAAAATCGATGGCTGAAATTTTGATATGGTTATGATCTAAATTATCACCATCAAAACCATAGGAACCTAGAACCCACTATTCAATTCAAAACAACATTTTAATGTTATAGAGTGTTAAATTCACATCACTCCACCCTTAAAACACCAGAAAAATAACAATTGATACCACCAAAATCTAAAATTCATAATCTAATTGACCTAGAGGGTATGTGTTATTATATCAGATATCTATAAGGCAATTATCATTCCCAATAAATTAAAAAAAACCTATTAAATGATAAAAGGTAATGAGATGGTAAATAATGACCGCATTGAAGACATAAAATTCAATTTTATAATCCACAATAAGAGAAACCATGGAATGATGAGGTATATAAATCGAAAAATATAATGGACATGGTGTGATACCTCTGAATTAGAATATATAAATTATCAAAACCACCTTAGTACAAGCTCTACTCCCATACACTACCTCTATCAACACACATAAGACTGAGAATAATGTTTCCAAATAGGTAACTCATACTAATCATTCTCTATTAATTACAGTAGAAACAAATAAAATCTCCCAACAAAAGAATCCTCAAGAATCTCAAACCAAGGTTTTATTGTCAAAATCATACTCCCGAATATTGACTCACCCTATTCTTCAATTAAAGGTTATGTTCAAAATTAAAAAAAATATATCTCAACCTCTCCATAATCCTAAGAATAATATTTTTGGAATTATTATTTTTATGAAATGTGTCACCCATGCTATTTTTAAAATCCATTACTTCATTCTAATACATAATCTGAAATTCCATTATAGATTGATGAATATATATCCTCAAGGGAAACTTAAATTACTATGATTGACTAACTATTCTGGATATAAAATTTTGAAACGTTCTAACATGATAAATATCATGAATTCCAAATAAATGAATTCTATGATTCCCCCACCAGATCTCGTAATGATGTTTCATGAGAATATCCATCTATATATGATAAATAAAATAGTTCACGAAAATTTCATGACATTATTCCAAAGGAATCACTTATAAGATACCACAAATCATATATAATCATATTTATCTATTATACAAACTAATACAACTACTATAGAATCTATAAAATCATACACACTCTTCAACAACACAAAATCATTTTCAAAAAATTTTATCCCTTACAAAAACATATAATGGGACACTCCCTAAAGAAAATATATTACTTGATACCAATGATATATAATAAAATATTAACCACAATATTCCACTTCTCCCAACTTTTGTGGAGTATTATATAGAAATTTTGATGAAATATAATTAAGAAACATAAAATAACTATGTTTGATAACATGAAATAAAAAATATCATCATAATAATGGATAAAACATCGATTGGGAAGTTTCATTTATCGCACACAAATCCACTAGAAAAAAATAATCATCCATTCAATACTTCACATCATGACATGTAGTTCATATAGATATATCCAATTATCAACCATCTAGAAATCAAGATGTCATCCCCAATAAATTTTAACACCATCCTGCATATAAAACAATTATCATTACATTACCACATATAATCATGTAAGAACTCAATAGGGGTATCAAAAATAGAATAAAGAAAAATTTTATTACATAAAAATATCTAAGTAATAATTAATAAATATAGAAAATATAGAAAATACTAATGGGACTCATCATCAATTAACATTTAATAAAAAAAATTTATATTTCCAAACAAGATGATTAAATGGAATCATAATGGATACATGTGGAACACTCCTATTGTCATCTAAATGGTAAGAACATAATGGGAGTCAATATTATTCCCATCATAAAAGGTTCTACACATTTAATGTAATGATAAATAAAATTTGTCTAAAAATAGTTGAGACCATTCCTATGTTATTTACAACTCTCAATGCTAACATTCTTGATAATAACAACCATGTTTCTATAACAGCTAAGATAAGGGAATTAATTGTACCCAAAAAAATTATTCTAGGGGTTATTAATTAGTGTTAATTATTAAATTACTAAGATAATATGCTCAATTTAGAAGTTTTTGTGTTTATTTTATGAGAAGGATTCAACTAAAATTTGTTCAATATAGAGATAAGGATATATTTTCTCCAATTTGGTAATTATAATGAATTTTTAATATTTTATTATCAACTCTCTAAAAAAGAATACATACAATTTTATCATTTCCCTCTTTCATCATGTGTGTCAGTATCTTCAGTGAGAAGACAATTTCAAGAACACCATATTATCGATCAAAATTTATAATATCCTTTAATGATAATAAAAACATGATTTTAGGAAAATTAAGTCATTATAAAACATTATTAAATTATTTTAATATTTTATATCATCAATTTCAATATATTAAATCACCATGATAAGTATCACTTGCCTCATACAAATTTTTTAGAGACTGACAAGGCTAACCATATAATGATTCAAATTGAGTGATACTTAGGGGTTATTAAAAGATATTTTCATTAGTAAATTTGAAAATTGATTAATATAAATTCCTTGATCATTCAATTAAAATGATTCATTAGAAAATAATATATTTTAAAATTTATATTTTCCTATCAATGTCACCTTATATTTGAGGAATATTCACCCTGATGAAATATCACTTAGTTACCTATAGGATATTGAATTAGTTTATAAAATCATAAGGGGAATTATGAATACCATTTATAAATGATCATATATATAAATATGTGTAAATTCATAATCTCATTGACATAAATTTTCCCAAGGATCATGATTTTTATACAGTATTACATTGGTATTAAATGGGTGGATTATATATTCCAATCATAATTACCTAGATAAAATTATTACTCTAATGGGTATTATGTATTCTAATTATAATTTCTGTTGATATCTCATTCAAATTATATGTATAAATAATAAATAGTTGTAGTATACATGATGTAATTTCATATTATAATTTCACATCTAATTAAGTGAAGTGATTAATTATATTATCAGTTATATCTCTTTTAATTCAGTGAAATGAAGTATAAATATATGTTATAAATTTTTTTAGCAGATCCATGAAAAACCACATACTATGAGTGATTGAAATACATCATCAAAAACTACCTCGTGGAATTTTTACTGGTATATTTTTTTTAAAAGTAGATAATATCACTAGGATACGTATACCAATAACTAGTGTCCTCCCAAACATTTATGAATACCCTGATGCACTAAAACTCATAATCTGTTGGATTTCATTGATGAATAAGATTTAGATGTGACGTTTTTCATTTAAGGTTTATAAAAATATACCACATTTTCTTTTTTAAATAATTGTTTATTTCGAAAAATTGTCTAATTAGTTCTCATTCATCCATAGACCATTTCAACTCAAGAAATTATAATTCCCTTGTAATACCATTAAATACCATGTTTTCCTTTTCATGTGTATTAGAGAGACTAATATAAAAGCTTTACAAGTATTTCACCTATCAAAACTATATGACGATAATATTTTTTTTTGATGGAAAATTTATGAATGGATTTTTTTATTAGGTAAAACCATGAAATACATTCCAAAAATAAAATGTTTCCAAAATTTTAAATTGTTAATCAATGATATTAGATAAAGGTCATTGTTTAGGTAGTTTTTCTAAATTAGTCACATCTTATGATAAACATATGCTACCACATGATTAGGTTGCATAAGAATATATAACAATAGAATTATTGATTAATCATAATAATCTACATATAATTATTCTCGATCAAGAAAAATAAAAACCAGATATAGTGTTATTATTTCCATTAACTCATCAAAAAATCTCTTTATTATGAAATATATTGAAGTAATAAATCCCCATGATAAGAGAAATAATAGTTGAAGCAATATTAGAGAAATACTTCTTGAATTTACAGCATTACTCCATAAATCCCATGAAATCTACATATTAATTAAAATTTTCAATAATTTCAAATATAGATTAGAAATTATATTTTTAGGATGATTTATAATTCCATAATATGACAATGCATATGATACAAATATCACATATTGAATTTTCTAGTGACACTTTCACATTTTGACAAAATGGTGATGATCCAAAAGTGTGCCTAAGGTAATTAAAAAATGAAACTCGTGCTTCTCATTGAATTTTGAATAAAAAATATTCCATCAATGAGAAAAATTAAAAAAAAGTGTCAAGGTATCGGTGGAAAACTAAATTCCTAATATCCAAAAATACCATATGTGATTTAGTTGTCTCAAATTACATTGTAAGGAACTAAATGTTATTATACCTACTTTGAATGGATTTATTGGGTCTGTAAGATTCCTTAACAGAGATTTGATGGTACCCTAACCAAGGGTAAATTTTAGAAAACCTCTTAATCTCATTCAAAGGGTCAAAGGGGTCATTAGCCATAGTAAATGGGGATTTTCATTGTATTCAAATTATTTTAATCAATATAAAATCATAAAATTCCAGTTCCCTTCATAGATATTTTACTATGGATATATATAGATACACACTATGATGTGAAAACCATTTTAGTTAATATTCATCATGAAATTTCATTATCTCATTAATAAAGGAATTATCCATTATATATAAATACTTTTTTCATCCAAGAGATTAAATCAATATGGAATTTAATATAAAACTATAGTAGAAACCCAAATAAATTATCCATAATTACCTTATGGAAATGTCTCACCATCAATGGAATGTCATCCTATAGATTCCTTTGATAATCTTACACTGAAATAGATAATATAAAAATGGGAAGTCATTTATCCTTTGGAAGAGTATGACCATATCATTTATATATTTTTCCCATTAAATATAAAATTAATGAGAACTCTTATATGAATAAAAAAAAGTGACCCTATGTTGATAATAATTTATATGGTATTAAAATCCAATAATCCAATCCATTTTAGGGATGATAAAACCATATATTTATATAATTTTTAAACACATTGTCAATTATAGATTAGATATAGAGAAAATATTATAATGAAATTAGTATATATACTTGTATCTCTAATCCCAAATATATTATATACCATTATTTAATGAAATTGGTTTAGATAAGTGATTTAATATTTTTATAACATTAGAAGATAAATATGTTTGAGATAACTATATCCAAAAATGCAATAAACATGGATGATGTAATAATTATAATACCATGAACCATTTTATGAAAAAAATATACATAATGTGTAATTTACTAGAATCGATATTTGTCTAAGAAGTCCAATTAAACTAAGGATCACCCGGGAGTTGAAACAAAGTGTATAAAAAGTTACTATTCCTCAACACACATGAGGATCACATAATATTTCCTCAAAATAATAAAATTATGCTTTAATTCCCATATGATTTGAGTAACCAAGTAATATTATTTACGGACGATTGATTCTATAATTTTTTTTAACAATATACCATTTTTATACAAGTATGATATATTTTTTATACCCTTTTTACATGAGGTATTATTGTTTTAGGGATTTCTACATTGATGATATATAATAAATCCACTACATATATGTATTATAGAGATGAATTTATATGAATTCCTTAAGAAATTTCCACCACCCCATTTAAATTCTGTATGTTTCCATTTCTAGTCAAAGAAATCAACCTCACTACTACATGGTATATAAAAGGAAAATCATATATTCTAGATAATCCATATTGATCAATCACTAACATTAATGTATTATAAACCACCTTAACATTGGTTGGATGTTAAAAAAATTGATCAAAATTATATGTGGATAACCATTCCAAACTGTGTATCCTAAATTGAATCATTTGAGACCAACTTTGTGGGAAAAAATATCTATTAAACAATTTTCATATACCATCCCCATCTGATTAGCTTATTAATGAAAATAAAGTCCCCTGATATGTTTATTTATATCGTATTTGTGAAAAACAAGTAAGTAAACATGGAATTAAAATATTTCAAATTCATGTTCTTCGTATGTTTATAAAAATTATATATTCCATATATTTTCATTTGGGGACTTGATACATTATAGTAGTTCATTATAATGTATATTCTTATATATTCTCTATCGAAATTACAAAATAATTTAATATATATATACATTATTTTGTTTCTTTAGGGTTGTTAATTATTTAAAATATATGAGGATGATCATAAAGGAAACATTAATCAAGAGAGATGACCATAGATATACCATTTTATCATTACATTTTATTTATATGATGGTAAAAAATAATTTTTTATTTATATTTTGATCAACAATATAATTTTATTACTAATTATTTTACATATTTCCTTCCACATGGCTCACATAAACTAATATTAGTGGTGTGATACAGTTTAAAATTAAATTGGAAAATGATATCCCAACTATACATTTGAATTAATTAAAAACAAAAATGTTAACACCAATTAATTTTATAAATTTTCTATTAAATATATATGAATGATTTAAAAATAATTAGAAATCAAATTATAAATATAATTACCAATATTTGTAATCCATGGTTTGGATTCATGGTACCTTAGACAATGACTCAATCATCCCTAAAATATTTCATATTATAGGGGCATTTTTTTAGACTATATATATAGTTTTCATACTATGCATGATGACTATGAACCATGAAAATACCCTATAAATTTTATTTTTTTCCTTTCAAAAACACATCAAATATGGGTAAATAAAATCCAAAACAAAATAATCACATCATAGGTATCCCCTATAATCTGAAGGATTATCATGTAAAGTGTGGAAAATATATTTTTCCATAACTTACCAGTTATGGATTAAAATTAATTTCTCCTACATATCATGAATTTTCAAAATATCATAAAATAAACCCAGAATATTATTCCATATTATATTAATCATACATGAGAAACCCTACTCTTATATGGTCACAACCATAGACATTACATAATCTATTAATTTTATTTGATATTTAACATTTTTATATACCCAAATATATTTCATGTTTAATGTTTTAGATAATTATGTAATAATTTATACATATCATACTCAAAGAATACAATGTTAGTACATCTAAAAAACTGTCCATTTAGTCCATAATTCCATATTTTTAAAAAAAAACAAGAAATATTTTCATTAAATGAATTCAAAACAATCATCTTGTATTATTGTTTTCTCTTACATATCATTAAACCGTATGATAATAATTTTGAAACATGGGATGAGAAAAATCATAGTAAGGGAACTAAAAATAAATTATGAAACCATTAGTTCAAGAATAAATATAATCATATGAAATCACTTTAATACATAAATACTTCTCTCCTATAAAAAATCATTTATATCAATGTCAAAACAAGGGATTTCTTTAAAAAATTGTAAAAATAAATAAATCCATAACTATATCTTGGGGAATAACATACATAAGATTCTATACCTCTTGGATACTATATTATTTTTAACCCTCATGGATAACTTACTATGTACCCCTTGCTAATATGTTATGATGTAACCCTCACATCAACCTTATAGTGTTACCATAATAGTTACACATGGAATATCCATTACAGTCGATGAAAAAAATAAAAATACATAATTCATTGGAGGGAGATATTATTCCCACCATTCATCAGAAATAATTCCCAGGAACAATAACATAATCATAAAACATGAACACGTTTATTATAATAACAATGGTTGAGTAAAATCACTTATTTTAAATCAAAAATGTGAAAATAATAAGGAAATAATTTTCTCAAAAAATAAACTTGTAATCGTGTAATGGAAACATCAAAAAGTAATTCGATAAAAAAAGTGGGATAAACCACACATTTCTTATATTTTAGGAATATTTTATTAAATTTTTAGAAAAACACGTTAAAGTGGAATTTAAAATGAAAATTCCCCTATAGTGGGTTTGACTAAATTCATTCATCTTCAAACATCATGTATAATGGTTTAAAGTGTGATATTATTTTATTGTAGATATATATTCATATTTAATCTACCTTATTATATTTGAATGATATCTTTCCACCGATTTATTGAAAATATTTTGATATTTTTAATGTTTCGAGTGAATTTATTTTAGTATTTCCATGGTAGGTTCATTTTGGGTTTTCTCGTTGAGTGGATGGAAAACTCAAGAAGTGGAGTGAAAGGATATAAATATGTTCCATAATTTTGATTGATATAATGTGACATTTTTTTATTATATTAGGATGGTACATTAGATAAAACATTAAATAAAATTAATTTATTTATTTTTTCATTTTTTACAAGCATTACAAACTTATAAAATTTTACTCAATATAATAGTCATATATTGGTTCCATAATTTTATATAACTTATAGTATAAATAATATACATTATTTAACCATAATAATGGTTTTATGACCATCCATGATGTATATAAAAAAGAATTAAAATGCATGGTATATGATGATGGTAAATTAACTTATCAAAGACCATATTTTCATTTATTTATAATAAGAAGATAAGATGCAGGGTTTGATAATTCAAATTCCAATAACATAATAAAATTAAAATGTATTTATGATACTAGGGTTATCATGTAACTTTAAGGTGGGAAGATTAAGATATAATAATAAAAGTTAAAAATGACGTCAAATTTAATGGAAAAAAAACATGGATTTTACCTTATGAACTTTATCTCCTTGAGAAACACTTTAATGAAATAGGTTTCTACTTTATAGTGACACCATAAGGTCTTGGATTTGGGGATGAGGATTGAAAAGGTAATTAGAAAGAAATTAAACATAACAAATGTTTTTAAGGTGTGAGTATAAGAGATGGTGAGAGATGATATTTACATTGGAGGAGAGTGATGTTTATTGATTATTTTACGCATTAGTTTATTATTATTACTCAATACAATGAATAATTTTAATCATCTCCACAAATATATTAATACATTATAAGTGGAGTTCCCTAATTGGGGACTACATTAGTTATATATCGTCTATGACTCAATACCTCGTGCATTTTTTAATACCGTAAATTATTGTATTTCACTATTAACCAAAGATTTCTCTATTTTAGAAAAATCCAAAATGTCACTTTGGACATATTGTGAAGTGTATAACTAAAAAAGAAGTATATTTTATGAAAATAATTTTAATAATAATTTTATTTTAATTTTTAATTAAAATAAATCTATATTTTAAAAAAACTAATTTTAAAATTTTAATTAATTTTATATCAAATTAAAAAATTAATTACGGTCACATAAAATTATATTATAAACATAAGAAAAAAAATATAAATTTAATATGCAATTTTATGAAGATATTTTTTCATTTAAATCATTATATTTCTTATAAAATATTAAATTATAAATTATGTATCACAAGAATACCAACAAAAAATTTATCATTTTCAAAGAAAATATTTACATATTAGATGATATAAATTTATCATATTTTAATTCATAATAAATAAAAATATTACTTATAATTTCATATGTTTGGTTATAAGTATATTTTTACATATTACTTAACATTTTCAAATACCACTTTTTTCCTTTTGCATTTATAATGAATTTAACTATTTAATTATAGAATAGAAATACTATTTCATAATTATATATGTTGTTATATTCTCATACCTTTTTGATATATATTCTCACAATTTTTATTCCCTTATTATGAAATTGATGATAACTTTACGTCATACCATTTTCAGATTCCCATGTTTCTTCTCCAACTATGTAGTTTCTCCACAAAACCATTACATGGTGAATTACTTTATTTCATAATACATCTTCACCATGATCAATTTTTAGATAAAAATATTCAACGTCAAAATGGTTATCTTCTAAATGAACTACTTATGGGATCAATTCATGAGTTAAATTTGGAATATATTTTCATGAAATTTAAACATGAAAATATTTGTGTACAATACATAATCATAGAGGTGATAAAACTTAGTTAAAATATTTTCTAAAATTATATTTGATTTCATAAGTTCCATTGAAACAAGGACATAACTTTACTTTCTTACAAAAATAAAATACACATTTAATTAGAGATAATTTAAGGAAAACAAGATCAACTACCTCAAAAAAAAATATTTCCTCTTTTTATCTAATTAAATGCTCAAAATACTTTGAGATTTCCTCATATGTTGCTAGATCATCTCTACTTTATTAGAAACTTATTCTAATAATTATGGTCCCATAAAATTAAATTACCTAACTTCAACAAATAATTTTTGAGTTTGAATATTCATTCCATATAATTCTTCAATATTTTGCATCTATATAATGGAGTGGAAACTGTTATTATATAAAAACTAAACTAAAGAAAGTTATTGATCCCAAATCCCATAATAATAAATTATACAAGAACATTACATGTGTTTTATTGTATGAATTTTTCACTTGGTCTATCTATAATATTGAGGATAATAGTGTGTAAATAAAGATAATTTCATTCAAAATCAATTCTAAAGGCCATTCAAAAAGTTATATGTTAACAATGTATAATTAGAAGATATAAAAGAGACCTGAAATACATGAAACCTAACAATATATTTGACACTAATACAAGAAATATGATCGAATCATAGAGTTTCTAAATTAGGAAACATATGTAAAAATATATTCAATCGATCAAAAATTAACCAAATCACATTATTTCCATGATTTTTCATTGGTTGTATATCTATGAATTCCATTGATATAATTTACCATTTCCACTATATAACTTTCAAAAGCTAAATAATCCCTATCGACAGTTGTAACACCCCATGCTTCTACGATACGTTTCCCTTTGAATAATGCAATAGCGTGTGTTGTACGCAACATCGAGTTATAACACACACCACAACCGATCAAACTAGCCGTTATGAATTGTAATACCTAATTTTTAAAATTTTATAAATTTTCTCTCTCAAAATGGACTTCATTTTTGGATTCGGAGTATCGAATTTAGCCTAAGGTGAAATTTTGGCACTTTTCGGATAACTTTAATATTTTGATGAATAGTGAAAATTACTAAATTTTAATTAAAAACAATTTTTTTAATCAAAATAATTAATAATGATAAATTATTAATTTGAGTGGTTTTAAAGAATATTTAGAATATATTTTTACCACTTAATATAGTTTTGTTCATTGGACATAATTTCACAATTAAACAAGACATAAACAAGTACCAATCTTTTGATAGTTATTATATCTTAAAAACACGTGTTTTGTTTTGACAGCAGAAATTAATTTTAAATTACATTCTTCCACTTTTGTGTTTTGAATTTGGAAAAATGGATTCCATAATTGGAATCAGGATGTCCAAATTGGGTAAATAGGTATCTTTTTTTTAGACATTTTGAATAATTACTTCGTTAAATATTTTATTTAACACGGTTAAAGGGTAAATCTGGTAAATAAGGGTTAAAAATTAATATTATAATAATACTAAATTACCCTAAAACGTGTCCTAACATTATTGGTGGATACATGTCTAGCCATGGGCATCTTTGGGTCGATTTAATTTTTTTTGGTAGTTTTTACAACCATTATGAACTTATATCTTTTTAATTAAAATTTTATTTATATAATGTCTAAAAACAATATAAAACTTATTAGATAATAATTAAAAATTTATTTAATAGTAATAATTTTATAATGAATATCATAGGTGGTGGTAATATAAAATTAATTCACATCCTCCAGGTTTACGGTAAATCGATACATCACAGACAATGGTTTCAATTTTTTTTTGGAACAAGAGGATAAGAGGAGAGTTTTGATTATTTATATTCCATTAAAATAGTACAATTCCATTATATTTAAGACATTATAATTATGATGTCACACATATTATTGTAGGTAAGGGTAGAAACAAAATTAATGAAATTGAATAGAAATCTAAATGAAACCAAAAGAGGGGTTTAATAATTGAACTTCATATCCTTGAGAACCTCCTAAAGGATCATGGTTTTGGATTTTTATTGATTCAAGAAGAAACTACTGTTGGGGAACAAAATTGGGAATTGAAATAGGATAAAATTAGACAATATACAAGACATTTGAGTTCTATGGTGTAGAGTTGGCGAGGGATGGTATTTATAGTGGATTAAAGGGGTGTTTTTTATTTTTTTCCCTTAGTTTATTATTTTGGACCATGACTATGAATATTGTTCAACTGATCACTAGATATATTAATATACTAAATTAGTTTTTTATATCTTGGGATTACATAAGATATATATTATTAATGACACAATATTTCATGAATTTAATAAATACCATAAATTACTATATTTCACTTATCACAAAAAAATTAAACTATTTTAGAAAATACAAAAACATTATCCCTAACCATTTTTTTACATATATAATACAAAAGACTAAATCTATATTACGAAAATAATTTTATAAATATGATAAATTGAATTTTTATTTAAAATTATCATTTATTAGAATAATAGTAATTTTAAATTTGAAACAATTTTATAAAACTTTCAAAAATTAATTTAAATGGAGAAAAATTGTCTTATAATCATAAGAAAATGAGAAATTATTTTTTATATATATTTTATGATGATAAATTTTCTTTTAAATCATTATATCAATTATATAATTTTAAATAAAATCTTATGTTTCACATAATTTCCAAAATTAATTTATCAATTTTCAATCATTAATTTACATATTCCATGATATAAATATATAATAATTTCATAAATTGTACACCTAAATTTTATTTATACATTCATAGGTTTGGTTTCTATAAAATATGAATAGATTCATTAATTTTATTAAGTACCACTAATTTCATTATAAATTTATAGTGGAACTGAAAATTTAATTCCTTTATGAAAAAAAATTTATATGTACCAGGGATGTTACAATTCTAGTACTCCAAAAATTTTAATACATTGAAAAAAATTCAATTAATAACTAAAAAGGTCAATAAAATAATTAGACGCTATAAAATTACTATATTATACGAAATTTATATTTATGAAAACTAAACAAAATCAAAAGAGAGATAATAAAAAACTCCCATAACCGTCCAATAATTTGATGTGTTATGAATACTTTAAAATCACTATTGAAAATATTATATAATGAAATGAGATATAAAAATAAAAAATAAAGTAATAATAATAATGAAAAATTAAAACAATTCATATAAAATATAATTGATTAAAATTCAACAATAAATGAATAATTCCAAAAATAATAGGGATAATGTTATGAGATATTCATATGGACAAATATATTAAAGATATTAAATTACATGGCCTAATATAACACCATGAATGAACTAGTACAATCTAAATCCACAGGATTAATTTTTTTTCATTCATATTGCAACATCCAATATATCCTACCAGTACAATATTATTAAATTGGAACATCAAACATGTGATTTTTTTACCCATGATATGAAAAATAAGCTCCACATACACCCAATGATATTATGTAGGGTGAGAAACACATCGGTTGAAGGATTAAACCAAATTAAAAAACCATATACATTGATATATAATGCATTGCATGTTAGTTTTAACTATACATAAAAACATATAATTTTTTCTCTTTTGTAAAAATTTATAAGAACCATTAGAATATTTATGGTTTAAAATTATTAAATAAGTATGTTCAATTAAATACAAAAAACAAAATAAAAAAAATAATGTAGTTTAATAATAAATTAGATTTTAATGGTTTGATACTAATCTAGAAAGGTAGGAACACTAAAAATCCCATTGCTAAAAAAGTCGATATGATATATTTTTATCATAATCATATCCATAATTACACTTTAATATATGTCTAACTGTATATAATATAATAAACATTGAATTTACATAATCTAGTTGAAATACAAAAATGCTATATATAGAGTCATATAATAAACATCCAACCAAGGGAAAGTCTCATCTTGACTAGAAATGTATAGACTAGGTTGAGATTCTTCATAACCAATCCTAAAATTTTTTCTAGGCACCCTCATAACACCTATGATATTTTCCCATAAAATTTTAATCAGTTAAATATTATATATTATCAAATTTCCAAACATTAATTCACCCACATTCATTTATATTAGAGAAATATTGAATAAGAAATGTCATTGAAAAATGATTTTCAATTTATAGAGAATAATTGACGAAAAGTGGGATTGATGAAGCATTATTTCAAAGATACTAATAACAACATAAAATATTGAAATATTTAATATAATACAATTTTAAAATCCAATGTATCAATATATAATAATCATTGAAATAAATCCTTTCTCATTCCATAAAATATATAGCTAGGAATTTCATCATAGAAATTATTTTCAATGAAATGCCATTCTAAAACCATTAATCATATAGTCTCCCACTAATAACATGATAAATGTAGATCAATAACCCATAGTTTCTATAGAAACAAGATTCACATAGACCAACATATCATTAATCAACTATGTTGATTGTTAAAGGTGGTTTCAGACTACTGGAATTGAAAAATGATCTATTTGATCCAATAGAAAATTATTATACCCAAATTCACCACATAAATATTATCAAAATTCGAACCCTACATCACCTGGATATATATGTAAAGGAGAATAATGAATGATAGAAGAGTAATATGAATAGTATAGTGTAAGATCACTTAATTTATTATATTTTATATTTTTATGGGTAAATACCTTGTTTAAATACAATAAGATTGGGTGAGAAAGGATATAATCCTATGAAGACCCCTTGGAGTAATGTAAATAAATATCAGGGATCAATAGGGGTTCCATCTTTTTATTTGGATTAAAAATTTCAATTTTTATTATGATTTTAATGAGATACATGGTCTTCTCATATGATGAAATAAACCAAAGATAAACAATTCATGAGATATTTTCGTTGACTCTCTCCATGAAGATGGTCAACCTATAATGTCCCTAGAGGATATTCTTTAACCATTAAATATCTTATGCCTATAATAAATCATATAATTGGTTTCATTAATGGTCACATGAATGTAAAGCATGATATTAAACCTTATATATTTTATTAAATTTCTAAATAGTTTTCTAAAAATTCTTATATTAAATAATATATAAATAGGTAATTAAATATGTGCAAAAAATTGAAATATTTGGTGTTGTAGTTTTCATGCCCTAACCTAAACCATTCAATAGTACTCCCAAAAAATGTTCCATATAACCTTTTCCACACGTCTTCACATGTTAGAGGTTGTTGATATCCACTAATACCTAATTCAACCAAGATCCAATGAAATTGGCATCATACACTAGACACAATAACACAAAAATAGATGACTAATAATGTAAAAGATGAAGAATAGGAAATGGGGGGAAGAACTCACCTCAACATAACATCTCCAAAATTCAATTCACCAAGTGTTTTCTAAGAGAGGATTGAATGTGGATATATCATACTAAAATAACCATTTCCATTCCCCTATAACCTCTAAAACTAAAAGGTTTTGACCTAGAATTATATGTTTTCCAATAATTTTTAAAAATTGTAAAAAACATTTGTTATATTTTGACCTTATACATCATATTGTAATGAATCTACATGGGGTTTTAATTTGTGTGATATGATGGGGCACAACTAGGTTGAACCCCAAGACCACCTTCTATTGTGTTACCCATATATCTTGGTCACTCCTCCCAAGAATTATCCCTTTAGACATAATGTAGCATAAACATATCAGTCAGTATAAAAAATAAATGTCCCAAGTCTCCATTTTGTGTCCTCTTTTACCATTGTCATGGCCACCCCCATGAACCTTCTCATATTATGAAACATCAATGCTTTATGTCATGGATCCACCAAATGGGCTATACTAAATGGAATTGTTCATTACATTAACAACCATCATTAAAAAATTCCTCAAAAGAAAATATTTACGTATTTATCAAATATCATATATAATATTTTCCAATATATTATGTATGTTTAATCAACATGGAATAACATCTTCAATGATGGTGTGATGACCATATGAGATATATTTTTATTTTACAAAACACCATAATGTTTATAATTATGATGAGATTATCAAGGGTATCACATGACATTTTTTTCACTCAATTATCTTGAAATGACCCCCACCCATAATTGTGTGATGAGAAACATGTAGAAAAATTTTATAGTATGGCCACGCCGGCCATGCTACAAATCACAACCAAGCCCCCCAAATAATTAAAATGAAATTTATCTCATATAAAAAACCACTATATATTTTTTATCCAAGTTAATCCTTATTCTAATATATATTATCAAAACATCCAAGACAATGGGGCTAAAATTTTAAATTTCCATCGAGTTTCATAACCTGTAATAAGGAAGGTGGTTTTAAACTCCACTCAATAATTATTATTTTCCATATTACAAACCTGGGATCATATCTTAACATCTAATATATTAACCAAATTAGATATCAATCCTCAGTACATATTCTAAACTGAACCAATCCTATTTTGGCCTTCCATATACCAGTTTTGGATACACAAGTCCATATCAAAAAATACTAGTATGATCACCCAAAGAGACCCTTAATACATGATATGACACACTAGGTATGTTCTACACATAAATGCATCTGATAATACTCAAACACACATATTGGTCCACATATGGATGAGTTTTTGTACAAAACTCATTCCATAGTTTCTGATATGTCATCACGTCTCTATATCATGATCCCTTAGTTCCTGATGAAATCATCCAAAAACCAAAATCAATGTGGTAACATGAATCTCAATTAAATTCCATGTTTTTATCCTCAATCATTAAAATTGACTCTCATATTCCACCCATGGTCACTAATGTTCCTCCGATCTATCTCATTTTCATATCATAATTTCACATTTTTTTTAAAACACAAATCAATCAAAATACACAATTTTATACATTCAAACACAATCCTTATATTTATATAGGAACGAAATATAATAATATTTCCCAACTCACCGGCCTTATGGTTGCATCTTGACTATACGTTAATTGGTATCATTTCATACATGGCCCTATAAATATTAGTATCCTTATAATTTGGCACTCCCCAGTATTGATGAATCCATATAATTAGTTTACAAAGAAAAACTAGCTACTTTACACTACACATATTCTTTACATTACTAATTTAATGACTTGATGTTATCATTCCACTCATACCATTGTGTAAATAAAAAACACAAATCACTTGTTTTTCTAAAATTAGTAACAATTTCATACATGAAATTCAAAAAAAAATCTCTCATAATGAGGGTCGCACCATTCTACCATTAATGGGATAGGTTATGCTCCCCAATCTACGTATTCTCTCATACGTCTCCTTGGTCATTGATTTATATAGGTCAAAATTTCACGCATGTTTGTATTTTCTCCTGAAACACTCAATACACTCAAAAAATATCCATTCAAAGAAAATTCTCATACCAATTTCACCACTATAATATAATCCATCATTTAGTTATCCACGCACAACAGAGGGAATCAAATTTTTTATTATCAAAACCATGTGTTTTGATTCAAAAAATATGTCTAAAGTTTACTTTATTCCTTAACTCACGCATGCCCAGTTGCTAATACAAACATTGTATGACAACATTTTATAACTACATTACACAACCCTTAACACAATAATGATTTTCCATAAAAATCTATGCCACTCCTCAATATCCATTTTTCAGGAAGAGTGATGATATGTAAAAGCCTTTAATTGGTTCTTATCCCACCATATATCTCACTATCATCTAATTCCAAATAGTTTAAAATTACATATCACCTATTCGTATAACCGTACTAATGATCTATTAAGGTTCTTATTATAAAATAAAGTCCCTCATGACTAAAAACATGAACTTAATTCCCTTGTATACCATTATGATATATCCAAAATGACTCATGGATCTCCATTTCCAACAAGTTATTTAAAATAACTCATTCAATGGCCTAACACGTGATGAAAAACACTCTGTAATCACTAAAAAGACACATAGTGTCTATTAATTCTTTATTCATACAATGTCTAAAAATATTTGATCATGAACCAAAAGACTAGGAATCTTAGTAATCATACTATCTAAACCCAACTGTGATATCAAATAACATTTTGTAATGTTTATCTCAAAATAATAATGAATTCCACATTTATTTTTTCTATTATATTGAGGCTATCCACATCCTCATGGACATCGATTCATCTTCAAAACATCTCTCAGGAATACCTCATTGTTACTGAACCATCACAAAGGAAAACAATTCTCAAAATAATCCAGTACGGTTCACTATACATCCCTTACATGGATTTTATATATATCTATCTTTAAAGAACATTCCATGATGGGTTACTCGTGATCTATCATCAACAAAGTACATTGGATCAGATGACTATAATTTCACAAAATAGTTATATTGGAAAACACCATATACATATTTCTTGGAAAACTAAACATCTATTCTATATTTCATATGTGAAATGAATAATATAAAACCACAATAAATTAATTTGAATCCATCTTTCTAAATTTTATCAACATACACAATAATATTTCCCAAAATGAACTTGATCAAAACCACTACAATAATAAAAAGTAAATGCATCATATTTGTGCAAATATATCAGTTGTTTCAATTAAAAAAAGAACAAAAAATCCCATAACCCTATTAGACTAGGCTTCTCAATTAAAAGGTTATCATGAATTACATGTCTGAGATACCTCATAATCTCCAATATATTTGAATTTTCTATATAAAATAACCCAAATAGAAAATAAAAATAAAAGATACATTGATACCAATTTTTTATTCCATGAATCAAATAACTAAATAATATCCCAGTTATTCTTTATGTGACCTTATCTATGCCTTCCTGTATGCCAATGTCTATCAAATAGAATTAAGTTCCTAAATCACATGTTTGGTTGAAGATCCCCTAAATAGAAAAATCATAAATGAAAATAAAAATAAAAAATATCAACCATAAAAAATAATAATTTTTTTTATAATAAACAACAGAACAAGCTATAAAAAATCAAAATATAATCAGGCAATCATCCATCTAAATTAATTTTCCATTAATCGTGTCATATATAAAAAAATAAATAAAAAATAATAATAAGGATTTAATACCTTCCACATTCTATATAGAAAAATAATATCCAATCAATGTTTAGTTTTTCTATCTTGAACTAGTATATAACCTAAGCTTAAAACTGTACAACGTACATGATGTATGAATGAACAAGTAAGTGCCTATGTATGTTGTGGGAATACAAAAAAGTAGAGTATCGCCAAATTTAACAAATATACTATATAATATACAAGTGTACTCTATGAAAGATAAATAAAATTGATATAACACCGAATATTTGTCATCTAGTTGTGGTGTTCAAACAAGTACACCACCACCTTGGGCCATATATGAGTTACCCTATAAAAGAACTGAATTCACCTCATGCCAAAATTACTAACCTAAATCTGAATACTCAAGGCAATGATCAACAATAATAATGACCACTAAAAAAATATTTGTGTAGGGTTCAATACCATATCTCAATCCATACCTTAAGAATAAGGGTTTGGTGGATTTTTAGATTTTAAACACTACCCACTCATAGTATAGGCAATCATACCATATACCTAGACCAACCCTGGTATGGGGAAGATTTAAATCATTTACAAAAAGAAGATCCTCTATGGGGGTGGTCACTCACTTGTTAACCATACCATCCACTCTCATGGGTGGTCCCACATCAAGTACTGAAACTGGCCCCTCATGGGGGAGTTTTAACATAAAATACTGAAACAATCCACTATCTTATGGCAAATCACACATCAAATACTCAAACTATCACTTCTTAAGAGGGGTTGTCTCACGTCAAATAAATGAACTATATCTTATCATAAGGGTGGTTTCAAATGAATTATTGATCCAACCCCTCTCTTGGGGAGGGGTCTAAATTTATTATCAAGGATATGAACCTTTTTAATTATAGTTTTACCAACATCCAATCACATATTTAGTCCTAAACACTTCCTACCCATTATGAAACAAAAAACATGGAATAATATACCAACAATAATGTCTATGATCTTAATTAGACTCTCATATTGTTATATGGACTTCAAACCTACCAATGACACAGATTAAAAATCTCATGTTGTCTCAATCACAATGAAAAAATATTATAAATATCAATATTCTAATCATTCCTATAGTGTCAAATGAAAGGATCCACAAACCGATCTAACTCTACCATTACTAGATCCATGACATATCAAACACCCAATGGTGTTCTCTAGGCTCATCATACCTATCCGACTATAGAATCAAGATGGTTGTCCAAACCCTCTTCTAATGCAAGAATCACAACCTTACCCAAAAAATAGGACCTTCATATGCTAAGTAACACATACCATCTTGGAAAACCTATTAAACTTAAGTAATCAATTTTAAATAACCCATACTGGGGTCCTATCGTGTATCTCCCTAAGATATATTATAATATTTTCAAGAAGAGGAACCCTCTATACAAAATTGCAAAAATTCATAGAGGAATTATCCCACACAAAGTGAATATAATGTTTCTTCTGCAACTTCAAAGGGTTGTTCCCCCACATGTGTATATTGTATGACCACCTACCCAGTCACCAATATGGTTAATCCTATCATGACTACCCAAAATTACAAAATAAATCAAAATAGGATATCCGAATATCATTTAATACATAATAGATACCTTGAACCTCTCATAAATCCAATCAACATCCTCAGCCGTTGGGAAAATAGATTTACAGTACTTCAAAAATGTAGAGGTTCAATAGTTCACATGATCCCAAACTATGAGGCTTTAGAACATCCTATCTATTAATATACGGTGCTATTTATTTGAATCAATTTAATATGAATGTATATACAAACACGAATTCATGAAACATTATCTATTGAAAATAATTTTCTTAATAATGGGGTCGTCTACCTCTAACACAGAGTTACCAATGTCTCAGAGAACATCTCATTCTCCAAAAATCACATACATACCTTTTCCATGATTTTACTATCATCTAGACTCTAATATAAGTCCACCACATAAAAATAAATAATTTTAAAAAATTATAAGTAGTCATTTAAATGAAATCAAAGAATAATAATTACTAGAAACCCATTAGGAAATTTTTACACATCAATAGCTTGAGAAACGACATTCCAATACCCCATATCATTCAACTAATACCCCCTATGATTTAATGAACCATCAAATGATATCCCTTAAAAAATAAATATATTTTAAATTATTTAAAACCAATAATAACTCATTGGGAGATTTACCAACAAAATAATAGTGATATTAATTATGAATTCATCATCCTTGGAAATCCTCCATCCAATACACATAGAATTCCAATTACCTAAACACAATTCTAGCATGATCTAATGAAATTAAATGTATACCATAACCTAATGACAAAAAATACATGATTTATTAAAATTATGTGAAACATGTGGGAATATAAGTAATAATTGAACTAAAATCAATCAAGAGACACCTCAAATATGTTATTCTATTAGAGAGGTGATGTGAGGTTCAGTGGGGCATGTAATAAAAATTACCCATCACACATACCATTTTTATTTAAAATAAAAGGGGACCTCCCAAGAAATAACATGATTTCCCATTATTTTAGAAAACAATAATAGTTAAATGAAACAACATGGACCTATTATTCATAGTGTCAAGTGGAAACCTAAGTTATATTCACGGAATAACCAAAGGGTGCACATCATGAGTCCACATCCTAATATACTTATATGGGGAGAACCTTCCATCATGGTCTAACATCTATGTCTTTATCCCTATGGATATGTTGTGGAACAACCCAATCTGGAAGAAAAAAAAATTAAAGGATACAAAACTTAAGTTGTTGTTTCCTCCTTCTGTCTTGTGGCCTCCTCTATCACCGTTTACACATGGTGTGACCCTCAAAGTCTATTTTGTGTAACCTACCACTGGTAAATACATCATGTCTTAGCCTATGTGTGATTGTGTAACCAATATTCCCCATAAAATTTGGAAAAGGAAATATTTATTGGATTTTCATACCTAATAAATAATATTTTTCAATATAATAGAAAAGGGTACTCATAATGGTGAGCCCCCATTGTACAAAAATGTGAATCACATATGTAATGTATTTTCCCTGGTTAAACCGAATGTTGTTCTTTTAATGACATGGAACTCTATAACAAAACAAACATTTTTATCCAACCCCCTGTCATGGTGTGTCCCTCACTAGTTATGGTTAAAAAACTACCAATAGTAAAATTTAATGAGTATTCCACCTTGAACTTACATTAAATCCCACTGGATCACCCAAAACACCTACAAGCCACAATTATTTTATAAAAATATCTTCATGTGAGTTTTTAACCATCAAATCTCGATCATATTCCTACTTCAAGAACTATCCTCTACTATCTCATTGAAAATAAAAAATTAACATAAATTTAAAAAAATTGTTGTAGAGAATTCCAAAAGATGTATAATACATAAAAGTAGAAAAATTATTCTAGTTCCAAGAAATATAAAATCAACTAATTTTTATCTTTGATGATGTATGAGCCCTCACAAAACAGTGGTGAAGGATATGTCTATAATTTTAATCGGTATAATAATTCTAAAAAATGGTAAAATATGGGTAACTTATATGAAAAATGAATTTGATTTTAGTTAATGATTTGTAGAAGTAAGTATGAAAATATAATTTTGGTAGTAATTGTGTCATGAAATCCTTGGGAGTATGTAACAACTATGGTAAGAGTACTAGTGGAAAATGATGTGTTTAAATGATCAATTGGCTAGAGTAATATATATACTAAGGTACCTTTTATGTGGTTAATTGGGTAGTAGTTTTGTGATTATTTTATTATCCTTGATTGAATGTTGGATACCTGATTTATCCATAACATATGGATTTTTAAATCTGTTATATAACTTATTGTGAGGTGTTATATATATGTGATTATTAATGTAAAAAAGGTTTATTTGATAATTAAAATATGTATTTTATTATATTTCACAACTTCTATAAAATAATTTTTTTGAATGATAGGTTTAATTTAATTTAAATGGAATATTAATTTTATTCATATATTTTATGAATTACAGAATTAATTATTAATCAATAAATAATAATGGATGTTTAAAAAAATTAAAATAAATTAGAATGATGTATCACTCACTTTAGAAATATGTTATAAAATTTATTATTATTTTTTATAGAATATTTAATTCTTAAATATCGATTGACTAATTTGAATAAAAATTAATTATATATTTGGAATCATGATATTTAAATTAGTTATGGTGTTGATTTTCTTCTTTTTGATGAACAAATAATTTACCTTAGATATTAAATTATAAATTAATCAAAAGGTAGTTATAGTAAAATATGATCTAATATGATATATATTAGAATATTCCTTATATATATTTAATCAATATATGAAATATATGAATGTAACATATGAATAATCATTTAATGGATTTAATAATAAATCAAGTTTATGGGTTTATTAATGAAGAATGTTATTTAAAGAATTTTTAAAATAGTAAGAAAATTTGTAATGTATTATATAAAGTAATCCTATTATTTTTAAATTTGGAAGAAAAATATTTAAAACAAATAGTTATTAATAATTGAGATGTTATTAACAAGATTAAAATTACGTGGGATGCTGATTATAATATTTCTTATATAATTTCCACCCCACTACCTATCTAAAATTAATAAATAAAAAATTTGTGTATTATCCAGTTAAAAGTGATATGGTTGATAATAGTTATAGTAAAACACAATTCTAAAAAATAAATTGTTTGATAAAACAATGATATAAATTATAATAAAATATTTATAAAATTTTCTAGATACATTAAAATTCATATTACAAAATTTACAAAAAACATTTATATAAATAATTTTTTAAATATATTTTTAAACACATCAAATATGGGTGAAAAATACTCTCAATTTTACTCTTACTATTAAATATATTTCTAATTTACATCTTGATGCCCCTTCAAAAAAAATTAAAACTCCAACGTTTCAGTTAATTTATGTGTTTTTAATTGATGATTAAAATTTCATTTAATTATTTTTTTCAATTATATTTTTTATTGGGATATATTTTTTCATTTGGATTAACCATGTTTTTATATTTTATGATTTATAAATATAAAAAAATTATGCACACTTTTACTCTGAAAAAATGAATATGTTATTATATGATACCTTTATTTTTTTTAATCATTTTCATTCTTTCCATCGATTTTGTATTTATTTATTTTTTAATTAATATACATATGATGTATGCCATTATTTTATGTGATGTTAATATTAATTTACCTGCATGTAAAAACTCAATGGTGTCATAAATATCAATCAATTTATATATATGTATCAGTACGAACATATATGATCATAGGTCAATTTAATATATGTATAATAATTTAAAAAGAATTATGTATCTTTTTTATATTTCTTGTTAATAATAAATAGTTCCATGAAAATTCCATCACATTGCACTTCATATAATAATGTATATATATGTATATTTTCACCAAACTGTGGTATCATCACCATATTTTAGTTTTATTATTATAGAAATCATTAGATGTGTTAATATAAAAACAAAAAATATTTAATGTATAATTAAATAATAAATTAATGAAATAATTTTATACATATGAAAAAATACCATGATTATGAATATTATGACTCTAATATTATGACAAACTTGTTCTTTTTATTACATTCATATGTGATTTAATGACATAAAATTAAACTTAATAAATCCATAATGATCAATAATTCTAGTGTCTTAGGAAATTATAAAAATTACATAACATCTTAATACATGAAACACCGCATCATTATTGAAAACATCATTTTCATGATCTCAACATTCCATCATACTAAACATTTCATGGGATAACCTAAGGACATGAATAAAAAACAGGTGATCTATAAAGCCCAGAAAGGGAGTAGACATGGAATATAATGGGGAATAACATACAAGTTAGACAAAAAACATATCAATAGAGCTTAATAGAAACCTGGACATAAATGCTCAATAAACCATGATAATCATAACATGAAAATGTCGCTAGAACACAAAACACTACAACATTGGTCAAGGATAAACAAACAAGACTTCATTATGGACAATGTTCTATAGATTAATTATGTAAAACCCTATCCCATAATGAAGTATCATGATACTAAAAATTACCAAATTCATTGGATTTACATTTAATTCTAGGAACACCTATCACTTTCACTTCTTTCTCATGCTTATGTGTGCCAAATATATCATAAAACAAGGATTCATTATTCATCATAATTCATAACAAGATCATGTAGTGTAGAATAAATACATTTATGTCCTCAATAAAAATGTATTTTTTCATAATGTATAATACCATTGATAGATGAATGGGAATCGATTTCAATATATATCGATTTTGGCATGGAATGTCAAGGTGAAATTTCAGCACCATAACAGCGTTGCATAAAAATTAATAAAAAAGGGTTAATGGGAGGGGAAGTGGTCTATAATAATATATACATGAAATTTATTGTCATAGGGTCATATAAATAAAAGTCTAAATGTGAAGAAATTTTTAAATGGAAGGTGTATCATAATAAATAAACATGAACAAAGAGGTTAAATGAAATAACTCTTACCAAATTTTGGCATGGTAACAAGTGTATATGGGAGAGACTGTTGAAAGAGAAAGTGGTATCTCATCATTAAAAATAATAAGGGTAGTATGTGGGAGGAGTGGAATCATACCCCATAATTTGTAATTAAAAATAAATGGGTGTAACAATATAAAGAATCATGGATAAAAATGAGAAAGGAAGGAAACCCTTACTTGAGTGTGTGACTTCCAAAGATTGAAGAGAATATTTTTGAGATATTAGGGTTCCTTGAGATGATTCTAGAGAGGTTAAGACAGATTAGGGACGTTCTAAAAGTATTTTTCTTATGGAGTAGTTGGATATTGGGTGGGATTATATTGAATAATAGAGGGGAAATCTTTAATATTTCAAAAACATAGTTTTTTTAATCTATATACTTAAATAGTCAAATACATGAACCAAACATTCTATTTTCCCATTGTTTTTTATAAAGAGGATTTGGAAACATTATTTTATAAGTCCATGTGCCAAAGATATTAAAATAATAGTCTTTCATATGTGGAGGTGAGTAAAATTATTAAGGAAATGAACTTAAAATCATAAAATATATTATACATTTTAGAGGATCCAATACGGATTTATAAAATAAGTAAAACAAATATAACATCATATTATTTTAAATTTAAAGCTTATATATGGCTGAATATCCCGTTTTTTGTGTTAATTACATCTCTATTATTCCATTATGATGTCATAAAACACAATATATATTTATATAGTATTTAATTTTTACCCAAAAAGTCGAATATCTTTGAAAATTATGAAAACATGACCCATTGGATAATTTCGACATCCTAATACCAAAAATAATATATTTCTCATTCATATAAATTTCTAAACATTTTAATTTTCAATTTTAACATAAAAATCATTATTTATAGAAAATTGATGGCTTCTGACAAAATAGTTTTTAAAATAATATTTTTTATTCGAACTAATAAAAATTATATAATCACATATATATATAATAAAAGTAATTTATTAATAATATTGTATTTATTTATTAATTCAAAAAAATAGTGTTCTTCATTCAATACAAATATTAACCGAAACTATTATATGTGATTTAAAACAATAATTAAATGAAATTATATTCATTGTTCAATAAAATAAATAATTTATAAAATCATAATGCTAGGGTATTGATACATATACCTTTACTAAATCAACATAAACCCTAAGAGTAAGGTGTCTGATGGTGGGAATTTTATGGGGTCGTTTGGTGAACATGGATTGGATGGTGATCTCGATGAGGTTGAAGTTTTTCTGTAAATAGATTCAATCAAACATATGGTGTTGGATCATGTCATAGGCCTAGTCTAGGTCAAATCCTAGAAATACTATCTCTATTGGAAGCTCCTATAAATGGGCTTTATAATGTACTATCCGACTTTTTGAGGCCATCACATCCATTTTCTATATCGAAAGGATTTTTTAATGCTCTGTATTTATACTAGTCTTCTTATCACTATTTAAAGGCTATATTATAAACATAAAGGATACATAACAACAATTTAAATCCAATTAGATAAAATAAAACAAACTGATTGCATGTGTTTTATATGACCATTTTAAAAAACAATACATTTAATTAAATTAAAAGGGATGTTTCACTAATAATAGTTTGGGTCGTTACAATATTCACCACTTATGAAATGTCTCCATCAATATTTATATTTACCACATTAAAATAGTTGGGGGTAACTCTATTCCAACACCTCCTATGGTACCCAAGTTTCTTCTTCAATATTTTGGTTTCTACATTACATATTGACTAAGTGAATTTTCTTATTCCGTAGAAAATTCACTCTACAATGTAAGATCTTCAATGGATTCTCCTCATAATAGAGGTCATTATATAATGTTTTAACCTCTAGATTGAGTACAAGACATGGTTTTGGTATGTACTTTCTCAAGAAGGATACATGAAATATATCATGTACTTTATATAGGTTATGTGGGGGTGATATTTAGTATGCCATCATTCTAATGGGATCAAGGATATCAAATAGGCCTATATATCTTAGAATATGCTTTCCCTTATTCCAAAATATCCATAATTTCTTTCATGTAGATATGCAGAGGAAACCATGTCTCCAACATCATACTCTAGTTCTTATTGACAATTGATAGTATAGCTTTTGTTCACCTTTGAGCAACATTGATGTGTTGCTGAATGGTCTAACTTTCACTACCATTTTCACGACTATTTCATTTCCAAGATATTCAGTTCCAAAACTTCATCCCAACAAAAAGGTGTTCATCACCTCTTCCCATAACAGAACTCATAGAGAGAAATTCTAATGGTTGAATGGAAACTATTGTATTAAAAGAACAAAAACAGAGGAATAATTTGATCCCATCTTCCTTTGATTTCCATTGAGTATTCTCTCATCATTTCCTCAAGTGTCTAGATAGACTTCTCATATTGGCCATTGGTGTGAGGGTGATAGGCAATGTTTTAGTTTAATATACTATTAAGAGAACGTTGTAGATTCTTCCATATCTTAGAGGTAAATATTGGATCTCAATAGGGTAAAATCGATAGTGGTACACCGTGCAGACTCACTACTTCTCTAAAGTATATACATGAAATATGATCGAATGTGAAAACCTCTGAAATTGTTATGAACGATGCAATCTTTGTAAGATGATCCTCAACAACTGAGATATATATTATTCCATTATATGTCTTTGGAAGTGTAGTGTCATTGTATCTGGTGATGTTTTACAATTTCCAAATTTATATGTGTAATGGCTTCATCATCCCATTAGTATTCTGCTTCTAAGCCTTCACTTTCTCACATACTAGGCACATTGATATATATTTAGCGATCTCCTTCTTCACATTATCCCATAAATAGTGCTCCATGAGATATCGATACATATTCATGTTTCCTAGGTGAATGGAGAAATTTGATCTATGTGCATCATCCAAATGTTATATAATGAAATATAGATTTTATATAACACATGTTCTTCATCCAAATCTCACAATTCCTTCTTTATTAAAATTTAACTTCAAGGATTCCCATTTTTTGATAGTTTCCACTTTCTTCTAAATTCCAACATCATCTCTAAGAGAATCATTTAACATCTCTAGAAGAGTTTGTTGGGAAATAATTTGTCAAAGGATTGACGATGTTCCTTCTTTTTATGATTCCCATGTCCATCTTCTTCATGTATAAGAAAATTAGATCCTTCTCAATTCATATTAATGAATGAGTTGGTGGATCCTTTCTACATAGAGAGTATTCCACTTTATTTACTTTCCATAGATGGTATTGAATTGATAATTCATGGTTTTTTGCCATCCCTAGACATATTTTTTGGGGCATATTCATCTATTTATACGTGAATATCTATTTATGGATTTTGTGATTTGTATATATTTCACACTTATCCCAAAAGAAATAATGTCACCAAATTTTAAACTTGAACATCACTTCATCCAACTCATGATCATGTGTCGGATAGTTCTGTTAATGGACATTCAACAGCCTTGATGAATATGCAATGAATTTTTTATTTTTCATCAACACATAGCCCTGGGGCTTCTTTGAAGCATCACTGAATACAAAAAAATGTTAACCACTTATGGGTAGTGTCAGCATGAAAATTGTTATAGGCCTCCTTTTAATCTATTTTAACCTCTCTATACATTCATCATTCCATGATAAATTGAATCCCTTCCTTGTTTTCTTATTTAAAGGGTTTGACAATCCTGAGAACCTTCTCTCAAATTGAAGATAATACCTAGCTTATCCATAAAAAATATGGATATATGTAACTAATGTCGGCCTTGACCATCCATCAATTTCCATTGTTCTTAAAGGGTCTACATATATACCATTTCATGTGATTATATTCCCCATGAATGAGACTTCCTTCAACAAGAACTCACATTTTTTTACCTATCATAATGATTTTACTTTCGTAAGGTAATTAGAACATTACTTAGATGCCCCTAAACCTCTTTATTACATTTGGAGTATAATAGATTATCATAAATAAATACTATGTCAAATTTTTTTGGTAATCTCTGAAGACTCTATTCATTATGACCATGAAGATTATTATATTATTACTGAGTCTGGAAGGGATTACTATGAATTCATAGTGTCGTTACCTTGAATGAAAAGAATTCCTGAGAATATCTTCCTTCTTCATCCTTACTATGTAATATCTGAACACAAGATCCACCTTAAATATGTATTGTGCTCTATGTAGTAGATCAAAGAAGTAATAAATTCATGGAAAATTGTTCTTTTTATTCATTTCAATTTTTTTATCTCATAATAATAAATGAAAAGGTGCATTGTTCTATCCTACTTCTTGGAAAAGATCACTAGTGAACCCTATTGTAAAGAACTGGGGAATATAAACCCTTTATCCAAATTCACCTATAGTTGTTTATTTAGCTCCTCGTGTTCCACAACATCCATTCTATAAAAAGTCTTGGATATTGGAAACACCATAGGTATAACATCAATCAGGAATTCAACATATATGTTAGGAGGAGGATAAGGAAACACATTAATGAATTCCCTCACATTTGGAATGTCTTTGATGATTGTTCCTTCATTAGACTCAATCATTTGAGCAATATATTCTAGATCATATGGTAGTATTTCCCATGCTTGGGATAATGGTGCTGAATAAAATTCAGCCTCCTCATTGAAATTTTATAGAATTGGGCTTTTATTTTTCATATAGAGAGTGATTTACCTCGCATGATAATTTATTTTGGATATATATAGGGAAACCCAATCAATTCATGGAATTTCATTAAATTCCACCAATCAATGTATGATATGGTTTGAGGGTAAGATCAATCAACAAATTTTTATAGGGGAGGAGTTATATATATGGGATGCTATAATTTTTCCATTTTCCATTTTCACCAACAAATCTACTTTCTTGAATTGTGGTTTGTTTTAATTTTTGTACAAATAATTCAGGATATAAAAGAAATTGTATAACTATAATCAAAAATAATTTTCACTATTAAATTATGAATAATTGGTGTACCTATCACAACATCATTGTCAAGATTCATATTGATGACAGTGATGGAAAATATCTCCCTTGGTTCCTTGGAGGTTGTTGGTTTCCTCGGAAAACCCTTGTCATAGTGTATTGGTTTGATAAATGTCATAGTTTCTTGTTGTTGTAGAAGTGGAAAATGCTCTGAGGGTTTACCAAAGAAATCATCCCCTATAGTGTAGTATTGGGTTTTCATGCTAGAAATCACTAGTTAGGTGACCTTCCATCCCTCACCTAAAGCATTCCCTCATCACCGTCAAGAAATTTCGAGGGCTCTTTTTTCCAAACATTGGAAAGTGGGGTGTTGAAATTTTTTGGCACCATTAGATCTCTCTATCAGACCACAAAAAAGATTACACCAAATTTTTCTTCGTATATCCATGGAAACCCTATGATTAATCTATATCAATTTCAAATTTGAGGGCTCAATGAACAATTCCCATATAGATATCAATGTCTCGGATCACTATGTATTTTTGTAGGCTACGTTTTAGCCAACTAAATAAGAGGTAATCAATTTATTCAGGGGTAACAAAATATACAGAGGTGTATAATGCAAGAATTGTGAAGTTTCCCTCATAGGCTCCAATTATTTTATCATATTTTCTTAAGATAAAAGAAATCGCATTCCAACGTAACTTGTAGGGTATGATTAAAATATTTATCAAAAAATACATTCCAAAAATCCATCCACACCATCACCTTGATCTCTTTTTCAAACATTGAATTTCTGATCAACGTACACCAATGATCAGCCTTAACCTCCAAAAAATATATATCTACAATAATCGACTCTTATTCTGAGAATACAATTATTGTGAAGATATTATAAATGTATTTGATGTAGTTTTTTGTGATTGAGGGGTCAAATAATCCATTGAAAGCAAGATGCCTTTGTGTCATGAAACTCACAATTGTGAAATGTTATTTTTTGGGGGAGTTGGACATTCCTCTTGATATAGTTTTGTATTCAAAATATTATTTAATTGAGAGAGTAAAATGAATTTTTTTATTCCCACTCCCATAAGATTTTTCATCTCATTAGGGCAGTCATTACATTGAGTATCACATCAGTTGATAGCCCAATCCCTCATATTACCTAACATCAGATAGAATAAAAATAGAATTAGAGGAAAGTATTTTAACCTATTAATCACATAAAGGTTAATCCAATTAATTTAAAGGGATGACGTAAAAATTACATTTATATCCGTAACTCATGAATTATTATGTTTCATTCTAAGAAATACTTGAACTATTTTTTAATGTATATTATAATGGGATTTTTTTTATTTCCAAAATAATGGTTTATACTAAGAACATGAATTTACTAAAACATATCCCCTAGTAGTGTCAATGTAGTAGTGTATGAGGTGACACTATCATGCACCAGCTCCCGTTCAAGTCTATCTAAAAGGAGTGTTTTCAAGTTTCACCCCTAGATACATCTATGCCACAACCACATCCACTTGTTCCACTATATACTATGAATTATTGTCTTGATAAACCACTTATACTATACATAAGATAATTTAGGGTTTTTTCATATACTTATTCTTGTCCTTATGGATTTCACTATAGTTTTCTAATCATAATCCAAAAAATATCTAAACCTTCATCTAATACCAACTATAAACAGCCTATTAGTTTTATTAAATTAATAAATGATTTAATGACCTTATATTACACTTAATACAACCAAAATTATCAAGAATTCATATTTCCTAGGAAATTAAGAACATTACATAAAATCTTAAAGCATGCAAATACAACATCATTATTGAAAACGTTCTTTAAAAAACCATAACATTTCATTGTTCTAAACATTTCATGGGATAACTTGATCAAATACATAGAAAATTGGTGAGATATAAATGATAGTAATGGAATAAAAATGGAATAACATGAGGAAGAAAAAACATGTTATATAATAAGAATATCAATGTAGAATAAGAGAAAAATGAACATAAATCGATGATAAAAGATGATAATCATTACATGAAAATGTGCTAACAACTAAAAACACTACATCATTAGTCAAGGATAAACTTCCAAGAAATCATCATGGAAGAAGTCACATAAACAATCAGGTAAACCATAGTCCCAAAATGATTTATCAGGATACTATAAATTACCCAATACATTGCAGTGCTATAAAATTCTAGGTTCCCCAATCACATTCACTTCATTCTAATGCATAAGAGTTTAACCTATATCATTTAAAATGGATTCATTATTCATCATAATTCAATCCATGATCACGGAGTCTGGAATAAATACATTTTTTCCCTAAATAAAAAATTTATATGTGTATAAAGGTGAATAACATTGATATAGTAATGGGTATGGTATTCACTATACTACGCTTTTGGCATGGAAAATCCTTGTGTAATTTCGACAGTATAACGGTGTGGCATAAAAATTAAAAAAAGAGATGATGAACATACAAGTGGTCTCTCATCAGGTACAATTGAAATGGATTGTAATAGGTACATATAAATACATGTCTCAATTTATTTATTTTGTAAATAGAATACATAATATAATAAATAGACTTAAAGAAAGATAATAAATGGACTAACTATTAGAAAATTTCGGCGTGGTAATGGTTGTACATGGGCGGGATTAATGAGAGAGGAATGGGTCTATCATTATTAAATCATAATATGGGTAGTATGATATAGGTTTTAAAATATACCCCATAAATTTTAATTTAAAATAATAGGGTGTAACTATATAAGGAAACATGGATGAAAATGGGAAAGCAAGGACAATCATACTTGAGTTTGAAACATCAAAAGATTGAAGATGGGATTATTGATAGATTGGGGAACCATGGATAGATTCTAGATATGGGAGGACAGTTAAGAGATTTTCAAAAACGATTTTTTGTGAAGGTTAAGTGAAATCATGGGTGGGTTTATATATGAAATGATGGGGGGATTCTTTAATATTTCACAAAATTTGGTTTTGGAATCTATATAATTAAATATTCAAAACCACAAACTTTCCCATGGTTTTTCCCATGATTTTTTCTATATATGAATGAAAAAAATTATTTTATAATTCTATGGGTGGAATATAATAAATTATTAGCCCTTCTTATGTAGATGTGAGTCATGCTATTAAATAATAGAAATTAAAATCAAAAAATATATTATTCTTTTTGAAGTATTCATTAAATATTTATAAAATATGTCAAAATAATATAAAATTGGATTATTTTACAGGTAAAACATATATTTGGAATAATATCCCATTTATAGTGTTTATTTCTTCACTATTAGTTAATTATGATGTCATAAACCACACTGTATATTTATATGATATTTATGTTTTACTAAAAAATTCAATTGTCTTAGAATATTAAGAAAATTTGGGGGTTGGATATTTCCAATATCCTGATTCCTAAATATAATTTTAATTTTATCTAAATAATTTTTTTAATATATTAATTTTTACTTTTATCAAAAAAATCATTTATTTAAATTTGATTGTTTTTATCAAAAATAGTATTTAATCCATAAGAAAAACAACATTTGGCCTCATATAAATTTTATAATCATTTATTAAATTTAATTAATAATAATATTTTATATATTAATTAATAAAAATATATATTTTAAAAAAATACGAATATTAAGAAAAAAATTACATTTTATACTTTAAAAATAACAATAAAATGAAGGTATATTCATTATTATATAATAACATAATGTTCATAAACATAATGCTTGGGTCTTTATAAATATCACTTTACTATACCAGAATACTCCCTAAGAGTAAGGTGTGTGATGGTGTGGCTTTCTTGGGGCCGTTTGGTGAACATGGTTGGATTTGTGATCTCGATAATCTTGAACTTCACCCATAAACGGTTTCAATCTTGCTTAAGTTGTTGGATCACAGCTTCTGCATGATCTAGGGAAATGACTAGAAATGTTATATCCTTGGGAAGATATGATAAATTTGATTCATATAGTACTCTCTCAACAATTGAGGGCACCACATCTTTTTCCCGTGTCAAAAGGATTTTTTAAAACACTATATTTATACTAGTCATGTGATCAGTTTTCAATGGCTACATTATCAATGGTTAGGATACTTAATGATCATTTAAATGCAATTGGATATAATAAAAAACTTAGTTCATTTGTTTTCTCTATCCAATTTACTAAGTTTGACATTTTATTAAATCAAATGGTAAATTTCACTTTTTATAGTTTGGGTCGTTACAAATATTGAATAAAATTAACTTTATGTTGAAATATTTCTCTAAAACTATAATGACATCAAATTCCAAAAAATTAAAATTGATATATAATTATTTTCTAAATTATAAAACTTGTAATATCCCTGATATAGAACATTAAATTATTATTCATATACAATATTAATTGAACAAAAATATTAATATGGTATAAAATAATACATGTGTAATAAATATGACATAAAGACATAAAAATTTATTCAACACCATATATCATTTTTTTACCTTAGTGGTGTTAAGAAATATCCTTCGAAGTATGGGGTTCCCCATTCTCTATATCTTTTAACCATACATATTTCATTTATGTGTTGTTCTAATTTTCTCATTGAAAAGTATTTATCATATTATTTATGACCAACTACCCTATCGAATTTCTATGTAATGATTCTCATTAATTTTCATCTGAAATGGTAATTTCTTAAGTTATTGTATTTTTGCGCTTATTTTAAATGATTATAGTTACATTACACTTTATATGATGTTTTGTTATGAATTATTTCGTGTATTATAATTATTAGATATTGAATATGATGAAAATATTTCTTAAAGCTATATATGCCCTAATAAACTTTTTCATAATTTTATTAGCTAAACAATATATGTTGGGATTGTCCGGGTGGACTGTCCAATTATGAGATATTATATTTGGGATAATCAATTGTGCTTTATCTTTATGGAAACAACTCATTAATAAATATTTACAATTTGAATCTTATGTCTATGAAAATATATAGTCTATTCTATACTTTATATATTTCTATATTTGTTTTCATATGATTCTATAAAAATTCAACAGATCATATCATTTCCATGATATGAATCTTTCTAAAATTTATGAGTTTTAGGTGTTACAAATGTTATATAAAAATAGAAATTTTTTAATTATTATAATTATCTATATTGACATTAATTTCTAGTATAAAAATATTATGTTTATGGATGATAATAATTTATAGGGATGTTAGGAATAAATTTATTATTGTTTTACTTCAGTAAATAATGTAGAAAAGTAATTTTTTTTAATCAATTAATTTTACTTTTTGTAAATACATTTATCATTTTTATGAAATATTTAGGGTTATATTAAACATAATAATATAATGAAACTCTAAAATAATTTTTTTTACATATGAGTAGTGTAATATTTATAGAAAAAAGGTAATTATGGGATATTTATGTTTGGTTAATTATATTTTTTATTAGAAACTGATTTATATCATTATGTAATGTGATTTATGTTGTTGAAAATAGGATAAAAAGTTTAGCTAAAGACGTGGTTATTTTGTCAGTAGGCTAAAGCTGATAATAGGGTTTCAAATAACATATGGATTCATGACATATGGAGTTGAATATATTTGATAAAATAAATATGATTTACATGGATAAATTTGAAAAATCATATCCATTTGTAGTTATCATTTTAATAAATATATTTATTTCATATTTAAATTATAATTTTTATTTAAAAATATTTTCAAAAGATTAAATATTAATTCTCAATACAGATGGCTGGAAATACCACAATATTATTTTTTATTAATTATATTTATAAAAGTTACATTAATAAATCAAAATAAATTTTATGTTATTTTGAAATATTATCCAACATTTATATTATATGTAACAAGAAAAATTATATATTCATTTGTACATCCTTTCTATAGAATTTTCATGGATCATGGAGTGTTGTAAATGAAATGTTAAATTTTCAACATTATCATCACACAAAATTTGAAAAAATAACTCTAGTGTTGATCCTTTATTTCATAATTTCTTATCTCTATCGTGAATTTTTTTTGAATGATCTATAGAAATGGGGTATCTTTGAAAATTTTATAGTTTCATAGTTTAATTCTTATCATATTAGAAAAAGTACTCATGTATTGATTGAAACATGTATTAAAACATTAAAATATATTTTTGTTAAATCATTTTATAAATAAATGTTATATTTTGATGTTTATGTTTGAAAAAAAGCCTTTTACAAAACTCAATTTTTTTAATACAAATTTAGAACTCAAAATATGTTTTGTATATTATCAATTATGTAAATTATTATGAAATTTTTTTTAATATTATTTAACCTTATGAACCAAATATATTATTTCACAAATAAAATTACTATTATTAGATATTTCTTGTTCTTATTTAATTTAATTTTTTTTGTTTGAATTTGACATTCAAGACATTATTCAATATATTTCTCAATATAAAATATGTTAAAATTTAAAATTTAAAGTGGGTTTTCATATCAATGATCATATGAAGGATTTAGCATAAAATAAGATTATAATATTTTTAATTCTTTATAATGTAAAATATTCTTCATATTATGTTTTCAACTATTATTGATGACTATTAGTTTCTGTTTATTCATATTTGTTAACTAACATTCAAATTTCATTTATGTATTTAATGAAAACAATTTTTTACAATATCTGAACAAATTTTTTGTGGTATTTATTAATTATATTACTTAATATTATATATTCCACGAATTTTATGAAATTTTTTATAATTATTCTATAGATATTAAGATAAAATACTATATATGTAAAATTTAAAAATTGTTAGTTTTTTTCAACATGTATCAGTTGGTGAGATATGAAAAGTAGATTTGGATTAAAAAATAGTCTTTTAATTGTGTATTCAAATTAAAAAAACATAAATTCCTAATTTTATTATATTAAAAGGTTTTTATCTACAATATATTGAAATATTTACTAATTTAGCTATTTTATTGATGATGACAACATAAAATGGGGTTAAATTTATTTTGGAAAGGAATGTGAGGAATGATCTGTCAAATTGAAACATAAATTAACTAATTATTCTATATTAACTCTTCCATTATAATATGTGGAATTTATTTATAATGAGTACTTAATGAAGATACTTCAATTTTTTTGATGTATAATAGCTAGGGAATAATATATAAATCAATTGAATTAAAACCAAAGGTTAAAAATTAACTTGTTTATGGATATGAGTTTTTATCAACTCTTTATTATTAAAAAAAATTAGTGCTTTTATTTATATAGAGAAACGTTTCATATAAATACACACATAAAAATATAAAATATATATTCACTATGTGAGAATTTTAAATATTCCAAAGATGGTGGTTAAAATTGATATTATATTATCAATGTAAAATTCATCATCATCAGGTTGAAAAAAGTTCATATATTATTTATTCTTAAAGCATTATACATCATGAAATTTATAAAATTTTTATAAATATTCCATTATCAGGGAAATAATTAAAATTTGATGGAAAATATTCATGTTAGGGTGATCTTTTTATATGGTGGGGATAGAAAAATCATCATATTTTTTAGAAAACTATAAAGGCAAAAAATATTATCATGATCTAAAATATAAGATAATTTTTTTTGTGTATGAAAAAAATATGAGTATATTTTTTATTAAAAAATTGGTTCTAATATTTCGAAGTATTCCATGTTTGTCAATTTTTTTACAATTTAAAAGAAAATTATAAAATATATCTAATAGTTCATAATATTCTATTTATCCAGGAATCATACATTTTACATGAGGCATTTATGTACAATTATGTTGTGATAGATTAAATGATGATATTATATTATTTAGCCTGAATTTTTTTTATTACAATATGTTAGGGATAAAATAAAAAATGAAAATATATTATTTAATAATTATCAATTATAGAATATATATGGGAGGATATATCCATTTATTTTATTATGTTTCTGATAATTAAATATACATGTAATAATATCAATATGGTTTATTATTGATCTATTGAATATATTTTATATACATAATTTCTTGGAAATTTTTTCATTGATTAGATTTAATGTATTTATCTTAAAGTGAAACAATTGATGTATGAAGTCTCTTCCTTCATTATGTTTGATTTGGACCCATGATGTACCTCCAATTATTCGATGGGGAATAAAAATTCCTTTTGAATATAATTTTTTACATGAAATAATATTACGTAGACTACTTGGAATCAGAATGTACCATACAAGAATTATAGGATTATATTTGATATTGTTCATTGAACTATGAAATGGTCAGTATCAATAGCTTTCATTTCATGAATTTTCATATCAAAATAGTTTCCATTGTATTATATAATTGGAAAAAATAACATTTAAAAAAAATTAATGTAAAAAATTTTCTTAGTGAGATAAAGTTGGAGAAAGTAATCTATTAAAACAAAAATTATAGAATAACATGATTGAAAATATGAAAATTATTCAGTGTTATATGATGTAATCTCAATGTATAAAAGGATATATATAGATAATCAATGAAAGATACATGAATCTGATATTTTTGATCGTGTTCTAGATAAAATATATTGATTCATGAAAATTAATGGTTCTTAAATTATTGAAATATGGTTTTATAGAACGAATATGTTTTTCTAAGATAAATTAATTTAAAAATAATATAAAATAAATGTTGTATGAGAAACATACCATGGTTGTGACTATATTATTCCATGTCCTTTATAAGAGGTTATTTATTATGAATTTAGTGTGGAGCGATGTCATGATTACAAGTGGAATTTTGAATTTATATATAGATTCCATGATGAGGGAAACTATGCTAGTATTCTCCCATACATAACATTGTTTTTTAAACAAAATTATTATTTTATAATAATGGGTTTAGGTGTATCTTAGGGAATGTGTTATTCAAAATAAAGGTCACCCATGTAAACTTGTCATAGTTATCATTATTACATAGTTCAGAGGGACAAATTCATAATTTAATATTATGGTTTAAAGAGTTTCTAAAATCAACATTCCATTATAGGAATGAAACTACCATGTTCTTGTTAAAACATGTTGAATTTTAATGGAAATAGTTAATTTAATGTTTAAATGGTTTTTATATGGGATTTTTGTTTTCATATCATTGTTGATGGACGCAAACCATATCTTTGTATATGGAATCACAACACGGTGTCATTTTTATTTGTAAAATTAAAATGTTAAATATAACTATCTGTTTACATTATATTCATAATATTTTTTAATGACCTGATATTTTTAAAGGAATGTTATATGTGGTTGTGTATTAACTTTTGTTAATCTTGATATTCTTTCCCATATGATATTTATTTCCCACAAGATATAGTACTCTTTTTATAAATTATCCTATATTTCAATTATTCTTCCATCATGCATATTTTGAAAATAATTTTTTATTTATTAATGTGATAAAATATTCATTTAAAGATAATGGATTATAGATTCATTAATGATTGTATATATGAATTTCAAAGTTTTAGAACTATTCTTTATTCAAAAATAATTTTATGATTTTAGTGACTGTTTGATCTAGGTTGTTTTAGAAGACTCACGTTATTATTATTATAATAATTATTATTTTGGAATCATTACTTCCAACTATATTCGGTGAAGTTTATTTTAATTATAATTCATATAAATTAAATAATAATTGTTATGAGTTATCTGTTATTAGGGTATAGAAGATATATAATTATTTATTTTTAATTTTTATGAAAGATTATACTACTTTACATATTAAATAGAATTTAATATGTAGTTGGGTGGTAATAATGTAAATGAAATAAACGGATCACATGGGTTGGTTAAATAATGATTAGATGATCTTGGATTTGAATATAAAGAGGAATGACCAAATTATGTAAATTAATATGATAAATGGAATTGGGTTTATCATATGAATCTAACTTGTAAATCATAGTATAATTTTTAGCGCGGTAAAAAATTTAGTTATTATTATTATAAATAATTTGGAAACCAAAATATTAATATTTTATGTTTTAAAAATATAATTGTGTGTTTTATTGATGAGATTATATATTATGATTAATGTGGAGGTGGTTGTCGTTTGACGAACTTAACATAATCAATGGGGTCCATAGAAATGAATGTGATAGAATTTGAAAAATTAGTTCTGTTATATGAGTGTATATATGTCATTATAAAAATTATTATTTTCATTAATCATCACCTTTGTAATATAGCTTAAATGAAACCCAAATAGATTTGGGCTCTAATAGGAACTATAATGTCAAGGATGTTATGGATGTATATAGTTTAATACTCCCCTTATACTTCTCTACAAATCGAAATTTGATATTTTAATTAATAAGGTCATGTGGTTGTTCATTAAGTTGGATTTAGATATATTTTCCTTGATTAGGTTAAAACATAGGTATGATTGTTTTGTGGATATGGGTAGGGATGGGAGAAGTGAGATGTTTTTTTATTAGTATGTGAGTGTGAATAGATCAATGGGGAAGTGGGAGTGTTGTACCTCTATTTCTTTCTATGATTTTGTTATACCAGATGGATAATTTGATTTATAGAGGTTCCTAGTAGAGTAATATCATTATATATTAACTAATACAGATTAATGTATTAGTTTAAATTTTAATTAGTTCAAACATTAGCGTGTTTCATCTATATTTAAATAAGAGTTATTAAGATGAAACCACGTGATTATATTCAAATGATAACCCCTAACCCTATATTATTTAGAGAGATATTTATTTGAAGTTGTTAGAGATTTTGTTTTTCCTTAATAAGTTATGTATTTATTATTTAATTAACATTGGAGGAGCTATTATTTTCCATTACAGTTTCCTATTTATATGTATTGGTTTCTTTTGTATAAATTTTATTATAATAATTTAGATGTATTTTGTTTCATATTTTTAATTATTTTTAATAATACTTTTGGTTTTTGAGTATTGATTATAAATTTATTTTAGTTTTACTAATAACGTGGTAATGTCACCCAAATAGAATTTTTAAACTCTTTGTGCTAATTACCATCACATGGTACATTTAAAGTCTGTTTAGAAGGCACAACTAATTTAACTATCATCCCATTAATGGTATTTTTTAGTATTTTTCATGAAAGAGTGGTATTAATGGAATTTTAATCTCATAAGATGGATTTTTTGTAGATATTATTGAGGATTAAATTGGTTGGATGGAAAACAATTTCATTTGATTTTGTTTGTAATAATGGATAGAGAGGGAAAATAATATACCTATGGGACCATGTGATCTAATGTATCGACCCTCATAGTCTATTAAATATTCATAAAAACTGTATACTGATTGTTAGATAGAGTTTTAGTTATGGTATTGGATTCATAATTGATTATTTGTGATTAATAATTTGGTGAATTCTATGAAATTTTAAGAATTTAATTAACTTAATTATATTACATCCATATTGGGGGACTTAAGTGATATTTTTTAAATTATAAACATGTTCAACAAAGAAAAACATATCGAAGATGGTTTCATAGGTAAAATTGTTTTGAAATTGATTACATTCATATTCAATGATTTGAATATTAATAAAATATTTTGTTACATAATGTTAATTTTTTATTATATTATAATATAATAATGTCCTCAATTATATTTCTCATTGATAAATCCATAAAACCATTCCTCCATAATGTGAAAACTAAAATTTTATCATCGTATTCTGAACTATTTTTCTACAGTTGGATAATAGTCTATGATGGGACACATTGAACATGAATATCAAGTGTGAGAACACATAAGAAGAGACAATATAATCTCATGAAGTTTTCAATTATTAATCTCTATGATATTATATTATGAGAACCATCCCACTAGATGAAATTAATCACGTTTTGGTGTCATCCATTATTTCTATAATTGATTATTTTTAATGGTCTTTAGGATTCATGTTTATAATTTAATAATTCCAAGACTCACTATTATGGATTTTATGATGAAAACCAATAGGAAATGTGTTGGTTGGATGTAGAGGATGATATTTGTGTCACAGTTAGCATGTTATTAATATTAAAGTCAATGAAATAATTATAATTTCCATATTTATGGATTTTTATATCTAAACCCACTGATTGGAATATAATTGTCATATTAAAATCAATGCCCACGTATTAATGGAATATTTATTTTTGACATAAAAATAATGACATATTTATTATATAGGTTGGTAAAATTGATGTGAACCCAAATTTATAAGATATTTTCATAAAGCAGTTATATTATATAGTGACCATCTGTATGTGGTTTTCATCATTGTGATTTTAATTTTTTTATCTTGGGTACCTTGACACACTTCTAGAAATTAATCATTTACATTAGGAAACCATGAAAAATTCTAATGAGAAGGAATCTTAGACGGTCAAAAAATAATTGTTTCCATTGACCTTGAGTAAATTTAATTGGATTTAATAAGCAATTATATATTATCCTAAACACCAATGAATTTGTTTTCATTTTTTATCTATAAAAAATTATGATTGAAATATTTTATCTAAATATTTATTAGGGTCTTTAATAAAATTGATCGGAGTTATAATAGACAAAGATCATGTCCGTTGAGGAATATTAATTTACAAGATGTTTAAATAATTTATTTTGTTTCACATGTTAGCGTGCACATAATAAAATTATAATAATACTATTATTATTATTGATTAGTGTGTCAAAAAATATAAATATATTATTTAAGGGACAATAGATATTCTTTTAACATATATCCAATACTCTATCTCATTAAAATTATAGTTATGTCTATTGTTAATAATCAATCAAAAATTAGAGTTCCATTATACACAACAGATTCCTCTATTTGATAACTATTTTTATCTATTTCTCGCTAATATGATATAGAAGATAGATAAAATCAACATTTAAGTGTAAGTGATCAATAAATATAATTAAATAGAATTCATTACCCATGTATTATCATGAAAATCAATTGATATTTCTCTAAGATCGAAGAGGAACTTCTGGATCACCACTGGAGGGATTCTACACTTATATCCTTACAGTGCAATGTAGGTTATCTAGGAAATATTTTTTTTGAAAGATAAATATCTTCATCAAATAATTAATACAAATAAAAGGTAAAAATTTTCAAATAAAAATAAATTAAATTATAAATTTGACATGGAAAATTCCTCTTTTGTTTTGGGTAATTCCTAACATCAATATACGATGGAAAAACTCCATTGTTTATGATGTTCACATCAATGAAAATGTTTTTAATGATCTATAATATTGAATTTTTATTATTCTTTCATCATAATTATTCGTTATTGTGATGTGAATGTGACCTACATGTTGTATTAGAGTGTCAACATAATAAATTTATAATTATTTAATTAATTTTCCACAAATATTCTCTATATAGTTTATATATTCATTTCATTATTAATCATTCTTAATATGATCATTAACTAACATTCCATTTCATGTTAATCATATTTGTTTAGTTTTTTACATTCATAATGGTCTAATAACATATGATGAATGACTAGAGATTATATTAGTACGTGCCGGATTTTTTGTCAGTAAGGATTGGGTACATGATGTGTAGCTAATCTAGATGTTGTGTAAAAATGTAAGATTTAATTGTTTTTTCCACATGACACACAACATTCCATATATTAACAACACATAGTGCATATTTTTTACACTATGTGTAGACAGGGAGGGTCATGCACATGTGTTTTCAGATTTCATGGCATGAAGTATACAAGGGTATGAATTTTAATTTCTACAACCCATGTGGTCATCATACAATTCTAACAACCTGAGACTGATATCCTAGAGCACTTCTATTATAAAAAAACATGTATCAAGTGAACACAACATGTAGTTTATTATTTCCCACATCTCAGATAAATTTTGATCTATACACAAAGTTATGAAGATAGATGAAATTAACATTACACAATATATAGTTGTAATATACATCATAGGTAGGAAAGGCCAACATACATGTCATGTTCTTCATCAAGATGCTCAAGTGCATGATCTACAGAACATAATACATGTAGCTATATTTTATATTCCATGTAGTCACAGAAGTATGTGAGGTTTTGGGGCCCACAATAGAAGCCAGTGGGGCGGGGAATTTAAAATTTTCATTACTAGGACAAAAGAACTTGTCGTCTCCTATGATTCGAGCCCCGGAGGGGTCCATGGATCTCACGTAAATTATAAAGAGCACAAAATTAGAATGAAAACATACCCATTTTAGATCTGATGTTGTTGTAGACTGTAATGATTCGATGATGATTGTTTCTTGAAGGATCCAAAGCAGGTTCCCTTTAGATCGTCCACACTTGCTCCAAGAATCTTCTAGAACATCGATCGTCGAATTGTATGTGCTAGAGAAGAGATCCGTGAATGATTTTGATGTCCCGACGATCATCGCATCGAGATATCTTCGATGATTAAGGAAGAACTTGATCTGAACTCTTGGATCAGTAGCTTCTCTCTTTAGAAAGTGGGGGGGAGAGAGATACTCTCAATATTAATTCCATGCAAAATAAATAAATAGTGAATTTCCCCTCATAAAAGAGAGAATCCTCTTATATTTATAGTGGCGTTGATAAATACCTGGTAGGGTTCCACGACCCCCGTTTTTTTCAACATTCACTAAATAAATAATTTTGACATACTTAATTGTTCCAATATTATTTATTATTTTATCACATACTTGTAATATATATATATAAATAAGATATTATGTGATAAAATTGGGTCATTTTACTCTACTCCTTATCCCGTCTATGTTAAAAGAACCTTGGTTATTGAAGTAATATTAGTTCGATTAATATTTTCTCGTATTTACTGAACTTGTAAATACATTAAATAAATTCAATCCCAAATATTAATAACTTGAATATTAATGAATTTATTTAATTCATCAGTGATCAGTATCCTAGACAACACTCAGACCTATTGGTGGATCCCACTATGTCCATATAACTATTCAATTGAATAGGGAAGATTCAAGAATTTGCTATTATGTGTGACCCTCTAAGAACTTACCACGATAGCAGTGAATAAAATCCACAGACCAAGATCGGAGTCTATCAACCCATAATGTCCCCTAAAGAGATAAGGATAGTCATAGAAACCACTACCATCCTACGAACACTGACTGTGTACTATAATCTCTTTGTTATTAAATATCCCATAAAGCAGGACACACGCTTCGGTCATCATCCACAACTTTATTTATTATTTGTTGATCTATCCAGATGGATTTGACGTTCTATTGATTTAGTCAAAGACTTACGAAGGTAGAACCATCCTGATCAACATGATCTGAGATACATGACTTCCTGAACATGGAAGTGACAAATCCTTTATTGACCATTCAGGTAATGTCATACCATCAATGACGCACCCAACACAAACTACATCACCACGACATTTCTTCTAAGGATTCCATCTAGCATCAATGTACGTAATCAAATGATATACATTGGTAATGGTCTCAATTCAGGAGATCAATACAGATGTCCATCAATAGGAATGAATGAGGACACCCAAAACATGTGGTGTTCCTATTTTCGGGTATGTCCTCATGATCTTACCACTAGAGATCACCCAGTGAGAACTTCATGAGAAGAAGTCTCAATTCTTATGATCCCCCAGCACCTGATAGGAAGACATCTACTATTTCTAGTTGGTAAGATGTATCTAGACTATAGAACATATAGTTATGATCAATGTCATTGTATCTTGAGGTTATCATTATAGCATGGCATCTGCTATAACATTTCAACACAATAATTAACCTTTGGAAATTACCATTATTATAGTGGACGAATAAAAGTACGCACTATAATGGTAAGAAAACATCATACATAACTAATTGTACACAAGATGCGGTAATCAAAACTACAACATTGTTGGGTCTAGGGAAACCACTATTTCAACACTCCCACTGGCACTTGAGCCAACAAGCCAACTAACCGTTTTAGATACTCATATTATAAATACCATCCTTCTGCTGAGCAATGGCTTTAAATGCTGGGCCTGCCACGTTTTCACCACGTGGAATATCTGCTATATTTGACCTCATCGTCTTGACTAAAACTTCTCAAGATAAGGTATCACTGATTATATAAATTTTTCCATTTTCATAACTTGACAACTTGGCTAGTAATAATTTCATAATTATCATTATGATAATACATTTCTCACTAGGTGTGAATCCAAGAACTGGAACAAATCATTGCGATTTGTAACTGCTTCTCAGCTACCTTAGATGCTGCAACGTACTCTATATTTGTAGGTATGGCTACCACTAGCTTTTTTGTGATTGAATCTCTCATCGCATTTGCCTAACCATGATACTAGATCTAAGGATTACTAGTTTGTTCCCCACAAAAAACCAGTATACCTTTTTATCCATATTCTAGTACAAATCATTTGTACTTTCCAAAGTTCAAGATGATAGTTCTGACTGCATCACTTGTAGTGCTCCTAGAAATAATGGATGTATGCCTACAATAATGTATATCCTTGAAATATCGATTATTGTACATAATATGGCATATGTGACTGATCAATCACCGAAGCATATAGTATCAATTCACAACATTAATCTCTACCCATGCTTCAAAAATGTTAACCTAGACAGATTAAGCCATGTGACATTGGCAACAATTATGAACATGAATAGTGTCAACTTTTATTTTTCAATACAATGTCACTATATGTACGAGATTGACAAGGAACAAGAAACCTATTGATCTACCATAGTAGATACTATTCCCTATAACTAAGGTTTCTACTTTTGGTCAATCATTGGAGAATTTATTTTATTTTAATCTTATCTAACTATAAGATCAAGATCTGTTTTCCATATATTTCCAAACATATTTCAATTGGAAAACATTGGCGCTCCCACTAACATTTGGTAGACACAATGGATAGATTTATTTAAAATGGACGCTCTAAGATATTTTGGATTACATTAATCCGTAATTGGATTATAGTAACTTCCAACCCTTATTGGCATCATATGATGTCATCATCTCTTTCTGGTTGCATCGTATAGACACCATCCATGAAAGATGGCCTTGACGTCCAATGACAAATAAAATGATTTTAGAAGATTAGCTTTGACAAGTAAAATTATAATAGATTAGGCATACCGACTTGGTTTAACCAATAGAGCCTTATTGGTACTAGGATTGAACCATCCATGTACCATATCATTTGAATAAAAACATTAGTATTATATTTATAAGCCTCTTTTCAATTTGATACATGGAATCCATTATTGAATTTTAATTGATCTTGACAATCTTTAGTTTATTTCCATATACTGGTTAGTTGTATGAATTATAATTATTAGTGAATAATTTGTCACTGCCCATGGTCAATATAAATCCATCACCATGGTTTCAACCTTCCTACGCAGTATGTGTCACTGGAACATTACTATCCCCATGTACATGTGGAACTTGTCCCTATTCCAACCATTTGTGAATCTCGAGCATTGACTAAGTCAATGTAAATTCAACTCCCACTATCAATAATAGAGATGTGAACCCTTAGGTAGTCAAATTCTTGACTAATTTTTTTCTATCTTAGTGGTTTATGTAATATCATAATAAAAATTAAGGATAATTACCTTAGATTCACAACTTGTTTGGATTGATTCATATTTTATTATAACAAACTCTTTGCATCCAAACACATAATCTATGTCATAATTGATTTTCATCGTACTATGAGTCATATGATATCCATTTTTCATTTTAGTTGTCATGTTGTTTATGGGTTTATGATGTTATCCGAAAAGAAAATCTTGAAATATAATGGAATATTCTGCAGGTTGTAACATTCAAAAAAAATTCATCATAACATTGATGTATAAAATTTATGTTTAGGAATTTCTCTACGCTAAATTTTCTTGATCAATGTTAATATGTAAGATTCATCATCTAACTTCCTTATAAACATCAATATGGTGATGTATATAAGGTAACATGCATTTAGGAATTACTCCATGCTACATTATCATGATCAATGATTGTTCAGTCAAGATATTCTTCAGCATGCCGATCCGAAGAAACTCATATCTTCTTACCAAACTTATACATCACTGGTTCATTCTATAATTACATAAAGGAATCTTATGAAGTATTTTTACCTCTATCTTTCTTTTTAATAGTTCGCACTTTCTTGTTGAACTTACCTCGGAAGCTTTGTGTCATACCTTTATTTTTGAAGGTTTCATTGTCTAAACTAATGATGTCAATAATACCAAAAGATCTTAGTTGTGCTGAACCTAAATACCATACTGGGTATATTGTTGATGTTAACTTTTAGTTTTTCTTGACATATAATCATATTTCCATAAATGGGTAGGTCTTACAATTTTATTTTCATCTTGTATAGCCTTTGATTCAAATATTTCTGAACTATATGTTGAATATATTACCAAAAACAACATTCATACAAAAAACATGGAATGATGTCTCATTATTTCCAAATGGAATGTGAGATAAATGTTTTGGTTATACTCAACAAAATTTTCAGTTTGAGTCAATTACATCATAATTTGAAGTTATGTCTTTCTCACCAATGAAATAGGAATCACCCTTTCTCGACTGCTTGGAGAAGACACTTTACATCTAGTAATGTTTATCTACATACATGGTTATTGTATTTCAATACATATATGTGAAAAACATATTTTATTTTAATACCCAAGAAGTATGTGAGATAACAATACTTTTATTTGTTTAACTGAATGAGAAGTGGGTACTTGCTTCTAGTATTTTAGTTTTTAAACATCCATAAATTAATATGTGATGCAAATAACCTCTTGTTAAATAACCATCCGTTTTCTAGAAGGACATGAAGAAGGTTTCTTGGGTGTAACTTACCATAGTCCATTTCTCCTTGTCTTTCAGTTTATTCTCCATAAGAATAAAATATGGATTTATCTCCAATATTCTTATTACATGGAAAATGTTACCATAATGTTAATGAAGTACTAACTCTATATCGTTCATTTGAACCCATAAAAAAACTATAGTAATTGAGGGTAAAAGAAATATGAATAGGATGACATGAATGTTTGTGAACTATATTTCACATTACACAAACCAAGTGTTATCACAACAATCTTATATTGCTTAGCTTTCTCCTCAAAAATTTCTTGGAGATTAGAATACATGTGATCATCATCCAAGTCATGATGTACTGACTATGACTAACATTAGACGTTGATTATAGCATTATGATAGATCCGTCATTTTCTTTTTTCATGAGTCTCCAGTAAGAAATTTTACACCCATGCTTCCTATGGTGGTTTAATAGGTTGGGACACAAGCCCCTTGTATTTCTGTTATGGTAGTAATGTGCGAAAGTGCCTATACTACAATTGGATTTTTTTTCTTGTTTGGAAATTAACTATGTCCAATATGTATCTCAGTTTTTATTATGGTATTACATGGAATTATCTATAAATAAACCTTAGCATCTTGTACTTTAATATGATTACTAGTTTAGACATAATTGATTAATTTAATCATTAAATGTTTCCCACTAATTTTTTTTAATTCTAGGAACCCTCTGTACTAGAATGAGAATACTCTTGAGTATTCTAGTGGAAAGGATCCCAGAACTTCACTCGTAGTCTACATGATTTGGCTACGCCACTACACGGAGGTTCCAAGGAATGATTTTGGCAGGCCAACCGCATACACTCACGGTTCCTTGATCTGTTGAGTGAAGTGACAACTTCAAAAATTATTAGTGATTTACTCAACACTTGCCACTAAATTTAAAAAAAATCATTCTATGGATATTTCTTTGTTGAAATTTCAGTTAGTCGACCCACCAAATGAATAAGAACTCCTCAGTAGTAAGAGTCACCCTTAGCTAAGGCATGACCGACACCTCGAATAGCTGGTTTTGTTCAAACTTGAATGGTAGAAGGATATTTGTGACTTAATATTTTCTATGAGGGAATTATTGGTATTTATTTATACAAATGTAATCTATTACTATTAACGTAGTTCATATATGTTGTCACGCTCACAACTGAACATAAATAGAAAAACATACGCCGCTTATTTAGGCATTTTATTATCTATTATATTATGTATTTTCCTGCTGATTTTAAGTGCACAAAATAATAAATAAATGTAGAACAGTTAACTTCTACCTTACTGGTCTTGAACATCTCAATGACCATATGGCATCGTACCTGAGTCAACTGCTTGACTCTTGATGCAGCTTTCCCTGTCATGTATGTCCGCTGGTCTTCTGGAGTATCGCCACGTCTTGGCTGGGTCAGCGTCACATCTTGGAGTATCACCTCATCTTGGTGGAATCCATGTGTCGTCTTGCACCATCGTACACATCCTCATCTTGTCGTGGTCCACGCCGCTCGTCGTCTTCGTTCTAAGTACAAAGATATTCACATGCAGGCGAAGGAGACTCAGGTATTAATGAACATCACGTAAATTGGGTGTGCAGACCCTTATACATTTAAACCCAAAAATAAAGATGATCTATATAATACATTACAATCATCGCATGCAATTAAAATAATTAATTAAATAAAAGGCAACATACAGAGGACGATGCTCAAGACCAGAATGAAGGTAAAATAATGCGTGATAAAATTAAAATTCCTTAATTAAGTATGATGGTTATCTAAATTAAATTAAATGGATTTAATAATTCAAATAATTTAATTAATTATTGGTCTCATAATTAAGTTAATTTTAATGCCAAAATTTAATTTATTTAACTTAATTAAATTTAATATTGAAATGGAATTAATTTTATTCACGTATTAAAATAATTAATCAATATTAATATTAATTAATTTAATTTATAAATAATAATTAAATTTAATAATTGAATTATTATTGATTAATTTAAGTTGGTTGATCCCCGAAAGCACCATTACATGGCCTTTTCGGATCAATACAAACCCCCGCAGGGCTTCGCCATGGAAGAATTGGGCTAGACAGAACCACCCAAACCCGTTTCGGGTTTGGCAGGTCCGCTAGGAACATTTCAGAGCCAAAATTTGGTCTGCAGAAATATTTTTAGTAAAAATTAATACCTCCTAGGTCTTGATAGTGGGCGACTGTGAGGCACAGAACTCATCATATAAAAGAGACGGCAGGCCGGTGTGGCAACGGCCACCGCTGTCCGGTGAAAGGGAGGTCGGAGGCGCACCTGCTGCACTTCGGAGCTACTGGTCGGTCGGGAGTCAAGATCGAGGTTCCTATGGGAACCCGTGAGGGCAGGGGAGCGGGCCGGGATGACTGGTTATGCTGCGTGTTGAAGTGGTTGTGGCCAGGTTGAGCCTGCAAGGGAGGGGCGACGTGGGAGGCCAACTGCGGTTCCATAGGTGCAAGGTTCTTCAACGTTAGGAGGTGGGATAGGTGTAGCTTGCAGCGGTTGGGACCTGGGCTCACCCACCGAAGGAGAGAGAGAGGCAGTGTTGGTCACTTATCTGCAACCGGGGTGAAAACCTTTGAAGGTAGGGTGCCAACATTTGGCACCTCTTATAGCGGTGTGGAGGAACGGCGGAAGCCGGACGGGGCATCGGCGGTGGCCCGTGAAGCTGGAAGGACAATGAGGGATGATGGCCTGATGTTCGCCTAGGGGAGCAATGCGCTGCAGTGGATGGATAAGGCGATAGGGGATGGTGCTGCATACAGAGTGAACCTACAACGAAGGTGGCCAATAGTTTCTGCAGGGGGAGGAACTCGGCTTGCAGGGTCGATGTTGTGCAGTGCAGTAGATCACTGGGGAGATCAACCAGGGGCGTCCACGGGCTTCGCACTGTGCTAGGGTTGCACTGAGGAGGCGGGACGATGGCGGAACCCGGGGTGGGTGGTCCGGCGAAGCCTAGTCAGCCGGTCGATGACGAGGTGGTCTACGCCTGCTACGGAGTGTTTCTTTGGTTGCATCGTGCGAGAAGATGGGTTCCGCGCAGACCCCCAAAAAAAGTTTATTTTTACATTCCTTTTCAACACACGAGCCTCCCCACACTATTTTTTATATTTATTTATTTTTTTCATTAATATTTATTTTGACGCATTTTCCACTCCTCCATTTATTTTTATTAATTATTCTTAGTCTCCCAAAACATTTACTAAATTACAAAGGCTAACTAATAGCCTTTCAATTTAATAATAATAAATTTATTATAATAAAATAATCATGTATTATTAATATATTATTATAAAAATAATATAAATTTTATTACAATAATAATATTAATATGAAAATTACTAAATTATAAAATTTATAATTTGTACAAATAAATTTATTTCGGATGAACCGATTGAAACCTAATCTGTTCACCAAGATTAAATAAAAAATAGAACTCCAGATAAATCCGCACATTCGATCCAATATAGAAAATTATATAGCTCATAACATGGTTTTTCTAGATCAGATCGACGTGCGGTTTGAACCGATGAGACTGTTTTTGAACCCTCTACATAATAATAATGCAAACTTAATTTTCTAGGCTCTGAAAATATACACGCTCACTCTGATACCACTGTGAGGTTTTGGGGCCCATATTGGAAGCCTTTGGGTCGTGTATTATAAAATTTCTTGTAAACAAGATGACAAAACTTTTCATCGTCGACGATCCGAGCCCTGGAGAGGTCCGAGGATATCACGTAAATTATAAATAGTACAAAATTAAAATGAAAACATACCCATTTTATATCTAAATCAGTGGTCAACTACAACTAGTCGATGGTGATTGTTGCTTGAATGATCCAAATCACGATCCCTCCAGATCATCCACACATGCTTCGAGAATATGCATGAATGTTGATCGTCGAATTCCAGGTTCTAGCACGACGATCTGATGAAGCTTTCGACATCTCGATGATCACCCCATAGATATCTCTTCGATGCTTGAGGAAGAACTTGATTCGAACTCTTGGATCATCAGCTTCTCTCTCTAGAGAGTATGAGGGGAGAGAGGTTCTCAATTTTCATTCCATAAAAAATGAATGAATAGTGAATTTCCCCACTTATGAGAGAGCCTCCTCTTATATTTATAGTGATGTTGATAAATACGCGGTTGGGTTCCCCGACCCCCGTTTATTCCAACGTTCACTAAATAAATAATTTTGACGAACTAAAATATGCCAATATTATATATTATTTAATGACCTAAATGTAATATATATATATATATAATATTACATGATAAAACTATGTCATTTAACTCGACTCGCTATCCTGCTTAATATTAAACCAACCTTGAATATTGTAATAATATTAATTCGATTAATATATTCTCTTATTTATTAAAATCATAAATACATTAAATAAATTCAATCCAAAATAATCATAACTTGAATATTAATGAATTTATTTAATTCATCGACGATCGATAACATGGACAACACACAGACCCAGTGGTGGGGCCCACTATGTCCATATACCTATTCAACTGAATAGGGAAGATTCTTCAATAAGATATTGTTTCTGACCCTCTTGGCCCTTACCTCGATAGTAGTGAATAAATACATAGACCAAGAGCGGAGCCTAGCAACCCATCATGGCCCCTAATGAGATAAAGATAGTTATAGCAATGACTACCATCCTATGACCACTAACTGAGTACTATAATCACTTTTTCATTAAATATCTCATAAAGTAGGACCACTCTTGTGTCATTATCTGTATCTTGTTTATTATTTGTTGATCTAACAATATATATTTTCCTTTCTACTGCTTTCACCAAAGGCTTATGAAGGAAACACCATTCTGATCAACTAGTCCTGAGATATACAACTTCTTAAACAAGGATGTGACAAATCCTTTCCTGACCAATAATCCAATGTCATGCCACTAACGATGCACCCAACACAAACTACCTCTCCACGACATCACTGTCTTGATTTTCATCTTGCATAAAAGTACATAATCAAATTATATACCTTGGTAATGGTCTTAAGTCAGGAAACAAATACACATTTTCATATATAGGAATGACCAATGACATCCAAAATATGTGGTATTCCTATTTGCGGGTATGTCCTCATGATCTCGCTACATGAGATCACCAAGTATAAACTTTATGAGAATAAGTCTCAATGATTATGAGCCCCCAACACCTTATAGTAAGACATCTTCTGTGTTCAGTAGGTAAGATGTATCTAGACTATAGAACATATATTTAAGATCAATGTCATTATATCTTGAGTTTTTCATTATATCATGGGATCTGCTATAACCTCTCGACATGATAATTATACTTTGGACATTACCATTATTATAGTGAATTTAGAAAAGTATGCACAATAATGGTTAGATAAAATTATACATAGATAGTCGTACACATAATATGGTAACCAAAATTACTACATAGTTGGGTCTAGGGCACCCACTATTTCAACCAAAGACACGTTCCAATCGTCATAAATTTCACCCAATTATATGATAAATGTGATGCGTGGAATGATTTTTTCTTTTACAAGTAATTTAGTCCATCCAGGGAATACATTTTAAGCCTAGGGTGTGTATGATAAGAACATAGAAATCGAGGTACATAGAGTGTAGCTCAAAATTATACATTATGTGGTCCCAAAATAATGGATTGAGTTATATCAATATTAATTGAAAACATTATCAGAAAAAACATATTATATTGATTATAATACCTAGTTTTTATGTAATATTAAAATTCTATTCAAATAAATTACAAGTATTAACTGATGTATGGTAATAAATATATTTTTATTGGATATACTAGTTTTTTGCAATGATTTCATTTAAATATGGCTATCTACAAATGAATTTTGACAGTTGTTAAGATAAAATGTGATTAATTAATTAGTTTTTAAATAAACAAATTAAACCCCAAATATCTTAATAATAAAGAATAAACTTTAATTTAATGTTAATCAGTTTAACTTTTGCATAATATTTTCATGTTTATAAGCATTCATTAGCTTCACCATGAAGAATGTGTGTGTTGGAATTATTTAATTTAATATATTTTATTTCCTTTAAATTATTTTTATTAAATTTATAATGATGGAATTATTTTCACCCCTCCCTCCATTATTATAGATTACATTTGTGTCAAGGTTAATTTATCTAATTCAACTTAATAAATAATTTATTACAACTCCCCTAGGTGTCATTTATAAATACATATTATTATTGGAGTATCCCAATGTGTGTGGGAATTGTTAGAGATGGAATGAATATTCTTCCATCCCTACTGATATATAGGTCGACATGTGGATTGTTGCATCATGTTCCAAGACTGGCACAATGCATCATTACTTTAAGACATTGGTTGATTGATTATAGTGTAAATAAATAAACCATTATATAATCACTTGTTTGGGTCAATTTATTATATTTATTTCATTTAATGAATTATTTATTTTATTGATTCAAGATCTTGATAATATAAAAAATTAATTAACATGAAAACATTTAATTTAAATAAATGGATTACATTATTCATCCAATATGGTAAAATAACTGATCAAAACACACTTAATATTTAAAATTCTTATAAAGTATAAATCAAGAAAATATTTATCAATAATAAATTGAAATGTCTTTAATATATATTAAGTCATATTTTTATTTCCTTTACATTATTAAGAAAGAAAGACATAGAACATAGTCTTTGACCAACCCTCATTTGTAAAATTACATTTATCATTGAGTTATAAGGAAGGATTGGGATTGACATAACCATCCTACATCATGATTAGAATAAAAATAATATTATTATTTAAATTTGAAGCGTTTGTTGTTGAAATACAAGTCATGTTTTCATGATTGTGGAGATCACTCAATCGATAATGGAGTTACAAACCAATTGTTTCCCAAGGATTGCCTACCCAAATACCATAATGAAGCTTGAACAACCACCATTGGGGTTATGAAAAGTGTTATATGGATCCTTATCACTTAAATTCACTAGAAACATTACATTTTTTGTTGAATAGTGGGAGATATTGGAATTTGTTAAAATATTTTTTGTTTGAAGGAAAAAATTAATTTATTTTTTATCATATTGTTTTCAATCAATTTAAGTAATAATAATATTAAATTTATGATTTTTAGAAAATAAAATATTCATCTTCCATATTAAAAATATGGTTTATATTATAGAACAACCATTACTTACTATAATAAACTCCCATTGGTGTTTAATACTCCTTCATGTTATGGTGTTCCAGGAAAACAAGTCATACATAACAAAATTCTCAAATCCTTATCTAAATTCAACTGAGTTGAGTGAAGAAGCATTCATTGACTATGGAATAAATTTGAGAGAAATGACTATTAGTCAATGTTTTATGTTATCAAATATGTCTACATAACTCCTGTTGTCTCAGGAATACATTAATTCTTATAGAATGAACAAACATATACATGGAATATAGAATGAGATAAATATATATGTGTGTGTATTTTTATACCTCCATGTCCTTTTTAATGAAATCATAGATAGGTTTCACTATCTATGCATCAAAATTTGAATCTTATTATATTTATTGAGAATATTTAAGTTCTAGGGTTTACAATCCATGAAAAACTAGGCTCTGATATCATTTATGAATTAAATCTGTACAAATTCTATTTATTTGATGATATTTTTAATATGAAAAACATTGATAAGTGTCTCCAAGTACATTCACCCTCCACTTCCATGTAGATAGTGAGATGAACTTTTAAAGGACTTCTATAATTATCGTAAAGAAATAAAAAGTCCATGTGATGAGATATAAGCCCAAATATTCTTTGACACTCCATTAAAAAAGGAATGTTCAATGGGAAATCATTGTAACATGATTTCATTCATAATTCATGTGGTGAGAGGTTAAATGGAATAAAAACTACACTGGTCCAAAGAATAAAGGGGCATCTTCATGTTCCATTGTAATCGAGTGCAATTTTAATATTTCAAAAAAATTAATATTCGACACAAATTGGGATTCCCACATAAGAATCAAAAAACATGAACCATTTAGATTCAGTAGAATTAAATAATGGTAGGTAGACATTTTTTACCAAATAGAGTGACTCTTACTATTATTTCTATCAAGGAATGCCACTAATTTTTTCAAATATAAATGGTATTAGTTATAAAAAAAATATTATTTCATTCCATATATTACTAAAAACCTTTTTTATGTATTTATAAATTATCTAGATGGTTTTATTTTTTATTTTTGAAATAAGTGTTTCTAATTTTTAAAAAGAAATCATTTTCATGGTAGGTAACATTAAAACAATAGCCTTTTGTTTCTGATTACACACACTAAGTAATGGAAACTGATAATAAAACCACTATAGATGAATCAAACCACACCTAAATATGGAATCACTGTCTAGGTCATGTAAAAGAAATATTTTGAATAAATTAATCAATTATTGTTATTGATATTCTTCTAAACTAAAACCACATAGTGTATGTCCTAAATTTATACAAGTAGAATTTACCAAATACCAATTTGGTGGAAAATATGGAGGGTCAAAAGATATTATGGAGTTTGTTCAGACCAATTCATGCTTACTATTTCATATAAATGAAAGGGGTGGGTACTCATAATTTATGACATTACATGATTATTTTAGTATATATGGATATGACTACATGATGAAAAATAAGTTGGATTCCATTGATATATTCGTGTAATAAAATAATTATATCTAGAACCATCTTGTTTATAAGATTAAGAAACCCCACATAGACAGTGTTGGTGAATATATTACTCAAGAATTCATTGATTATTTGTTAGTGTTTGAGATTCTATCTCAACTCACATATCCTTATATACCTCAGTATAACTGTGTAACAAAAATGATAAACCACATCTTTTTGGATATGGTGATATCAATGACAGGTCATGAGAGTATTCCATTATCCTTTGTAAAATCAACATTTAAACCAATGATATAAGTACTAAACCAAGTAACAACTAAGATGAATGTTGGACTACTATAACATATGCGTAATGGATTGAAACATATTTTTTCATATATACATGTGTGAGGTTGAAAATAATATTAAAATTCCTCTCCATGTAACAAAATCTCGCCTTGAGGCATAATGATTAAATTTATTGGATACCCTAATGAACCAATGGGTTTTTATATATAAGACTCCTAAAAATATGTAGTAATGGTAGGACAAACATATTCATTGAGAGTGAGAAAAACTTTATAAGAGATATTAAGACCAAGATATACATTGATGAAGTTATGGCTCAAGGAACAAAATAGTTGGAATAAAAATATATTTCAAAAATATCCATAGAATAAGAAAGCATCCAAAGGATACATCGACTAAAAAGGATTATAAGAGATGTTATAGAACTAGAAAAGTATTTTTTTTAGTCAATATGAATGTTTAATCATTATTAGTTAATATAAATGATCCACTAACTTATAAGTAAGTATTAAGTGGAATAGATGTCCCTAAGTGGGATGAATAAATGGATTATAAGATTGATATTGTGTACCAAAACTATGTTTGAATATTTATAGATCATCTAGTGTATGTAAAAAACATTTATTATAAATTTTTATTCAAGAAAAAAATATACATGAAAGGAAAATATAGTAACAATAATGAACTATTAATTTAAAGAGGGTTTTAAAAGAGATAATTAATTGTTAGTGATTAACCCTTTTCATAATTATTAATAGTTTAATCTATTATAATTATATTTTCCATTACAATATTTTATTATAGTGAGATTTTGAAAATTGATGTCAAACATAAATTATTAATGAAAACCTTCACAAAGAAGTCAACATGAAATAAATCGAAGTATTTTTTCTTGCAATGGATGCTATCAAAGATGTGAAAATTGAAAAATTTCAATTTATGGATTAAAGTAGGAAAATGTTTCATGGAACATTCAATTTTTATATCCATAATGGTATTTGGTTTCAAAATAATATGTATGTGAGCCTAGTTGAAATGAGATGTTTTTTTGGAGTGACTTTTTTCATAATAGTATATATTGATGACATTTTTCTTATTGGAAATGAGATATTATTCTTGCTGTCGGTTAAGTCATGGTTGAATAAATTCTAATACATAATGAAATTTGGAAAGGAATTAAAAATTATTGGTATTAATAACCACAATTATAGATCAAATAGGTTAATCATCCTTTCTAAAATTATATATATTTAGAAGGTATTTAATAGCTTCAACATGAAAAATTCAAAGAGTTTATTTTTTCTAGTATCACATGGAATTAATCAATCTAGCAAGGTTTGTCCTTCAACACACGTGGAAAGGGAAAAATTACAATTTATCCTTTTTAATTGGTGAATTTTTCAATCATGTATATGGTCATGTTTAATATGATAGTTTTATTTTATGAATTACTTTTAGTAGGAATATATTAAGATGACCTAGGTGACATCCATTGGATGGAAGACAATACTATCCATATGTAACTGAGGAATTCAAATGTCAAGTTCGTTACATAAATAGTAGATGAATAATTAGTCCTTAGAATATATTAATTTTCTTTGATAAAAATTGATCATGAAGATATGAAATTGAAAATTGGGTACATATATATATATATACACTTTCAATACAGGTGATGTGAGATGAAAGATTGAAACGACGACTTCTATTGTAGATTTTAAAGAAGAGTTTTTGTATAATGAGTCTTTTATGGAATCTAAAAAAATAAAAATTGATCGAAAAAAATTTCTATGTTATTAGGGTGTTAACTACTATAAAATATCTTTTCACATTCTATTATGATAATACTATAGCAGTGGATTCTTATTGGGATATGAGATAACATAAGTGGGTAAATCAAATAAATATAATGTATAACCTTTTGAGTAATATTTATAAGATTTTGGGGGTTTCAATTAGAAGTAATTTTTTAGAGTATAAATTAAAAGACCCATTGAATTAATATATGAATTAAATGATAAATTATTATCATGTGAGTTTATTATAAGGAAAGACAGAAGTAGTGAGATCTTGACCATGTGGGAATTTATTTGTGTTGTAATCTTATGACTAACTTTTTATACTTTTATTACAAGTATATTAAATTATTTGAATAATAACAAAAAAATTATTACACATTTTTTATTATTATCTATTACTTTAATATAATAATATACTAGAGTATTTATCAACTTAATATTGTTGTAACAGTTCCACTCTAGGATGAGAACCTTAAAAATTCTATGATGATATTCTCAAATATAGTGCTACAGCCAGATGAAATTCTATTATGGGATATATAGATGATGATTTTCAAGTTTAAGTACTTCTATTCAGATGTAGCTTATTCTTATGAAGATATCACTTTGTAATCTCAGTGATATGACATTATGATAACAGAACCGTCTGTAATAATTCATCATGTTATTATGTAAGGTGATATTTCTATTTTTTGAGCAAGTGTAATGGTCCATAGACAATAATTGTTGCATCCAAAGTAATGGTGGTATTTTTATTTTTCAAATTTATTAATATTTACGAATTAGATATTTTTTTACCGTAAAAGAGAGAATATTTCTAATAGTGTACATGATATACAACACTGAGTTTCTTCGGAATCTAATGTTGCCCGTTAGAATGAGTTATACCAAAAAGTAACAAAATGATAAATTTATTATTTTAATTGATATTTATTACTTAGTCGTTGTACCAGAGGTAATTTAATTGGGTAACTATATTTTATTAAAACATTTTCATAAATCATTTTTAATTATATCCAATACACTTGAAAAGATTAAAATCTGAATCGATCAAATTTTAAACATAAAATAAATACATTTTTCATATATAGATTTTTAACCATTTATTAGATAACCCATGTCAAATAAAATTTATGAAACTTTTATACTTTTTATATTAAAAAACAAACTTATTTTTTGAAATATAATTATAAACATTTACATTGGTTGATTTCATTGTATTTTTTGAGAAATTGTATAATTTGATGAATATTGAATAATATTGAATTTTGGTGCACATTTTCTTTTTTTCATCCAATTTTTATGTATATTTAAATAATGTTTTGTAATATCCTGAACCACTCTCGTCCATTCCATTGCGAAAATAAGGTGTTTGATGTGTTTTGGGTGGTCAAGTGGACTTATCCACAACACTTTTCCAATTTTCCATTCCTTTGAACAGTTCCATCGATGAACGGTTCTAATTGAAGACCATTTTGAACAGTGCATCAATAACCTTCTATGAACAGTTGAATTGGTGACCATATGGGAACAGTGTTATCAATAACTTTATATGAACAGTGCATCAGTGACCTTATGTGGAAAATTTCATTGGTGACCTTCTGTGAATAGTGAAATAGTGACCTTATATGAACAGTGAAATCAGTGACCTTAAGTGAACAGTGTCATCAGTGACCTTCTGTGAACAGTGCAATAGTGACCATATTTGAATAGTGACATCAGTGACCCTATGTGAACAGTGTCATCGGTGACAATATGTGAAAAGTGTCATCGATAACCTTATGTGAATAGTTAAATGGTAAGGTTCCAACACTAACCTCTTTCCTTTTCCAAATTTTGAGTTCAAGAATAGTGTTGCTAGAAGGGTGAAGATCCAACAGTGACCTCTTTCCATTTCCAAATTATTCCGTTCATGAACAGTGTTTCCATAACGGTGAGGTTCCATGGGTGACCTCTTTCCATTGCCAAATTTTGAGTTCTTGAATAGTGTTTCTTGAATGGTGATTTTCTAATGATGACCTCTTTCCTTTCCCATATTTTGATTTTATGAACAGTGTTTCCAGAACGGTGAGGTTCAAATGGTGACCTTTTTCCTTTTCCAAATTTTGAGTTCATGAACAGTGTTTTTCCTTTTCCAAATTTTGAGTTCGTGAACAGTGTTTATAGCTTCATACAGTTCGCACCTTTAACATTTCCTTTGTTGTAAAATATATTTATATCCTTTTTTAAAAGAATCTAAGGCTGATTCAAAGTCCATAACTCTTATATTAATTTCTCCTTAGTCTTGGGATTATATTACTTAGTCAAACCGTGTGGCTTAATGTGGTCCACTTTTAATGGAAATCCTAGCATATTTTATACCACTGATCCATTAAATCTTCTAAAAGGATGTGATACCTTCCTCCCAGGTTCTTCCTCCTTCAACTTATCTTTGAGATGCTCAAACATCCCATTCCTTATCGTAGGAGTTGGGTAATGAAACATTCCTCCTAGGATTTATTCCTCTATGTTTTGATGCATCCATGCAATATTGATCAGTATTCGATATAAGGAATGATATATCTTCATTATTTCTGGTTCATCTCCTTCTCTCTCCTTTTCCTTTTTATTGAATTTTTACCCCGTGTTCCTAATTGGTTTTTTCATGGGTGTTGGCCAATGTGGTGTTGTCCCTGCATCCTCAGGTGGGTAAAGTTGTCATAGGGGAGGATATCGTAACCCGTTCTGTGGCTCATTCTCATATAAAGAACGTCAAGAACTATTTGAGGTAGGGTATATGTTGGTTCTCTTTTCTTTTATATAAAACTGTATAGTTAGCATGTTTTATCCCACTGAATCACAATGGAATTGGCATAATAAATATTTGAACCGGATAAATAAATTGATACTAATTGTATATTATTGTCTCTTGTTTTGATAGATAGTGTGATATCGAATCTTTTTTGTTTATCCTTTCATTCTTTATGGAAATTTGTAAAGAATTTAAATCTGGAATTAATTCATAACTATTTATATAAAGATAATGAGGCATGTAAATGAATCTAGTTCTTCTTGTTGTAATTTTATGTTAATAAAATTAATACATTAATCATGTTTAATTATTTATTTTAGATTACTGTTTAGGTTTCCCAATGTTGGAAACTACGAATAATAACTCAGTTAATCCAAGCTGGTTTAAAGAACTGGTTGTTTCATAAAATATAATACTTTTAGGGTTCTTGAGTTACCATATTTCTTGTTTCAGGGTCAAGAGTCTTATTGATAAGAAGTTTATTTTTCTTGCTTCTTGTTTAGTTATGTAATCCAGGATGGCTGTTGGGATATGTGGGGGTAGGGAGGCCAATTGGTTGTGGCAGTAGTTGACACCTATAGTGGCGAGATGCAGTTTTTTATACATGTGGGTGTGAAGGGGGGGGGGGACCAGGGATGGTGAAATGGGTAAGATGTGAATGTTTGTATTCTTACTGATTCTTATTGGTTGTTTATCTACTTTACTTTCCCCACTGCTCAAGGAAGACGGTCTTACTTACCCGTCTTCCTAAAGGGGAAAAGATGCACGGGGCATGCCACATGCTTTCCGTGTTTAGCTTCTCAAAGAGAGGAAGAGTCTACGCTCTTGTTATAGGCAGCAAAGACTCAACAGGTAGTTCATCTACTCACCGTGTTGAGCCCCCTTATATTTAGTTTCTTATAATGTTTTTCATGAATTTCTATGAAAATAGGAAAGTAATAATGTTGTTAGTAAATGAATTAAAAAATGATGTTAACCTAGTGGGTTGGAGATTGCGGGGATGCAATGTTGAGGTAAAAATTTAATGGGATAGTGGACTTTGGGTGTGAAGCTATTGAAATTTAATTTGGAATTATTTATGATTAATTTATGTTAAATAATTAATTAAGTTAAATTGAAACTGATAAAAACAAAATTAAGTAAGGTAATAAATCTATTTAAATGGTTGTGTTCTTTTTGGATACCTTGTCTTAGAAGTGGAAGTCGAGAGTTCGAGAGATGTTAGCTGCAGTTGTGTCTAATACTAGGTTATTCCCATAGTATGGTTTTGGGATATAGTATATTCTATACTTTTTGAGTTTCTACACGCTACTCCACCCCGTAAGTCAGAAAAACTTACACCCCAGGGATTCTGATCCCTGTGGGGTGTTTTCCCCAACATTCAGGTGGGAGGAAGGATGGATGACTACCGCCTTTTGCCCCACTCACTTCTCTTGGTAGTTACTTGTGATGGTAGGAACAATGGTTAGATTTCCCCATATATGTGTACAGAGGGATGTAATGTCTTGTGGTTATTCACACACATATAATGTAGATATATTTTCCTATGGACTAATATAGTGGTAACGTGTATATCCTATGATGGCTTGAGGATCCTTACTCGGGGTATGGGATATAATGGATTGAGGTTTAATACACAATGTATGATACACATTAAGTGAGTTTTGGTGGTTCCAGAAACTACCAGGTTACTTTCTTATGAGGATGTGGTGGTGTGGTTGATGAGGTGCATGTTTTCGTGCTTTGCCCAGGTGTCTGCAGGCAAGCCTTTTTTGGAGAGAGGTTCTTAAAATGTGCGATATTGAGGAAAAGCATCAAACTAGGGGGGAAGTAGTTGTGGGGTACCCTTGATATTATTTGTTATATTATATACTCTTGTATGAATTTATTGATTAGAGTATCCATGGTGAGGCTGAAACATAGTATACTTATTTATTTGATACGTTTGTTTTACTTATTGTTCACTGTGCTTTAGTATGCTTTTTGTACTTTTGCACGAGAGGCTCCATGGAGGATCCCACTGAGTATACTATTATACTCACCTTATTTATATATAAACTGTTTTTGGGTCACTTAGAGCAGGTTGGAGATCAAGTTGGGTTCTACCAGCTTGGGGTTACTAGAGTTGTTTGGGCTTGTGGTTGCTACTGTTTTTACATTCTTTTGGGTACTTTCACTTTTCCCCTTCCAGTTGTAGTAGTTTTGCATGACATTACATATGGCACCTGGGTTTTCATCTATATTTCAATCTGAGTTGGAGTTGGTTGGTTTCTATCTTATCTCTCTCTTTAGAATGTGTTTTCTTAGAGGGTAACACCTCTCATCTGTACGTTTAATGTACCCTCAGTTCTAGTTTCCAACCCGGGGCCTACTGGTGGCTGGACTCTGGGGTCATTATCTCACATTTCACATTTCCGGTCTTGGTGGGGTAAACTTTGTGGGGAGTGGGTCGTGACATGTTTCTAATTGGTTTTAATGTATAATTATTTCATTTTTAAATTATTTAAACGAAATTTGGACATTTGAATCAATTTAATAACAACATTTGATATAAAAGTCTAGAAATAATTGGAATTTTTTTACATTAAAAACCTGAATTATTGTCCCATCTATAAGATTAAATTTAAATTAATTTATTCCATTTATGTTATTGGTTTTTAAGAAAATTTATTCCTTAATATAAATAAGAATAATTTTTAATTTCAAATATTGTCAACAATGTTTTTGACAAGAAATATTACTGAAATGGGGTAAAATTATTTACAATGACTAAGTGAAAAATTTGCTTAAAAGGGAGTACTCTGTAATCATAAGGGGACAAATTACCTAAAAACAAGTTCAGAAAATCAATTTTATTGCTATATTTTGACCCTATACACCAGTTTATACAATTTTTACTATTATTCGATCCATGTGACATGGGAAATTTGTGGGTGGCATTCAATTTTTAAAAAATTACAAGAGTTCCACTCCTTATCCACTATAAAAAAGAAAACTCACCCATCCCACATCCTCACACCCCTTAAGACACATTTTATTGACCATTATCTGTCCAAATAGCTCCTAAAATTCAGTCCCCTAAACCTAGTAGCCTTTCATTAGGAATAATTCCATCCAAAGAATCGTATTGGTGAATCCAAAAGGAGTTACCTGAATAAATTGTAACTTCATTCCATGAGTTCCTTTATTTTATTTTCATTATCATCTTCCTCATATTATATTATTACATGACTAAATAATCACATAGTATAATCAACATTTTGGATTTATTTTAAATAACATGACATCGTAAAATTAGACACACATCAATCTTATGGGTAACTAACTTTCCATTATTTGGTACAAAGAACTACCACATCATGAAACGACATTTTTAATTTATACTTTAACTCCTTTCATGGTGGGAAATTATGATTCAAACACTATTTATATATGATATATATGATATTTATTAGGTATTTATTCATATTTAATTCTTTTATAACACTTATTGTTATACATTACAATTTTTGTAAATGCAATAACATCGTTTGTTGAAGTGTAGACTACCAACCCCTCAAAGTGATGTGATATGTTCACACACAACATGGAACATAATATGGATGAGTTTAGGTAAATATATGTGAAATACATAACTTATAAATGATATTGATTAAATAATTTTATTTTTTGTAAATTTTTACCATAATTTTATTCAACACTATTCTACACACTAAAAAAGTTATAACGTCGTTCATGGACGTGTGGAAAACCACATATGAGAAGTGATGTGATTCCATTTACATAAAAAACATTCTATATATAAGTATATATGATTAACTAATATTGTATATATAATATAATTATCAGTTTTTAATGATAAATTTTTCTAAATATTATTTCTATAACAATCAATGAAAAAATAGAATGTTACTCATTCTTGTAAACAGACTATCGTCTCCATGATTGTAATGTTGGTTCATTTTTCATAACGATATTTAATGATTTTTTTAAAAGTTTATTTTAGGTATATATATGATAATTATTTCATTATTATTACTCTATATTGTTTCCTATAATTACCCATTTGACCATAGTTTACCATCCGAAGCCGTTTTGAAAAATGAACCTAGAATGGTCAAAACACCAGACATAATTTTAATGGATTATATAGCTGTATAAAACATTTTAATAAGTGAACTAAAAGTAAAAAATAATATTTAAAAATATTCTCAAGAAATTATATTATTAATATAATTGTATTATTCAAGAAGTCAAAGACATATATGACATATTGGACCCAAGGTAAGGGATTTCATCTCAATCTTTTTTCATTGAGGCAGTTCTTGATTATATATACCATAATTCTATTTAAAGTGTATATACTACTTCTCTGATATTATATATATATATTTTATCTTATATCCTGTCTTTTAATGTTTTTTTAAATTTTAATCTTTTATAGGTATTATTGTTTAACTATTCAAAGTGGTACGTTACACTTTGAATATTTAAAGATGAGATTTCATAATATTTTCTCCATCAAAATATTCCTGATTTTATTTTAAATATTTACATGTATGGATATAAAGGGTATATAATCTGAATAATATTTATATTTTTAATGTCATGAAAGTATTTTTGAACTTGAGTTTTATTATATTGTTTTCATGGAACATTTTAACTAACAATGAAATTAATGTTCAATTATTTACATACACAAAGAAATGATATTTCCACCACTTTGAAAATTATTTTATTTTTGGATTAATTTACAAGATTTCAATTATTCACAAATGAAAATCCTTATTATACTTTTTGTGTAATTGTTTTATTCAAAATTGGTTATTAAAATTGATTTATTATTCAAATACCATGAAATGTGTTCTTGTGATTTAAAATAAAATTTTATGATAGAAATGATGAAAATTGTATAATTTTATATGATATGATTATATAATTGTACTTATATATTTTATTAGTGGTTCCATAATAAAACAATGAAGGGTGTATCTTTGATAACCCAATGATGGGTGGGTCCATAATTTTCCACCAATGCATTGGTTATGGAAGTCATTCGTATGGTTATTCCATTTGTAAGACTGAAATATATGGTTGTCGAACGTATAATTATTCTATTTATAAGAGTGACACATATAATTATATTTCAAGTTATCATTATATATTTTATATTCTTTTATGGGTTTTATTATAATCATATGATTATTAAAAAGTACTAAATGAGATTGTTATCAATGAAATTTGTTACTAATTATCAAGGTTAAAAGAATTACTTCATGTTAATGTTTTCATATGTTCTAAATATTTATAAATGGTCTAATGGTTTGCTTATATTTTTATACCATACTGATATTTTTATTCAAAACACACATTTTTGATTTTTTTTATGAATTGAGGATGGTTATGGTACTAATATAATTCATGTTGATAGTCGTAATGAGTTTTCATAAAAGAGATCATGATTTAATATTTTACGGTTTTCTATCATGGAAAAAATAGATATTGATCGGAAGTGTCCACTTTATATTTTGTGGTTTTATTATGCGTGAAATATTTATAAATTCTCTAATACAATAAATCAAAAATATCATAATTATGATACAATGTAAAATTCATTACTTAACAAAATATTATATAATGATTTAAGGATGGGTCCTTATAGTTTATATCAAATTAATGATTTAGAAATATTTAGAGTTTAGGATAATATTTATATCATTATTTGAGATGAATTTTTAATATTATTAATTAAAATATGATATAGAATATTAGATATTGATATTTTGATTCATCTAACGAATCATTTCCCATAATGGTATTCCATAGTGGAAACAAGAAATTTGTAGTGAGAAGGCTCTGGTAGGAACATGTCCTTCTAAATCCATATCTCAAGATGGTTGGAGAAGGAACTGTGAAGTTTGTTATAGAGATGGATTAGATAACATATCCTATTAATGGTTTTGGTGTCCTTGAAATAGAGGAACTAGATCTACAACATAGAAAAATAATGATATTGAATCATTTTATGTTACAAAATCTCGCATCATTCAGAGGATCATATGTACTCGTGATATCTAAAGGATATATTAAATCCAAAGAATATAATTTTGATGTAATGGGTTATTTGGATCAATAAAATAAAACTCTTGAAATTTATCATCGTGAAGGTGAATCCGATCAGTGGTGGAAAATGGTGAAGAACATAAGAGAAATTGAAGATATATATTCCATGTAATGGGATGAATTTTAGATTATATCATTTGACAAATATTTTGATATTGTTTTTTGAATTATGATTGAAAAAACTCTTGGAATGGATACAAAATGAGGATGATTATACGGATGAATATGAAGAATGATTCACTCGACTGGAAAGTTATTTTCAAAATTTTATCTGAGATATTTATATCTAGATAAGTCTATTTTACATTGGATTTTACCTAAGATATAGAATGCCATTGGCTACTCTTGAGATCAAGAGATGTGATAATCATTTTTGATGTGCTGAGAAGGTAGAAATGGATTTTTTTATTGATCACATGTCTTATGAAAATAAGAAATAAAAGAGTTCTAGTTGGAAATCAATGCGAAATCAATCATAAAATGATGTTTGGGGGTTAGAAAACAAAACTAACATCTTCTAAGTTGTGTGATAAAAATTATCCTAGAGAATGTAATGAAAAATATGTGAAGTTCTTTTGAAGTTTTACGATTGGGCATATTGTACATGATTATACGAAAGATGATCATACAATAAATTAATGGACAATAGTAATATGTCTTCATTTCAATATTTTAGGTTATTATTATAATGTGTTTCTAATGTTTATTAACTATGAGAGAAACTAGCTAGATCAAATGAAAAAGGGCATTGAAAAATAAATTACTACTACCTCATTTGATTTTGGATTGTCAAATTCAGTTGTGAAATGTATGTTTCAGGTTAATTCTAATCATTCCAATACACAAATTTATACTCGATATTAACATTATATAAATTATGAGAATTTTCCTAGAGATGTGGGTATACAATCTCTTGAATGTATGATAAAACTTTTTGTATAAAAATTTAGAGGGAGTATTAGATCATTGAAGAGTTATAAGATGATTCATATTTTCATTAGTGGGATACTATTTCCCCCAATCAATGTCCAACATCCCTTACTAGAGTTTCATATCGTTATGGATCTGGATTGGCATTATCTTTATCATGATAAAAAATATTGTAAAGCCAAGAATTTTTTATTAAATTATTTCATAAGTTTGATATTATAATAAGAATTTATGAAATTTATTAAATATGGATGTGACTGTAGTATTTATATTGTCACTGAAAGTAATGAAATTGTTTTGATTAGTGAAATCACAATAGTGAATAAATTTATGGATGGTTTTCTTATTAATTTTCTGGTGTGGTTCTCGATTAGGATGTTGAATTTACTATTGATTTAGTTCCAAATGTTATGCTTGTTTCTAAACCCCCTTATATAATGTTTCAAGAATAACATGTGTAATTGAAAAACTAGTTGAAAATATTTCTTGGTAATGGTTTTATTCGACCCATCACTTCACAGCACGGTGATGCTATATTATTTGTGAAAAATAAAGATGGTTCTATGAGTCTTTTAATTGATTATAAAACCATGTATAAAATCAATATTTTAAAAATTTATCATTTTCTAAATATGGTTGATTAGATTGATTAGATACATGGTGGAAATTATTTTTCAAAGATTTATCTATGGTCTGGGTAGAATTAGCTAATGGTGAATGAGGATGACATTCCAATTATTGCATTTCAGATCAGATATGTGAATTATGAATTTTTATTTATTCCCATAGGGTTATTTAATGTAGTTTATGTAATTATTAATCATATTAATATAGTCTTCCATTATTTTTGTATCAGTTTTTTATTGTGGTCATAGATGATATTTGGGTATATTATAAAAAACATGAGGTACATGAAGGATAATTAAGTATTTTATAACTCTTAAAAAAACCTATATATAATTTTAGTAAGAAATAATATTATTTTAAATAAATATAATTCCATGGATATATTGTTTCTAATGATAGAATAACATTTTACCATTATAAATTTTTTTTGAAGAGTCTCCAGGGCCTACCAATGTTACTGAGATTCGTATTTTTATTTGATTAGTGGATTTTTACCAATTCTTTACTGAAACCATTCTTAGTAATCTAGACCACTAACTAAGTTAACATGAATGGGAGTTAGGTTCCACTGGAAATAATAATTTAATGTTTGTTTTTGGGAACTGAAAAGAATTATTCTCCAAGATCATTTTTCCCTTCCATCCTGAAATGGTGAATTTTCCATCTATAGTGATTGTTCATTAAATGGAATTAGTAGTGAATTGATGAATAATTAATATTTAATTGATTATTATTCATTTCAGTTGAAAACTCTTGAGTGAAATTACCCTTCATATGATTTGGATTTTGTTGATGTAGTTTTTGAATTAAAATTTTGGTGGCATAATTTTAATTGGTTGAATTGTGAAATATATATCGATCCAAAAAAAATAATGTCTATATTGACTCAAATAGAGAGAAACATTAGAATAAGATAAAGAAGATAACTAATAATGGATTATGATATCATGATTTCATATCATCATGGAAAATAAAATAGGTTAGCTGATGCATTTAGTCGAAACAATAATGCTACATTTCTCATGTTATGTTTGGAGCATGATCCTTTGGTTAATGATTTGATGAATTTTAGCTTAGATTTTCTAGATGCATAGAAATTCCCTATTTTCATTTAGGTTTCAATGCAGTAAACTCTTTCAGACATAATCAAGACAGACATATGGTGGATCAAACATTTCATGAAAATGTAGAATCCGTAAATAATGGTAAGATTCCTGATTGTATTATTGATGATGATTTTTCATAAGGATTTGGGAAAATATTATGTGTGAATTTTGATTCATAATTGATGAAATATTCCTTGAGTGAAGCTCATAGTTCTTCATTTCCCATTAATCCACGTAGTACTACAATGTATAGATACCTTCAAAAGTGTTGTTGGTTCCATTGAATCAAATTTGATATATCTAAATTTACCATGAAGTGTTTTCATTTTCAATAGGTTAAAGAAGAGATATAGTTACTGAAGGGGATGCTACAACTTTTTCCAATTTCTGAAAGTAAATGAGAGATGTTATCAATGGATTTCATGGTGTTATTGCCTTATAATTCAGAAGTTAATAATGTGATTTGGTTTATTATTGACCAAATAACTAAATAATTACATTTCATTCAACTTATAATAATAATATATTTGTATTATATTTATAGACTATGTCTAAATGTGATTATTAGTTTATATGTTGTGTCACTATGCGCTATATCAGACCATGATCCCAAGATCACATTTAATTTTTTGAATGGACTTTAGAAGTTGTTGGGTACTAAATCATATTTCAGCACATCTTTTCATCACTGATCCATTGGATTGTATTAGTGGATGATTTACACATTGGTAGATATGTTTTGTTCTTAATAAATGGAATAATACGGAAATTGGGATCAACATATTTCTATAGATTATTTTTAATAAAATAACATTTTTCATTCTAGTATATAGATGGAACCTTGTCAAGAATTATATGGAAAGTGGATTCAAACACTAGGGTTTGGGGATGATGTAGTTGAATGGAAGTTAATGAGACTAGAGTTTTTATAGGAATCAATAGTGAAATTTAAGTTGATTCAGAAAACCATGAGGAAAATAAAATGTAGAAAAATGTGTCATGAAGATAACTTGAGAAAAGATATTTATTGTGAGGTAAGTGGTCAGGTATTTTAAACATTTTCCTCAGTGAACAGTGTCATCCATTTTGGTATAAATGGGATGTTAAATCCACAGTTCGTTGGACCACATGAAATCCAATATAATGTTGGAATAGTTTCCTATAGATTGTACTTACCACCGAGTTTATCCTATGTACTTAATGAATTTAATCTTTCAATGATTGTCATATATTTACCAAAATCATCTCATTTTTTGATCCCTTAAGTAGTTTAGCCAGAAGATAATGTTTCTTATGAGGGGAAACCAGTTCTGATTCATGGACATATAGATATAGTCTTGTAGAACAAGGTAATTCACTAGTTTATGGTTTTATAGAGTATCCATATGGTTCAATAAGAAACATTAGAATCTGAAAAATCATTGAGGAAAAAATTTCTCCACATATTATATGAATGATTAGAATTGTGAGGACCTAATTTCCCAAAGTGAGGATGGATATAACATCCCTGGTAATGGTAGAAAAAATTAATTTTTTCTTTTGTAATATTTATTAATTAGATAGTAATTTTCCCATAAATTGGTTTATTTATACTACACTATACATGACACAGAACAACTATTTTTTTCATAATATTACATATCACACAAGACTCAGATAGGCCGAACAATAATATACTTTTGATATTATAATTTTAAGGGGTAATTATTTCCCATAAATTTTGTAAACAAGAATTAATATGGATATATATAATATTTTTTAAATTTTTTAAATTTTTTTTACATTCACCCAATAAATTTTATAGGCTTAAAATAAGAATTGATCCCACATTCAGCAGAAAAATCCATATATAATTAAAAGGTGGTTTTAATGACTTTAAATAGGGAACCCTTTTTAAATATTATTTATAAAATTGTAAAAACTATTATTTAAAAAAATAACCATAATTTTTTAAATTTATATATTATAATTTTTATTGGATTAATTTATTGTATTTTTCTAAGAATTACATATTTTGATGAAAAGTGAATAACACTTAATATTAATTGGAAATTATTTTCTTTTTTAATTTAATTTTATAGATAAATTATTTTTTCAATTGGTATTATTGTATAATTATATAAAATATAAATAATATAAACCAATTTGTGTCATTGGAACCACTTTGATCATTAAATTGGAAAAAAATGTAGCAAACTTTTTAACATTTTTAACTTAAAAAACAAGCATTATTGTAACGCCCCGACCCCAGCTACCCAGAGTCGGTGCATTACTTCGTAACATTGGCATGATCACAAAAGATCAAGTCTCGAAAGACCGATTAGTTTAGTAGCCTTGGAAACACTAGATACATTCGTAAACGTTACATTACATCATAAAGTGAAAAAATACAATAACATAGTCTCCATAGTCCACACTTCTATCCTCTTCGGACTATCCCTGCAGGTCATTCATAAAATACTTCTTCACATCCTGGAAATATTAAAACATTGAAAGGGGTGAGCTCAGATGCTCAGTAAGGATAACAATATAGTGGAATCTTTCATCAATAAACATTAACATTTAAGGCAATGTATAACTAAAACAAAAGCCTTTTAAACATGAACTTCAACATAATATGGAAAAAGTAAAATGAGATAATGCCATTTACTTCTTCACATGGATATTCTACTGGTCGAACAATCACATGCAATATCAATAACCACTTTCATAATGATGGAATGCATAATGCCAGACTATCATAACCACGTAGTCAAGGACTCGTGCCAAGACCACAAATAAGATTTTGTCAAGGCCTTGTGCCAAGACACTAGTCTGTCTCATGAGACCTGCCGATGCATCGAGGATCTATAGCGGGCTCCACCCGTCACTTATTAAGTCCAATGCATTCCTCATATGAATAGGTTTAAACATATCATAAACCATAACATAATCGAATCACATAAAACATGCATAAAGGAAACATAACATTTCCACATTTAAATCACAAGATATCAATACAACACATTGATATAATAAAAAAACTTTCAAAACCATTTTCAAAACCATAATAAAAGAAAGTTAAAACTTTGTATTTATTTTTCATTAAAAAAAGTGATGGCTTGAGAGGAAGCTGAAACTCAAATAATGGTCACGGCGGCGGAGAAGTCGTTGTCGCCGCAAAAGTATGGAAATAAAAACATTCCCTTTTTTCGTTTAGCAAAACGCTTCGTATAAAAAAAAATTCCGTTTGAATAAACATAAAAGTCAAAGGGGTTTATACACCGTATAAAAGAAAGTTGTGTATAAATCCAAATATGCCTCAATGAAAGGGGATTGAGACGAAGTCCTTACAAAGATCATTTTTAAAATAAAATAGATATATTATGTGTATTCACTATAGGTACACATAAAGAAAGTAAAAATACAAAATAAGACATAATAATATCATGACATAATTTGAAAGTAGGAGATTAACCCAAAGAATGGAAGTTGGGTTAAGAAGTTCCCTTACCTCATGTCCGACTTGACTCAACCGTTCTTTAACCTCCTGAATAATAAACTAGAGTTAATATATACCTTATTAAGAACCATTTTTAATTTCATTATCCTTTTTATATCACTTATTACAATGTTATGAACATTATGTAATTATTTAATTTAATAATGGTCGTTTTGTCGATCTTTGTTACTTGAGTCAACAATAAATTTCTTATAATTACAAGTTGTTTATGTGGTAGAATATCCATTATCTCCAGAATTATATTCATGATTTAGATGTCATATATATCATATATATCCAGTATATACATTCATTTATAATATTACGTAACATTTAGAGGTAAGAAATGAAATGCACCATTCATGGAGACGGTAAGCCGTACGTACGCATGAACGCTACTTTCATTTCTATTTCATATTTAATGGAACGAAATCATAATGATATAAGTGTATAATATAATTCCAGTATAATATAGTGTATAATACCATTTACTCCATCCTTTATACATCCCACATATGGCATTAATGATTCAAATCACTTTGAGGGGGCGGTAGTCCGCACTTCCTAAAATGAAATTATCGCGTTTTACCCATAATGGAAAACATAAAGTATCCCATAAATGATAAATACAGAAGCATAAGTAAAACATAAACATATTATATATCATATATAAAAATAGTTACATCTTAATGGCCACCTTTGAAGGTGTTATATGAGTGTTGAACAATCATCGTTTCGTGAGGCAGAAATTCGCCATCCACAGAAACCGTATGTTCTTTAACCATTAGATGTAGGTGTGTGTAAGTGTAGCTATAATCCTTCTTATAACAACATCCTAGTATATTTAGGATACTGGTGTTGTTACAAAAGAAATTAATAAAATAGTTTAGGGGGTTGGAGAAGAAAAATAAACAAAACAACATTAGAGAAGACATTACCTCAAAATCGGGTAACTCTTTTTGATTTGAGCCAAAGGCTTCCTTGAGAAGTGTTATGCCCAAAGGGAGGCTTCTAGGAGTAATAGGGGGAAGTTGGGAGAGTATTTGGGCAGAGTTTGGCCGAGCCAAATGGCTTGAAGGTGTGAATAAGGTGGAAGAGGTGGGGGCCTTTTATAAGTGTAGAGGAGGGGCTTTTTGGAAAGATTGAAATGTTACATTATTACACAATGATTTTCGGATTCTAAATGTCCCACACTTATATAATTCGTGTATAAGGTGATAAGGGTTCTAAATCTACCCATCCAATAGTCTTTGGACAAGTGTATGCCTTGGATTTTGCATTATCTTTTCATATTATTAAAATCGTTAAATAATAAGGTCATCACTGCATCATAATGATGTCATAAATAATTTAATTTATTTAATCTCTCAAAATTATAAAAAAATACTATGATGTAGGAAATCTTTTTAGCTTTCTAATGAATATTTATAATCAAAATTTGGACTTTTGTAATCCCACGTAAAAATTGTTTTAGTAAAACATTTTATGTTTGTGTCATTTTTTTACTTTAACATTAAATAAAAGGTGTTTATGTCATTTTCTAACTAAAGTGGCTCCATGGGGTCCCCAATTTGACCCATGGGTTGTCTTGGTCGGACATGACTCATCTAATAGGAGTAGGACAAGTGTCATGCTCATCTCATATTATTAAAACATTATTTTTACCTTAAACTACACTAATTACCTCTAATCGCGATTAAGAACTTAAAAGTTACTATTCACCAAAAATTATTTTAATCTTATTGAACCACATTTTACTTCTTAATGACAACCATGTATGTCGGATTTTTGAAAATCAAATCACAGAAGTGGTAATATTTCATTTAAATGAAAAATCAGTTATTTAACTACCACTTAGTGGTTTCACTATTCATCAAAATTTGAAGTTTTTCAGAATAAGGCCAAAATTTCACCCTAAGCTATAATTGATATTCCGAATTCAAAAATGATGTCTATTTTACAAAATTCCAAACATATAAGTTGCATTAATTAATTTTATTATTAATTCCCGCTGTTACAACAAATAGCGTGTTTTTAAGAAACAATTTATATCAAAAGATTGGCAATTGTTTATGTGCAATTTCAATGTTAAATTAATTCTAATGACCACCATTGGATAAAATTGTAAAAATATATTCTAATTATACTTTAAAACCACAAAATAGTATAATTTATCACTATAAATTATTTTGATTAAAAAAGTTGTTTTTAAGTATTTTTCACTATTCATAAAAAATTAGAAGTTCTCAGAAAAATACCAAAAATTCAACATAGGATAATTTCAATATTATGAATACAAAAATGAAGTCCATTTTGAAATATAAGATTTCTATAATTTTAGAAAGTGGTTTTTACTATTCATAACGGCTACTTTGATTAGTCACGGTGTTTTAGAACTCGAACTTGCGTACAATGCAAGCTATTGCATTATTGAAAGAGAGGCGTATCGTGGAAGCTCGGGGTGTTACATTCTCCCCTCCTTCAATAAATTGCGTCCTCGCAATTTGATATTTTTCTTTGAAAATAAAAGGTTGAAAAGAGAAAATACCTTTGAGGAAAACCCACATCGGAAATAAGGTTAATAAATATATAACATTAAAAGAAAGCAGGATAAGTACAAAGCTCACCCGATATAGCCCATTCTAGGATTCTATGAAAATATGGATATGGAAGAAAAACAAACCATCAAGGTCTGATGGAGAGTTATAGAAAACAAGATTAGGAGAAAGTTTAACCACAAGAAAATCACAAACTTGTGATTGGTTAAACGGTCATTGAATCCCCAGTTGGAAAAGTTAACCGACAACATTTTTGTTTTATGTTACCTTTTATAATGTTGAGGAATTTATTTAGTAGATTTACTAAGAACGTAAGGGAATATACATACTTGTTATGTATACTTTCATTTGTTAATAAATTTTTACCACAAACCCAACTTTTACTCCAAATGGTAACGGAACTCAAAAATATTCTATTTATCCTAATTGTATAAGGTTCTAAATGTTAACACATACCATTTAGATTAGTAAAACTATTTTGTAATAACCAGGGACTTCCTGTAGGCTAGTGGTAGGAAATAAAGGCTTGTCGCACTATGGTTGTGGGTTCGATTCCTGCAGCTTTGTCCGACGTGATGGGTTATTCCCCACCCTGCAGGTTGTCCTTTTCCTAAAAATATAGTACTATACTATTCCAAAAATAATCTTCATAAATGTTTTAACCTTAAACAATACTATCCAAAGTTCAACTTAATCCACTCCAACCTTTATAGTTATCCAAAATACCTTCGTCCAGACTTTCTCTAAAAGGTCTCTAAATTCCAAAATCAATTGTAACATCAGATTCCCCAAACAAAGAAAAGTTTCTCTTATTGTCACATACTAAGAATATGATTACCTTAATCATATTAAAACCTTACTGAAACCAACAAGTACTACAGTACAATCCATATATATATCACATTATTCTTATAACCAGAATATAATCCTTGAGTCCAAAAGCACCAATACATTAATTATTCTACTTCAACTGTAGTCACAACATAAGATTGGCCTTGATCCCTTGGCCTTTTCTGAGGTAAGTTTCCTTGATGCTTAGGACATTCATTTTCATAATGCCCTGTTTCCCTACAATTGTAGCATTCAACTTTGACAGCCTCTTTCTTTCCCTTGCAATCACGAGCCTGGTGACCCTTTTCTCCACATTTATAACAAACTCCCATTCCTTTTAGGCAAGTACCAGGGTGATTCTTCCCACAATTATCACATAATGGAAAATCCTTCTTTCCCTTTTTCCTTTTATCTGTCTCTTGTTCCACCGTTCTCTTCTTCCCTTTCTTTACTTTGTTGTCATAAGACTTAGAGAATTCCTTTTCTGTCTTGATAGCACACGAGACAATATCTTCGTATGATGAGAAGGATTGTGATACTAAAGCTCGACGGAGAAATGGTTTTAACCCATCAAAGAAACGATAAATCTTACTCCTTGGGTTACGTATATAATCGGCAGCATGCCTCGCTAACCTTGTAAAGTTAGCCTCATACTTTGCGACATTCTCATCCTCCTTCTGCCTCAAACTCAGAAATTTCCTTTCCATATCTGCTCGATGGTCACGAGGAAAGTATTTTTCTAAGAAAAGCTCTTTGAACTCCCTCCATTCCATATTTGATACATCATCATCTTCCTTTGTGTTTTGAATCAGCGACCACCACTGATCGGCATCTCCAGTGAGGCGGTAAACTGCCATGACAACCTTCTCCCTTTCACTACTACCCAAGGCATGGAATATTTTCTATAAGGAATTTATCCATTGCTCAGCTAATATAGGATTTGTACTCCCATTGAATTTTGGTGGTTGTTGCCTCATGAAACGGTCTAGCATTGATCCTCCACGTTGCGGATCAGGGTGCTCCATACGTGTAAGGTTATTATTCATAACCTGAGTGAGTTGTCCCAGTATGGTAATAAGTTGATCAGCACCAGTTGTATCTCCATATCCACAATAATTATCTTGAGAAGGAGGGAAATCCCTACACGGAGTTCGTACATTGATACGGTTTCCATTCCTTCCACTAGGCGCCATTTCTAAACAATGGCATAAACTAGATTAGTTTATGAATCAAAATACATAATTCCATACTTATAAAATACTTAACATAAATTGAACTATTTATGGATATAATCCATAATCATAAAAATGTTTTCTTTGAGGAAGTATATACTCATAAACCCTTTATAATGATTTGTAAAGAAAATGAGAGTTATCCTAAGCATATCCCCCGGGAGTGTCGTAACCAAGAGTGCAGCAAGACCCGTTGTCGTGTACCAGTTCCCATTCGAGTCTAGCTCAAAGCAGTGTTTTCGGGTTTTACCCCTAGGTACATCTGTGCCAGAGCCGCCTCTACCTGCTCGTATCCAGACAGGGATGTATTGCTCGGGAAACTCACAACATCTCTATAATACCAAAATTCTAGGAAGTTCTTCTATACTAATCCTCAAAGTCTATCTTTGGGCTATGTGCTCTAATCAGAGTTTATCTAAATATAGCTTCCAAGGTTAGTACTAAACTGCCTCTGATACCAACTGTAACGCCCCGACCCCAGCTACCCAGAGTCGGTGCATTACTTCGTAACATTGGCATGATCACAAAAGATCAAGTCTCGAAAGACCGATTAGTTTAGTAGCCTTGGAAACACTAGATACATTCGTAAGCGTTACATTACATCATAAAGTGAAAAAATACAATAACATAGTCTCCATAGTCTACACTTCTATCCTCTTCGGACTATCCCTGTAGGTCATTCATAAAATACTTCTTCACATCCTGGAAATATTAAAACATTGAAAGGGGTGAGCTCAGATGCTCAGTAAGGATAACAATATAGCGTAATCTTTCATAAATAAACATTAACATTTAAGTCAATGTATAACTAAAACAAAAGCCTTTTAAACATGAACTTCAACATAATATGGCAAAAGTAAAATGAGATAATGCCATTTACTTCTTCACATGGATATTCTACTGGTCGAATAATCACATGCAATATCAATAACCACTTTCATAATGATGCAATGCATAATGCCAGACTATCATAACCACGTAGTCAAGGCCTCGTGCCAAGACCACAAATAAGATTTTGTCAAGGCCTTGTGCCAAGACACTAGTTTGTCTCATGAGACCTATCGATGCATCGAGGAGCTATAGCGGGCTCCACCCGTCACTTATTAATTCCAATGCATTCCTCATATGAATAGGTTTAAACATATCATAAACCATAACATAATCGAATCACATAAAACATGCATAAAGGAAATATAACATTTCCACATTTCAATCACAAGATATCAATACAACACATTGATATAATAAAAACACTTTCAAAACCATTTTCAAAACCAAAATAAAAGAAAGTTAAAACTTTGTATTTATTTTTCATTAAAAAAAGTGATGGCTTGTAGAGGAAGCTGAAACTCAAATAATGGTCACGGTGGCGGAGAAGTCGTTGTCGCCGCAAAAGTATGGAAATAAAAACATTCCCTTTTTTCGTTTAGCAAAACGCTTCGTATAAAAAAAAAATCCGTTTGAATAAATATAAAAGTCAAAGGGGTTTATACACCGTATAAAAGAAAGTTGTGTATAAAACCAAATATGCCTCAATGAAAGGGGATTGAGACGAAGTCCTTACAAAGATCATTTTTAAAATAAAATAGATATATTATGTGTATTCACTATAGGTACACATAAAGAAAGTAAAAATACAAAATAAGACATAATAATATCATGACATAATTTGAAAGTAGGAGATTAACCCAAAGAATGGAAGTTGGGTTAAGAAGTTCCCTTACCTCGTGTCTGACTTGACTCAACTGTTATTTAACCTCCTGAATAATAAACTAGAGTTAATATATACCTTATTAAGAACCATTTTTAATTTCATTATCCTTTTTTATATCACTTATTAAAATGTTATGAACATTATGTAATTATTTAAGTTAATAACGGTCGTTTTGTCGATCTTTGTTACTTGAGTCAACAATAAATTTCTTATAATTACAAGTTGTTTATGTGGTAGAATATCCATTATCTCCAGAATTATATTCATGATTTAGATGTCATATATATCATATATATCCAGTATATACATTCATTTATAATATTACGTAACATTTAGAGGTAAGAAATGAAATGCACCGTTCATGGAGACGGTAAGCCGTACGTACGCATGAACGCTACTTTCATTTCTATTTCATATTTAATGGAAAGAAATCATAATGATATAAGTGTATAATATAATTCCAGTATAATATAGTGTATAATACCATTTACTCCATCCTTTATACATCCCACATATGGCATTAACGATTCAAATCACTTTGAGGGGGCGGTAGTCCGCACTTCCTAAAATGAAATTATCGCGTTTTACCCATAATGGAAATCATAAAGTATGCCATAAATGAGAAATACAGAAGCATAAGTAAAACATAAACATATTATATATCATATATAAAAATATTGAAATCTTAATGGCCACCTTTGAAGGTGTTATATGAGTGTTGAACAATCATCGTTTCGTGAGGCAGAAATTCACCATCCACAGAAACCGTATGTTCTTTAACCATTAGATGTAGGTGTGTGTAAGTGTAGCTCTAATCCTTCTTATAACAACATCCTAGTATATTGAGGATACTTGTGTTGTTACAAAAGAAATGAATAAAAAGATTTTAGGGGGTTGGAGAAGAAAATAAAACAAAACAACATTAAAGAAGACATTACCTCAAAATCGGGTAACTCTTTTTGATTTGAGCCAAAGGCTTCCTTGAGAAGTGTTATACCCAAAGTGAGGCTTCTAGGAGTAATAGGGGGAAGTTGGTAGAGTATTTGGGCAGAGTTTGGCTGAGCCAAATGGCTTGAAGGTGTGAATAAGGTGGAAGAGGTGGGGGCCTTTTATAAGTGGAGAGGATGGGCTTTTTTTGGAAAGATTGAAATGTTACATTATTACACAATGATTTTCGGATTATAAATGTCCCAAAATTATATAATTCTTGTATAAGTTGATAAGGGTTATAAATCTACCCATCCAATAGTCTTTGGACAAGTGTATGCCTTGGATTTTGCATTATCTTTTCATATTATTAAAATCTTTAAATAATAAGGTCATCGCTGCATCATAATGATGTCATAAATAATTTAAGTTATTTAATCTCTAAAAAATATAAAAAAATACTATGATGTAGGAAATCCTTTTATCTTTCTAATTAATATTTATAATCAAAATTTGGACTTTTTTAATCCCACGTAAAAATTGTTTTAGTAAAACATTTTATGTTTGTGTCATTTTTTACTTTAACATTAAATAAAAGGTGTTTATGTCATTTTCTAACTAAAGTGGCTCCATGGGGTCCCCAAGTTGACCCATGGGTTGTATTGGTTGGACATGACTCATCCAATAGGAGTAGGACAAGTGTCATGCTCATATCATATTATTAAAATATTATTTTTACCTTAAACTACACTAATTATCTCTAATCGTGATTAAGAACTTAAAAGTTACTATTCACCAAAAATTATTTTAATCTTATTGAACCACATTTTACTTTATAATGACAACCATGTATGTCGGATTTTTGAAAATCAAATCACAGAAGTGGTAATATTTCATTTAAATGAAAAATCAGTTATTTAACTACCACTTAGTGGTTTCACTATTCATCAAAAATTGAAGTTTTTCAGAATAAGGCCAAAATTTTACCCTAAGCTATAATTGATATTCCGAATTCAAAAATGATGTCTATTTTACAAAATTCCAAACATATAAGTTGAATTAATTAATTTTATTATTAATTCCCGCTGTTACAACAAATAGCGTGTTTTTTAGAAACAATTTATATCAAAAGATTGGCAATTGTTTATGTCCAATTTCAATGTTAAATTAATTCTAATGACCACCATTGGATAAAATTGTAAAAATATATTCTAATTATACTTTAAAACCACTAAATAGTATAATTTATCACTATAAATTATTTTTATTAAAAAATTTGTTTTTAAGTATTTTTCACTATTCATAAAAAATTAGAAGTTCTCAGAAAAATACCAAAAATTCAACATAGGCTAATTTCGATATTATGAATACAAAAATGAAGTCCATTTTGAAATATAAGATTTCTATAATTTTAAAAAGTGTTTGTTACTATTCATAACGGCTACTTTGATTAGTCACGGTGTTTTAGAACTCGAACTTGCGTACAATGCAAGCTATTGCATTATTGAAAGAGAGGCGTATCGTGGAAGCTCGGGGTGTTACAATTATCATCTCATCCAAGAGATTAAATTTATATTAATTTATAAAAATTATGTGATTAGAACATGGTAAATTGTATTTTATATTTGTAATCAACATAATTTATAATGGATAATAATTTTAAATTATTTTGCGACCAAATATTTTTGTGAAATTGAATAAAATTATGTATAATGATTAAGAGAAAATGTAGCTAAAAATGGACAAATGGTTTATATTAAGGGCCTATCTGGCTTAGAAACGTGTCCAAAAATATATTGCATTCCAATATTTCTTCCCTGAACTCAATTTACCTAATTTTTACCATTTTTTGGATCCAATTTACATAGTTAAAACATTGGTATAATTCCATTTCCAAAAAAAATACAAGATTGTCACTCCACTATAAAAAGGCACTCACCCCCCTCCCCCCCCTCACATCCTCACACCTCTAAAGACACATTGGATCAACCAATAAACACCAAATATCCACTCAACATCCCAAACCTCTTCCCAAAATCCTTTAATTTTGTATGAACTCCATCTAAGGAATCCCTTTGATGAAAATTAAATGGTTTTACCCGAATTAGAGGTAACACCCTTCTCAATATTTTTTTTTATTTTAATTATCCACCCCAATAAAAATTATTATTCCTTAAATATATAAAAATATAAGTATATTAAATATAAATTAATGTTTTTTGAAAAATATTTTTACCTACCCATACTCACATATCCTACTAATTTGTAATGAAAATTCACTCTTTCATTGGGAAAACTATAATTTCATGAAACGATGTGGATCATTTTTCCTTTACAACAATTAATAGATGGGAATTATTATAGACACAATATTTATATTAGATATAAATTATATTAATTTGTTATTTGTTTTTCTATAATTACATAATAACATGTACCGTTATACATTCCATTTTTTTAAACGTGAGGGCATATTTTTGGAAAGTGTGGAATACCGCCTCCTAAAAGCAATGTGATACATTCACACACTAATGGTACATATTAAGGATGTGTTTAATTAAAAATATCTGACATAAATAACTTTTATATTATATTCAAGACATAAAAAAATGTCTTTAAATATAACATTATAGTTTTAAACACTTTCCTTACACTGAAAAAGCGGCAACATTGTTCATGGATGTGTCCACTACCACCTCTTCAAAGTGATGTGATTACATTTATATCACTAGAATTATATATATATATATAAATTTAAATATGAGTAAATAATATGATATATATGATATAATCATAATTCTACAATGATAATTTTTTATTTACCATCGTTCCATAATGATCATTCAAAATTGAGAATGTTACACTTGCATTTGTACATCCTACTATCTCCATTATTTTGGCGTTGGTTAAAATTTCCAATCCATTATTCATGAGTTTAAAAGTGTTATTGTTGTAATGATATTCTAATTATGTCAGGATTATTATATTGAATATGTTCATGTAATAACTCCTTTGACCAGAGTCGACTTATCAATGATATTTTGACACATAAACCAGTATGGTCAAAACACCAGATGTAAACATAATTTGTAAGGTACTTGTATACACCATTATAAAAAGTGAATTATAATTAAAAATATACATGAAATAGGCTCTCAAACGTAAATATAATTTATAATAATATATTATTCTAGAAATTAAAGAACCATAAGACAATTCAAACCAATGGTAAGTGATTTGTCTCAATCTCCTTTTGTTGATCCATTTCTTGATTTTATTAACCATAATTCTTTCATAAATTGTATATACATCCCCATTGACATTTTATATCACTGAATTATCTATTATTTTTTATTTTATTATTTTTTAAATGTTAATATATCATGGGTCTTATGGTGTAAATGTTCAATTTTGTATGGTACACTTTGAATGTTTAAAGACATAATTTCTATATCGTTTCTCCATGGTAGTATTATTTATTTTATATTAAATTTATATTTATATGTATATAAAATTGGAATAAAGTTTATTTTTTTATATTTTAAATTTTACTCATATATGTTTGAATTTTTTGGTTTTTATAGGGACCATTTTGAGAAAAGGAAAAAATAATGGTCGATTATTAACATACAGAGTGATAATTACCTTTTTCCACAATTAGAATTAATTTATTTTTGGATTCCATAGAAATATTTCACATTAAATTAAATTAAAAAAAACTTTTTTTACTTTTTTGGTATTTTTTATTCAATGTAGGTTTTTTAAAATTGATTGATTATTATAATATCTTCATATTTTTTCTTATGATAGAGATTTTTTTCTGAGTGAAATAATGTAAATGTAAATTTTTGTGTGTTATGTTTATATATTTATACTTTGAAATTTTACTGGTGGTTACATAATAAATAAATGATGGGTGGATACATTATTAAATAATTATGGGTGGCTGGGTGATTACCCATCAATGCATTGGGTATGGATGTCAGCCGTATTGGTACTCCATTTGTAAAAGTGAAATGTATGGAGGTTGACTGTATAGTTATTACATTTATATTAGTGAGAAGTATAATGATGTACCATATTACCTTTATTTATTTTCAATATGTTTCATGAGTTTTATGGTATTCTTATGATTATAAAAAAAGTATTAATAGAGGTTATTATAAGAGTAATATGTTTACTAATTGTCAAGGTGAAAACAATCACATCATGTTAATGTTTTCATAAAATTTTAATTTTTATAAATGGACTATTGTGTTCCATAATTTTATATCCCTTAATGATGTTTTAATTCACATCCCACATGTAGATTATATTTTTCATAAGTCTTATGGAAAAGTATGAGATTGGAATAATTCATGTTGATAGTCGTAAATAGATTTCATAAATGAGATCATGTATTATTTTTATGGTTTTATAATGTGAAAATGGATACTAATAGGAAGTGTCCACAGTATATTTTATATTTTTTTATGTATGAGGTATGGAATAAATCTATAAACTCTAAACCTAAAACGATTGTCAATACGAGATAATGTAAAATTTATGACTTAACTCATGATTATGTAATTTTATAAGGTCAATTATTTATATTAATATTATCATGGATGCATGTCATGACTCATGCACATAGAATTAAAAATGAAATCCATCATGTCATATATTAGCTTGATGTGTGGTATGTGGGGTTAATCAATAATTGGAATGTTATTATTAGATAAGTCAATGAAGGATATGTTTCTTTATATTTATGGACTCTTATACCTCATAAAGTTTTCTATAATACTACTGTCACATTAAATTCCACGACCATGGTGTAACGACGTATTTATTTGATATAGTCAATGAAATTTGTATTGAGAATATGGATTTCAAATATAGATGTATAACAATAATGATGAGATATTATGAAAAAGTTATTATAATTTATAATTAGTATCTGTATGTGGATTTGTTCATTGATATGTTAGGTTCTTTCTCAGGGTACTTGACCAACTACTAGATAGTTCTATTAGACTTTTGGAAATTTTTCTTTTGCCTATGAGAACGAATCTTAGCAGTCCACACAATGAGTCTTTAGGTTTATCTTGACTCAATTATATTTTTATTTAATAAATAGAAGAAATGTTATTTTGAAGATCACTGGATAATTTTATTCACATTTCATAAATTAAAAATAATAATTGATTAATAAAATAATTATTCTAAATAATTATCCTAGTATATTTATTAGATGGTTAAAAATAAATTTTATTTTTAAAATAGTTTACATCATAAAATTATATTATTTTTATTATTATTATTATTTTGATGGGATTTAATAATGATTATTATATTCTATAATGTCTATCATCTAATTAAATAATGTTTTATCCAAACCCCTATGCTTAAAATATGATTATATTGTATATTATGTAGGATTAATCAATATATATAGAATTATTTTGTGTAATTTTTCTTTCATTAGGGTACCTCATTGTCCCTCCATCCGATGAAAGAGAAACATAATAGAGATACTTTCATGATTGAAGGATGAGATATCTTTATGAATGAAACAAGGTAATTGATTTTCCATGATACCATATAGAAGTCAACTGGAATTTCTCGGAGATCAAAAGAACATGTGTGGAACACCGCTAGAGAGATTCTACACATGGATCCTTAAAATACAACAAAGGTAAACCAGAAAAGTGTTTTTTAGATAGTGAATATCCAAATAAAAGAAAAGTTCCTAAAATAAGTTAAATCACTTAATTTAATATAGATAAATTAAATTATAAATTAAATGTGAAAATGTCTTATACAATTCTAGGTAATTATTAACATCAATATCTGATGTACAAATTTAGTTTGTTGTAGTGTTCATATAATAGACATTATTCTGAATTATCCATCAGATCGATAAAATTTTATTTGTTTCCAGCCCAATCTTAAGGCTTCAATTTTTTTCAGGTACATGAAAAACATTTTTAGTATAGCTATCACAGGTACGAAAGATTATTGATAAGGGTGATTAAAATTTTGAGAGGATAAATTTATAAGAGGTATAGGATAAAATATTGTAATGTGTGAAGGATATTTTTCTAATTAACATCTTATTTACAGATTAATTGAAGTCAAGATTACTTTATCATCAATTCGATCATTTAATGTTCATTATATTCTCTTAAAGAAGTTTTTTTTGGAGGGATTTCTTTAGAATGATAGATTATTTACCTTAAAAATTTTCTACAATTTAGATTTTTTGACGATAATGTTTTGGTGTAAATTTTAGATGGGAATTTATATTTGAAACTAAATATTTTAAATTTGAAAAGGTAATGTCTATATTGAAAGGTGTTTCTGAAGAAAAAAAATTAGGTGTGGTATTCAATAACCTAAAATACTGCTATCTTAAAATATTTATTTATTTATATTATATTTTGTAAAATATTTATAGAGCTCTATATCGTAGGATTTTTCATTAGTTTACCTCATTTTCCTTATTGATTTATGTTATAGTTTTTAAAAATTAAAATGTGATATAGATGACTATGGAAGAAGAAATATTACTCTAATGGGGTGATCATTAACACCTTCCAATGATTAGTACTATGGATTTATTTTTCCAATTTATTTACAAGTTTTACGTTTTAACCTACTTAGATACACCAACATACATAATTATCTTATATCATTATATATTATAGTCCATAAATATCTATGGTGAACACATGTTTAATGTATTATTTTATGTATTAGATGATAATATTTATTTTACAAGTTTCAAAAATTTTATACTTATTTGAATGGGATATACACCTTGAAAAATAATGGTACCTAACAATTTCAGATGATACCCCTAAAGTAGTTTCCTACTTTTTCAAATCCACATTAGATAAGTCATGTAGTTTTTTGGAAAACTGGCAAAAAATAATGTTGTGAAAAGAAAGGTTAAGGGGAATTTGTCATCCTAAAGGACTATAAACAATATATATAATGTAGTGGAATAAAAAATGTGTACGAAAATAGAGGTTGGTGACATGGATAAAATATTGTATTGTATTGTGTTACACCAATAAGGCAACAAATTATTCAATATATAGTTGATTATATACTAAATTGTATTATTTTCTAATAAGTGTTTGATATTTATAACACATATTTTCAACAATATTCATAGATGAATTGGGTTTAATGATTGATATGATTTATGAGATATTGGAGAAGTTTATAAAAACTATAGATCTATTTAGATTGGTATAGGTATTTCAAGAATGTGAGCTGATGTTAAATCGATATCGATCGAGTATAGATTTTCTATTATTATAGATTTGACCATACAATGTAATCACTGAAATGAATTAATTTTGCTATTAAAATGAAACATTAAATTATAATTAAATGGAAAATATTCATTATCATAGAATTTTAATGAATAGAATTTAAAGATAATAAATATAATTAGATGCTTAAAAAACTATTAGATACAAATTACTTGATAGTTGGTAGGTTTGATGTTGAATTTATCAAAAGTGACAATAATGGAATTATCAAGAGTGATATGCATATTTATATATATTTTACTGGATGTGTAGTTATACTAAACAATTGATAAATTGATTAGTTAAATATAATGTTATTGTATATTGTTTCTTATATTGTTTTATATCCTTATTAGAATAATACTATAGATATTAGGGAATTTCAAACTATGATTTATGACATATTATAAGACAGATTCATTTCACCTAATGTCCCTCATTAGGGATCTCTAGGGTTGTTTACAGTGAAATAAATTATTATTTTTGGATTTGATTAGATTATATTTTTTCAAACTAGGTAATAATAATGAATAAATATTCACTCCTAATGATTGGTGAATATTTTTAAAACAATTAATGGAAATATATGGTCCAAAAGGATTTGTTTTGTCTCATGATACCATCAAATATTAGGGAAGGTAGAGGACATACAAATTAATTCTTGTAGGTGTTCCTATAATTTATTTAATTATGCGATGATTTTGTTTCGGGGTCATGATTATTATGAATATATTACAGGGATGATGAACATTTTGTTTCATCAGTTATTAGATCGTTTGATGGGGATATTCTTTAATGAAATCCTATAATATTAAATAAAACAGTAAAATCATATATAATATTTCATGTGTTTATGTGATATTATATTATTAAATTTACATACTTAAAGTTATACAATTATAATTTTAAGAAATGGGAATTATATTACTATAGAAATGCCTTCTATTATTGGGTTGTACCTATTAATATATCTAATATTTTCATGAGAATTTCATGTGGAGAATGTACGAATGTGAATGAGGTATATACCATTGTTATTTATAATGGTTATTATTGAGGGGTTTCCCCAATATATATTATAGAAAAAATACTATGAAAAACATAACCAATAATTATTGATATTCTTTATATATGTATACTAGATATAATATATCTGTGTTTTTAGAAGATATATTAAATAATACACCAATTATTATCTTACATATTTAGTGTTTCATGTTTTATGATTACAACGATACATACCATCATATCATAGGTATTGAGTTGATGAAGGAGTTTACTATTAAAACATATGATTTTATGTACATACATATCAATGAAAATAATAATTTCATTGATTATAATTATATTAGAATGGTGTGGTTTTCATTTATTTTTTATAAATAAACTTAAAAATAGAGTTTATTATATTCATAGAATACAATGGTATGTACCATATCTTTTCTAACAAAGTTATAAATATTTAATAAGGAATATATGTAGGGTTATTATATATTTTTGTTCATAAGATATCATATACTTTAGTAATAGGTAATATGGTGGAAGATTCAGTAATTAAGAAGACATATGGCAATGTTTCATATTAATCTAAAGAGTAATTGATGCTAATATAAGTGATTATATACATGAATCTAAAAAGTTTCAAGGTTATTGGTGGATTCTATATATATAAGATTGTAGTGAATTTACCTTTATTTTAGTAGTTATAGGATTCTAATTTGGGAGATCTAGAGGTGGATGTGTAAAGAAATCAGATTGTTAATAGAGATTCTATTTATTGGTGTATAGAGGATGAAGATCATCATGTTCTATATTAGTAGGATGTTTTGATAATTTGTATAAGATATTAATCTATGTGAATTTCGCAACTCACTTATTGTTGTGATTTTAGGTATTTAAAATATATTAAATGCTTCAAATGATTAAATTTTATTGATCGGTATAAATATGTTAGTGATGGATTTTGTATCCAGAAACAATTTTTTTCAGGATGTTAAATATGGGAATCATGATCTAGTTGGTTTTTTGAAGACACTCAGTATTCTATAGTTAATGTGGGTACTAATTCAAATTTATATAATATTAAATATTTCTTAGGAATTGGATGGAAAATTTTGTATATGTTTTTTTTGTTAAATAATAAATGTTGGCTCACTTTAATGTGATTAAGGAATTAGTCTTTTGGATGTTCTTGAAATGATTCATATTCATAATTTAGTGTAGATCAATGGATTTAAAATAATTATCCTCTAATAACACAGTCCTAAATTTAAAATTTTGAGTGTGTAATTTATAATAGAATGATTTTGGATCTGAGATACATCTTTTCCCAATATTGAATCTATAAAATGATATCCTAATAGAATAACCAATCCTAACATTAATGTGTATGTTTTGAGCATGTTTCTTCTATTTTAAAGGTTATATGTTGATTAATTTTCCCTTATTAGTGTTTTCTAAAAATAATAACTATCAATTATCTATTATTATGTTACTATTTGATGAATTTTATAGAAAAATGTGCATATAAATGTCATATTGGTTAAATATTGGTCAGTCATTTAATATTTCACTAGACGTTGTGAAAAATATAATGTCGAAGATTCAAGTGATTCATGAGAATATTAATGGTATAAATTATTATCATATATCTTGTTTATATAAGACAAGTATTACATTAATATAATGTATGGTGGGTACTTTTTCTTACAAACATCACCTTATTGTTGTGGAGTAGTATTTTTGTGGTAGAAAAATATTTCTCTTGTTTATTTGATAAATTTCAGCATTGTATAAGATTAGAATTTTTTTATAAATTACATATTTTCTACCCTAGATACATTGTGTTCATTATTTCTTCTATTTATCATAGCTTCATATATTTATTTATAAGGAATCATAAGCATTTCTTAGGGAATTTTTGATTTTTTGGAGGTCAGAAAATTTATGGAATGAACAATGGAGTCATTGGCTCATTACAAGAAGGCCTTTTGTGATTTCTTCCTTACAATAGTTTTTTATTTATGGTAGAATAATGGGTTTAATAAATGTAAATTGGATCTAAAGTACCATATAATGGTACAATAGTTATATTTTTTTGAATCCATAATCCACATTTTGAAGTTGGATTTTTTAATTTTTGTTTAATGTAATAGATATCATGATATGTTTGAGGATTTTTTGATTTAGAATAGCCATATTGAGAGGTATGTCTTGTGGTGGTTTATTTTTTATATATTTACCTATTTATTTAGTTGTATATTGATTGTTAGGGATGATAATATTTTATGATTATTCTAATGTAGTGTTCCAAAAGTAATTGGTTATTTGTTTCATATATTATGAGGTGTTAGAGAAGGAGGAAGGTGGTTTTGGAAAAAATCGTAGAAGTGAAGTATAAATTATATGTTTGAAGTAATGAAATCTATGATTTCCCCCAAATCACTCAATGCTTTGCTTACCAAATAGGATTTTATGGATTTCAGTGTGTTGTAAGACCTAGTTGGAAGCATATTTTTTTATAGATTCTATGGCTGTTAAAATATGTAATGGTTATGTATTCCAAGAAATAATAATTTTATAAGTGGTTGTAGTTTATTTTTTAGGTTTGATATTTATTTTAGTTAATATACAATTAAAAAATACATTTAAATATTCATGGGTAACTAAGACAATATATCTTTGATAGAGGAAGCTATATTTTCTTTTAATATTTTGACTATGTTTTCAGAATAACAAACCCAATATGAAATGATAATAACATGGTTTTTGAAAAAAATTTGAAACTTAAAATGAATATATCATTGAGATAATATGAATTCCAAAAAACAATAACAATGGTTTTTGGATTTGGGTTAACCAATCGAAACCATTTCATGGTTTTGTATATCTATGTTTATTCATATATTTTAATTAATTTATATCATTATAGGTTCCTTATATTCATCATTAGTGGAATTAGATGGGTGGGAGATTCGTTTATGATTTTTAATTTCCTTTCTTTTGATCATTCAGTTCATTTCCTCATTTTATTAAATACCTAAAACAATTAGTTATAATTATTCCACTATCAATTAGTCTATATTGGGGATTTACATAAATTATATTATTTACTAATAATGTGGATTCATTATTTGTTTTTTTGATTGATCGGATTATTGGAAAAAAATCACAATGAAAAGGGATGTTGATAACTGAGAATCATTCATTAAGGTCACAATGATTTGAGTGATGTATTGAGATCAGTGATTCAATATTTATCACTATCTAATATTTTCAGTTTCAAATTATCATAAATTTGTTTTTAGTTATTTTGATTATATTGATTAATCACATAATATAAATTTAAATTATTAGTAGCGTGAATGTGTTGTTTTATATGTGATTATTTATTATTAAATTCAGGTTGGTATAGAACATGGAATTGTTTTCGATATTTAGTAGAATTGAATAAATGGGTGGGTTATAATGATGTATCTAAGTGGATTGATTATGCTTGTTTGTATAGTTTATGATTACATATTCAATATATATAAATTTATAGAGGAATGAATACATATCATAAATAAAGAAGATGAATTTAATTATATTTATGGTATAAAACTAATCGATATATTATATAATAATTTCTAATGTGGTGAATATAATTTATAGTATACTTGTTAATTTTTTATTGAATTGAATGATTTAATTCAAAATTTCATAATTTATAATAGTTTATTTGATGTTTGTGATTTGATATTATTATTATAGGATGAGGTGGTTTTTTTATTACGAAGGTGACATGTATAATGTGGTTAGCATAAATAACATTAATAAGATATTGAACTATGTTTTTGATATGTGAGCTTATATATATTATTATTATTTTTTCTATCCTCTTCCACCAGTATTTGAAAACTGTACATATGCGCATTTGGATTTGAGTACTAGGTGAACACAAAATATCATGTTATCATGTAAATGAATGGAATACTTCTCCACCTCACCCACTTTCCATTACAAAAATCTGTATATTATAACGGATGTGAATATTTGGTAATGGTATGTTAGGTATTTTTATGTTTTTATATTGATATGAGGTAATGTTTTTGGTATAATGTGGTTATTGATATGGGAATGTATATGAGAGGAAAAATATATGTTGTTTGGAAGTGAGGGTTAATTGATCAGTCAGAAAGAGGTTTTGGGGTATCTATGATGTTATTGTTACATGATATTATTATAAATATACAATTCATAGTTTGAGATAATGTTATTTTGGTGAAATGGTTCTATAGATGAGTAGTGATGGGATGATAAATTAGGTAAGTGGTTTATTCCATGTGGATAAAACATTATTCTTCCATGATAACACATGTTATCTGTGGGATGAACCTGCAATTTTTTTAATATTCTATCTCTTACCTGTATATAGTATTTTTATATATTTATATGATAATGTTATAAATTGATCAATTCCTTAATAGATCATGTTTTTGGTGTCAGTGGTAATTGGTGGATTTTTTTCTCCCATAAGAGATTCTTAGTTAGTGATAATGGTTTCAATTTAATTCTATTGGTTATATGGATTTACATGAGTTTTTGTTTAATATAATATTTTTTTGAAATATTCCTATTCTTTTTCATGGTTGATTGGTGGTTTCTAATGTTTTATACTATTAAAAATGTTACTAACTCATTTATTTTATTCTTACACCCTTGGTTTCTGTCTTTAACCTATCGACCGTTGAGGTTGTCATTGAGAGTCATACCATATCACACCATGGAAGAAATATGGGTTTGGGTGAGGATAGAATATAAAAATACAAAATCATGGAGTTGTTTTATAGGTTTTAGTATGAATGGATAATTATTCACATAGTTTATAATAGAATATATGTTTATGATAAACTATTTCATCATGAGAATGATGTCTCTTGTGAGGAAAGAATTGTTTTTATTAATTATTATAATGAGAAACTATTGAAAAATATGGTAAATTTTATATTTAATGGTTTATGAGAAAAAATATAGTTGAATAAAAAATAGGGGATTCGAGAAAATATATGAAAGGAAAATACCGTTATCTAATTGTTAATAGGTTAAATTGAGAAGAATTTTTTTTAAGAGGGCAGAAAATTTAGAATTTTTTTTAATTATGTGTTTGATTTCTTTAAAATATTTAATATTTATATTATTATTATTAATATTGACTTCCAAAATGGATACATGAATATAGTGTTTCATTAGAGTTGAATATTTGAAATACACATATATCGATATTATTTAATTATATGAGAGTATGTGGATAATATACGTTAATTAAATTGAAGAGTAACATATAAAAGATGAATAATTCTTACTAGAATAAATATAAATTATGAGTGTGTATATCATTAAAGGAGTATAAAAATTAGGAATGTCTTAATGATGAATATTCACATCATTTTCATCAGTGTAGGAATTATAAATGAATAAAAAGAAAAAATATATGGCATGTTCTAAATAGAATTGGTGATTTTGGGTGATTATTAATAGAGTTATTTAGATATATATATAATGGATTATGGAATTGGTTTGTTCTTCTATTGATGGTAAGGATCAATTGGAGTTTTCCCACCACACCTAGATGTTTAGGTTATGCTTCTAATTGGTTTCATAATTGATCATAAAAAGTGTCCATTATATTGTAAATTGACTAAGAGTTTAGTGATTAATTAGGTTGTCTTAAATGAGTGTTGGATAATTGATAGATATAATTCATATATATGTATTAAAGGGATTATATAATTTTAAATAAATATTTTTTATATGTGATTATTAATTTATAAAAAAAATTATTTGATAACTATTAATGGTATTTTTCTAAAATTTTCCATTTTATGAATTTTATATATTTAATTAATGAAAAAATTTATTATACTAACAAATAATAATTAAAAAATATATAGAAAAAATAATTTTTTAATATTCAATAAATTCTTTTTGATATTTATGAAAATGACAAAATATGTGAATAAGTATCACCTGCCTTAAAATCATAGTTTTAAAATTTATTAGTTTTTATTAAGTAAAAAATATCTATAAAGTATTTATAGTTTATTCATAATTAAACATTAACCATATATAGATTTATATTCTAATGTTATATAAGAGGGTGATTATTTATTTTTTTTGGAAAAAATATATATTACCATAGTAATATTGAAGTATAATTGTAAATTGTGAATTATGACAAAAAATGTTACAATAAGGATAGTATATGTATGACAAATACGTTTAGGGATTAATTATTTTATCTAATATTCTATTATTGTTTATAAAAAATTAAATTATTTATTTTATAAGAATAATTGTTTAACTGAATGTTTTAAAATCATTATTTTCCATTCTATTTATTTAGATCATTAATAACATTTTTATAACATATTATAAAACATATATTTTCAATATTTATGAATTGAAAAGGAAATAGCATGTAAATAAGTATTATATATGAGTAATAGTATTAAGAATAATTAAAATTATATTATGTGAAATTAAGATTACCCAATAACTTATGAAATGTTGAACAAAAATCACGTGGCACATAATAAAATTAAAATATATTAGCTAATGTACTGAGATGTGAAAATCATAGAAAGATTTACGATATTTAAATAAAATAATCATATAAGGTTTATGAATATGTAATGAATTAAATGTTAATGAATAATTTCCAAAATCTTCCTTATATTTTTAATCTACAAATAAAATATTAAACTTAAATAAATGTATAAATATAGGGGTTGATATAATTTTTCCACATATCACATAGAGGTATAAAATTCAAACAATTATGATAGCATCATATTTTCAATTCTTTTACCATTACATCTCCAAGTCCCTACCAAAATATTTTCTCACCATAAAAGCTCAATCAAAGCATGAATTTTTAATAAATGATAATTTTAGGATTCACCAAAATCATTCAATGAAATTATGCTATTTTTTAACAAAGGAACCCCATGTATGAAACATCTATTATTTTTAATATTTTTAATCTTTATGATTTAATTATTAAAATATAAAATAACAAATAACTATATTATACATTGTAGTTAACATTGTTTCATTTTATCTCCTCTTTATATTATATTCCTTTATTTTGTATTCATTTATTTTTAGAAGTTATTTCATTATAATAAATTTCATTATTGAATGAGGTATTGATATTTATTTACCTGTGTACTAATTAAATTCCATTTTTTTAAATTAACCATGATGGATATATTCAAATGAACATATATAATTTTTGGTTGATTAAATAACCTCATATAAAATATAGAAATTCATGTAACATCTGTACTTTTTATTTTTAATCAATATTGTTCCTATAGGTGAGTATTCACTCCTTGTGGTGCATTATTTTTTTTAAAAAAAATATTTCCCTAGAATTATAAAATTTTAAAAATTATGTTATATTTTTATATACATGTTTAACATTAAAATACCAATATTTAAAAAGAAAAGACTATGTTCTGGTGTGTATAAAATACACCACACCGAGTGAAAATGAAGTATGAAGTATTGTTTGTATAATTTGATAGTTATAAATTATAATTTGAAATGTACATTATGAATAATATTAAATAACATTTGAAATATATATAATGGTTCTTATATATAAAAATTTATTTATTAATTCTTAGAAAATATGCAATCAATTTTATGTAACATCATTTTATTCATCAAAAATATGTTTCATTCAAAAATGATACAGGTTACATTTTGAATTAATATTATTTAAAAAATTATAATATTAGCAATTTCAGTTTATTAAATTAAAATTATTTTCAAAACCATCATATCAAATTTATCTTTTAGTGAATTTTTTTTTAATTTTTTTGAAAATATTTATTTATAAGTGAATATTGAGATTCTACGATTTTCCACTTAACATTTATTTTAAATTAAATTATTTTAATGTAAAATTATATTTCAGATAGGTTTTAAAATTTCAATTGTTAATTTTTATTTAATTTTATAAAATTTTAAATTATTAAATAAATTTGATACTTGAATTAAATGTAAATATATATATATATATTTAAAAGGGTAATTTTTATATAATCTAGTTTTTCATCACATTTTTTCAGTTTTATTTAAAATTCAACAATATCAATTCGTTGTTTTTAATTTTGAAAAATATATTCTATATTTTTTATAAGGAGTTCCAAATTTTTCAAATATTATCTTTTACTTTTGGTTTTTATGAATATTACTGAAATTAATTTTTATTTACAGGTTAAAGGCTTAATAAAGTAATTGAGAGTTAAAACTAATATTAAATGGGTTATTAAATTATGATATATCTTTCCTTAGTATTATTTTATAATTCCTTGTTCTCTATACTCATATAGTATTCGGTTGTATGGATTTCTTTTCACATTGGTGTGTGATAATGACTTTTATAATATTTATATATAGAAACAAAAAAATTACCACAATCTTGTTTTTAATGACTAAAATATTTCTAACACAGTGATAAATAGAAGGAATACTTCATTTTAAATATAAATTTTAAATCCAAATTATTTATATTCATCATTATAATATATTTTCAAATTATATTGATTAAATAATTACATTAAATCCTTACAAAATGATGAAAAAATAATTATTAAAATAATAGAAAATAAAATAAATGGTATTTAAAATAATAAAATCAATATAATTTGATATCGTTAATATGATCCTTGTTTTTAATAAATTAATATACAATTTAAGTATTTTAATTAATTTTTTTTATGTTTTCTCTTGATGCTGTTGAAGTTAAATTAATGAATAATTCAAAACAATTACATTATTCATATTTTATAATACATGATGTTCTTTTAAATTAAATAAAATTTATAAAAAAATTTATATTCATCCATGTTATTATAATATAGTTATTAATATTAAACATGGTCTATTTTTTAGTCATTATCCAATGTATTGGTATAATAATTACTTTCATTGTGTAAAAAAACATATATTCATGCTAATTGTGAAAAGTGTTGGGGGGTTTAAAAACAAGATACAATTATAAAAAATAGTAAAAACATGAAAAAAAAATTAAAACATATTACATTATTTAGTGTCATACACTTATCAGATTTAGATATTATCAATATAGATCCCTTCATACATCCAAATTAATTAATATTCAATTCATATTTTAGATAAATCCAAGAGTTCTGCTCACCTCTCTTAAAAAAGAGCATCGCTTATTCCCTTCACATTAAACGACAATATACCATTTGGTTTGGTCAATATATACCCAACTACTTTTATAGAGGACTTATTCATGTCTTAATACCAATTATATTGGTCTTTTGGTCATAATAAACGGTTGTTTATTGATGAAGATATTACATTCTTAACAAATTTTTTTTTTATTTCTTCTTCCACCTCCTTCAAATATTCATTCGGAATAATTATATAATTAAATAAATGTATTTTATATAATTATATTTTATTAATTTACTAGAATAACCTATATATAGTGGAACTTATTCTTTAAATATATGTATATTTCATATTTTTACATGAATATTCAATAGATTGCACATGCACATGCCTGAGGGCCACAAGAGTTTGTTCATTTCGAAAATTTGAAACAAAAACAATTAGTGCCAAGGAAAACTACATAATCTCAAATTATGATCATCATAAGTATCACCCTTATTATACATATAATATATAATACACTTCATTATAGCATAGGGAATAGAACCATAAGAAACAATGATATTAGAAGCTTACTAAGGGTATACGTGGAAGATATGTAAGCATTAAGTGAACATAAAGGTATGAATACATGAGAATAACATATGAAAACCATATAATTCATATTAAATATCATAATCTTGGGTGATGGAATAATTATTTTTATATCAAAATACATGAATCATAAGTAAATAAATGAACATGATCTATGAGAGAATAACATTTGTATTAGACACGTATTTGTGGAAAACATATAATCATAGAAAATAATTTAAAAATATTTAAATGATAATATCCAAAGTTATCATAATTGAATGGTTTTACACCCTAATCCATCATTGTATTCAACATTCAGTCCCATGACCATCATAGTGGACAAATTTCTTTACACAATCATATTCAGTCCCCATTCTATTACTATCTATCTCGTGAGATATAAATCATAACCCAATTAATTGTAGGGTGATATAGGTCCCACCCATATCAAAATTAATACCTTATTTATTTGTTCCAAAAGATCATAAAACATTCATTATATCACAACCCATGAGATGAAATTGATTTTATAATCATTTCATCATATCAAAACCCATAGAAAGGATATTGTTTTAAAAATCATTTCATCATAGAATCACCCATGGAAACAAATAGTGTATATTATGAATTTTATCATAGATTGGAATGTGGAAGAGAAATTGATTTAATAAACTCCATCCCATCACTATAATAAACAATTCAAATACTGAATAATAATGTTATACTTGAATAATTTCTCTAGTAATGTGTACACGACATCAACACATGTCATCGAAGTCGTAAAATAATTATGAGAGACAATTTAAAAAATTTAATGAGGAAGATAAACATGCCTCATTGAAAAAAAATTAAAAATAAAATATTTCAAATAATTATTATTGGAAAATAACCATTAAAGTTATAATGGAATCATTTAAAACATTTGATAAGAAATATCTTGTTTATACATTGATAAAAAACATTTTAAATCATTTTAGTTTTATTAATTTGAAATTATTTATTCTAAATATAATGATTTCTCTTTTAATAATACATTTTTATTTTAATAGAACATTAAAAACATGTATGTGAATCTTGAAATAACTGGACAGTCACAAAACATGGAATGTTATTTATTCCATGCATGTTAAAAATGAATATTGTATTCTCATGTTCCAAAATTTTAAAAAAAAGTATTATTTAAAAATACATGAATATTTATTTAAAAAAAATTCAAAACGTCAATCATGGGAAACAATTTATATAATTAAATATTAAAAAAAATAATTGATTTTTATTAAATAATTAGTTTGGTATAAAAAATATATTTTGATATAAAATAAATGTAAATATATTTTTCATAATAATATTTTTTTGATATCTTAGTTCGATATACCAATAAGCGGTGTTATCATATTCACAAAAAAAGAAGATTATGATGTTATGTGTGATAAAATAATTCCAAAAGTATAATAATATATCAAATATCATATATAAACATTTAATCCATCATTATAACCAACCATGTGTGGTGGTAATGGAAATAAAAATAACAACAATTTGCAAGGTGGTAGTTCTCAGTATACACGATTGATGATTTGAAACCTATTTCATATAAGTTGAGAGGGTTGTAGTTCATTCACTTAATTTAACAAAATATTAGTATATGGAAGATGTTGAAGTTATTATATAACCCTATTATAGTTGTAATTCAATGGGGTTTGGGTATAAACAAAATAGAAATTAATATTTATGAATGTTGTAACTTCATCGAGTATCATACTTTAGTTTAAAGCCAGAACCATCTTTTTATTTATGCTTTTAGAGGTGGTAAATTTTGGAATGTTTTTTTATAACCTAAAATTAATCAATTATTATTATTTTTTTGTTTTCATATTGAAATGATTATATGTGATATTTCATAAGGTAATAATGAAATATTAGTTACATTTTACTTATGTCAACTCCTATCACATGATATATATTTTAAAATGAGTTTAGAATAATCTATTTTTTTACATTCATAAGATAAATGAGTTTAATATTTAGATTTTTAATTTCATGAATGTCGGACTATTACTGTGAACATGAAATCGTTATTGTTTTATGACTCCAGGGTGAGGATCCATTAGTTTATTGTCACAACCCGTCCACTGGGGCACATTCCATGACTACCCCAAGCCTACCTCCCGAAGGCTAGGGTTTGGTGACTAGTGCCTAAGGCATCAAACCTACAAGTGGGATTCAATTTATTGTGTACATGTATGTATACACATGCCCAAGACAAGTCCCACACACTAGAAAGGAAACAACTATCACTAAAATAAGGTTGAGTACAAGTACAACTAATATAGTTGGGCCAGAATACAAACCCAATAGTAGAACTGAAAAAAGAAAAGTAAAAAAGGAAACACTGATTGAAATTTGTAGAAAACCCCACCTAATCATTAGATTAGTGTATCTATTAAAAGACAAAATATAAATTCTTATCCACCCAATCCTAATATGCCCTAACTAGTCTTAGTTCACCAAGTCCAGCATTATAACATCCTTTGGTCTCGTCTCCCTGAGCACCTTTGGGTCCTGGACCGCCAAAGATTTTGTCGAAATGTTGATCATCAACACCAGAAACAACATGTGTGGGTGAATAATGTGTAGGGGTGGGTAACAATGTACTCAGTAGAGACCCAAAAACAAAAAGGAAATACAACTCAACAATCCTCATAGTAAAGAACGAAGCACAAGACAACTCATACTAGGTATACATTTGGGGTAGTGATAGACGAATCATCAGTCACATCATCAAACTCTTCAGCTTCTTGATAAATCATCTTCTATTGATTAAAATGGACCTTCCAAGTCACATAGAAGTTCATCCCATTGACATTATACTGCTTAAGTACACTTCCCCATCATGTATCATGGGCCTGTAAGGTCACACAAATGTGCATACTACTAATCTTGGCCAACTGAGGAACTCTTCTCCTTGCAAACCATGGGCCTACAAATCCACACAGATGTGATTCCCTCTATAGGACTTCAATGTCACAAATAAGTGCTTCCCATAGGGCCATAGTCGAGTCTCACAGAGTCTAAATTCAACAGTCTTCATGTCTCATCCAACTGTAGGGTTTCATACATAAAGCGATTGGGAGAACCACTCCTCAGCCTATTCTTCGCATCTCAACATCCATGTAATCTTCAATAATGACATTTAAAAATATAATACTCATCGACAGGGTCCTAACTCCACAAACAACTCGTCAATCCGATGCATGATTTGCATGATACATGAATTTTAGTAAACATGGATGGTTGTGTCTGGGCCCTCTGACCTGGTTGGATAGACTCGACCTGACCTGGTTTAGGTCTAGGTTAGTCCAGCAATGCTTGGTCAATGGGCTAGGCCCAATGGGCCTCATTGGACCCAGTTTAGTCTGGCTGATGGTCCAGCCCGCCGGGTTTCCCAGTGACATAGTCTCGTCCTTATATGATTGAAGGGAACAACTCTAAGATTCTGACGTTGGTCTTGACCACTGGATGAGGGTTTCGAATGCTAAGGTGCGGGTCCGACCCACTAGGCACAGGATCGGCCCACTTCTTGTGAACATATCCCTCTACGCATGGGATCGGCCCACTGGGCAACGTGATAGGTCTGGACCTTCGTATGGGTGGCTCGTCCCACCAGCTAAGGCCTAGTATGCTAGAGGCAGACTAGCAGTGCACCTGGCTGGGATGTGGCATCTTGTCGCGCCCTTCTCATTGTTTCCCCATGGGATACCAGGGGTCCTTCCTTCTGCTGTAGTTGACAGATTCTAGTTCCAACCCTTCTAGGTGGCCCTAATGTGAGCCACCCCACCATATGGTGTCCTCCTAGCATCGCATCACCCCACAACCTCCTACCATAGTGGCACACCAATAAGCGCACACCCATCCTCCAGTGCAGCCGGTGAGGGATGGCTGCCTCTTCTACAACAACACAGTTTGGCATTTTCATGATGGAGGTACCTTCCACTGGCCACCAGAGTTACTACGGTGGTTCGTTTTATGATCCCTCTATGTTTACGTGCCTCTCGAGTAGCCTTCATAACATCAATGGTCTCAGATGTGCCATGACGCCATTTTGGTCAATATGTTCATAAGAAGTGCTCAGGAAGAGGGGTCTGGCCTTTGTTCGTGTCATCCAACCACCTTTGCGATATAAATTTTAAAAACAAGGAGGCACGGGGGACATGTTCAATCATAGAAAATGATAAAATAATCATAGATAGAGAATCCTCAATAATAGAGATACCCTCCCGTAAAAATTCATGATTCATGGATCAACTTTTTTATCGCTTGATCTACATTTGACGTTTCTAGAAATGAATGAGGAAGAAGATAAAAATTAAATGACACATACCCCTTTTATATCTATTTCCATAGCGTTACAACCTTGAGGTTTCAAGATGTCAACGTCGTCTGTCGCTTCTGAATCCATTAATTGAGGTGTATCAAAGAAGTATGAAGCTTTTCAGAGTTTTTCATTCTTTATTATAGAGGATGTACATTATAGTTCCGTCATATAATACTTATAGTTTAATAACACATTCCACTAACACGTCATCCAAAAAAATAAACATGTCACATTTTTTCTGTTATGTTGTGAGGTCATGTCGTTACATTTTTTCATTCATTAAACATCATCACTATTACACATCATTAAAGTGTTGTTAGGTTGTGACATGATGAACCATTAATGATCCTCATCAATGTGCCTCATTTCGGCACTACAGTTTCATCGTCCCCTTCTCAACAGATGAGAAAATAAAATAAAATAAAATTTTAAAGTTATTTTATTATTTCTCAAAATGTTTTAAAATAAACATTTCTATTCGGCTCTTGTAAGTAGAAATTAAGTTATTTCTAGATGAATTCTGAAATTCTGAATTCAACACTTCCCTAGGATTTTTTATCTTAGAAAAAGATCAATAGTTTGAAAACCCACTTTCATTTTCATTGAACATTCCTTAAAAAATACCAAATTTTCATTTCAGTCTCACCAGGCCTCGGAATTACATGTTCTCAAAGTGTTTGGCCTCAAAATAATTCCATATAAATTAAATAAATTACACAGAATTTATGAGACCATACATTCTCCCCACCTTAGGGATTTACATCATCAAATAAAAAAACAAAAACTAATCAAACAGATGGGGGTACTGAGGCTGAATCTCATCCTCTCACTCCCATGTGCTTTGTTGGAGATTCTTATGCTACCACTAAACTCGCAACAGAGGAATCGTCCACTCATGTAGGACCTGAACCTATCGATCCTCTATCTCCACCAGGAACTCTAAAAACATCACCCCATTGTCAATTTCCTGCTCACCCCCATCAATGACGTGTGATGGATCATGCACTTACCTCCTCAACTGTGACACATGGAAAACATCATGCACCCAATGAATCTATGGGGAATGAACTAGGAAGTACACCACTTCGCCAACTCTAATTAGGATTTCAAAAGGTAATATAAACCTCAAAGTTAGTTTGTCACCCCATCCAAATATCTACAATCGTCATCGGGGTAAGACCTGAAGGAATATGTGATCAGCCTCCTCAAAATCCTATTTTCTTTATCTCCTATCAGCATAAGACTTGTTCATGCTCTGTGCAATCCTCATCTGCTCCTTGAAAATCTAAACCTTATCAGTGGTAGCTCATACCCACTCCATAACCATGAGTGTCGACTCCCCTAAGTCTATCCAACATAGTGGTGATGTACAATGCCGCTCAAACAAAGCCTCAAATTGTTCCATGAAAATGGTGGAGTGATATTTCCTATTGTTCGTAAACTGCACTCATGGTAGGTGGTCCTCCCAACTACTTCTAAAATCCAGGATGTAGTCATATAGCATGTCCTCTATGGTCTTCATGGTCTACTCCATCTGAACATCTTTCCGGGGATACAAATCTCTACTCAAGTGTAGTTATGTCCTGAATTCCACCTATAATCCTCTCCAAAGCCTGATGTAAATCATGTGTCACGATCAAGAATGATTGTTGAAGGCACCTCATAAAGCCTCATTATCTTTTAGATGTAGAGACATCCCAATCCCTCTATCGGTCCCTACTCCAGGATGGGTAGTAAGTGAACCAACATAGTGAGTCGGTCAACGATCACCCAGATAGAGTCGTCGCCCCTGGATGTTCATGGTAACCCTGTCACCAATTCCATCGAGATAGAGTCCCATTTCCACTCTGGTATGTCAAGTGGTTGGGCCATGCCTACTAGAACCTAATGCTCAGACTTCACTTGCTGATAAGTGAGGAATCCTAAAATGAACTCGGCCACCGATTTCATCATCCTACCCACTAGTATTGTCATCGGAGGTCAAGGTACATATTTTCCAATCCAGAATGTACCACAAAGGGGATGTATGGAACTCCCTCAACACCTCCACTCACAATGTCACATGTATTTACTAAGCACCCTCTAAAATGGATGATGTTCTCCTCACCCATCCAAAATCCATTAAAAGCATATCATGAGGATAACTAAGCATTTCGGGACTCTTAGTCAACATCCTCTAGTTGTGCCTACTTAACTCACTGTAAGAGTGGGGGAGTAACAGTTATTGGCTGAAGGTAAGAAGCTTCACCATAATCCATGAAGGAAGTCTTCATTACGGCTAACTACTCCACCGCCTCACTCAACAGCTACAAACCAGTCCTCTTGCTGAGTGTGTTTTCCCCCAGATTCCACTTTCTAGGAGTATAGACTATCTAACTTTCATAATCATAGAGTAACAATATCCATCTCCACTATCTCATGTTTAGGTCCTTTTGGGAGAAGATATACCTGATACTCTTGTGGTCGGAGTAAACCCTAAACTGTTCACCCATCAAGTAGTGCTTCCACATCTTTAAGGAAAACACCACTACTACTAATTTTAGTTCATGAGTCACCTAGTTCTTCACATTTTCTATCAACTATTGGGAGATGTAGGCCATCACTACTTTCTCCTACATTAGGACACAACCCAGCTCTATCCCTGATGTGTCACAATAAGCTATATACCCAACGCCCTCCTCTGGTATTCTCAATATGGGGGCACTACTCAGTCTCCGTCTTAGATCTTAGAAACACTGCTGACATTTCTCCATCCACGTGAAGGGTTTTCCCTTCAATGTCAATGGTGATAAGGGTGATGCTAGTCTGGAAAAGTCGGGAACGAACCTACAATTGTAACCTATCAACCCCAAGAGGCTCCACACCTCAGTCATGCCACTGGGTGGCTCCCAAGTAAGCACCGCATCTATCTTCACATGATCTACGTCAAACCCAGCCTTCGAGATGATGTGTCCCATATGGTGGAACTTCGGTATCCAAAACTAGCATTTCGAGAGATCACCATAATGTTGGTTCTCTTGGAGTGTCTCTAAGACTATCTGTATGTGTGTAGCATGCTCCTCCTCTGATGCCAAGTACACCGATATGTCATCAATGAAGACCACAACAAAGCGATCAAGGTGAGTCTGCAATATCATGTTCATGAGTCTGATGAACACTGATAGTGTATTTTTCATGTAGAAAGGCATCAACGGGAACTCATAGTGGTCATACCAGAACCTGAAGGATGTCTTCGATATATCTGTGTTCTGTACCTGAAGATAGTGATATCCTAATCTGAGGTCTAGCTTTGAGAACCACTTCCCCCCCATTAGTTGGTTGGAGAGGTCATCGATCCTAGACAATGGATTCATGTTCTTCATAGTCACCTATTTCTGGCACTAGATGTCCATGCACCACCACAATAATCCATCTTCCTTCTTCGAAAAAAACACCGGGGCTACCCCTGATGAAATGCCGGTACATACGAATCACTTTTAATGAATTTCCTCTAGTTGTACCTTAATATCACAATGCTCTATTGGAGGCATCCATTATTCCGGTGTGGATATTGGTGTCATCCTGTGGTAAATGTTGATTTAGAATTCTACCTCCCTATGAGGATCTAGTCAAGGAATATCCTTGGGAAAAACATTATTGTATTCATAAAAAACTTTAAGAAAACAAAGACTCCTCTCATCCACTACAATGAGGGTGAAGCTAGCCAACTAGTGACTATTCGACTGCACCCCCCTCTAATGTGATGACCCAGACTCTCTTGGCCCTTCCCTTTTCCAAAACCTGGGTCCTAATGGGGTGACGTCTTGGTGAGACCGATCGGTGAGACCGATCGACATCACCCGGCCTTGTTGAGTTGTTTCCAGTAGCACTCCTTTTGCACAAATAGGGTTTTAAACCCTATTCTGACTCGTTTAAGCGTGTTTTAAAGACCTGTAATGCGCATAAGAGTTTTTAATTAATCAATTCAGGAGTCTGTTTAAACCACCCGACCCCCTTTAATGACGAGTGGAGTCGTGTGGTCAACCCACGACCCCCACGCCTTACGCGGTTTCGCGTTCTCACCTCAACCGTTTGCGGCTCTTATAAACCAAGGGTTAGCCATGGATTCTCCTTTCCTCGATCGCGGCTTTTCACAAACATCTTCTGGTGCATCGGGCACGTCGCATCGTTATCCGTAAAGTTCCACGCCCGGCGTAAGCGTCGATCGTCGATCAAACAAGTAGGGAATTTCTCCTTTTCCTCTCTCTTTTGTGTATCATGCGGGGTGGGCGTGCTTTTGATTTTATAGAATTGGATAAATCAGACCAAATTAAAGATAATGAATGAATTCTATAAAGAAAGAGGGGGACTGTGATAGTTGATGTTGTTTATGTTATGACCATCTTATTGAGTTGTGATGGCTTATGCCTTCTGAAAATCGAGGCCGTTGGTGGTCGTTGTTTGTGCGCTAATGAACCCCTGCTGATGTTTTAAGTGGCTTGTTGTGGTTGTAAACTCATGCTGTGAAAAGTAATTGGTTAATCACATATATTCGGCCAAATAAATTGAGGCATCAGGATCTTTCCTTCTGTGATAACCCACAGTTAAAACACACAAAAGATGAAATCATGGAGTGTGTAATGTCATTTAAATCTGAAAATATCGGCATGACCCTGACTTGTGTTGATGGTAGTAGTTGGTTGTTTTATTTTCGGGCCAATTGCTGGAAATTTGGGAGGGGATGGGATCCCCTGTCTTGTACTCTTGTTGGTTGTGTGAATTTGGGGATGGGATCCCCTGTTGGTATGGATTCGGGGGTTGTGAGTTTTACGACCCGGTGGTTACTTGTTTATATCACAAATTGGGGTGGGATTCTATGTTGTTGAGAACCGGGTGTTAGCATTATGGTTGTTGCTTGACTGTTTACTTTCCTGGTCTTATGTCTATTCTTACTAGTTGCCCAGTAGTTCTTAAACTTAAACATTATCACTGAACTTGAAACAAGAATGGGACAAATGGGTTTTGTTGGTGAAAGTCATGACTTTTGACTCGGATATAGTGTGTTGTGTTCCGTAGGCCGGTTAGAAAAACCTAGACTTTGGGTGAGTTCTTGTTACCTATATCTATACTTGTAGTTTTCTGTTTCTTATTCACTCCCCAGCAAAGTTGAGCACTTAGTTTCGAACACCCCCATTTCATGGGGGAGGGTGTTTTTCCCAACACTATTCTTGGTGGCTGGTTATTAGCTCCTTTTCTGCTCCCTTTCCTGGATAGCCCAAGTATCTTCGGGCAGGCTGTGATGGCCTGAGGTCCATTATTAGCCCAAGAACCTTCGGGAAGGGTAGTGTGGTGGTGGTTGGCCAGGTGTGTGCGGCAGGTGGTTTCCCATGTGTCTTTGAGATGAGGCCCAAGTGTCTTCGGGCGTGGTAGTGGATTTTTTCTAGCCCAGGTGTCTTCAGGTGTGGTGGTGGTTGTTCTGGCCTTGGTGTTTGCAGGTGTGGTTACGTGTGACTGTTGTGGCCCAGGTGTGTGCGGGCGGGATTTCGGTAGTGGAAATGCGTGTGGTTGTGGCCCAAGTGTGTGCGGGAAGGTGTGGAAGTGGGACTACAGTAAGAATGGCGGGATTGGTCTGATGCGTAGGATGTCTCAATAACCAGTGGGAAAGTGGCGTGGGGTACCCAAACATCGATGTTCTCTGATTATATATATTACTTGACTTGCGTTATTTGGGGAGTGTTCCTTGGTGAGGCCTGGGGTGGATATTTTACCTTGATAGGTGTTTGGTTTACTCTTTTCTCATGGGACATTAGTACGTTCCCACACTTGTGCACGAGAGTCTTTGGTTTTCCCTACTGAGGGTACTTGCGTGCTCACCCTATGTATATAAAACTACTTTCAGGTTTCCAGGAGGACTTCGAGGATCATGCAGGACCTTACTAGCTCGAACCTTTGGAGCAGTTGCAGTTGTTGTTTTTCTTTTCCTCTTTGGTACTTACCATTGTAGTAACCTTTTGTACCTTGTGACTTTACTTTTGGAACATGCATGTGGGAATGGTTTATTTTTTTGCTTTACTTTTCTATTACCTGGGTGCTGTTGACTTTCATCATCTCATCCCTCAATCTTATAAAACAAAAAGGGGTAATGCCTTCCATTTGTGAGAAATTTCTATACCCTTGGTGATGGTCACTACTCCGGGACCTATTGAAGGTGGGTCTCGGGGGTCATTATCTCTCCTTCCACATAAAGAAGGAAGGGCCTGTCAATCTGCTGACCCTTCCCTCCTTTTGGTGAAGGCGGGTCGTGACAGAATGGTATCAGAGGCAGAGGGTTGAGAGATAGGATGGAGTCTGGAGTTAGGCACAGTGAGGATTGCATGGGATGGTAAGGCAACAGTGTTGGGTGACCTTGGCGTGTGAATTAGGCCAGGGAAGTCCGGCTACGACATGAGATTTTAGGGACCCCCATGATCCGATGCAAGGACTCTGGACCTACCGAACGACCAAGTTAGACCACACTGATTGTAGGGTAGAGACCCTAGGAAAGGTACATGCATCATAAATGACTTGTGTTCTTGTGTTTCTCATATGTCTTGGGAATTACGAAAAATATTAAATTTTTTTGAAGTTTTAAAAACGATATCCTGCACTACTTGGGCTTAGGCATTCATTGTTTACCTTGAATATATGGCACCTGGAAGGCGACCACGTGTGGTACAGGTGATCAAGGCCCCGGAGACTACTTTGGCTGATCGGCAGAGAGCTGATCGAGAAGAAGAGGGGGACCAGTGGTAAAGACTCTTCGGGACTTCCAGCAACAGGCACTCGAGAAGTATGAGGGAAAAACCTCTGATATGAAGACGGAAGGCTGGCTAGAGGAGATAGTTATATCCTTCAGCCTGATTCGGGCCCCGACCGAGTACTGGGTTCCTCTGGCCGTTAGCCAGATCCGGGGAGCGGCACCTCAGTGGTGGATTCTTTACCTGGGGGTGAGGAGAGAGTCTGAGGTGGCTTGGGAGGATTTCGAGAGGGAGTTCCGGGCAGAATTCCTCTCCTCGACGATGAAGGCAGAAAAGAGGAAGGAACTACTCTCCCTCCAGCAGGGGAGTATGTCCGTCTGGGAGCTAGGGATCAAGTTCAAGGACCTCCTACGTTTTTCTTTGGACCTATTTCTCGACGAAGAGTCTCGGGAAAGATGGTTGGAGGAGGCTCTCCGACCCTCCCCCCAGTATGTTGTTACCCCCTTTACCCTTCCGACGTACTTGGAGGTTTAGAAGAAGGACGAAGTGGTGGAGAGGATGCACGCTCTAGGTTGATCATCACGAGAGGAAATCCAGCTGGGACCATAGAAGGGGAAGGTCGTCAGCACCAGGCCTCCAGCATCAGGACCCTCCATGTTCCGACCCGCAGGGAGAAGACCGCAATAGTTTCATTTTCGATCCCCCAGACCTCACCCTTTTCATTCAGGCCCGGGACTTCGGTGCTTCATATGTGGGAGCCCTGGACATCTCTGGAGTCAGTGCCCTGACCGGGTGCTGTACAGCAAAGGAAGTCATCCCCAGCACCCGCCCCAGCAGCAGCTTCCTGCCAGACCTTTCCAGCAGCAGCAGCAGGGACAGCGAGCTCCCGCTCCTCCGAGGGCAGACGTAGGAGGAGGAGTCTGACCACAGGGCGCTCCACAAGGACCTTGACCAGGGCATGGTCGGGGAGGTGGCCGATAGCCGAGGGGCAGGAGAGTTGGGCGTGGACAATTACACGCCGCAGAGGAAGCAATTCCAGCAGGGCCATAGGTTGTTCGAGGTACGATCAGTCTATTTATCACTCTTTCTCATGCTTTGTTCGATACCGGAGCATCACACTCCTTTGTTGCACGCAGTCTAGCCCGTGCCTTGGGCCTAGATGCCGAGAGACGTCCAGTGCCCCTGGTGTTGAGCACACCAGTCTGAGGTCAGACCGACTTGTTGTTCGTTTTTCGGGGATGTAGACTGATGATAGGGCCACATCAGTCGGTTAGGGATCTTCTTCTACTACAGATTCAGCCATACTATGTCATCCTAGTCATCGACTGGATATTTTCTATGTGTTCTGTCATCGACTGTTTCTGAAGAAGGGAGGTGTTCTCGGACATGGACGGCCGACGTGTTACCTTCACAGGCGAGCGGAGAAGTCCGAAAGGAAATAAGAGAGAGGATCCTCTCCTCTCCTTGTTGACTGAGCGGATAGTGGAATCAGTAGATGCTGAAATGGTGGATGTTTCAGAGATCGTCTGTGAGTTTATGGACATCTTTCATGAAGAGGTGACGACTCTGCCCCCTCGACGTGATATCGAGTTCAGGATAAACCTGCAGCCCGACGCTTGTCCGATCTCGATGGTTTCTTACTGGATGGAACCTTCGGAGCTACGGGAGTTGCGGATACAGATTGACGATCTGATGAATAGGGGTTATGTTCTACCAAGTGTGTCACTGTGGGGCACTCCAGTCCTGTTCGCAAAGAAGGAAGATGGTGGCCTCAGATTGTGCATAGACTACAGGAGGCTGAATCAGGTAACGATCAAAAATCGCTACCCTCTTCAGAGAATAGATGATCTTTTTGACCAGCTGAAAGGGGAAGGATGGTTCTCAAAGATCGATCTACAGTTTGTGTACCACCAGCTGAGGGTGAAAGAGAGTGACATCCCGAAGACAGCGTTCAGGTGCAGGTATGGACACTTTGAGTTCGTAGTCATGCCCTTTGGTGTTACGAACGCCCCGGCTATGTTCATGGGGCTTATGAACTCCATCTTCCGGGAGTACCTGGATCGGTTCGTAGTTGTGTTCATCGACGACATCCTAGTCTACTCTAGATCAGAGGAGGACCATGCAGAGCACCTGAGGACAGTTTTAGAGGTCCTCTGACAGCACCAGCTCTATGGGAAGTTGTCAAAATGAATGTTCTGGACACGAGAAGTGCACTTCCTCTGGCACGTAGTGTCTGAGCAGGGGGTAGCGGTCGACCCATCAAAGGTTGAGGCAGTTGTTTCTTGGGCAGCACCCAAGAATGTGGCGGAAGTCCATAGTGTCCTCGGGCTAGAAGGTTACTACCGGATATTCGTACCCAACTTCTCCCGATTAGCAGCCCCTTTGACGGCTCTGACCAAGAAGGACCAAGCTTTCGTATGGAGTGAGCAGTGATAGTCAGCCTTCAGCTATCTGAAGGAGAATCTGGTCAGTGCCCCAGTGCTGAGATTACCAGAAGAAGGGGCGGCTTATGAGGTGTTTTGTGATGCTTTATGACAGGTCCTGAGATGCGTGTTGATGCAGCGACAAGGGGTGATCTCTTATGGGTCCAGGAAGCTACATTCCCATGAGCGTAATTACGCCACCCACGACCTGGAGCTTGTAGCGGTCGTTTTTGCGCAAAAGTTATGGCGGCACTACCTCATTGTGGAACGCTTTGTGGTCTTCACGGATCACAAAAGCATGAGGTATATCTTCTCCCAGCGAGACTTAAACTTGCGACAGCGGAGATGGGTGGAGTTCCTCTAGGATTATGACTTTGAGATCTCTTATACCGAGGGCAAGGGAAATGTGGTGGCTGATGACTTGAGCAGGAGGACGCATAAGGATGTGGTTCGAGAGTCGGCGGACACATAGAAGGCAATGGAGGAGTTGTCTACCTTACACCTGGATGCGAAGATGGATAGCGGCAGAGGCTACCTATATTAGATGACAGTGCAGTCATCCCTGTTTCAGCAAGTGGAGGAGTCTCAGTGGGGAGACCTAGAGTGTGAAGTGAGGCATGACCAAGTTGACCAGGGCAATGCTCCGGAAGGAGGGACAGTGGATGGTCAGAACCAGATGTTTTTCCAGAAGAGGTTGTTTTTTCTAGAGGCGATGCGCGTCAAGGTTCTCAGTGAGTTCCACAACTCACACCTGGCGGTACACCCAGGAGTTTCCAAGATGTTCCATGGTTTTAAGAGGAAGATTTGGTGGCCCGGAGTTAAGCGAGCAGTGGAAGAGTTTGTGGCCAAGTGCTTAGTGTGTCAGCAAGTGAAGGCTGAAAACCGAGTTCCATGCGGCCTACTACGGCCTCTAGATGTCCTCGAGTGGAAGTGGGATGACATCTCGATGGATTTCATCACGGGGCTACCCAAGGTCCAAGGAGGGTACGATGCCATCTAGGTGGTAGTGGACAGGTTGACGAAATCGGCTCACTTTCTGGCAATCAGGGAGTCGAAAACTGTGGATGCTTTGGCATGAAAGTACGTGGATGAGGTGGTGCGATTGCATGAAGTTATAAGGTATATAGTCTCGGATAGGGATGCGTGGTTTACATCGCGAGTCTCGAGAGGATTACAGCATGCGTTTGGCACCCAATTTCGCCTTAGCACTGCATTCCATCCCCAGACAGATGGACAAATAGAGTGCACCATCCAGACCTTGGAGGATATGCTACGGGCATGTTTTTTGGACTCAGGAGAATCATGGGTGCGATACTTGCCTCTGGTAGAGTTTTCCTTCAATAATAGCTACCACTCTACAATCGGTATGGCCATGTTTGAAGCTTTGTACGGGAGGCCATGCCGTTCACCTGTGTGTTTGACCGAAGTAGGAGAGGCAGGCATCCTTGGTCCAGAGGTGGTGCAGAACACGACAGAGAAGGATCAGCTCATACGGGAAAGGATGATGGCGGCCCGGGACCGACAGAAGTCATATGCTGATACCAGGAGGAGGCTCTTGGAGTTTTAGGTTGGGGACCACGTGTTCTTGAAGGTCTCCCCTCGGCGTGGGCTGCGGAGTTTCGGCAAGCGGAGTAAGCTTTCTCCCAGATTCATCAGACACTTTGAAGTGTTGTGGCGGGTCGGCGAAGTGGCTTATCAGCTAGCATACCACCATCACTACTAAGGATACATGATGTCTTTCATGTGTCCCAGCTCTGTCGTTATCTGCACGACGATTCACACATCCTTGATTGGGGTGAGCTGGACATCGAGGACGACGTGAACTTTGTGGAGAGACCAGTGATGATTGAGGATCGCAAGGAGAAGGTTCTTCGTGGGAGAACTATCCCCTTGGTTCGTGTGTTGTGGAGACATGGTGGGCTTGTGGAGAGTACGTGGGAGAGGGAAGCACAGATGCGTACCCAGCACCCAGAGTTGTTTTGAGTTTTGTTCCTTGTATTACCTGTTGTGGTTGAACGTTTTGTCTTTTGGCTATGGAATGTACTAGTTTTCTTTCCTCTGTTTGTGTGTGAAAAGCCCTAGCTGTGGGGATGGAGAGAACCCGACCCCTAATAAAGACGCATTAAGGTGGATGCGATTAAACCCGTGCGGGCGAGTCAGTGCCGCCCAAAGCGGATAATATATTGACATGTGGGAGGAGACTCCCCAACCCACATGCCTAGGAAGTTTGGCATGGTATGTTGCTTGGTTCGTGACAAGAAGGTGTACTTAGTTAACAACGAGGTTCACTCTTGAGCAGTATCTTTCTGGGTGGTTGTTCGGACCCGCCTTTTCCATCTGGGTTGTTTAAATTCTCGAGGACGAGAATAGTTTGACAGGTATCTGATGTGATGACCCAAACTCTCTTGGCCCTTCCCTTTGCCAAAATCCGAGTCCTAAAGGGGTGGCGTCTCGGTGAGACCGATCGGCGCGACTGATCGGTGAGACGGATCGGTGAGACCGATCGGTGCGACTGATCGGTGCGACCGATCGGTGCGACCAATCGGTGAGACCGATCGGCGTGACCGATCGGCGTCACCCGGCCTTGTCAAGTTGTTTCCAGTAGCGCTCCTTTTTGCACAAATAGGGTTTTAAACCCTATTCTGACTCGTTTAAGCGTGTTTTAAAGACCCGTAACGCGCATTAGAGTTTTTACATAATCAATTCATGAGTCGGTTTAAACCACCCGACCCCCTTTAACGACAAGTGGAGCTGTGTGGTCAACCCACGACCCACGCGCCTTACTCGGTTTCGCGTTCTCACCTCAACCGTCCACGGCTCTTATAAACCAAGGGTTAGTCATGGATTTTCCTTTCCTCGATCTCGGATTTTCACAGATAGCTTCTGGTGCATCAGGCGCGCTGCATCGTTATCCATAAAGTTCCACGCTCGGCCTAAGCGTCTATCGTCGATCAAACAAGTAGGGAATTTCACCTTTGCCTCTCTCTTTTGTGTATCATGCGGGGTGGGTGTGCTTTTGATTCTATAGGATTGGATAAAAAAGAAAAAATTAAATATAATAAACGAATTATATAAAGAAAGAGGGGGGGGGGCTGTGATTGTTGATATTGTTTATGTTATGACCATCTTGTGTAGTTGTGCCCGCTTATGCCTTCATAAAATCGAGGTCGTTGGTGGTCATTGTTTGTGCGCTAATGAACCCCTGTTGATGTTTTAGGTGACTTGTTGTGGTTGTAAACTCCTGTTGTGAAAAGTAATTGGTTAATCACGTATATCCGGACAAATAAATTGAGGCACCAGGATATTTCCTTCTATGATAACCCCCGGTTAAATCACACAAAAGTTGAAATCATGGAGTGTGTTAAGTCGTTTAAATCTGAAAATACCGGCATGACCCTGACTTGTGTTGATGGTGGTAGTTGGTTGTTTTCTTTTCGGGCCGATTGCTAGAAATGTGGGAGGGTATGGGATCCCCTGTTGGTATGGATTCGGTGGTTGTGAGTTTTAAGACCCTGTGGTCACTTGATTATATCACAAATTGGGGTGGGATCCTCTATTATTGAGAACCAGGTGTGGGCGTTATGGTTGTTGCTTGACTGTTTACATTCCTGTACTTATACTTATGCTTACTAGTTGCCCAGTAGTGCTTAAACATAAACATTATCACTGAACTTGAAACATGAATGGGACAAATGGGTTTTGTTGGCGAATGTCGTGACTTGTGACTCAGATACAGTGTGTTGTGTTCCGTAGGCTGGTTATAAAAACCTAGACTTTGGGTGAGTTCTTGTTACCTATATTTATACTTGTAGTTTTTTGTTTCTTATTTGCGCCCTACCCAAGTTGAGCACTTAGTGCCGAACACCCCCATTTATTGGGGGAGGGTGTTTTTTCCAACACTATTCTTGGTGGCTGGTTATTAGCTCCTTTTCTGCTCCCTTTCCCAGATAGCCCAAGTATCTTCGGGCAGGCTATGATGGCCTGAGGTCCATTATTAGACCAATAACCTTCGGTCGGGGTAGTGTGGTGGTGGTTGGCCAGGTGTGTGCGGGAGGTGGTTTCCCAAGTGTCTTCGGGATGAGGCCTAGGTGTGTTCGGGCATGGAAGTGGATTTTTTCTAGCCCAGGTGTCTTCTGGCATGGAGGTGGTTGTTCTGGCCTAGGTGTTTGCAGGCACAGTTTTGTGTGAAGTTGTGGCCCATGTGTGGGTGGGCGGGATTTCGGTTGTGGGACTGCGTGTGGTTGTGGCCCAGGTGTGTGCGGGCGGGTGTGGCAGTGGGACTGCGGTAAGAATGGCGGGATTGGTCCGATGCATAGGATGTCTCAATAACCAGTGGAAAGTGGTGCGGGGTACCCAAACATCGATGTGCTCTGATTATATATATTACTTGACTTGCGTTATTTGGGGAGTGTTCCTTGGTGAGGCCTGGGTGGATAGTTTACCTTGATAGGTGTTTGGTTTACTCTTTTCTCACGGGACTTTAGTACGTTCCCCCACTTGTGCACGAGAGTCTTTGGTTTTCCCTACTGAGCGTACTTGTGTGCCCAACCTATGTATATAAAACTGCTTTCAGGTTTCCAGGAGGACTTCGGGGATCACGTAGGACCTTACTATCTCGGACCTTTGGAGTAGTTGCATTTGTTGTTTTTCTTTTCCTCTTTAGTACTTACCTTTGTAGTCACCTTTTGTACCTTGTGGCTTTACATTTGGAACATGCATGTGGGAATGGTTTATTTTTTGGCATTAATTTTCTTTTACCTGGGTGTTGTTGAGTTTCATCATCTCATATCTCGATCTTATAAAACAAAAAGGGGTAATTCTTTCCATTGGTGAGAAATTTCTATACCCTTGGTGCGGGTCGCCACTCCGAGACCTATTGAAGGAGGGTCTCTGGGGTCATTATCTATCCTTAAACTTAAAGAAGGATGGTCCTGGAAATTTTCTGACCCTTCCCTCCTTTTGGTGAAGGCAGGTCATGAAATTTAAGAACATTCGTCTTGTGATGCAAGGGATTCCCTATCAACGGTGAAGGAACACATGGTCTCATTATTGTGGACACACCGCAATGTACACCTAAAAAGTCTATCTGAGCATGGAATGTGGATAACCACTCCATACACAAGATGATGGAGTAAGTCCTTGATGTCACTATTAAGAGATCCAATTTGATTCTCTCACCTCCTAGAGTATGCTCACATCATTGAAACTAGTGTGTAATCATCGAATCCCCTCCCGTATGAGTCTCTAGATATATGGATCGAGCCAATGGCTCCACTAAAATCTTTGAGCTCCAAACGAGAGATGTGGTAAGGAAAGAGTTACTAGAACCTTTGACAATAAGAATTGCATATAGGGTGGAAAAGACATAGATCTTACCTCATATCATCTCTGGAGTGTCGTGGTCATAAGCCTCCACTACCTGAATCTGTGCTCACCCCTGTCCACATACTCCCTAAGCATGTGGTGGACCACCTGGGGGTTGTGGTGGTAATTCCACAAACCACCGCCCACCACCTGTTGGCCAGCCCACTCCCATGCCACTTCCACCACCATACGTACCTCTTTACTCAAACCACGGCATCTACCTCTGCATCCCCTCAACCATATGATGGTCATATGTAAGATGGGTTTGGAGGACATGTTCCATGTTCCCCTTCTCACTGCATGAGATGAAAATCTTAGTTTATGGTTTACTCCATCTATTCTCGGATCCCTAAACTGCTGACCATGAGTCTAGGGGTCATCCCCTAAAAGACCTGGACTTCTTGGGTCCTCACATCTGCTATTTGTTTCCTACCAAAGATTCTTCCACCTGGGGTCTATTGGTAGATGTTGTTGTGGGAACCTGTTCTTACATGATTTTATCTACCAAAAGAGCTCAATCCAGCACCCCAGTTTGATTATGGATTCTTATGAACAACACTGATGCCATTATATCCTACCTGAGTCCCAGCTCAATGGCTCTAGACCTAAAGAAAGGGTCTCGTACCATATGTCAAGTAGAGAGAAAATTAGGTGAAACTCATTGAGTACACATCCACCATCATGTTACCCTATTGTAGGTGAAGCATCTCGTGAATTCACATAATGTGCAAGGTCACGGGAGAAAACCACTCCCAGAAAGGCCGCTCGAAGTCTTCTTAGGTGAGGTTCACCTCATCATGCTTCTGGGTGATCAAGTTCCACCATCTCCCTATCCAGACCTAAAGAAGGATTGCATCCATGATCAACATCTTTTCTGGTGGTTTCCTCCATGTGTGGAATAACTGCATAATATCCTCCCCCAATCCTCATCAACCTAATCATATGTCTCTCCCCTGATCCTGGGATGTCTCGGTCTCTAAAACTCATACAAGGCATTGAGTCTGGGAATGTCTTCTTCTAGATATTTTGATACTAGATGTTGACCATCGGGTGGTGGTAGTACTAGTGCACCACCTGGTGGGTAAATCTCTAGAACTAGTCCCTGAACAAATTCATCATCTCTAGGAGGGCTATTCTATATACCTCGTATGTGGATCATAGCTAGTTGTCTATGTGGAGGAAACCTGAGATAGATCACGATGTACATCTATTAGAAGTTTATATATGGTGAGATGACTTTTATTAAAAATAACATAAAAAGAAACTTAGGAAACCTATGTTTTCATGTATTGAGATGAAAAACAGAATGCAAGGTCCTAGGGTATGGATACAACAGCTGCCCCACCCACACTGGACACACCCAATCTGTAAGACAGACTCGAAACTCATAACATTGTTTCATCAAAACAAAACACAATGTCTTGGTCTTTGTGGTAGGACCGACCACATTTTGATACTACATTTTCACAACCCTTTATATGGGGGACATTCCATGACTAGGCCAGTCCCGACTCTTAAAGGCAAGAGGCTTGCGACTAGCGTTGAAGGCGTCGACCTATAATTGGGAGGCATTTTCCTGAGTACCTATACATAAAAACGCATCCAAAAAATTCCCACACACATGAAAGGAAACAAGTATCACTAAATTAAGGTTGATTACAGGTACAACAAAAATATGTGGGACATAATAAAAACCCAATGAAAGAACCGAAAAAAAATTTACAAAAAGGAAACTCATATGTCCATCCACGGAAAACCGCACCTGATCGTGATAGTAGTGTAGATACTGTAATCCGAAGTAGAAAATCCTATCCACCTGATCCTAAAATGCTTTTCCTAGTCCTAGGCCACCATGTCTAGTGTCATGGAGTCTGTCGGTCCAGTCTCCCTGAGAACCTCTAGGTCCTGGTCCATCAATGTCTTTGTTGAACGTCGATCATCTGCAACAGACACAACTTGTGTGGGTGAAGCTTGTGTAGGGGTGAGTAACAATGTACTGAGTAAGGACCCCCAATAAAAAGGAAAAACCATGAATTAATCCTCATAGTAATGTAAATATCACAAGACAGGTCTCACTAGGTATATATTTAGGTTAATGATAAAAGAATCATTACTCACATCATCGAACACCTCGGTTATTGGATAAATCCTCCTCTATCAAGTGCAGTGGGAATTCCAAGTCACACAGAAGTGCTTCCAACTATTCTTGGACTACTTAGGTACACCTCCTTCTTGCGTACCATGGTCCTACAAAGTCACATAGATATGCATCCCACTAATATTGTCCAAAAACGTACTCCCCCCCATCGCGTACTGTGGGTCTAAAAAGTCACACAGAAGTACATCCTACGATGGGCCTGAAAATTCACACAAAATTTTTTCCCACTAGGCTATAATTGAGTCTCACAGATTCGAATGTTAGTAGTCTCCAGGTCTCATCCAACTATAGAGTTATGTACGTAGCGCACTTGGGAGAACCGCTTTTCAATCCATTTTGAATATCTAAAATTCCATTAAAGCCTCTTATGGTATTTTAAAAAGATCCAACCTATTGAGAGGGCCCCAACACTATAAACGGATCATCAATCTGACCCACATTTTTCATGATAAAATCGTTTTAGTAAACAAGAACTGGTTATTTCTGGGCAGGGTCTGACCTAGTATGACTGACCCGACCAACCTGACCTAGGGGTCCCATATTCCCCAGTTTAATTTGACCAACTTGTCCTAACCCAGTTTGGGTCTGGGTCGGTCTGGTCGGGCCTGGTCAGTGGGCCTGGCCCAATGGGCCTCGCTGGACCCGGTCCGTTCTGGCCAAGGTTCCAGCTTGTTGGGTCTCTCGGTGACTCGGTCTTGTCCAACACGACCCGAAGGGCATGGGTCTTGGCTTTCGGCATGTGTCTACCTCAATGGATGCAGGTATGGCCTAACGGGCTGTGGGTCTAGCCCGTTGGTGTGGGTCAGGACAATTGGCCATGGAACTGGCCCGTTGGGCTATGAGAACGTCCTGACCCACTGGCTTGGGGGCTCGGCCTACAAGTTGAGGTCCAGTCTGCCAGAGGCATACCAGTGGTGCGTCTAGCCAGGACGTGACATCCAACACCATTTTTCTATAAGGGATGTCAAGAGGCCTCCATCCTACAACAATCGAGTGATCGAGGCAACAACTCATCCAGTGTGGCCAAGACATGGGCCAACCCTCAACATGATGCCTGCCTGGTGCCACGTCACCCCACAGTTGCCTCGTCCATCCGTCCACCACCTCCTGATATTACGACATGCTGACGGGCATGCTTCCATCCTCCAGTGTTGATGGTGAGGGTAGGATGCCTCCTTTACCATGGTGACAGTTGGCTCCACCCCCTTTATATGGCCAGCATGGGCTGGCTACGGTTGTCGCGCCAGTGGTTCCGTACCTACAACACCTTCTGAAGGCCACCAAAGTTTTTTAAGTGGTTCGTTTTAGGATCTGTCTACACCCATTAGCCTCTTGGGTCATCGTAATCTCCACGATGGTCTCAGATGTTCCTTTCCACCATTTTAGAAAATTTGTTCACAACAATCCCACATGTATAGGGGTATAAGACTTTTTTTGTATCGCCCTTCACCCTCTTTGTTAGAAGTTTTAAAACCGAAGAGACTTGGTTGAGATATTAAATCATAGAAAATGATAAACTAATCACAGATAGAGAATCCCCCAAAATAGAGTTACCCTCCCATAAACACGCATGATTTTCACATCATTCAGTTTATTGGTTGATCTACATTGATCATTTCTAGAAAAAATGGTGAAGAACATATAATAAAACAACCCCTACCTCTTTGATCTTTTTTGTCGTAGCGTTACATCCTTGAAGTTTCCGGAAATCGACGCCGTTCCTCACTTTCATATCTATACATCGAGGTGCGTCAAAAATGTTTGACATTCGTCGACGTTTGTTGTTATTCATTAAAGAAGATGTTCATTGGAGATTCGTCAAAGAATCATTGAAATTTAATCGCTCGTTCCACAAACGTGTCAACCAAAATAAAATAAAACATGTCACAGAGTTTCTGTTATGCTATAATGTCATGTCCTTGTGTTGTTTCAGTTATGAAACAACATCATAGTTATGCATCATTAAATTGTCGTTATGCTATGAGTTGATGATCGATTAATGATCCCAATTAATTCACTTCATCGTTGCACCTCAAATGTTTCATCCACCACTCAATGGATGTAAAAAAAATAACTTTTTAAAGTAATGTTATTTTTTTGAAAACATTGAAAATTAAATTTTCTATTCAGAACATTTTAGCTGATGTTATGTCTTTTCTAGGAGAACCTCGTCATTCTAAATCCAATGGCTCCCTCAGATTTTCAATCGATGAACTGGTTCAAATGTTAGAATTACCCATTCTCACGATTACTAAATGTACCTTAAGGAAATTTCAAAATTATATTCTAGTTTCACCGGGTCTTGGAATCATGTGTCGTCAAAGAGTGTGGTCTTAGAATAATTTAATAAAATTTAAAAAAAATACACAGAATTTCAGAGGCATTAAATTTATTGTGAGATTGAAACCCATCAAAAAATATTCATTTTTTTCCTTGAAAATATTGAAAGAATAAAACAAGAACGGGAGGGGGAAAAGGATGAAGTTCTCTAAAAAATGGAGATTTATAAGAATAACAGCAGTCAAGATGAATAAAATTGAATAAAAAAATGGCAATGTCACACTATTTCACTTTTATATTTTAAGATTGATTTTTTATTATTTTATATAAATGAATATTTCTGATTCATTTGAAATTTATCAATGTGGATAAACCATAAATTTGAGATTTGTGGGAAACTCCTCAGACTAGGGGAAACTAGTGGATTTCATTCAATTTTATGTAATAAATTTAAAAATAATATATATTTTTTATAATAATTTTTAATTGGAAATAAATTTACATATACATTACAAAATATTTCACTTTTTCCAACATGGTAATATCTGTTGGTAAAAGTGTATTTTCTGTAGGTAAGATGTTTTACCAACATATATGTCCATGTCACTAAACTATTGGGAAAAACTCTGTTGTTAAATGTTTTTGCAATAGATAAAATAGTTCTGTTGCAATTATAATAATACCAACTGATAATATATATGTTGGTAAGTGTTTAGCAATGGGTTTTGATAACAAATTTATCTGTTGGAAATAATATTACCTATTTATAATATTTTTTATAAACTAAATTTAAATAAAAATTATAAATTTTTATTATCAGTAAATTTTCATATTTTATTTATTAATTTATCATATATAATAAAATTGTTTCAATAATTAAACCAAAAACTATTTTAACATGTTCAAAATTAAGCAGAAAATAATTATATTAATAATTAACTTCATTACAAATAGATATTGTTCGATCTCCGCCATGAACAATCCTAGACAACCCTGCAAACTGCCACCCCCCAACACAATTCTCTTCCACAATTATAATTGCCATGTTGGATCCATCCCAAACAGGATAAACCACCCCAGTAGCTCCAGCCCATCCTCACCAGTGACTCCATCACCAGCACATCCATGTCAACTCTTGACCCATCCCATCCATTCCAGCTCAAGCCTTATTCATGCCATATGTGGTCTATACCAGGTCATCTAGCTCTAGCTCTAGTCTATGTCAGCTCAAGCTCCATCCCATCCATTCCCACTCTAGTCTCTGCCAACTCCAGCACCAACCCCATTAATGCCAACTCCAGTCTATACACAAACAAGGAATAAAAATTTTTGGTTAGGGAGGTACCCAAACAAGTGTACATAAAAAAGTGATAGAAATAGTTTACCTCAATGGGAGAAAGGTAGTACCTACACATAAGGAATAAACATTTGTGTTGAACTTCCTACAATTTTGTTGATCTTCTTTTTGACTTTCAAAAAAATGTAGTACCATCACAAAAAGGAAATATTCAATTAATGAAAACCTTTTATTTATCCAAGAAATCATTAATACAACAAGAGTAACATAAAATGCAACCAAATATCCAACAAGAAATACATGAATAATGGCTAAAAACTAGAATAAAATAAAATAAAATAAAAAATTTAGATTAGGGAAAAAAGGAAAAAAAAATGTAGAAGTAGACCACAGGGGGAAAGAATATGAAGGTAGGATAATATAATAAAATAAAAAAAAATATCATTCTAGAAAAAGAATATAGAAGAGGAAGGATGACAGATGAAAAATAATAAACAATATAAAATCATTTGAAGAAAAAAACAATGAAATGGAAGACTGTATTGGATTTGTGAGGGCGTATCATTTTGAGGGTGGAGGAAAATAGGGGGAAGGAGTAGTGACTCTGGCATTGGTAATTTTACTGCAGTACAAATGTTCACAATTGTGAAAAAAACAAATAATGAAAACATCAAGGATCAGATCAGCTGACTCCAAATGAAAAACTCAGCAGCACAACATATATAGGTTCCCATCAATCAAATTGTTGAAGATGTTTCATGGAAGATACTGGAAATTGCCACCAAGATTATAGGGAAATAAATTTGATTTCCATCTAATCTAAATATAATAAACATCCACTTTTATACCCCCTAGGGAGACTTTCTTCCTCTAATGCTATTTTGTTCTCCTGAATCCAATTTTTTTCAAGGCTATTTTACAAACTCAGTTTTATTCTCTTGTCAATTTATATTCTAATTTCTATGATAATTACATCACCTAAATTTATCAAAGATAAACAAACTAATTAATTATTTTTAAATCAATATGTGAAAAAATTTGACTACATCAAAACTATGAATAAATTAACGGTAGGAAAAACACATCAGAATATCAAACCATAATCCAAATCCACCTCTATAAAGTAATTAAGGAAATTCAAAAAAAATCATGGATTGAGAAAGCATCTTACCTGTTAGATTCTATTGGCTACATGGGCTACCCAATCTCAAATAAAATGATAAGTACCTATACACCTTGCCACAAGAATTCCAAAAAAGAACCTGAGAATCAAGGAAAAGGCAGAAGAATTACATTGATGGGTCACATCACTCATGGGTACATGAACCTAGATGATCCATTCAACTATAATTTTAATATTAATGCCCAATATACTAAACATAAATGTATTATTCACGTTCCCTATCATCAAATATGATGAAAAAAATAAAATAGATAACAAATTCCAAAGAGAATGAAATGAGAACTCTAAAACATATTCTAGATTACATATTTCACACACAGGCCATGGGTGTAATCTACGTGGACTCCAGGCTATGTTTTCAAAGAGGAACACAAATAAACCTAGATAAAAAATATGTGAGGAGATAAATTTCATAGATCTTAATTCATATGGTATTTATACCAATTAAAAATATGCACATTTCTAAAAATATACCCTATGCCCAACAATTGTAGTATACTTTATAATTACTCTCATCAGATTTAACTGATGCACATTTCATATTTTCAATGGTTCTTTGTAGTAGGGTAAATGATTTATTAGGAGAAATATAGGTGAGTGTACCTATTTTCTTAGACGGCATTTCCCTTTACCTTCTAGTTGAACAATGCATGTCAATATGGATTCATCCATCTAATAAATTGTACAGTTACATGTTCAGAAAGTATCTTCCTATGGGAAGGACATCCAGCCTCTTCTCTGTGGCCTAATTCCTCCCCTTCTGAAGCTGGTAATGTTTCACCATAGGCCAGACCATGTGGGCCTAGCCTTGGATTCTCATGCTCTCCCAACAATGAAAATTCAATATTTCCCAAATAGTTCATGTATTCTAGATTTTACACACAATAAGAAACACACCTGGATTCTACATAGATTTCATAAATGAACAAGGACTTAATATATTTTTAGTGAGAACACTAAAATAGATTCCATATTTCAAACCAAGTCATTATAAATATGTGAGGGGAATTAAGATGTTAGTGGGAATTCTAAAACTGTAAGGAGGCATCAATATATTACCTTAAACGTGTGGTCTTGATTACTCCACAGATTCCATGACCAACTATGGATTAAGTATCACCTTCTAGATCTTAATGATACACATTATTAATGCATCAATGGAATACAACAAGTCCTTGTCGACATCTCCTAAAATTTATTATTTTCATCGACAAGAGGTAGAGGGATCAAAAATTTAAAATAGAAGTAAAAAATGACATCATTCATGTATTATTATCATCACGGGTCACATTGAAAAGATGTTTAATAAAATAATCAATTTTTATGATTAATTTTAATGAAAATGATCATGTTGTAATTATTGGACTGGTTAAGAGTTGCATTGGTACAAATTTTACTAGCCAATTCAGGGATCTCATGTTAGATTTATCACTCAATGTTATGACAACAATTAGCATGGACCTTCGTCAAGGTTTTTAGGATCTTGAAATTATGTATATAAAGGTTTAAAATGAATGGATTCAATTTAAGGGATTCAATGGTTTTTAAAGGTGTAATGTTCAACAATGAATTTGTTGCCCCTGAAAAAATGAGAAAAGACTTTGTTACCCCCGAAAAAATGGGAAAAGGGCTGTGAACACCTGCATCTTTCTTCTTGAAATTCCTGTAGAGTATAAGAATTTGGTGTACAAAAAAAATGTAGAGTTGTTGAGAGAAGATGTTAGGGATTATTAAAAATAAAAAGTATAATGAGAATATTTACATATAGTTCAAAAAGATAAATCCAGATTTGGCTATAAATGAGAGAGGTTTCAGTGATTTGGCATTCCATTACTTAAGAAAATATTGAGTCATTTTCATCACATGATTAACAAAAGAAGACAAAAAGGTAGTGCAGTCTTGTGAAAATGTTTTTTTAAATAGACCCAATAAACATCAATAATTCTATGTAGGAACAAAACTTGATATTTTTTAGGTCAAGTGGATCACTGGATGATTTTTTCTTTCACCGTGGAGCGTTTGAAGCCAAAATCTTGCACTGTTCTTCAAATGGGTGTTATAAAAAATCTTATAAATTAATTTTAAATCAATTTTCATGTTTTTATACCCTAGGATGAAAAATGTTCAAGAATTCAAAGTTTATATCTGGTGGTAGTGCTACTAGGATTTCCATGTACTCCACTTTGATGTAGAAGTGCTCGTTTATTGAAGGCATTGAGAAGTGGCATTATGCAGCTGCTACTATTTCTTTTGAGGCATTAACCAGAACCCTAGAATAAAAAAGTGGTGTTAATGTGATTAGGACTATGAATTATCTACAAGTAAAGCATGTAAAAAAGTGAAAATTCATGGATTGGGAAAGATGGGCATACGGGTGTTAGTGCAGTTGTCAATACGGACATGAAAGAACGCAAGATATGGTATTCTTATAACATGATGGTGCAAAATACATGGGATGATTACAAAGAAAAGATTTTAGAGAAAGGATGGAAAATAACAATTACATTCCAGACTTTAATAATGCAGTGTGTATCAAGCAAGTGTATTGAATAAGAGCTTTAATGTTTCCAATTTTGGGAAACAAAACACTATGATATAATCAACAATAAAACACCATAAAGAACATCATATAGGATATCCTCTATTATCCATGCATTCTTTTCATCAAAAGGAAATAAAAATAACTCTCCTACAACATCTACACCACATCAATGACCACCTTTGATGCACTGTGCATATGACCCCTAATTCCTAAAAGAACACTAACAAATGAGATAAAAATATCCAATAAAAAATAACTAAAAAATAAAATAGGACTGGAGAACAAAGGTCTACCCATCATAATCTTCTAATCAAACATCTATAGAGAATAAGATTTCATCATCCCTAATGACCAACCAAAATGTAACATAATATACAAGCAAGATAAATAAAAAAAATTAAAATGAAAGCAATGAACATGAATAAACCCATGAAATCCAAAAAATGAAATTGGAATGAAACATAGAGTAAGAAACATAAAAACATGAATCTCTATTAAGATTCCCATATTCTATGACAACTATAGGAGATACATCTTATTTTATATCAATAGCATGTTGTACACATGTCTCTCATCATTAACTGACCTGCCAGAGAAGAAAAATCCATCCCAAAATCACTTCCAACTTCATTTTTCAGTGTATTATTTTTTAGTCAAAAACTTTTGAACTAGAAAAAAAGAACCCACAAGAGGGAACTAACCTATCCAAATCAGCTTGTTTAACAACCATTTGAGACAAAAAAAAAAGAACCTCCAATAAACAACAGATCCATCACATCCACCTGCCAAATACATGGTGTGAAACATAAGAATATAATTGACCTGACCACCCTTCGCTACGAGGGAGAATGACCATGAAGAAGCATCCCATGCACGTTGGATCAAGTTGGACAGAACAACAACGCCCTGGTCTCGGAGGTCCATCTTCAAGACATAGCTGGACCACTAGTGATGACATGTAAATCCATCATTAATAATAGTGGGATCAAAGTTGGTTGAAGTTCAAATCGACAGACCCTGAAGGGTAATAGAGAAACAATAGATCAACTCAAGCTGAGGGTCAATATGAGATGACGGGTAAGAAACCCTAAAAATAAAACACCAACAGAAACCTAAACAAACCCAAAATCACCATAGAAGACTGAACCTACACAGCATCACATTCAAGAAGAAGAATGCGTCACCGAATGTAAGTGATGAAAATAACAAGCAAGAAGTGGAAATCCAAGGGTGGGAGATCCTTTACTAGGGTAAAAAACGTTGAACTGGGTTTTTGAGTGCAGGAAGAGATTATCGGTGCGGAGGAAAAGGGTGATAAATTAGTGTGGGATAATGAAGGAATATGAATGATATGAGGATTGGGGGATGTGAGGGTGATGGGAGGCAAGGTGGGGAGGCGGGAGGCAAGGCGGGGTGGCAGGAGGCAAGGTGTGGCGGTAGGGAATAAGGGCAGGGAAGACAAAATTATTAGGGGATTAAGGTTGTGTTTTCTTGAAATGTATATTAATGTTTATTAAATAAATAATATTGAAAAATATTAAAAGATTAATATTTATAAAAAATTGAATAACAGTATTGAAAAATATAAAAACATATAATATTTCATGAAAGTAGAAAACTAAAATAAATTATGACATGTTTTTAATAAAAACCCTAGAAAAAATTTACTTTGGTCGTAAGAATAATAATAATAATAATAATGATAATAATATATAAACACAAACAGACACTATGTTTTTCCTAATTTTTTATTAATAAAATGATTTTTTGTTATTGTATGGTTTATTGTAAAATTTTTTATTAATGGAAAAAGCATTGTTGGTAATAGTCATTATTCATAACAGATTAATGTGTTAGTAAAAACAATTTTGGTATTAGTATTCTAATGCAATAGATTTAAATATTGGAAAATGATATGTTGGTGTTCAACAACCAATACCAACAGATATATTTTTTGGTGAAAGTAAGTGTTGGTATAAAAAATTAATACAAATGAAACATAATATCTGTTGGAAATTCTTGTTTCTACCAATAGATATATTATCTGTCAATAAATTTATGTTGGAATAAGACATTTTTTTGTGTATATCAAGGTTTTAAGACATAATTATTGAGGAAATTAACACTCTTATAACCCATTTGATGGAGGTAAAATGTAATCTCATTACATAAAAATTTTCATATAGTTCATTTTTTTATATAGATACCCTGACCCCAGTATCACGAAGCTAGTATCTAATTTTTACATTATCATATGATAGAAGGTATAAAATCCTAATGAAATAAATAATTTCCTAGTCTTGTTTATGTAGACACATACTTGTGTGTTTCATTATATTTGAAAAAAAATATTACAACATAATTTTTTTGATAATAACAATATCCCCTCTAGAATATTAATAGATATCCATGATAGTACACTTCATGGATTCCTAGTTAAGAAAAAAAATTAATGTGATTTTAAATACTCATTATGGGTTAATTATAATAGTAAATATGATACATCAATACGAATAATAAAATGTGAACTGTAAATAACTGAATAAACGTGTCATTAAAATTATTGAGAAATGAATAATAAATATGGAATGGATAATAATTGAACACATGTTATGTTTAGTTTACTAACTAAGGAATAATAAAAACGTAATGATTAATAAAAAACATGTCATTTAATCAATAATATTGGAATGATATTCATCCAGATATAATATCATTGTGCAAATAAAATCGATAATAATAATTGAATTCAAAATGAATTAAATGATTAATTATTGGAAATCATGTCTTAGTCACTCGACACCTCTAACATTAATATCTCTCCATGAAACTATAATAAAAAAGGGGTAGAAACCCATTTAACTAATTCTAGAAAATGTTTTTGTCTCATTAGACATGTTTATGAATCAAGGCAATATCTATAACCGTACCCCACCAAGGTCTTCATGTCCAATGAGATCCCCATGTATCAAATAATAAATTTAATTTAGGAATAATTTTCCAAACCATTTGATATCCATATTCACTAAATAATAATTATTTGTCAATATCTCCCCATATAAATAATTATATTTAATTTGAGAACACCTTATGTTGAAATGAAATATGGTTTTTTAATTAACATATCCATGATTAATAATATTGATATTTATGGTAAATTTAATGTCCACTTACCACAATAAAGATAATATTTCATGTGATATTTAGTTACCAAAAAAATGAATCAATAATGTGAATGTTAATAATATCTTTTGTAAAAATGATGATCAACAATGCATTTCATGAATTTGGATAGCATCAATCCAAAATATACTAATTGGAATAAGAGTAATTTTTTTTCTTGTTATGAATATAAGGACCCACCCTTAAACATTACATAATCTTGACATAATTTAATAATGCACATTGAAGATGTTTTCAGGTTTAGAGTATTATAGAATTAGGGCATCACTATTACATTATATCTCAAAAAAATACAAAGTAGACACTTCTATTATGATTCCATTTGTTTCATAAAATAAAAACACTTAAATGAGATTCAGGTCTAGTTCCATGTATTAGACAACATGACTTTTCCATGATCCCATCATTGACCCTATTCAACATTAAGTCCTATGAAAAACATTTCAAAACATGGGATGGGTATAAAATGATCTGGAAGGGTTATAAAACAATGAAAGTAAACATTAGTTAATCAATACAGATATAACATAATCTCTTTAACATACCTCATGAAATCATAATTTTTAAAAATAATACATAGTAATCACAAATCATAATGGTAACTTGTGTCATCCATAACATACTTACATTATATCCATCACATCTATGTAGGGAGTTACATTTGGAATACCCATCACAATATATTCCGTAAATAAATTCGGAGAAAAATTCACATTTACCTCTGTCACATTACCCAATGCATTAGAGAGCTATCTCGGGCTTACTCACCCTAGGTTTAATACAGAACCACCCTTATACATAAACAATGACCAAGAACCATAATATATTCCTAACACATAAAACAAATATAATTGAAAGATAAAATTTCCACATTTCATTCAAAATATATCATTAAAATATATTTAAAAAATAAATCCGTTATCAAAACCATTTTCAATACCAAAATACTTAAACGAGTATATGGTATTTATTTCCCTTTTAAAAATATTATGGCATGTTAAGGAAAAATACTCACGGGAGCAGAGAGGTCATTTTCACTGCGTATGTTAAAAAAAACATTCTTTTTGTCATTTAGTAAAATGATTCATAGAGAAAATATTCATTTTTAATGAAATGAAAATTAAATTGGGTTTATACACTATATAAGATAAATTCATGTATAAATAAAAATATGCCTCAATGAAAGGTGATTGAGATAAAGTCCCTTACCTCATGTCCAGCTTGACTCGTTCATTCATTAATCTCTTGAATAATAAACTAAAGTTGTTTATACTTTCATAAGAACATTTTCGTGTTTATTATTCCTTTTATATCACATATTACCATGTAATAAACATTATGTAATCTTTTAATAAAATAACGGTTGTTTTGTCGATATTTGTTACTAGAGTCAAAAATAATCTTCTTATAATTACAAGTTGTTCATGTGGTAAAAAGTACATTATATATAATATAATATTCATGATTTAGATGTCATTTATATCATATATGTCCAATATATATGTATTTATAATAGTACATAACATTTGGAGATAAGAAATGAAATGCATCATTCATGGAGATGGTAAGTCGTACGTCCGCATGAACGCTAATTTAATTTCTATTTAGTATTTAATGGAATGAAAGATTAATGATAAATAGGTATATTATAATTCCAGTATAATTTCATATATAATTTCAGTAATGTCATCCTTTATATGTTCCACATATGGCATGAACAATTCATATCACTTTGAGGGGGCGGTAGTCCGCACTTCCTCCAATTAAATTATCGTGTTTACCCATTATGTAAACCATAAAGGTATGATATAAATAATGATTGAAAAATAATAGAGACAATATAAATATAATATATATCACATATAAATGCAGTTTCATCTTAATTACCATCATAATAGGCGGTAGGAGATAATTGAACAATCATCATTTTGTGAGGTGTTAGTTCATCGTCCACAGAAACAATATGATCTTTACCCATTAGATGGAGGTGTGTGTAAGTGTAGTTCAAATAAATCTCATAAAAAAATCTACTATATTGAGGATACTGGTGTTCTTATAAAATAAAGTAATAAATAGATTTTATGGGGTTGGAGAAGTAAAAAAAAAGAGAAGAACTTAAGAGAAGACGTTACCTTTAAATCGGGTAACTCCATTTGGTTTGAACCAAAAGGATTTCTTGAAGTTCCTTATGCCTATGGTATGGCTTCTAGGTGTAAGAGACTGATGTAGATAGATTAATTGGGTAGAGGTTGGATGATCCAAGAGGCATGAGAGGTGTGATAAATGGGTTAGATGTAAGAGATTTTTATAAGTGGGGAGGAGCTATTTAGGAAAGTTTGAAAATATTATTTTATTATATAATGATTTATTGTTTCTAAAGATTCAAAACTTATTAAAGTAAAATATTACATGCTTCTGATTCGAAATAAAATCATCCAATAATAATTATAATGTTTTGGGATATTGTTTTACTTTTTATAATCTTATATATTTAAATCATTCATTAATGAGTTAAACACTACATCATTATTGTGTCATTAATAATTTTATTTATTAGATGTCTAATAATTATAAATAAAATACAATGATGTAGGAAATATTTTTATCTTTATAATAAATGTTTATATTCAAATATATCAATTATATAACACAACATTAAATTTTTTTAGCGAAATGATACATGTTTATGATAATTTTATTTTTACTTTAAATAAAAAGATATTAATATCATTACCTTACCCAAATGGCATTTAAAGGACAAAAACCTCACCCAAGGATTTTATTGGTCATTAATGACTCATCCAATATGGTTGGTACAAGTGTTATGATAATTTTGTTATTATTATAATATTATTTTTACCTTGAATTGCTGTATTTAACTTTAACCGTGATAAATAAAAGTCAAAAGTTACTATTCAAAAAATTTTATTTTCATCTTATTGAACCAAATTTTACATATTTATGACAAAAATGTATATAGTATTTTCAAAATTCAATTCATAGAAGTGGTAAAATTTCATTTAAAAGAAAAAGTCAGTTTTTTTACTGCTACTCAGTGTATTCACTATTCATCAAAAAATGGAAGGTTTTCAGCAAAATTCCAAAAATTCAGCCTAAGATGTATTTTATATTCTAATTTCGAAAAATAAATCTATTTTACCAAATTCAAAGCATAGAAGTTGCATTAATTAATCTTAAAATAATTCCTGTTGTCAAAACAAAAAACAGGTTTTTACGAAATAATAACAATCAAAAGATTGACACTTGTTTATATCCAATTTCAAAGTGAAATTACATCCAATGTCCAAAATTGGATTATATGGTAAAAATATAATACAATTACACTTTTAAAACAATTAAAAAGATAAGCTAAACATATTTATAAATTATATTAAAAGGCAGTTTTGAATAAGAATACCGTATTTTTCACTATTCATTAAAAATGAATTTTATCAAAAAAATACCAAACATTTACCCAATGTAAATTTTGATGAACCGATTCAAAAAAAGAATTTTATTTTTTCAAATACAATATATAAATGTTGCAAAAACAAGAATTAAAATTTTTCTCCATCAAAATGCGGTAAATCGACCTTTTAATTAATATTAGACTATTTATGCTCCAAATTAGATTCATTCACTTTTTAATCCACTAAATTTTATTTGATAAATGTAAAAATAGTTAACAAACATTACTAATCATATTTTAGTTAGTTTTGTTCATTCCCACCATTACAATGGTTAGGGCTTAACTACCATTTAGAATAATAATATTATATTAATATTTTTCAGTATAACTCAACGTTTTGTCCAACGTATGTTTTCAAAGAAACCCACTATTGTGTATCAGGTACGCCATCGAACATAACATCCCCTTTAAATTAAAATTAATATTTAATTCAAAAATAGTAATAAATATGAAAATGTCATATTCTTTATTTACCTGAGATGTTACATCCTTTCCCCATATTGGGAATTGCATCCTCGCAATTTTAATTACTTATCAAATAAGTGGGGGTATTTATCCCACATAGAATTTTCAGATGCCCATGTTTCAGTTTCAACCATATTGTTTTTCTAAAAAACAATTACCTGATGAATTACCTTATTCCGCAACACTTTATCCCTTCGATCAGGAATCAGGATTGGTTGTTCCTCACAAGAGATATTCTCTTCCAACCGAACTACCTCTAGGCTCAAAACATGATATGGATCTGTTATCTACATTCTCAACATTTTAACAAGAAAAACATTGTGTGCCTTGGATAAAATTGGATGTAAATAAACTCTATACTCAATTGATCCAATTTTCGCTAGGATTTCATAAGGTCAATTGAACCTCAGACACAACTTTCCCATTTTAACAAATTGAATCACACTTTTCTGTGGAGAAACATTGAGAAATTCATGATCACCTACCGCTAAAGAACGATCCTTCCTTTGGTTATCTGAATAACATTTCTGCCTTCTCTTATTTTTTCTCATGTAATTTTGAATCAACTAAACTTATTATTCCATATCTTCTACCAATTCTGGTCCCATAAACTTATTTTAATCTACTTCATCCCAAAAATCTAGATTTTGGCATTTTTTCCCAAATAATTCTTTTAATGGAGCCATCTATATACCAGAATGAAAGCTGTTATTATAAGAAAATTCATCCAATGAAAGATGTTAGTCCCAACTTCCCTTGTAATATAGTGAACAAGCACATAGAATATCCTTTAAGGTCTGAATTGTTCATTATGACTGCACATCTGATTGCAGATGAAATGTTGTACTAAAATTTAATTCAGTAACCAATGACTTCTGAAGGCCTTTCCAAAAGTTAGATTTATACATGGGATCACGATCAGATACAATGGAGAGGGGTACTCCAAACAACCTGACTATCTCATTGACCTATAACCAAGAAAGTTGATCTAGAAACAAAGTATATCAAATAGGAAGTAAATGAGCTGATTTACTCAATCAATCAACAATAACCTAGATTTCATTATTAACTCGAGATGTTGCTGGTAATCCCACAAAAAATTTCATGGATATATTTTCTCATTTCCACTCTAGCACTGGAAAATACTGAAGCATATTTTTCAGTAAATGTCAATCTGCTTTAATTTATTGCCAAGTCAAACAATTCATTGTTAAATAATAAGTATCTCTTATTCATTCCAACCCACCAGTAATACTCTAGAAGATATTTTTTACATCTCAGTAATACCAGGAAGAATTGAAAACATAGAACTACGAGCTTCACATAATAATAATTTCTCCAACTCTGAATCACAAGTCACATATAATCTCTTCCCAAACCTCAAAACACAATCATTATCAATGTAAAAATCAGAAATTATACCCTTCTAAACCAACTCTACCTTTTTTTTCAAGTCATTGTCCTCCTTATGCGCTTTCTTAACACTATTTGATAGAGATGATTTCACTGACACCTGAAACAAAATAGAGTAATTTCCTTCACCAACAAATTCTATACCAAATTTCATCAAATATTTAATCAAAGTACCTTATTCCAAATGTAACATGGTTAATGTAGCATTTCATTTTCAATTCAAAGTATCAACCACTTTATTTTCCTTTCCTAGATGGTAATGAATCATGAAATTATAATCCTTGATTAATTCCAGCCATCACCTCTATCTCATTTTTAATTCATTCTGAGTGAATATATACTTTAAAATTTTTTAGTTAGTGTATATTTCACATTTTACCCCATACAAATGATGCCTCTAAATTTTTAAAGAAAAAAAATAGTAACTAATTCCAAATCACATGTAGCGTAATTTTACTCTTGAGGTTTCTACTGACGTGAAGCATAAGAAATTACTTGATCATTCTGCATAAGGACACATCCAAGTACATTTAAAGAATCATTATTTTAGATAACAAACTCACCATTTCTAGAAGGATGTTCCAAAACTAGAGCATTCACCAATCTTATTTTCTATTCCTGAAAACAATCATCACATTCTATTGACCAAATGAACATAACACCTTTTAATGTTAACATAGTCATTGGACATGAAAACCGTGCAAAATTATCAACAAACCTCCGGTAATAACCAGATAAACCATGAAAACTGCTTCTCTTAGTTATATTTGTGGGTCTGGACTATTCTTTAACAACTTTTGTTTTAGAAGGATCAATAGTTATGCCATTTTTTGAAACAATGTGACCAAGGAATGACATTTTTTGTAACCAAAACTCACATTTACTGAATTTCCCAAACAGTTTCTTTCTTTTACGGTTTGTATGAAAACCCATAAATGACTTTCATGTACCTATTTACTTTTGGAATAAACCAAAATATCATCGATAAACACGACAATAAACATATATAAAAACTCATGGAAAATTATATTCATAAGTTCCACGAATACCACAGGTGAATTAGTTAACCCAAAAAGCCTAACTACTAATCCATAATGGCTATATCCAGTATGAAATGTGGACTTTAGAATGTCTTACTCTTTTACATTCAACATATTGTACCCTGAACTCAATTTAGTCTTCGAAAATTACTGAGCTCCCTGAAGCAAATGAGACAAATCATCGTTATGAGGAAATGGATACTTGTTCCTAAAAGTTATGTTATTCAAAGATTTATAGTCAATGAAAAGTCGCATTGAACCATAATTTTTTAACAAACAAGATAGGAGAACCACATAGTGATGTGTTAGGTCAATTAAGTCATTTATCTAATAACTCCCTCAATTTTTTCTTTAACTAAAAAAGGATCAATTTGATCAATTCAATAAGGGGGTTTGGAAATTGTATTAACTTATTGAACTAATTCAATAGTAAATTCAACTTCTCAGTCGGGTATTATACTATTTAACTAATTAGGGAAAAAATCAAGATACTCATTTACCACTAGAACAATATTAATCTAAACAATTCATTTTTTTCAACAATATATGAAAGGTAACATTCATTTCCATCTTTTATTAGTTCCTTATCTTCCTGATATGTTTTCAAAATTAAGGGTTCATTCTTTTACACAAACTGAAAATCATTTAGAAATGAAACCTATTTAGATCTATAGTCAATCTTTGCTTGATAAATAGAAATTAAATCCATACCCAAAATAAAATCAAACTATACTAGAGGAAAAACAATAAGGTTTTCCGATAGATTATTTCCACATAGAAGGACATGAAAATTCTTATAATTTCTTTGTCTCAACATTTCCCCCTGGAGTTTTCTACATATGTTTAGGATTCATATCTTGATATGGAATTCCAATTTACTATAATACTTCTCTAAAATGAACGAATGTGTAGAACCTAAATCAAATAGGAAATTGGCATAATATGAACAATCTAACAGTGAACCTGATACTACTTCATCTTATGGCCCAACATCTGCTAAAGTAGTTTCAAAGGATTTAACCACCCCTTTCTTCTTGTAGTCTGGCTACTTTCCCTCAACGAAGTTCTTCATTGGACACTCATTATCATAATGACCCATTTAATTTTACATAAATAAAATTGCTGACTACAAATCAGATTTTGTATTAACATTTCCTTGATCCTTTGCAGAGAAATTAAATCCTTATATCCCATTTTACCACATCGGTAGCACTTAACAGAATTCAAAAGACATTCCCCGTTATGATTTTTACAAAAAATTTCAAAAACTGTAAACTTAAGTTTCATACCATCAGACTATTTTGAAGAGTTCACCACCTTTGTTGGCCACCTCAACCTCTTATTCTGTTGTTTTTCAAAGAATACATGATCATCGACAAACTCTTTTTCCTCCTTCTCTGCACATTGAACATGTTTTTCATAACATTTGAATTCACAGGAAGCTAAATCACTCAGATTCAATGGAATTAATTCTGAGAAAAAATGATTGATTTTACTAACAGGATCTCGTAAGAATTTTGGAGCATGCTTTTCTAGTCGAGTTACTTTTTCATCATAAGTACCCACTAAGTCATCTTATTACCCCTATTCCAAGAACTGTTTTTTCATCCATAGAAGAACCACCTTAGGAAAATATTTCACAAGAATAATACCTTTTAATTCATCCAAATCAAGAGTATCAATCTCCCCACTATCCACGATATTTTTCACCATCGACCACCACTTATAGTTTTCACCTTCAAAACGAAAAAACAACAAGACAATACTTTTGATGTTAAAAACACCCCATGACATCAAAAATATTCCCCAGTGCTTTAATCTACCCTTCAGCTAGCACAGGGTCAGATGATCCTCTGAATGATGGGGGAAGTTGCCTCCTGAAATGCTAAAATACTGACATGTTCCTCTTGGGTTGATCTGGCTGATCTCGTGCATGAAAACCACCACCATTTATTGCAACAGTCAATTGTTCCCTCACTGCAACAAACTATTTAGTTCCCATTCTGACTATCTCAGGTTGCTTATTTGGATGGTTTTCTTCCTCCTGAGTTCGTCCCATCATAGCTTCCATGTTTCCTCTATCGAAAACTATTCTGAACACTAAAATATCATAGGCAATGCAATATGGAAATCTGTAAATTCTATATCATTTAAATCTTATTCAAAATATATATATGGATATAAATTTAAAAATATCATAACTCCTAAAGTTATCTAAACCGGCCTTTGATACCAACTATAAGGACCTAGCCTTAAACATTACATAATCATGAATTATGTTAATAATTTACATTTATGATCTTTTCGAGTTTACAGTTTTTGAAAATTATGCCATAACTTTTACATTACATATAAAAAACTACAAAGTAGACACTTTTACTATGTTTCCATTTTTTAAATAAAATATAAAAATATTAAAAAAAATCATGTCTAGTTCCCGATTTTTGACATCATGACCTTTTCTTGATCTCATCCTTGAACTTATTCATCTTTAAGTCCTATGAAAAACATTTAAAAACATGCGATAGGCTTCAAATGCTCAGTAAGGATTATAAAAAAAAGAAATAAAACATATGTTCATCAATACATATGTTACATAAGCTCCTTAACATACCTCATGAAATCATAATATTTATGAATAAGACATAGTAATCACAAATCATAAAGGTAACTTGTGGCATCCATAACATACATATGTTGTAGATTTCCCAACTACTTAGGGAGTTACATTTGGAATTCCCATCACAGTATATTCCCTAAGTCACTTTGGAGAAACATTCATGCTTTCCTCCTTCACATTACCCAATGCATTGGAGTGCTATCTCGAGCTCACTCGCCCTAGGATTATCACTGAGCCACCCGTATACATAAACAATGCTCAAAAAACATTACATATTCATAACAAATAAAGAATTATAAAGGAAATATTACATTTCTACATTTCAATCACAATATATAATTTAAATATATTAACATAACAATCCATTTTAAAACCCATTTTCAATAACAAAATACGTTAAAAAGAATATGGAATTTATTTTCCATTTAATAACATTACGTCTTGTTAAGGATGCCAAATATTAAATAATACTCGCGGTAGGGGAAATGTAATTTTCACCGCAGACGTTAAAAAGAAACATTATTTTGTTATTTAGTAAAGCGCCTCATAGAGAAAAGATTCCTTTTTAATGAAATGAAAAGTCAAAGGTGTTTATACACCGTATAAAAGAATGTCTTGTAAAAATCAAAATACGCCTCAATAAAAGGTGATTGAGACGAAGTCCCTTACCTTGTGTCTGACTTGACTCGTTCATTATTTAATCTCCTGAATAATATTCTAAAGATAATTTATACTTTATTAATAACATTTTCACGTTTTTTATTCCTTTTATATCACTTATTACAATGTTATAAATATTATGTAATCATTTATGTTAATAACGGTTCTTTTGTCGATATTTGGTACTTGAGTCAAAAATGAACTTATTATAATTACAGGTTGTTAATGGGGTCAATTTTCATTATCTACAGAATGATATTCATGATTTATATATCATATATATTATATATTTCTAGTATATATATGTATTTATAATAGTTTATAACATTTGGAGATATGAAATTAAATACACCCTGCATGGAGACGGTAAGCCGTACATACGCATGAACGCTACTTTAATTAATACTTAGTATTTAATGGAATGATAATTTAATGATATCTCGGTATATTATAAATCCAGTATAATATCATATATAATTTCAGTAACTTCATTCTTTATACATTCCACGTATGGAATAAATGATTCAAATCATTTTGAGGGGGAGATAGTCAGTATTTCCTCCAATGGAAATATCGCATTTACAAATTATGGAAACCATAAAGGTATGATAAAAATGAAAAATACAAAAGCATATAGAAAATATAAATATTATATATATAACATATAAATACAGTGTCATCTTAATGGCCACCATAAGAGGCAATATGTGATAATTGAACAATCGTCGTTTTGTGAGGCGTTAGTTTGCCATCTAGAGAAACAGTATGTTCATTACTCATTAGATGGAGGTCTGTGTAAGTGTAGTTATATTCCTTCTCATAAAAATATACTAGAATATTTATAATACTTTTTTGTTATAAAAAATTTAATAAATATAGTTTAGGGGGTTTCATAAGTAAAATAAAAAAATAACTTAAGAGAAGATGTTACCTTTAAATCAGGTAACTCCCTTTGTTTTGAACAAAAAGGACTTCTTGAAGTGCCTTCTGCCAATGACAAGGTTTCTAGGTAGAGTATAGGGATTTAGAGATATTAATTTTTCTGAGTTCGGATGAGCCATGGGGCTTGAGAGGTGTGAGTAATGGGTTAGAGGTGAGGGGTTTTTATAAGGGGGAGGAGGGGCTCCATAGGAATGTTTGAAAATATTATTTTATTATATAATTATTTTCGGATTCTCAAGGTCAAAAACTTATTAAAGGTAAAGATAGGATGAATCTTCTTATAAATAAAATCATCTATAATTAATTGGTCAATTTTTGGATATTTTTTTTAATTTTAATAATCTTATTTATTTAAATCATTCATTAATGAGGGAAACACTGCATCATTATTGTGTCATAAATAATTTTTATTATTTACTGTCTAGAAATTATAAATAAAATACCATGATATAGGAAATATATTTATCTTTATAATGAATTTTTATAAAAAAATATATCAATTATATTACCCCGCGTTAAAATTGGTTTAGCAAAATAATACATGTTAATGTTATTTTTTACTTTAAATAAAAAGTTATTAATGTCCTTATATTACCCAAATGGATTTAAAAGTCCAAAAACTCTCACCAAATGATTACATTTCACTACCTTGACTCATCCAATAAGGTTATGGAAAATGTTAACATAATTTTATATTATTATAATATTATTTTTACCTTGAATTACCCAATTTAACTTTAACCGCGTTAAATAAAATTCAAAAGTTACAATTCACCAAAAATTATTTCCATCTTATTGAACCATATTTTCAATTCTAATGATAACCATGTATGTTGGATTTTAAAAATTCAATTCATATAAGTGGTGAAATTTCATTTAAATGATAAAATTTATTTTTAACTACTACTCAGTGTTTTCACTATTCATAAAAAATTGATGGTTTTCAGAAAAATACCAAAAAAAATAGCCTAAGAAAACTTTCATATTCATAATTAATTTTTTTTTTCTATTTTACCAAATTAAAAAGATAGAAGTTTCATTAATTAATTTAAAATTAATTCCCGCTGTAAAAAATCATGTTTTTATGAAATAACAACTATCAAAAGATTGACACTTGTTTATGTCCAATTTCAAAATGAAATTACTTCCAATGACCAAAAATGGATTAAATGGTAAAAAGAAAATCTATCGACTATTTAAAACCAATTAAAAATATAATCTATTCATATAAATAAATTAGATAATAATTCACTTTTGACATAAAATATAGTATTATTCACTATTCTTTTATAAATTCTTTTTATCAAACAATACCAAAAAATTAACAAAATTAAATTTTGATGTCCCGATTCACAATAACAATTTCCATTTTTCAAATAGAACATATAAAATTAAAAAAATATTTAAAATTAGTTCGTCATCAAAAGGCTTTAAATCAACCTTTTAATGAATATTAGACTGTGTGTGCTTACAATTATAATCATCCAAATTTTAAGCCTCTAACTTTTATTGGATAAATGTAAAAACATTTAACAAACATGTATAATCATATTTTAGATAGTTTTTTCATTCTCATTAGTACAAAAACTAGGCGTTAACTACCATTTAAAATAATAATATTATATTAATATTTTTCAGTACAACTCTATGTTTTGTGTAATGTATGTTTTCAAAAAACTCGTTGTTGTGTATCAGGTATGACATTGAACATAGAATCCCCTATAAAGTAAAATTGATATTTATTTCAAAAATATTAATGAATATGAATATTTCATATTCTTTATTTACCTAGGATATTATATTGAATTTAAATACCACAAAAATATCATTAAAAACATTCTTAAGGAAAATATGATTTTTATTTTGAAAATCACTTTTTATAATTAAATATACACAAATTTTTTTTAGAATACATTTATTTTAATATAACCTTTGAAACATATAAATTAATCATTTCACCATTTAGTGTTTGTTAGGATATGAAATTCATTACACTTTTAGTATGAGAAAAAAATGATTCATTTCACATTTTTTGTAGAATCCATATGGGAATTGTTCAAGAATGACCTGATGATTCCATCCAAAAAAATATGTAAAAATTAAAAATGTGTAAAAATTTATCTTAAATTTTTTTTGATTAATGAATATTTTTTCATAACATTTATTGAAGACATTTTTTTTAAGAAAAGTGATATCTAGTAGAAGATAAAAATAATGTCATCCATTCATAAAAACAATTTAAAAAAATTAAGTACAAAAGAGTAGGAAAATGGTAATATTAGAAGAAATGAACATGAATTAATAGAGGATAAAAATCAATTTTTTTATTTGAAAATGGAAAAATAACACTTTTTGTGAAATTTATGAATAAAAAATATGGACTAGATTTATGTTTTAAAATAAAACATTGCATTGACCATAACATTAAAGTGAGAATTAATGAAACTAATCAATTATATATATTATATTTAAATACACATAAAATAATTTATAATAAAAAACGATAATAAATAGTCATTATACACTTTATCATTGAACATAATAGGGATGAAATTTTGTAATATAACCGAATTAAAATTAATTGTGTTATGAAATTCATTACCACTTGGTAACATTCCTGTCAAATCCACATAGATGATATAGTTTAAGTTGGAATATAAAATAATACAAATTATTAATATATTATCATATAACAAGAAAAAGGGGATGTATATATATCATATAGTATAAATATGTTTCATAACATTATAATATTCCTCAATGAATGAAAAATGAGACAAAATTAATAGGTCATTTTTCTTTTTTATTAAATGTAATTCTACGACATTTATTTTAGTTTTTTACATGTTATTAACATATTAAAAACCATATTCATATTTATATTAAATTATGATCATTTTATAATAACTAATCACTCTATCTATATCTTCATTATTTATTTTATTAATTTCTTGATTATCTCATTCAAACGTTTCCATGAAAGTTAAAATTACTGTGAATGTTATATAGTTTCATAAAAACCTAAATATTAATTTTGAAATAATTATAAAATTTATAAATAAATTATACATTTATAAGTATTCATGAAATCTGGTATTGAAAAATGAAGTATGTCACAATTATAGAGGTGGTAGGCCATTCACACACATGAGTAGCTTTTTTATCTTTTAGTGAACATTATGAAATAGAATTAAGTAATATTATATATATATTATTATAATAATTTTTTATATATTATATTATTTCTTTAAGAATACTTATATATGTCATCAATGTACTGTGGGGATGAAAATATATTCACATCACTTCATGAAGGATGCAGTCCACAAATACACGAACGTTGTTATCATTTCTCAGCATAAAAATGAAATTGAGTATTATCATTTAGTACTGATAAATATTTGATTAATAATATAATAAATTCATGTATATAACTGATATTCATTATGTTTTTTTCTTTAAACCTTACATGAAATGTGTTATTTAAAAATTAATAGCATCCCTTCACAATGTGGTAGACCACCATTCACACGAGAAACGTTATCCCATCCCATATAGAAAATAAATTAAAAAATGTTATTTATTATCTAATGAAAAAATAAGTACAATTTTATTATAATTATCAAATATATACATTATCTCTATCATTATTCACATTCATGAGAGGTGGTAGTAGAAAAATTAATGGCATCACTACATGATCTTGTAGACCATTGTGGTTGTCTTTAATCCAAAAATATGGTTTGTACGATAAGTTGATAGAAATTTTTATGTTAGTTTGGATGGTATTAGGTGAATAAAATGGATTTATTATCCGAATAACAGAGTAACATGGATGAACTTTTATATGTGAGTTGAGTATAAAACTTGTAATTATCTAAAAAAATTTGTACCCAATGATATTCTAAAGAAAATTGGTCTAAATAGAGTATTAAAAACCCTTAGACCCGATAAAGTCTAAATTTTTCAATAATATATATTTTATAAACAATTTCTTTCATATTTTAACCCTTATAATTTCATTTTAATACAATGGTAAATCCATTTTTATCTTTACCATTGTAATTAATTTTTACTATTTTGAAAATTCATTTATTTAAAATTTTTGAAGAAATTATTAGATAATATAAATTCATATGATTCAAAATAATTAATAAATTTTTTAAAATTCCAATCAAATAATTGAAACAATTTATATTAATATTTATCTAGTAGACATGGAGAGAATTATGGGTTTCATAGATGAAATCCTAAGAAGATACCAAAGTTTAAAAATAAATTTTAAATATTAAATTAATTGAAGTAAGTTAAATTTGGTTAATGGATATATAATTGGAATAATTTTTCTTTGAAACCCATTAAATATATAATTCAAAATTGTAACTCATTTAATAAAATCGGATGATTTTACTTAATACTTTTTATATTTACTATTCATCATAAATTTAATATTTTTTGACAAATCAGAAAATTTCACTAAATATAATTTCGATATTCTAATATAATAATTAAATTAAATTGAATCAAATAATAATAATATTTGAAAAATTAATATATTATTATGTGTATAATGATTGAATAATTTTTTTAGAAAAAATACATATTTTAAGAAAAAAATTCATTTTCATTTAATATATTATTATTTTATTTATAAAAAAAGGAAAACCATTAAATTTATATTTTATTTAATAATTTTCATACCCACTAATTTAATTTGTAGTTTATAATGGTATATAACTCTATAGTTTATTAAGACTCAAGTTTGTATCTTACGTAGGCTATCTAAGAGAGTAAAATTATGGAAATATATTTTAGGGGTTTTTAAGCTCGTAGTAGTGTGTTTAGTAATGTATCAAATTAAATGTTATTTTTTATAATTTTAGGGATTTAAATTCTCCAAAAATTAAATAAATTTTATCTTCTTAATTTATAAATGGTCTTGATTATTAAGGGATTTTATTTAATAAGAGTGTTAATAAAATATCATCATAATAAGAGAGAATGAATTGTTCAAAGATTAAATAGAATCACACAAAAATGGATTTAAAAGTAGGTTGACATTGTTTGTAATGTGAAAATATGGACATTTATGATAGGAGTACATAATTTTATAGAGTGATTGAAGTTATTGATTATTAAAAAGTGAATAATTAATGGAAATTTAAGGAAATCAAAACCATAAATCAAATAGGTGTGAAAAAGGTAATTGATATCACCAAAAATGATGGTAATAAGATAAATATAATTGTAAGATACTTTTTTCTATATTGGATATTTATTTTACATTAAATGAATATATATAAATGCACATACCTGATACTTTTTCATTTCAAAAGTATAACTTAATCATATTTTTTGACCAAGTTTTAACTGATCACTAACAAAAATGAAATTAATAACAAAAAATGAATTTTGTATTTCTAAAGAACTATATTATCCCTTTAATAGATCATAATATGTATAAAATATTTACATGTATTTCCATATTTTTATACCTATATTCCAAAACCTATATGGTTAGCTTATATAATCCAACATAATAAATTAACCTCGAATAAGAAAAAGTAACTCCACTATTTCTTAATTAATATTTATTTTTTAAGTAGTTTTCAAATAATAATGACATATTTACAAGGAAATTTCATACGATATGTCTAGGTGCTAAACCCTTATCTTTCTTATGTCATGGGTTAAAGCCCCACGACATTTCTGGATAAAATGGGTTTTCACCCAGCATGCGGGTATTCTTTTTCTAAAAAATATTATAAAAATCATTATAATTTTCCTCAGAAAATTTAACATCCCAGGTGAATAATGAAAATAAAATTTTCATAATTTTTTAATATTTGTGAATTAAATATTAATTTTACTTTAAAGTGGATTCTATGTCAGATAGTGTACTCAACACACAACAAAAAATATCACTGAAATCTTACTTTGCACACTACATCGAGATATACTGAAAAATAATATAATAATATTATTGTTTAAAGTGGTAGTTAATTCATAGTCTTTGTTTGGGTCGGAATGAGAAGAACTACCTGAAATATTATTATACATGTTGGTTAATATTTTTTTACATTTATCCTAAAAATGTTAGAAGCTTAAAATGTAGATGAATCAAATTTTACACATAAACACTCTAATATTCATTAAAAGGTCAGTTTACCGCCTTTTGAAAGGGAACCATTTTTAAATATAGTTTTTGTAACTTTTATATGTTCTATTTGAAAAAATAGTATTCTTAATTAGAATTGTGAAATCAAAATTAACTTTGGATGACATTTTTTTATTTTTCTGATAATGTTCATTTTTAACGAAATATTGGAAAATACTTTATTTTAATTCAAAACTGACTTTCAATCTAATTTATTTTTAGGGTTATATTATCTTTTTAATTATCTTTAAGTTTAATTAGATTATATTTTCATAATTTAATCCAATGTTCATTAATGGGAGTAATTTCACTTTGAAATTGGACATAAACAAGTGTCAGTCTTTTGATGGTTACAATTTCTTAAAAACATGATTTTTTGTTTTGACAACGGGAATTAGTTTTAAATTAATTTCTGCAACATATGTGTTTTGAATTTAGAAAAATGGATTTCATATTCGAAATCATGAGTTCAAAATTTTGTAAATTGGTAACTTTCATTTTTAGAAAAAATGAATACGTACTTTAGTAAATATTTTATTTTCCATGGTTAAATGGTAAATCTGGTGAATAAGGGTAATCAAATATTAATATAATAATACGAAATTACCCTAACATGTGTATTAATCCTATTGATTGATACATTTCTGACTATGGGAATCCTTGGGTCGATTTTGGGACCCCATGGAGCCACTTAAAAGAGATAATACCACTTTATATTAATTAATTAAATGCCAAGACAAAAATGACATAAACATATATATTTTATTAAAAAAATTATATGGGGTTTTATAAGTTATCTCTTCAACTATAAATGTTTTTCGAAATATAAAATTATTTCCCACATCATGGTATTTTATTTATAATTTTTATAAATAATATAAATAAAATTATTTTTGATATAATGATGATGAAGTGATTACCTTATTAATGAATGATTTAAATAAATGTGCTTATAAAATTTTAAAATCTATCCCAAACCTGTCCAATTCATATTAAATGATTTTATTTCTATATATAGTAATCCTATATTTGACTTTAATGGGTTTTGGACCTTTTGAAAATGGATATAAGTTTATAATAAAAAAATTACTTTCAAACATTTCTAAAGAGCCCCTCCTTCCCCTTACAAAAGGACACCACATCTAACCCATTTCTCACAAATCTCGAGCCCCTTAGCTCATCAAATATATAACCAATTAAGAAATTTAAATCACTCTCTTCTTCCTAAAATCCTTCCCTTAGGCATAAGGAAATTAAATCAAACCTTTTGGTTCAATCCAATGGGAGTTACATGAATTAAAAGTAACATCTCTTATTAAGTTCTCTTCTATTATTTTTCTTCTACAACCACCTAAACTATATTTATTATATTATTTTATATCAAAACCTGTATCATAAATAAACTAGTAATTTTTATTGGAAGGATTAAAACTACACTTACACACACCTCTATCTAATGTATACGAACATACTGTTTATGTGTATGGTGAACTGGTGCCTCATGAAACGATGATTGTTTGATTATCTCCTACCACCTATCATGGTGGCCATTATGATGGAAATATATTTATTTATCATATATATTATATATATATTGTCTCCATGCTTCTATATTTTTAATTTTTAGCATACGATTATGGTTTCCATAATAGGTAAATTTGATAATTTCATTTGAAAAAATGCGGACTACCATACCCTCAATGTGATATAACCCATTCATAAAATATTTGGAATGTGTAAAGGATGAAGTTACTGAAATTATATATGATATTAAACTGGAATAATAATATACCGATTTTTTATTATGTTTTCATTTCATTAAATACGATATTGAAATGAAAGTAGCGTTAATACGTACGTACACCTTACCGTCTCCATGAACAATGCATTTCATTACTTATCTCCAAATGTTATGTACTATTATAAATACATATATATACTGGGTATATATAATATATACGATATCTAAATCGTGAATATCATTCTATAGATAATGTTATTTCGACCACATGGAATGTATATAATTATAAGAAGTTCATTTTTGACTCAAGTAACAAATATCAACAATACAACAGTTATTAACATAAATGATTATGTAATGTTTTATAAAATGGTTTTAATTAATATAAAAGGATTAATAAACATTAATGAGATTCTTAAGAAAGTATAAATTGACTTCAGTTTATTATTAAGGAGATTAAAGAATGAGCAAGTCAAGCCGGACACGAGGTACGAGACTTCATCTTAATCTCCATTAATTGAGGAATATTTCTATTTATACAAGACATTATTTTATATGGTGTATAAACACAATTGACTTTTCATTTCATTGGAAGGGAATATTTTTGTATGAGAATATTTTACTAAATGACAAAAGGAATGTTTCTTTTTAACATACGTGGTGACAATGACATTTCTTCCACATTGAGCGTTATTGGAATTTTGGATTCCTTAACAAGTCGAAATGTTTTTAAAAGGAGAATAAATACCATATACTCTCTTACAAATTTTGGTTTTGAAAATAGTTTTGATAATTCATTGGTTATTTTAATATATTTATATAATATATTGTGATTTTGATGTGGAAATTTTATCTTTCCTTTATGTTTGTTTTATATGTTATGAATATGTTACGGTTCTTGGGAATTGTTTACATATATAGATGGTTTCATGATAAACCTATGGAGGGTGAGCCCGAGATAGCTCTCCAATGCATTGGGTAAGGTGACGGACCTAAACTTTAATGTTTTTTCTAAGATACTAAATGAATATACTATGATGGGTATTCCAAACATTACTGCCTGTGTATCTGGGAAGGATAAAAAGTAATCACATTATATATGTCAAAAGTTACCTTTACGATTTATTATTTCCATGTGTTATTCATAAATATTATGATCTTGTGTGGTATGTTAATGATTGAAAAGTATGATTTCATTGACTTGTATGTATTAATGGACTAATGTTTTCCTTCCTTATTTTAAAACCCTTACAGAGATTTTTATGTTCATCCTATGTTTTTTTGAAATGTTTTTTACATGACATAAATATGAATAGGGTCAAGGTTGGGATCAAGGAAAAGGCATGTTGTCTAAAACATGGAACTATACATTGCTCTTTTTTTCCATGAGTTTCAATTTTATAAAAAAATTGATACTATGTAAAAGTTTCTACATATAATATTCATGTTTTTATGTACATGTTAGAACCTAATTATATAAAGCTATAAACTTGAAAAGATCCTCGATTTGAAATATTAACATAAAACAAGATTATGTAATGTTTAAGGATGGGTCCTTTACAGTTGGTATTAGAGGTTGGTTTAGACAAATTTGAGAGTTTGGGAATTGTTAAATTAATATCCATAAATTATTTTCACTTTATGGAAATATTTAAATGATATAGAATTTATATATTACCTTGTTTCTTCACCTATGATATTTCTATGTTCAGAATGGTTTTCTACAGAATATTCCGGGAAGCTATGATGAGGTGAAATCAGGAGGAATACAACCTTCCAAATAAGAAACCTGAGATGGGAAGAATAGGAACTGAAAAGTTTGTTGCAAAGATGGCCCAATTGACTCATGCTATAAATGGTCTTGTTATGCATGCACAAGATCAGTTAGATCAACCACAGAGGAACTTGTCAGTAGTGGATCATTTCTTGAGGCAATATCCCACATCCTTCAGTGGATCATCTCACCATATGCTAGATAAAGGGTAGATTAAAGCACTGGAAAATATTTTTGATGTCATGGGGTTTTCAAAACATCAAAACGTTAGTCTTGATATTTATCATTTTGAAGGTGAAGCCGATCAGTTGTGGTCGATGGTGAAAAATATCAGGGGTAGTGAGGTGATTAATGCTCTTGCTTGGGATGAATTAAATGGCATGTTTCTTGGGAAATATTGTCCTAAGGCGGTTTAACTTCGGATGGAAAACAATTCTTGAAATTGAAGAAGGAGGGTGACTCAATGGATTCATATGATGAAAAATTCACTAGATTGGAAAGGTATTCACCAAATTTCGTATGTGGTCTTTATAGTAAAATAAATCTTTTTTACAAAGGATTAAAGCCAATGTATCAAAGGGATTTAGCTTCTTATGAGTTCAAATGTTATGAAAAACATTTTTGATGTGATTAGAATGTGGAAATGAAGTTTGAAAATGATGAGGTGTTCTTTGAAAAACAACATAATTAGAGGTCGAGGTGGTAGATGAAAAAGAACAACTCTTCAAAAAAGTCAGATAGTAAGAAACATAAGTTTACAGTTTGTGAAAATTGTGTTAAAAAGCATGATGGGGATGTCTTTTGAATTCTGGTAAGTGCTTCCGATGTGTTAAAACAGGGAATAAGGCTCATAAATGCACTAAAATAGTAGGGTAACAGTTAGAAAAAATCTGATTTATAGTCATTAAAATGTATTAAGTTCAATGAAATTGTTCATTATGCAAATGAGTGTCCAATGAAAAACTCAATTGAGGTGAAACATGCAGACTACAAGTAGAAAGGGGTGGTAAAATCCTTTGCATCTACTTCAGCAGATGTTGAGTCATCAAATTATGTAGTATTAGGTACACTGTTTGATTTTCATATTATACCAAGGTGTTGTTTGATTCATGGTATACACATTCTTTCATTTATGAGATGTTTTCTTGTTCTTTGGGGATTCCTCCTCATGATTGAATCTTGAATATATGGTAAAAACACAGGGATGGAATTATCATACAAAAAGAAATTATAGGAACCTTACTATACCTTTTCTAGAAAGAATGTCTATATAAACCATATTGTTTTACCTCTAGTAGAGTTTGATGTTATTTTGGGTATGGATTGGCATTCTGTTTACCATGCTAAGATTGACTACAAAGCTAAAGAGGTTTATTTTTAGAAATAATTTCAGTTTGTATACAATAACAAACCCTTTCTTTCTATAACATATCAGGAAGATGAGAAACTAGAAAAAGATGGAAATGAATACTTCATTTCACATATTGTTGAAAATAAAGGAACTATTTAGATTAATGATATGCATGTGGTAAATGAGTATGTTGATGTTTTTACTGATAAGTTTCATGGAATAATACCTGATCGAGAAGTTGCATTTACAGTTTACTTAGTTACTGATTCTAATCCATTTTCAAAACCCCCTTATCGAATGGCCCAAATTGAACTTCTAGAGTTAAAGAAGCAATTACTGGAGTTATTAGATAAAGGATTCATTCGACCTAGCACATCACAATGGGGTGATTCTATATTGATTATTAAAAATAATGATGGTTCAATGAGACTTATCATTTATTATAGAACAATGAATAACATCACTGTTAAGAATAAGTATCGTTTTCTTCATATCGATGATTTGTTTGATCAGCCAAAGGGAGCTCAGTGTTTTTTGAAGATTGAATTGAGGTCAGAGTACCATCAGTTGAAATTAAAGGAATTAGACATTCCAAAGAATGCATTTTTTACTATATATGGCTATTATTAATTTTTAGTTATGCCTTTTAGGTTTACCAATGCACCTACTGTATTCAGGGTTCTTAGGAATATAATTTCTCATGAGTTCCTCAATAACTTTGTGGTTGTGTTCATTGATGATATTTTGGTTTATTCAAAAAGTAAATAGGAACATGAATGTCCTTTACTGGTTTTCTTAAAAACCACAAATAAAAAAAATTGTATGGGAAATTCATCATGTGTGAGTTTTGGTAATAAAAAATGTCAGTCCATGGTCACATTATTTCAAAGAATGGCATAACAGTTGATCATACTAATATATAATTTGGTGAATAATGGCGAAGAACCAGAAATATTATCGAGATATGTAGTTTAATTTTTTTGGCAGGTCAATAGAAGAGGTTTTTTGAATAATTCTCATGGTTATCTAGCCTAATGACTATGTTAACTCAAAAAGGTGTTAAGTTCATTTGGACTTAATAATGTGATTATTTTTTTAGTAATTGAATAATCTAGTTTCGGTAATGCCTTCCAGAAATGGTGAAATTGTTATCTACAATGATGCATCGTTTAAAGGACATGGTTGTTCCCTTATACAGAAGGATCAGGTAATTTCTTATGCTTCACATCAGTTGAAACCTCATGAGTTAAATTACCCTACACATGATTTGGAATTGGGTGCTATTGTTTTTTCTTTAAAAAATTGGAGGGGTCTTTTGTATGGTGTAAAATGTGAAATATTTACATACCAAAAAAGTTTGATGTATATATTCACTCAGAAATAATTTAACAAGAGATAGAGGATATGGCTAAAATTAATCAAGGATTATTATTACATGATTCATTACCATCCAAGAAAGACAAATAAAGTTGCTGATGCATTTAACAGAAAAATTAATGCAATATTAACAAAGTATAATTTATAACAATATCCTTTGATTAAAAATTTTATGAACATTGGAATAGAGGTTATTGGTGTAATATGTTCCTCTATTTTGTTTCAAGTGTCAGTGAAATCATCCCAAGAAGTTAGAATTAATCTAGAGAAGAATGAAGACAGTCAGTTCCAGAAAAATGTAGAGTATGTTTAGAAAGGTATGTTACATGAATTTAAAAATTATGATGATTGATTTTGGAGGTTTGGTAAGAGATTATGTGTTCCCTATAAATCACAATTGAATAAAGATTTATTATTTTAAGCTCTTAGTTCTCTGTTTCTAGTCCATCCTTTCAATACTATGGTGTATAGAGATCTTCAAGAGTATTAATTGTTGGATGGAATGAAAAGAGAACTTTTTGACTTTACAATTAAGTTATTGACATGTCAATGGGTTAAAGAATAGAGGGAGATACCGAAAGGGATGCTTCAGCCTTTACCGGTAATATAGAGGAAATGGGAAAATATATATATGGACTTCGCTGTGGGATTACAAAAAACTTCTCGAGGTAACAATGCAATCTGGGTTATTATTGATTGATTGACTAAATATTCTCATTTCTTGCCTATTCAAGATACTTTGTCTCTATATCAACATTATATGTTGTATGTTAATGAGATAGTCGGGCTTCATGGAGTTCTCCTTTCCATTTTATCTAATCCTAATCCCATGTTTACATCGAACTCTTGGAAAGTCCGTCAGAATTTGTTGGGTACTGAAATAAATTTTAGTACAAATTTTTATCCTCAATCAAATGGGTAGTAAAATTGATCAATTTAGACATTGGAGGATATTTTACGTGTTTTTTCAATGGATTACTAGGGATTTTGGGACCATCACCTTTATTTTTTTGAATTTTATTATAATAAATGTTTTCATTACATTATACAGATGCCTATGTTTGAGGCGTTATATGGAAAGTGGTGTCCAACTAAAGATTTTTGGGATGATATAGGTGAAAGGAAACTGATAATACAATAATTGGTTAAAGAGATGGCATAAAAAGTTCATTTGATTCCGAAGAACATGAGAATAGCTTAGGGCAAGAAGAAAAGTTATGCAGATAACCGGAGGAAAGATATTTCTTTGGAGGTAAGTGATGATGTCTTTCTTAATGTTTCTCCACGGTAATGTGTGATGTGTTTAGGTATGAAGGGAATGATGAATTCAAGGTTCATTAGACCCTATGAAATCTTGGATAAAGTTGGATCAGTTTCCTAAAAAGTTTCTGTTCCTCTATGATTATCGTAGGTACATAATATTTTTCATGTTTCAATTTTGAGAAAGTATTTCCTATATCCATCTCATGTTTTGAGTCCAGAGGTAGTTAAGTTGGAAGAGAATCTTTCATATGAGAAACAACGAGTCCCAATTCCTGACCTAAGAGAGCAAGTGTTGCGGAATAAGGTAATTCATTATGTAAATGTTTTTTTGGAAAAACATTATGGTTGAAGAGAAAATATGGAAATCTGAAAATGCTATGAGGATTAAATACCCTCATTTATTTGATAAGTGAATAGAATTGTGGGGAACCAATTCCCAAATAGGGGTAAGGATGTAACATCCCAGGTGAATACCGAATATGACATTTTCATATTTATTAAAATTTTGAATTAAATGATAATTTTACTTTAAATGGTTTGCTATGTCTGATAGAATACTCAACACGCAACAATATATTTATGCAAAATCATATACTGCACACAACGTTCAGTTATACCGAAAAATAAAAGAATATTATTATTATTTTAAATGTTAGTTTATTCAAAGCCATTGTTTTGGAGGGAATGAATAGAACTAACTACAATATGATTATACATGTTTGTCAAATGTTTTTACATTTATCCAATAAAAGTTAGAATCCTAAAATGTGGATGAGTCCAATTTTAGGCATAAACACTCTAATATTCTTTTAAAGGTTGATTTACCACCTTTTAATAGAGAACCCATTTTAAATCTAGTTTTTTCACTTTTATATGATCTATTTGGAAAAAATAACATTATTCATTAGAATCAGGACATTGAAATTTATGTTAGATGAAATTTTGGTATTTTTCTGATAATGTTCATTTTTTAATGAAATTGTGAAAAATACTATATTATAATTCAAAAATAGCATTTAATATAATTAATTATTATGGTTAGATTATAATTCTAATTTGTTTTAAAGTGTAATTAGATTAAATTTTTATGATTTAATAAAATTATTTTTAATGGACGTAATTTCACTTTGAAAATGGACATAAATAAGTGTCAATCTTTTGACAATTATTATTTCTTAAAAACATGCTTTTTTGATTTGATAGTACGAATTAAATTTAAATTAATTTCATCGAATTCTATGTTTCTAATTTGGAAAAAATTGATTCCATATTTATAATTATGAGGTCCAAATTGGGTAAATATGTAACTTTTATTTTTATACATTTTGAATATTTATTTCAGTAAATATTTTAATTACCATGGGTAAAGGATAAATCGGGCATATAAGGGTGAACAAATATTGTTATAATAATACTAAATTACCCTAAAATGTGTCCTAATACTACTTGTTGATACATGTCAGACCATGGGAATAATTGGGTTGATTTTGGGACCCCATAGAGCCACTTTAGAGTGATTATGAAACATTTATATTAATTAATTTAATGTAAAGACAAAATTGACTAAGCATATATATTTTAGTAAAAAAAATATATGGGGTTTTATAAGTTATATCATAGACTACAAATATTATTTGGAAATTCAATACTATCTCATATATCATGGTATTTTATTTATAATTTTTAGACATCAAATAAAGAAAATTATTTATGACACAATAATGATGCATTGATTACCTTCATAATGAATGATTTATATAAATAAGATTATAAAATTTAAAAAAATATCCAAAACCAGTACAATTTTTATTTGATGATTTTATTTAGAAAATTAGTCATCTTATATTCTAATTTATTGAGTTTTTATACTTTTTAAACCGAGAATAAGTTTATAATAAAAAACATTTCAAACATTCCTAAAGAGGCCATCCTCCCCCTTATAAAACGACATCACTTCTAACCCATTACTCACATCTCTAAAGCCCATAAAATCATCCAAACAATTCCCAAATACACTAAATACATCTATCGCTTCCCCCTGAAATCCTTTCTATAGGTAGAAGGCAATTCAAGTAAACCATTTGTCAAAAACAAAAGGGAGTTGCCCGAAGTAAAGGTAATGTCTTCTCTTATGTTCTCTTTTTTTATTTTACATCTCCAAACACATAAACTCTCTTTATTACTTTATTTTATAAAAAATAGTATTATTAATATACTTTTTCATTTTTATGAGAAGGATTCAAAAAACCATTACTCACAGCACAATCTAATGTATAGGAACATACTGTTTCTGTGTACGATGAACTGATGCCTCATGAAACAATGATTGTTTGACTATCTCCTACTACCTCTCATGATGTCCATTATGATTTAACATTATTTATGTGTAACATCAAATTAATTTTTTAGGTACTTTTAATGTTTCTAAGTACCTATATTTTGTATTAGTGACTTGGTATAGTTTGGATAACATTGAATGTTGTTTTTGGGAAAAGCGAAAGTCGCACGGGTGGCACACGGCTTGTCTTAACCGTGCGTCCAAACCGTGCACAGTTGGTCTTGGAGGCAGAAGCTTTTGCACAGGCAGTGCACAGTTTGTCTAACCATGTGGAAAAACCGTGTGTGAAGGGTGGTCAAGGCAGTAGTGGACGCAAGGTTAGCGCACGGTTTGTCAAACCGTGCGAACTAACCGTGCAACCACTTAAATGAGATCCTTAAATTGGGGATCTCGCTCAGTTTTTCCTCTAAGTGCCTCATTTTTCCTCTTATGTTGCCTTTACTCATGATTTATCTTCTCCTAAGGTCAATTATGGTTCTCCCATCATTATTTAGGTGATCGAAAGGCTCCTCATAGTGAATCGATGTTGGATTCTTGAGGTAAGTGATCATTCTTCATTGTTCTTCATTAGTTTCATAGATCTAATTAGATCTATTTCCCCTCTTCTCTTAGTTTCATAGATCTACGCCTGTTATGGGTATATATAAGTGTTTGGTACCATGTATGATGAGATTTGGACTTGATCTTTCTAGGAGAAGAGATCTAAGGAGGGTTCCTAAAGAAGAAACCCAGTATTCTTGAGCATTCTCAACCATTGTGGTTTTGGTCAAAACCTTCAATGTAGGTGCTTCTGTCCTGACTATCAAAATTCATTTTCATTGTATTTGCTTCATTTTTTTAATTGTTGAATTAAATTCAATATCTCAAGTTTTCTTTCAATTAAATTAAAATAAATATCTGTTCCAATGAATCGATATATTTTAATTGGTTTTCGCTTGAAAATTTGGAAAACCCCAATTCCATTGAATTGGGTGTGTTTATCGAAATTGGATGATTTAAATTTTTGAATTTAAACTGTGGACTTAATGGAAATGATTTCAATTAATTTGTTGAATTTAATTGTGGGAATAAATTTTGTAATGATGGAATTGGTTTTGAATGGATTTCAAACAGGTGAAAATGGCTTAAAATGATTTGATAGAAACCCATTGGTTTTATCTTTTGAAAAGGGCATGTTTTGACTAAAACTAGTTTTGGTTTTAAATGGAATGAAATTGGATCTTTTGAAATGGAAGAATGGGTTTGATCGTATTTTAAACATTCTTAAAATAGTTTTCCCATCATGTAAGAGCACATGCAAGCCATAGGTATTTAGTGAGTTATTTGGATACACTCTATGCTACGACAACGTTCTAAAACATACTTCTAGTGCATCACATCCCCGATGGGTTAGTGATGAGTCTCCTTTGTCAAGTGTCATTGGGACGTGTGTATACAAATTTTTCTGAGTTCACATAGAGAGTGTGAAATCCTATAACTGGTTAATACTATCATACCTTTTGGAAAATGACCATGTTTCTCGCTTGTTTGTTTATATTTGAGATATAATTGAATGCCAATGCTTTTGAACTGATGTAAATGCATGCTGAATTTATATAAACTATTTTATATAAATATTTTTCTTAAGCCATAGTTTGAGGAATATTCCATAATTTTAAATCCCTTATTTAAAGTAAATTTTTCCATCATTTGAAAATGTATAGCATGTTTTGTAAAATTATTCTTTGAGTTTCCAAACTTTTTTATTTTAAAATTATAATCCTATCTTTAGATAATCTATATTTGTCAACTATTACGGAATCTTTGGTGGTATCCTACTGGGCATAGGCTCACACCGTACCTTTATCTTCGGGTGTTTGTAGAAATTCTTCTTCCAGGATCGAGCAAAGGGAAGGGACCTCTTGGAGGCGTATCCATCTGTTGATATTGGGTTTTAGTGAGTTGTGTCCTTGGGGACTTTGGGGAATATTTTCCCCTTTTTAGTACTTGGGTCATAGTACTTTGGGATTTTGTGCCTCGTTTTATTCTGGTACATTACTCCCGGTGGAGTTTCTTTTGTTTGCATACTATCTTGTTTATTTTTCTTCTGTATTCTTATGGGAAAATCATTCCCACTTGCATGTTGTGTGATGTCGGGTGCTAGTCACCAACCCATGGTGGTCGAGAACGCTATTCAGGCCATGTCAGGGATGGTTCAGTTATCGTGTTACCAGGGTACCCGGGATAGTTCGTGACAAAGTGGTATTAGAGGCAAGGTTAGACATCTTTCCTTGATGATAGTATGCATTTGTGTATTCTTAACGGGACTTAGGAGGTAGTTGTGATTGAGTGTCTAGATAGCTCTCACAAAAATGAACCTAAAGTCACCAGGGTTGGTTAGAGAAATGTGACTTGTGGATTATGTAAAGACCCGCAAATTTCAAGGAAATTTTTTTCTTAATTTTCTTTGGAATTTTACTAGAGCGCAGCTTCAGACGGCACCTGATTCCGAGGCCCGGTGTGCCCGGAATCAATTTCCGAAGTTTGGCTCGGGTACGTTCAGTGAACGGACGAGCGGGCTTTTCTATCTTTTGAACCGGTGCCCGGAATCAAATTCTGAGGGCACCGATGAAATCGCAGCGCCGGTATTTGCTTAGAAACGCCTCTTCCGGAGTTGCGTTTGCTCAGACGTGGTTTTTAAATTTTGCGGCTTTAAGTCAGAAATAAAATAAAGTTTGTGCGACAACTTTATTTTATTTCACTTAAGCTGCTTGGAAGCCACTTGAAGTCACTTAAAGACGGCTTGAACTGAGTTGATCTGGATGGGATGCTATCCGGAAATATCCTACCCCCTTGGTAGGATATTTGTGAGGTGGGGCCCGCACGAGCCCCGCCGTTTCTTTCGCTAAGTAACGCACCCGCGAAAACCCGTCAAAGTAACTGAAAAGTCAACCGACGCGTTTTCTTTAATTCTTAACAGACCATTTAATTGGGCGGTTTATTTCGTGAATTAAATGGGCTGTTTCTTTCGTGAATTAATTGGGCTGTTTCGCTCGTTGAATTAATTCAACGAACTGATGGGTCGTTACTTACGCTTTTGCGTTTGTTGGAATGTTTATAAAATAAGACCAACCTAAAAATCCTTTGAAAGGATTTGAGAGAATCTTGTTTCTTCGGCTCCCCGCGAAGAACGCGAAGAACGCGAAGAACGCGAAGAACGTGAAGAACGCCGGCGACCGAAATTCGACGACGCACACCGAGATCTGCGACGTCGACGAGCTTTACCCGCGACGTTCTTCTGCGACGCCTCTTCTTCCGCGGCCGATCCTCGTTCGGCAACTAAGGTGAGAATCGGATCGTTAATTCTCCCTTTTTAAATTTCATAACAACAGATTTAATTAATTAAACCGTTTGATCTTGATCCGGAGATTGGCGACGCGACGCCGGATACCGCGACGACGCGACGATCCCCCTTCTTCCGCGACGAGCAATCCCGCGACGATCCCTCGTTCGGCAACGACGACGACAAGGTAAGGGATGTTGGATTATTTTATCTTTTTTCCCCGTGTTTATTCTTTTAAAATGAAGAACATGATCTCCGACAATTTTAATTTATTTAAAATTGTTGTTGATTATTCCTCCCGTGGTTTATGACTAACGCGGAGGGTGCGGGCCTAACGAACAAGACCCGGCAACCCTCCGCCGATCTTCCTTTTTTTGTGCGGATTTGGCGAGCGACGGAAAAAGCACGACGCAAGGGCCATTTGTTGTTTTCGCAGTGAAGGACGCGTCCCGGGAGGAACAACGACGCAGGCGGGAAAGGAATCGGGCCACCGGAGAATCTCCGGCGGCCCGCGGAAGGCGGCGGCGGCGACCGGAGGCGGCGGCGCCCGGCGCGCCGCCGTGGAGGAAGTCCGCCGCGGCTGAAGCTGCGGCGGCGGCGGCCGGTTCCGCGGCCGCGCGGAACCGGGAACGGACGCGGCGGCCCGGCCGCGTCCGCGTGGCAGGCGTCCCCCCCCCCCCCCCCCCGCGGGGCCGCGTTTCGCTTGAGCCGCGGGTCAAGCCCGCGGCGCCCTCCTTCGGCCGCTCGGCCGAAGCCGAGCCGGCCGGTCCGGTCGGCCGGGCCGCGCCCAGGCCGGACCGGACCCGGCCTAGCCGGGTCGGGCCGACCCGGTTCGGCCGACCCAGGGGGGGGTTCGGGCCGGGTCGCCCCGGGCCCAGAACCCCCGTTTCGGGCCCTCTTCGGTCTTTTGCCCATATCTTGGGCCTGGGACCTCCGATTGACCAACCGTCAGCGGCTACGCGATCCTTGGATCGAGACGGTCGTTTCGGTATATTACACTCAAGGTTTCGGAAGACTTTGGGTTCGGCCGGGTTGGTTTGTACACGAAACCAACCGGGCCCTCGGAGCGGAAACGCTCATAACTTGAGCTACGGACGTCCGATCGACGTACCGTCAGCTGTGGTAGTTTCCTCTAAGTGAGACGGAACTTTTGGCTTACTCCGCCCGAGGATCGGATACAGGCGGAGTACGGTCGGGTCGGTTTTGCCCTAAAAACCAACCGGGCCCCTGGGACGAAAATGCCAATAACTCTCAGACCGGGCGTCCGATTGACGCGCCGTCTGTTGCGTTGAGATCCTGTTGTCGATACGGAACTTTTGGATACATCAACTTCGGACTACGTGACAGTTGATGTATCAGCCTCTCGGCTCGTGGAGCGGACCCTCCTAAACGAGCTCGCTGTGTGCGGGAACCCTAGCGCTGGCTGTGACTTCGACGACAGAGTAGAGATCCTCCGTGGACTGCGACGACGGCAGAGCAGAGATCCTCCGTGGACTGCGACGACGGCAGAGCAGAGATCCTCCGTGGACTGCGACGACGGCAGAGCAGAGATCCTTCGTGGACTGCGGCGACGACTGTGCAGATATCCTCAGTGGACTGCGTCGACTACTGCACTCAGCGATCCTACGCGGATCAGTGCCCGATCCTGTGTGGGTCCTACTACCGGTTCTGTGTGAGCCACTGCCTACCGGTTCTGTGTGAGCCATTGCCTACAGGTTCTGTGTGAGCCCGATCCTGTGTGGGTCTTTTGCGGGGGTTAGTACCTATCGATCCTTCGTGGGTCCGACGACTTAGATGGATCAGTGATCATCTTTGACGTCATCTGAAAAAGTATACCTGGTTGAGCTGAATCTTATGTTACTCTCCTTTGTGGATTGTGTTGAACTATCCTATGTGGATTTACTGTTTACTCTCCTTGTGGATTTGAGTCTTGCTTTCCTTTGTGGATTGAGTTGTTCTTGAGCTCGTGAGCAGAGCTAGAATTGGGGACTTAGGTATATGTATGGGCATATACCTAAGTCGAGTCAGATGTTACTTCGTGATTGCATCTTTCTTTTTGTGCTATATCCTTTGTGGATTTCGGGAGACCTTCGGGGGTCTCGGGGTCCTTACTGAGTAGCTTGTACTCACCCCTGCACGGGCTATACCCGCACCTTGTTGTGTTGGTTGCAGACGACGGACAGCGCTGATCACGGTTGGGGCGTGGAGCAGGACGGTACCTGGAGGTGGACCACTGGGCGGGACGTGCTCGGAGCGGACGTGGGACCCGAGGAGCCTGGAGGCTATCTGTACCCACCCTTCAGGTGGGATTGCCAGTGGACGACACGAGGCCACCGTCTTTTCTTCAGTTGCTGTACTTTACTTTTTCAGTTGTACTTTACAGTTGGGCTTGTATTCCGGCCCCCTTTACTTTTCTGCACTTTACTTTCCGCTTGCTGACTCTGTGTGGTTGTTACTTATAAAGGCAATGCCTTCCCTGTTTACTGGGATTTTACGCCTTGGTGCTAGTCGCCAGCCCCTGGCCTATGGAAGGCGGGCTTGGGGTAGTCACGGCACGGGCCCCGAGGACGGGTCGTGACAAATTGGTATCAGAGGTGGTCGGTTCTACCGCAGACTCTAATCATCTTTTCCTTCTATATGAAGCAATAGTGTTTAGTGTATTGAGTGTGGTTATCAGTTCAGGGAGCCCAGTGTTGGTGCGGCGGCCGACGTATCCGTACACCAGGACCCTGACTCCTGATTTCCGACTTAATGCATGAAAACATTTATTGCGTGTGTGTTTCAAGTTTCTTTGTGATTGCTTGTGTCAGCTCACCGGGTATACTGATCTGCTTTATGAAAGTCTCAAGTTTTCTTTGTGATTACTTGTGCCAGCTCACCAGGTATACTGTTCTGACTATGGTTCTCTTGTTCTCCTTTTCAGGATGGCCCCGCGACGACAGCCAGCTAGGGTTCCGAGTGTAGGGCGCGACGGCAGCCCACCGAGCGACGAGGCCTCGGTGTAGGCCCCCCTGCCAGCAGTGGCACCGGCGGTAGCTTTACCCGCCGAGCCACCGATGCTACCAGTACCAGACGCTGACGATGCACGTCGCCTCAGGGCACTGCATGAGTTTCAGAGCCAGCGACCGCCCAGGTTTCGCGGTGAGGCGGACCCCCAGGCCGCCGAGGACTGGCTAGAGGCGGTGGTACGGATCTTTAGGCTAGTGAGGACACCAGCGGATCTCATGGTGATTCTCGCGGCGAGCCTCCTGCAGGCGGCAGCAGGACGATGGTGGAGCTTGATGCTCCAGGTTCACGATGAGGCATCCTTGATCTAGGCGGACTTCGAGAGCCTCTTCCGCTCTGAGTTCGTCCCGGCCACCCTCTGAGCGGTGCGCATCCAGGAGCTTCTCCAGCTGCGCCAGGGCAGCATGACGGTCGCTCAGTACGCGGCGAGGTTCACTGACCTATCTCGCTACTCGACCGACATGGTACGGGACCCCTTCTTCCGGGCCCGGACCTTCGAGCAGGGCTTGCAACAGGAGATTCAGGCGTCGCTGATCTCCCTCAGCATTCCGACCCAGGCAGGAGTGCTGGAGCGAGCCCTCCTGATCGAGAGCTTCCTGGCAGAGCCTTCTTCAGCGGCGAGACCTAGCGCAGGGCGGCAGGTAGCTGAGTCTTCGGCAGCAGGTAGCCGACGGATGACTCTCGGGTCCAGGCCGACCAGACCCCCACGCAGACGGCCTCAGGACACCGGCTCAGCAGTACGAGGCACACAGCGGAGTGCCAGCCTTCCGAGAGGCAGGCTGTGCTACTCCTGCGGCGGGCAGGGTCACATGGCTCGTGACTGCCCGACTCTCCGACCAGAGGAGCAGCAGACGGTGGAGGGGCCACCCAGGCAGAGGCAGAGGGTCGACCGTGGCGGTCCGCAGGGAGGAGGCGGACGAGGCAGAGGAGCTGGCCGAGCAGCGGGTGGTGGGCGACGCTTCCAGGCTCTACCCCCACCACCACCAGGAGGGCCACCTCGACCACATGGAGCTGGCGGGCAGGGACAGGCCCAGCTCCAGGCAGTGGAGGCCTACGACCCCGACGTGCCAGAGATGATTCGAGGTACGATCTGTGTCTATTCCACCCTTGCTGCAGTACTTATAGACACAGGAGCGAGTCACTCTTTCATAGCCTCTGCCCTTGTTCGGAGCTCGGAGATTCCGACTGAGCCGTTGGCTCGATCCTTACGGCTAGAGACTCCTACGGGAGAAGACTCGACGATTACGCACTGGTGCCGGCAGTGTGAGCTTACTCTAGGAGGCGAGAGCTTCGGCTGGGATCTCCTTGTAGCGGCGTTGAGGCCTTACGACGTCATCTTGGGCATGGATTGGCTATCCACGGTTCATGCCCAGATCGACTGTTTTAGGCGCAAGGTGCGATGTGTTCACACCGACGGGAGCAGGTTTACCTTCACCGGCGAGAAGGGAACCTTTGCAGCACAGGATGGACTTCCGCAGAGGAGAGTGCCGCCCATCTCTCATCAGTTGGCTAGCCTCATCCTAGGAGCAGTGGACGTGCGGAGTCCGGCTTTTCCTGCAGTGGTGGACCAGTACATGGACGTCTTTCCCGACGACGTTCCAGGGATACCTCCTCGTAGAGAGGTAGACTTTTACATCGACTTGTACCCCGGGACAGCCCCGATATCTTCTCCAGCATATCGGATGGCCCCCGCCGAGCTTCGGGAGCTGCAGGTACAGTTGGAGGACTTGCAGAGCAAGGGGTTTATCCGACCCAGTGTTTCACCCTGGGCTTCCCCGATTTTGTTCGCCAAGAAGGCGGACGGGAGCTTGCGACTATGTGTCGACTATCGTCGCCTGAACCAGGTGACAGTGAGGAACAAGTATCCGCTGCCACGGATTGATGACCTCTTCGATCAGCTCAAGGGAGCGCGGTGGTTCTCGAAGATAGACCTCCGGTCAGGCTATCATCAGCTCAGAGTTCGAGTCGAGGACGTACAGAAGACGGCCTTCAGGTGTCGGTATGGCCATTATGAGTTCTTGGTTATGCCGTTCGGCGTAACCAATGCTCCAGCAGTGTTCATGAGCCTCATGAACAGGATCTTCCAGCCATACCTCGACCGATTTGTCGTGGTCTTCATTGACGACATTTTGGTATACTCGACGACTGAGGAGGAGCATGCCTACCACCTGCGAGTTGTGCTAGACACACTCCGAGAGAACCAGCTTTATGGCAAGCTCTCAAAATGCCAGTTCTGGTTACGTGAGGTCCATTTCTTGGGGCACGTCATTTCTGAGGCGGGAGTTGCAGTGGATCCCGCGAAGATCGAGGCAGTGCTAGCTTGGGAGCCACCCAGGAGCGTGACAGAGGTGCGGAGCTTCTTGGGCCTAGCGGGATACTATCGGAGATTCGTGCCAGACTTCTCCAGAGTTGCGGCACCACTCTCAGCGTTGACGAAGAAGGGGAAACCCTTCGTGTGGTCAGACAGATGTCAGCAGAGCTTCCAGGAGCTGAGACAGAGATTGACCAGCGCACCTATCTTGAGGTTGCCTGAGGAGGGAGTTGGGTACGTAGTTTACTGCGATGCATCAGGGACTGGACTCGGGTGCGTCCTGATGCAAGAGCGGGCCGTGATCGCCTACGGATCACGACAGTTGAGGCCGCACGAGCAGAACTACGCCACTCATGACCTGGAGTTAGCAGCAGTGGTCTTCGCTCTGAAGACTTGGCGGCACTATCTGATGGGCGAGCGCTTCACAGTCTTTTCTGATCACCAGAGTCTCAGGTATATTTTCTCTCAGAAGGACCTGAACCTGAGACAGCGGAGATGGCTTGAGTTCCTCCAGGACTATGACTTTGAGATAGTCTATACTCCTGGGAAGGGGAACGTGGTAGCCGATGCCCTCAGCAGGAGGACGGGCATTCAGCTACTTGAGGAGGCGACGGAGCAGCTAGCCTCCTTGCAGATATCCTTCGTGGATAGAGACGGAGAAACCTTTCTTCAGTCTCTCACAGTCTCTCCTCCACTTCTACAGCGGGTCAGAGAGGCTCAGCGTGGGGACGCTGACTGTGAGACCCGGCGTGCACTGATATCCTCAGGTCAGGCGCCTGATGGTTTCTCCCTTGGAGCAGAGCACGACATCCTTTTCAGAGGACGTACCTTCGTACCAGTCGCTTTACGAGAGGAGGTGCTGAGAGAGTTTCACACTTCTCCCTTGGCGGTACATCCCGGAGTGGCGAAGATGTACCAGGATCTCAGACGACAGCACTGGTGGCCGGGCATGAAGAAAGCTGTGGCAGAGTTCGTTTCGCGATGCCTCACCTGCCAGCAGGTGAAGGCAGAGCATCAGGTACCAGCAGGCTTGGTACAGCCCTTGGAGGTCCCGGAGTGGAAGTGGGACGGCATATCTATGGACTTCGTGACTGGACTTCCACGCACTTCCAGAGGTCACGACTCCATTTGGGTGATTGTCGACCGACTCACCAAGTCGGCACACTTCTTACCCATCAGAGAGCAGGGCTCAGGGGAGAGCTTGGGACGTATTTACGTCCAGGAGATCGTACGGCTTCACGGTGTGCCATCGTCTATCGTCTCCGATCGAGATGCTCGTTTCACTTCCCGGCTATGGAAGGGGTTGCAGGAGGCGTTCGGGACGCGGCTCCATCTGAGCACAGCCTTCCACCCTCAGACGGATGGTCAGACGGAGAGGACCATACAGACACTCGAGGACATGCTCCGTGCATGTGTTCTCGACTTTGGTCGCAGTTGGGAGGACCACCTACCCTTGGTGGAGTTCGCGTACAACAACAGCTACCACTCCACCATCGGGATGGCACCATACGAGGCGTTGTACGGCAGACCCTGCAGATCACCGTTGTGCTGGACAGACCCTGGGGAGTCAGCACTCGTGGGACCAGAGATGGTCCGAGCCACGATAGAGAAGGTCCAGATCATCCAGGAGAGTATGAGGACAGCTCAGAGCCGGCAGAAGTCATATGCTGACAGGAGGCGGAGGCCACTAGAGTTCGAGGATGGCGACCACGTCTTTTTGCGTGTCTCACCTCGACGTGGTTTACGGAGATTTGGCCGAGGCGGCAAGTTGTCTCCACGCTTCATCGGGCCTTTCCAGGTCCTCAGCAGGATAGGAGAGGTGGCTTATCGCCTGGCTCTACCACCTCAGTTGCACCGGGTGCACGACGTCTTCCACGTGTCTCAGCTGAGGAGATACGTGCACGACCCGACGCACATCATCGACTTTGGGGAGCTGGACGTGGACGATGGGGCGACTTTTGCGGAGGTCCCAGTGGAGATCGTGGATCGACAGGAGCGGGTCCTACGTGGGCGGTCGATTCCTCTTGTGCGCGTCAGATGGCAGCACGGGAACCTCCAGGAGAGCACTTGGGAGCGGGAGGCTCAGATGCGTGCTCAGTACCCCCATTTGTTCCCCTAGTTTTTGATGTATCTTTATGGGGACGTAAAGCCCTGAGGTGGGAGTAATGTAAAGACCCGCAAATTTCAAGGAAATTTTTTTCTTAATTTTCTTTGGAATTTTACTAGAGCGCAGCTTCAGACGACACCTGATTCCGAGGCCCGGTGTACCCGGAATCAATTTCCGAAGTTTGGCTCGGGTACGTTCAGTGAACGGACGAGCGGGATTTTCTATCTTTTGAACCGGTGCCCGGAATCAAATTCTGAGGGCACCGATGAAATCGCAGCGCCGGTATTTGCTTAGAAACGCCTCTTACGGAGTTGCGTTTGCTCAGACGTGGTTTTTAAATTTTGCGGCTTTAAGTCAGAAATAAAATAAAGTTTGTGCGACAACTTTATTTTATTTCACTTAAGCTGCTTGGAAGCCACTTGAAGTCACTTAAAGACGGCTTGAACTGAGTTGATCTGGATGGGATGCTATCCGGAAATATCCTACCCCCTTGGTAGGATATTTGTGAGGTGGGGCCCGCACGAGCCCCGCCGTTTCTTTCGCTAAGTAACGCACCCGCGAAAACCCGTCAAAGTAACTGAAAAGTCAACCGACGCGTTTTCTTTAATTCTTAACAGACCATTTAATTGGGCGGTTTATTTCGTGAATTAAATGGGCTGTTTCTTTCATGAATTAATTGGGCTGTTTCGCTCGTTGAATTAATTCAACGAACTGATGGGTCGTTACTTACGCTTTTGCATTTGTTGGCATGTTTATAAAATAAGACCAACCTAAAAATCCTTTGAAAGGATTTGAGAGAATCTTGTTTCTTCGGCTCCCCGCGAAGAACGCGAAGAACGCGAAGAACGCGAAGAACGCCGGCGACCGGAATTCGACGACGCACACCGAGATCTGCGACGTCGACGAGCTTTACCCGCGACGTTCTTCTGCGACGCCTCTTCTTCCGCGGCCGATCCTCGTTCGGCAACTAATGTGAGAATCGGATCGTTAATTCTCCCTTTTTAAATTTCATAACAACGGATTTAATTAATTAAACCGTTTGATCTTGATCCGGAGATTGGCGACGCGACGCCGGATACCGCGACGACGCGACGATCCCCCTTCTTCCGCGACGAGCAATCCCGCGACGATCCCTCGTTCGGCAACGACGACGACAAGGTAAGGGATGTTGGATTATTTTATCTTTTTTCCCCGTGTTTATTCTTTTAAAATGAAGAACATGATCTCCGACAACTTTAATTTATTTAAAATTGTTGTTGATTATTCCTCCCGTGGTTTATGACTAACGCGGAGGGTGCGGGCCTAACGAACAAGACCCGACAACCCTCCGCCGATCTTCCTTTTTCTGTGCGGATTTGGCGGGCGACGACAAAAGCACGACGCAAGGGCCATTTGTTGTTTTCGCAGTGAAGGACGCGTCCCGGGAGGAACAACGGCGCAGACGGGAAAGGAATCGGGCCACCGGAGCATCTCCGGTGGCACGCGGAAGGCGGCGGCGCCCGGCGCGCCGCCGTGGAGGAAGTCCGCCGCGGCTTCAGCCGCGGCGGCGGCGGCCGGTTCCGCGGCCGCGCAGAACCGGGAACGGACGCGGCGGCCCGGCCGCGTCCGCGTGGCAGGCGGCCCCCCCCCCCCGCGGGGCCGCGTTTCGCTTGAGCCGCGGGTCAAGCCCGCGGCGCCCTCCTTCGGCCGCTCGGCCGAAGCCGAGCCGGCCGGTCCGGTCGGCCGGGCCGCGCCCAGGCCGGACCGGACCCGGCCTAGCCGGGTCGGGCCGACCCGGTTCGGGTCGACCCGGTTCGGCCGACCCAGGGGGGGTTCGGGCCGGGTCGCCCCGGGCCCAGAACCCCCGTTTCGGGCCCTCTTCGGTCTTTTGCCCATATCTTGGGCCTGAGACCTCCGATTGATGAACCGTCAGCGGCTACGCGATCCTTGGATCGAGACGGTCGTTTCGGTATATTACACTCAAGGATTCGGAAGACTTTGGGTTCGGCCGGGTTGGTTCGTACACGAAACCAACCGGGCCCTCGGAGCGGAAACGCTCATAACTTGAGCTACAGACGTCCGATCGACGTACCGTCAGCTGTGGTAGTTTCCTCTAAGTGAGACGGAACTTTTGGATTACTCCGCCCGAGGATCGGATACAGGCGGAGTACGGTCGGGTCGGTTTTTCCCTAAAAACCAACCGGGCCCCTAGGACGAAAATGCCAATAACTCTCAGACCGGGCGTCCGATTGACGCGCCGTCTGTTGCGTTGAGATCCTGTTGTCGATACGGAACTTTTGGATACATCAACTTCGGACTACGTGTCAGTTGATGTATCAGCCTCTCGGCTCGTGGAGCGGACCCTCCTAAACGAGCTCGCTGTGTGCGGGAACCCTAGCGCTGGCTGTGACTTCGACGACAGAGTAGAGATCCTCCGTGGACTGCGACGACGGCAGAGCAGAGATCCTCCGTGGACTGCGACGACGGCAGAGCAGAGATCCTCCGTGGACTGCGACGACGGCAGAGCAGAGATCCTTCGTGGACTGCGGCGACGACTGTGCAGAGATCCTCAGTGGACTGCGTCGACTACTGCACTCAGCGATCCTACGCGGATCAGTGCCCGATCCTGTGTGGGTCCTACTACCGGTTCTGTGTGAGCCACTGCCTACCGGTTCTGTGTGAGCCATTGCCTACAGGTTCTGTGTGAGCCCGATCCTGTGTGGGTCTTTTGCGGGGGTTAGTACCTATCGATCCTTCGTGGGTCCGACGACTTAGATGGATCAGTGATCATCTTTGACGTCATCTGAAAAAGTATACCTGGTTGAGCTGAATCTTATGTTACTCTCCTTTGTGGATTGTGTTGAACTATCCTATGTGGATTTACTGTTTACTCTCCTTGTGGATTTGAGTCTTGCTTTCCTTTGTGGATTGAGTTGTTCTTGAGCTCATGAGCAGAGCTAGAATTGGGGACTTAGGTATATGTATGGGCATATACCTAAGTCGAGTCAGATGTTACTTCGTGATTGCATCTTTCTTTTTGTGCTATATCCTTTGTGGATTTCGGGAGACCTTCGGGGGTCTCGGGGTCCTTACTGAGTAGCTTGTACTCACCCCTACACGGGCTATGCCCGCACCTTGTTGTGTTGGTTGCAGACGACGGACAGCGCTGATCACGGTTGGGGCGTGGAGCAGGACGGTACCTGGAGGTGGACCACTGGGCGGGACGTGATCGGAGCGGACGTGGGACCCAAGGAGCCTGGAGGCTATCTGTACCCACCCTTCAGGTGGGATTGCCAGTGGACGACACGAGGCCGCCGTCTTTTCTTCAGTTGCTGTACTTTACTTTTTCAGTTGTACTTTACAGTTGGGCTTGTATTCCGGCCCCCTTTACTTTTCTGCACTTTACTTTCCGCTTGCTGACTCTGTGTGGTTGTTACTTATAAAGGCAATGCCTTCCCTGTTTACTGGGATTTTACGCCTTGGTGCTAGTCGCCAGCCCCTGGCCTATGGAAGGCGGGCTTGGGGTAGTCACGGCACGGGCCCCGAGGACGGGTCGTGACAGATTAGTTCTAGTATATTCCTAGTTTTGATTTGGATAGAGTGGAATCCAAATATTGTTATCCCTTATTTTAAGATTAGTTTTCCTTGTTACTCGGTTTGGGTGTTAATCTATGTCATATTATGTTGTGTAGCATCATGCCTCCTAGAAGACGTGGAGCTTAGATCAAAAAAGAGGTTTTTGCTGAACCTCAGCAAGTGAGTCCTATTGTGGATCCGAGTCTGGTTGAGGTGATTGTTCATGCTATCCAAGCATTGGGACAAGCACCACCTTTAGTTCCTGTTCAAGCTCCAGTTATAGATCCTCATAGTGAGAGTCACCGAAGTCATTCTCAAGAGTTCATATGCCAGAAGCCACCAATTTTAAAAGGCTCCACTGACCCTCAACATGCTGAGGAATGGTTTAGTAAGATTGAACATCTGTTTGGGTTCATAGAGACACCTGAGGTGATCAAGGTGAAGTGTGCCAACTTCGTACTGGAGGGACCAAAAATGAGATGGTGGGAAACAATGGTGACGGTTGGGAAACATGAGGGGTTGGAGTGGAAAGACATAAGTGTTCTTTTCACTAACCAGTTCTATCTAGAATCAATTGTATTGGCCAAGGCTGTGGAGTTTTTCAAGGTTGACTAGGACAACAATACCGTGACTGAGTACTCAAATTGATTTCCAGATCTAGTACAATTTTCTCTTGAGATTGTATCTAATTAGAGGATGAAGGCTCGAAGATTACATTTGGGACATAAATAATATATCCATTCTTAGGTTTTATTACTGAAGTTACCCACTTATGCTGATGTTTTGGATAGGGTGATGATGGTTGAGATGGACTTGGATGGAAAGTAAGGGTTAAAGGAGGTTCTTTTCCCTCATAGTGTCAGTGTGGGTTCCTTTAATGAAAAAGATATGTGTGACTTTTCTCATAGTGGATCTCGATAGAAAAGTCATTCCAGACCTCCGGTAGCAGTAGGAGGGGATTCTTTGACTTGCTATCAGTGTGGGAAGCCTGGTCATTCTAAGAGAGGTTTCACTGAGGCACCCAAGATCTGTATCTCCTGCAAACGTTTAGGGCACTTATAGATATTCTTCCATCACTTATCTACTCCACATGGTGGAACAAGATCATTAGCACCTCCAGAAACTACAGGGCAATAAAATGATTCAGGTACAAAAGGGTTCCAGCCCCAGGCCTCCGGATCCAAGCTTCATCACACAATGGAAGAGTCACCAGAGGTAGCTGATACAGGTCCTGCAATTGTGAGAGGTACCATTACTATAGCTTCGTCATTAGTGATAGCTCGTTTTGATACTGGTGCATCTCACTCTTTTATTTCAACCCATCTTGTTAATATACTTAATCTGCCTATGTAAATTTTATCTTGTGCGATGGATATTACTACACCCATTGGTACAATGAGAGAGAAGTGTCTCCATATTGTTGCTTGTGTCTTCTCTCTACCAGATGTTTATCATGCTTGGAGTTTCTTGGTTCATAACATGAAATCCTTTGACGTTATATTTGGGATGGACTAGATCATTGCCAATAAATCCTGGATTGATTGTTATCTTCAACAGGTCTACCTTACTACACCCGGTGGTGTGTCTATTGTTTCTAAAGGAGAATGGGACCCAAGGTCAAGCAGATCCGGACCTATTATCCAGAGTTGGGGAATGTTATATCAGTGTTTTCTTGTGATCTAGAGAGAGATTCAATGTGTAGTGATCTTCCTACAGTCGCCGCTGACTTTCCCGACATGTTTCCTTATGACGTTTTTGGTTTACCACTAGTACAGGAGGTTTATTTCTCTATTGACATAATGTCTGGTACTCAACCAGTTTATATAACCTCTTACTGAATGTATCCAGCTAGACTAAAAAAACTGAAGTCTCAGTTAGACGGTCTTCTTGAGAAAGGGTTTATACACCTGAGTGTGTCACCTTGGGAAGCACCTGTCCTCTTCTCCAAGAAGGCTTATGGTTCTCTTTGCTTATGTGTTGATTATCGAAATCTCAATCTAGTTACGATAAAAAAAATATCTGTTACCACGAATTGATGATTTATTGGATCAATTGAAAGGGGCGAAGTGGTTTTCAAAAATTGATCTTCGATCTGGTTACCATTAGTTGAGGGTAAAAGAATCTGACATTCATAAGACTGCATTTCGGAGTAGGTATGGCCATTATGAGTACCTTGTCTTTCCCTTCAGCCTAATAAATAATCCTGTAGTTTTCATGGGTTTGATGAACAAGGTTTCCGATGATTATCTAGATAATTTAGTGGTAGTCTTTGTGGATGACATTCTTGCCTACTCCAAGTCCGAGGAGGATCATGTGCATCATCTGAGAATAGTTCCGAGTCTTCTATGGAATCACCGACTTTTTGACAGGCTTTCAAAGTGTTATTTCTAGATTTGGGAAGTGAAATTATTGGTACATGTGGTGTCAGAACACAGAATATCAGTTTACCCTGAGAAGGTGAGGGCTATTTTGACTTGGGAATAACCACAAAATGTTTTAGATATTTGGATCTTTTTGGGCTTACCAGGATTTTACCACTGGTATGTTAAAGACTTATCAAAGTTAGCTTCTCCAATGACTGCTCTGACTCAAAAGGGAGTGAAGTTTTCCTGTAATGATAAGTTTCAGAGTTCTTTTGTTCTGCTAAAATGACTTTTGACTACTGTGCCAGTGTTAAATCTTCCTAATGCTCGGTTAGGATAAGTGGTCTTCTATGATGCATCGGGTTCAGGTTTGGGATGTGTCCTTATGCAAGGTAATCATGGTGTTTCTTATGGATCTCGTCAGATTAAGCCCCATGAGAAGAACTTTCATACCCATGAACTTGAACTTGCAGCTGTAATGCATGCACTTATGTGTTGAAGACATTACCATTATGGATAAAGGTTTACTATGTATTCATACAACAATAGATTGAGTTATATCTTCTCTAAAAAAGATTTGAATATCCACCAAAGGCGTTGGGTGGAGTACCTGCAATATTTCTACTTTGACATTGCCTATACTTCAGGGAAAGGGAATGTAGTTGCAGATGCGTTAAGAAGGAAACTTCCATCACATTCTATGATAGAATCTCTAGAAGAGGGGAGTTTGATGGCTCTATTTGCTCGGTTGTATATAAGATTTCAATGGAAGGGGAATGATGTTTCTTTAGCCAGTGTTCAGTTGACCTCTTCTCTCCTCGAGTTAATTATTTAGGAACATGTACTATATGATGAATTCCATAGTATTAGGGACTCTCTTTATGGTGGGGAGACCAACACCTAGTGGTCATTCTCCAAAGAGGGTGTTTTGTGTCATCAAAACCATTACATTGTGTCATTAGCGGCAAGGAAGGATGTGATAGGGGTTTCTATAACTCTTAATGGGATGTACTCCCATGAACCACGAAGATTTTATATGACATGCAGTGATAGTTCTGATGGCCAGGTATGAGACAAGACACTTCTGAGTTTGTATCTCATTGCTATACATGCCAGTAGGATAATGTCGAGCACCATAAACATTCGGGTTTTCTTCAACCACTTTCATTCCCTCTATGGAATTGGGATGAAATCTCTATGTACTTTGTGGTGGGGTTACCTCAATCCCAGTAGAAGAATAACATGGTATGGGTTGTGATCAACATACTGACTAAATCAGCTCACTTTATACCTATTTGAGATACAACCAAAGTTGAGGAGTTGGGAAACATCTATGTGAAAGAAGTTGTTCATTTTCATATAGTTCTTTTTCCTATAGCCTCTGATAGGGATCCTCGGTTTAATTATCGCTTTTGGAGAGGCCTTCAAGAGGAACTAGGATCTGAGGCCCGATTGAGCACGGCTTACCATCAACAGTTAGATGGGAAAAGAGAGAGATCCATTCATATCCTTGGGGATATGCTCCGCGCTTGTGTTCTTGACATTGGTAGGTCTTGGGATGATCGTCTGGGGTTAGTTGAGTTTTCTTATGACAATAGTTATCTGTCTGCAATCATCATGGCTCCATTTTAAGCATTGTCTGGTTTCCCATGTAAATATCCATTATGTTGGTAGGAGTTTGGTGAAGGTTCCTTGGTAGGACTGAGTTTGGTCTAGGGGATGACAGCTAAGATCCATTTCATTCATCAGAGAATGTTGACAGCACAGAGTCGGTACAAGTCTTATGCTGATCATCATCTTAAACCTTAAGAGTTCTCAGTTGGTCAGTAGGTGTTCTTGAATGTTTCACCCTGATTAGGTCATCGACGACTTGGGAGGCAAGGGAAGCTTGCCCCTAGTTTTTTGGGACCTTTTGAGGTTGTTGGTATTGTAGGGAACATTTCATACCATCTAGATCTACCACCACAACTGACATCGATACATAACGTGTTCCATGTATCGCAGCTATGAAAGTATCTCTCTAATCCATCTCATGTTGTGAGCTGGAGTGATATTGAGATTGAACCATATTTATCTGTTACTGAGCGACCAGTCATGGTTATTGATTCTGAGACCATGGTAATTCATGGGAGAACAATACCAGTAGTCCGTGTACTATGGAAGCATGGTTCTAATTCCCATGAGACATGGGAAAGGGAGGCACTAATGAGAGATCAGTGGCCTCATCTTTTTGACGTGGAGGATTCTTCATAGGCTTTTTGGGGACATAAAGATCTTATGGTGGGGATGTTGTAACATTATGTATCTTTTTCATGTACTTTTGATGTTTCTATGTACCTCTGTTTTGGAGTAGTTACTTGGGAGTGTTGGGAGAACATTAAACTTTGTTTTGGGGAAATGGAAAGTCACACGGGCGGCGCATGGCTTGTCTATACCGTGCGGCCAAACTGTGCGTAGTTGGTCCTGGAGGCAGTAGATTCCGCATGGGGTAGCACATGGTTTGCCTAACTATGCAGAAAACCCATGCATGAAGGGTGCCCGAGGCTATAGCTAAGGCACAGCTAGTGCACGGTTTTTCAAACCGTGCGAACTAACCATACAACCACTTAAATGAGATTCTTAAATTGTGGATCTCACTCGGCTTTTCCTATAAGTACCTCGTTTTTCCTCTTAAGTGGCCCTAACCCAGGATTTTAATTCTCCTAATGTCATAGATGGTTCTCCCATCATTTCGGAGGCAATCCAAAGTCTCCTCTTGGTGAATCAATGCCCGATTCTTGAGGTATGTGATCGATCTTCATTGTTCTTGATCAGTTTCTTAGAACTACTTAGGTCTACTTCTCTCTCTTCTCTCGGTTGCATAAATCTACACCCGTTATGGGTATATCTAAGTGTGTGGTACCAGGTATGATGAGATTTGGTCCTGAGATTTCTAGGAGAAGAGATTTAAGGTGGTTTATTGAATAAGAAACCCAGTTTTCTTGAGCGTTCTCAACCGTTGTGGTTTTGGTCAAAACCTGCATGGTAGGTGCTTCCCTCCTGACATGCCAAATTTATTATCATTTTATTTGCTTTATTTATTTTAATTATTGATTTAAATTCAATTTATCATGTTTTCCTTCAATTAAATTTACAAAAACTCGATTCCAATGAATCAATATTTTGAAATGGTTTTGGCCTGAAAATTTTGAAAACCCCAATTCCATTAAAATGGGTGTGTTTATGGAAATTGGCTGATTTAAATTGTTGAATTTAATCTATAGATTTGATGGAAATGATTTCAATTAAATTATATATTTTAATATTTGGAATAAATTTTTTAATGATGGAATTGGTTTTGATTGGATTTCAAACTTGTGAAAATGGCTTAAAATGATTTGATAAAAACCCATTGGTTTTATCTTGTGAAAAAGTCATGTTTTGACTAAAACATGTTTTTGTTTGAAATGGAATAAAATTGGCACTTTTGAAATGGAAGAATGGGATTGATCATATTTTAAGCATTCTTAAAATAGTTCTCCTGTCATGTAAGAGCACATGCAAGCCTTAGGTAGTTAGTGAGTTATTTGGATACACTCTATGCTACGACAACGTTCTAAAACATAATTGTTGTGGGTCACATCCCCGACAGGTTAGGGATGAGTCTCCTTTGGCTAGTGTCATAGGGACATGTGTATGCACATTTTACTGAGTTCACATAGAGAATGTGGAATCCTATAACTGCTTAATACTATCGTACCTTTTGGCAGGTGGCCATGTTTCTCACTTGTTTCTTTATATTTGAGATATAAATGTATGCTAATGCTTTTGAACTACTGTACATGCCTGCTGAATTTATATAAATTGTTTTAAATAAATGTTTTTCTTAAGACATGGTATTAGAAATATTCCATCATTATAAATCCTTACCTAACGTAAATTATTCCATCATTTGAAAATGTATAGCATGTTTTGTAAAAATATGCTTTGAGTTGCCAAACCTGTTTATTTGAAAATTGGATGCTTTTCATTAGATAATCAATATTTTGAATCTGTTATGGAATAATTGGTGGTATCCTAATGGGCTTAGGCTCACACCCTACTTTTGCCTTTGGGTTTTTATAGACTTTCTTCTTCCAGGATCGAGGAAAGGGATGGGACCTCTTAGAGTCCTATCCACCTGTTGATCTTTGGTTTTGGTGAGTTTTGACCTTAGGGACATTGGGGATGCTTTTCCCCTTTTTAGTACTTAGGTCATAGTACTTTGGGCTTTTGTGCCTCTTTGTATTCTGGTACATTACTCCTGATGGAGTTTCTTTAATTTTCATATTGTCTTGTTTCTTTTGCTTCTGTATTCTTGTGGAAAAATCATTCCCACTAGCATGTTGTGTTATGTCGGGTGCTAGTCGCTGACACGTGGGGATCCTGAATGCCCTTCGAGATATTTCAAGTCCGGCTCAGTTATCGGGTTACAAGGGTACCTGGGCTGGTTGGTGACAGTATGCGTGATATATATTAAATTTATATTTTCTATATGATTCTGTATTTTTTCATTTTTAGCATACCTTTATGGTTTCCATAATAGGTATATAAGATAATTTTATTTGAGTAAATGCAGACTATCTCCCCCTTAAAGTGATATGACTCATTTATGCCATATTTTCAATGTGTAAATGATAGAGTTATTGGAATTATATATGAATTTATACTATAATTGTAACGCCCCGACCCCAGTTACCCAGAGTCGGTGCATTATTTGGGTAACATAGGCATGATCACAAAATATCAAGTCTCGAAAGACCAATTAGTTTAGTAGCCATGGAAACAATAGATACATTCATAAGTCTTACATTACATCATAAAGTAAAACAAAACTACAACAAAATCTTGTCTTCATATCCCCACATACTATCCCTGCAGTTCATTCATAATATACTTCTTAACATCCTGGAAAAATTTAAAACATTGGAAGGGGTGAGCTCAGATGCTCAGTAAGGATAACAATATAGAGGAAGCTTTCATAAATAAACATTTACATTTAAGGCAATGTATAACTAAAACATAAACCTTTTAAACATGAATTTCAGCATAATATAGCAAAAATAAAATGAAATAATGCCATTTACTTACTCACATGGATATTTTACTAGTTGACTAATCACATGAACTATCAATAAAAATTTTCATAATGATGGAATGCATAATTCCAGATTATCATAACCACATAGCCTAGGCCTCGTGCCAATACTACAAATAAGATTTTACTTGAGTCACAAATAAACTTCTTATAATTACAAGTTGTTCATGTGGTAAAATATCCATTATATCCAGAATTATATTCATGATTTAGATATCACATATATAATATATATCCAGTATATAAATTCATTCATAGTATTACATAACATTTAGAGGTAATAAATGAAATGCATTGTTCATGGAGACGGTAAGCCGTACGTACGCATGAACGCTAATTTCATTTATATTTCGTATTTAATGGAATGATATCACGATGATATAAAGGTTTATTATAATTCCAGTATAATATCATATATAATATCATTTACTCCATACTTTATACATCCCACATATGGTATTAACAATTCAAATCACTTTAAGGGGGCGGTAGTCCGCAGTTCCTAAAATGAAATTTTCGCGTTTACCCATAATTGAAATCATAAAGGTATGCCATAAATGAGAAATACTGAAACTTAAGGAAAACATAAAAATAATATATATCATATATAAATATAGTGTCATCTTAATGGAAACCATGAAAGTTGTTAAAAGAAGATTGAGTATTCATTGTTTCGTGAGGCCGTAATTTTCCAACCACAGAAATAATATGTTATTTGACCATTAGACAGAGGTATGTTTAAGTTTAAATAAAATAATTCTCATAAACACATCCTAGTATATTGACGTTACTAGTGTTTTTACAAAATAAAGGAATAAAAATAGATTAAAGGGTTGGAGAAGCAAAATAAGATAAAAGAACATAAGAGAAAACATTACCTTAACATCGGGTAACTCGTTTTGATTTGAGCCAAAGGATTCCTTGGGAAGAATTATGACCAAATTGAGGCTTTTAGGAGTAAGATAGGGAAGTTGAGAGAGTATTTGGGATGATTTTGGCCGAGCCAAATGTCTTGGATGGTGTGAATAAGGTGGTAGTGGTGGGGGTCTTTAATAAGAGGAGAGGAGGGGCACTCTTGGAAAGTCATGAAATATTACATTATTATGAAGTGATTTTCGGATTTAAAAGGACCCACAATATTATATATCTAGGATAATCTGATAAGGGTTCTAAATACACCCATCCAATAGGTTTCTGACAAGTTTATGTCTTAGATTTTACATTATCTTTTCATTTTGTTTAAATCGTTAATTAATGAGGTAATCACTGCATCATCATGGTGTCATAAAAAGTTTAATTTATATAATGTCTAAAAATTTTAAAAAAATTACTATGATTTAGGAAATCTTTTTATCTTTCCAATTAATATTTATAGTCTAAATTTTAACTTATATAACCTTATTTAATAATTGTTTTAGTGAAACAACACATGTTTGTGACAATTTGATTTTTACTTTAAATAAAAGGTTATTTATGTCATTTTCTTACCCAAGTGGATCCATGGGGACCCCAAGTTGACCCATGGATTTTCTTGTATGGCCATAAGGGTAGTACAAGTTTCAATAAATTTTCATGTTTTTAAAATATCATTTTACCTTTAATATCACTAATTACCTTTAATCGCGATTAATAAAACATAAAAGTTACTATTCACCAAAACATTATTTTAATCCCATTGAACCACATTTTACTTCATAATGACAACTATGTATGTCAGATTTTTGAAATTTAATTCACTTAAGTGGTAAAGTTTCATTTAAACGAAAAATTATTTTTTAAACCACCACTTAGTGGTTTCACTATTCATCAAAAATTGAAGTTTTTCAGAAAAATACCAAAAATTCACACTAAGATATAATTGATATTCTGAATTAAAAAATGATGTAAATTTTAAAAAATTCCAAACATATAATTTGAATTAATTAATTTCATAATTAATTCCCACTGTCAAAACAAATTTCGTGCTTTTATGAAATAATATCAATCAAAATATTAACAATTGTTTATGTACTATTTCAAAGTGAAATTAATTCTGATGACCTCCATTGGATAAAATAGTAAGAATATATTCTAATTATATTTTGAATCCACTTAATAGTATAATTTATCAATATAAATTATTTTGATTAAAAAAGTTTTTTTAAGTACTTTTTTACTATTCATAGAAAATTGGAAGTTCTCAGAAAATTACAAAAAATTCAACTTTGGATAATTTAGATATTCCAAATACAATAATGAAGTCCTTTTTGAATTATAAAATTAATATAATTTCAAAATTTTATTATTACTATTAATAACGACTACTTTGATTGGTCACGGTGTGTTAGAATCTCGAACTTGCGTATAATACAACCTATTGAATTATTGAATGAGAAGCATACCGTGGAAGCTTGGGGTATTACATTCTCCCCTACTTCATTACATTGAATCCTCACAATTTGAAATTTTTCTTTGAAAATAAAAGGATGAAAATAGGAAATACCTTTGTGGAAAACCCACATCGGAAATAAGGTTAATAAAAATATAACTTTAAAAGAAAGAAAGAGAAGTATAAAGGTCAACTGAGATAGCCCATACTAGGATTCTATGAAAATATGGATATGGAGGAGAAACTAACCATCAAGGTCTTATGGAGAGTTTTAGAAAATAGGATTAGGAGAAAGTTTAACTATAAGAAAATCACAAACTTGTGATTGGTTAAACGATCATTGATTCCCCAGTAGGAAAAGCTAATCGACAACGTTTTTGTTTTAAGTTACCTTTCACAAAGTTGAGGAATTTATTTAGGAGATATACTAAGAATGTAAGGAAATATACATACTTGTCATGTAGACTTTCATTATTTAATAAATTTTTACCACAAACCCATATTTCACTAAAAAAGATAATAGAACTCAAAAATATTATATTTATCCTAATCGTACAAGGTTCCAAATATTAAAACATACCATTTAGATTAGGAAATCTATTTTTTAATAACCAGGGACTTCCTGTAGGCTAGTGGTAGGTAATAAATGCATGTCACACTATAGTTGTGGGTTTGATTACTACAGATTTGTCTAACGCAACGGGTTATCCCCCAACCTGCAGGTTGTCCTTTTCCTAAAACTATAGTATTATAATATTCCAAAAATAATTTTCATAAATGTTTTAAACTTAAACAATACTATCCAAAGTTCAACTTAATTCATTCCAACCATTATAGTTATCCAAAATACCACCGTCTAGACATTCTCTAAAAGGTCTCTAAAATCCAAAATCAATTGTATCATCAGATTCCTCAAACAAAGTAATGTTTATCTTATTGTCACATACAAAAATATGATTAACTTCACCATATTAAAGCCTTAATGAAAACAACAAGTACTGCAGTACAATACTTATAGATATCACATTATTCTTATAACCAGAATATAATCCTTGATTCCAAAAGCACCAATACATTAATTATTCCACTTCAATTGTGGTAACAGAATAATATTGTGCTTGATCCCTTGGCCTTTTCTGAGGTAAGTTTCCCTGACACTTAGGACATTCATTTTCATAATGCATTATTTCCATACAATTGTAGCATTCAACATTGATAGCCTATTTCTTTCCCTTCAATCACGAGCCTGATGACCTTTTTCTCCACATTTATAACAAACTCTCATTACTTTTAGGCAAGTACCAGGGTGTTTCATCCCACATTTATTGCAGGACTGATATTCAACTTTTACCTTCTTCCCCTTATTTCCATTTCCATATTGATCAGAATATCTATTCTTCTCTTGCTTTGTTTTAAAGGCATAAGACTTAGAGAATCTTTTTTTCCGTCTTGATAGCACACGAGACAATATCTTCATATGACCAGAAGGTTTGTGAGAGTAATTCTCGATAGAGAAATGGTTTTAACCAATAAAATAAATGATCAATCATACTTCTTGGGTTATGTATATAATCTGCAGCATGCCTCGCTAACCTTTAAATGTTGGCCTCATACTTTGCGACATTCTCATCCTCTTTTTGTATCAGACTCAGAAATTATCTTTCCATATCTACTCGATGGTCACGAGGAAAGAATTTTTCTATGAAAATCTCTTTGAACTCCCTCCATTACATATTTGATACTTCATCATCTTCCTTCGTGTTTTGTATCAATGACCACCATTGATCAGCATCTCCAGTGAGGTGGTAAATAGCCTTGATAACCTTTTCCCTTTCATTACTCCTCAAGACATGGAATATTTTCTCTAGGGAACTTATCTGTTGCTCAGCTATTAATGGATTTCTACTCCCATTAAATGTTTGTGGTTGCTATCTCATGAAGCGATATAACATTGATCCTCCACGTTGCGGATCAGGGTGCTCCATACGAGTAAGGTTATTATTTATAACCTGAGTGAGTTGTCCTAGTATGGTGATAAGCTGATCAGCACCAGTTGTATCACAAACTCCCTTATAATTATCTTGAGCAGGAGGGAAATCCCTTCATGGAGTGTGCGCATTGATACAGTTTCCATTCCTTCCACTAGGTGCCATTTCTAAACAATGGAATAAACTAGATTAGTTTATGAATCAAAATACATAATTCCATACCTATAAAACACTTAACATAAATTGAACTATTTATGGATATAATCCATAATCATAAAAATGTTTTCTTTGAGGAAGTATATACTCATAAACCCTTCGTAACTGTTTGTAATTAAAATGAGAATTATCCTAATCATATCCCTCGGGAGTGTCGTAACCAAGAGTCCAGTAAGGCCCGTTGTCATGCACCAGTTCTTATTCGAGTCTATCTCAAAGCGGTGTTTTCAGGTTTTACCCCTAGGTACATCTATTCCAGAGCTGCCTCTACCTTCTCGTATCCAGACATAGATGTATTGCTAAAAAAAATCACAAAATCTTTATAATACCAAAATTCTAGGAAGGTATTGTATAATAATCCTCAAAGTCTATTTTAGGGATATGTCCTCTAATCAGAGTTTATCTAAATCTAGCTTCCAAGGTTAGTACTAAACTGCATCTAATACCAACTATAACGCCCCGACCCCAGTTACCCAGTGTCGGTGCATTATTGCGTTACATTGGCATGATCACAACAGATCATGTCTCAAAAGACCGATTAGTTTAGTAGCATTGGAAACAGTAGATAAATTCATTAGTCTTACATTACATCATAAAGTAAAACAAAACTACAACAACATCATGTCTTCATAACCCCTCATACTATCCCTGTAGGTCATTCATTATATACTTCTTCACATCTTGGAAAAATTAAAACATTGGAAGGGGTGAGCTCAGATTCTCAGTAAGGATAACAGTATAGAGGAAGATTTCATAAATAAACATTAACATTTAAGAAAATGTATCACTAATACAAAATCCTTTTAAACTTGAACTTTAGCATAATATAGAAAAAATAAAATGAAATAATGTCATTTACTTATTCATGTGGATATTTTACTAGTCGAATAATCACACGCAATATCAATAACCACTTTCATAATGATGGAATGCATAATGTCAGACTATCATAACCACATAGCCAAGGCCTCGTGCCAAGACTACAAATAAGATTTTTTCAAGGCCTCATGCCAAGACACGAGTTTGTCTCATGAGACCTACCGATGCATCTAGGAGCTATAGCATGCTCCACTCATCATTTATTAAGTCCAATGCATTCCTCATATGAACAGGTTTAAACATATCATAAACATTAACATAAGTGTATAACATAAAACATGCATAAAGTAAACATAAAATTTCCACATTTCAATCACAAGATATTAATACAACACCTTGATATAATAAAAACATTATGAAAACAATTTTCAATACCACAATAAAAGAAAATTAAAACATGGTATTTATTTTTCATTTTAAAAAAAAGATATTGGTTGTAGAGGAAGTCGTAACTCAAATAATGGTCACGGTGGCGGAGAAGTCATTTTTCCACATATGTGAGACAAAAAATTCCGTTTTTCATTTAGTAAAAACTCTTCGTATAAAAATATTCTTTTTTAATAAAATTAAAAGTCAAAGGAGTTTATACACCGTATAAAGGAAAGTCGTGTATAAAACAAAATATGCCTCAATGAAAGGAGATTGAGACGAAGTCCCTTACAAAGATAATTTTTTAAATAAAATCGATCTATTATGTGTATTCACTATATGTACACATAAAAAAAGTACAAATACAATATAGGACATAATAATATCATGACATAATTTGAAAGTAGGAGATTAACCCAAAGAAAAAAAATTGGGTTATGAAGTTCCCTTACCTCGTGTCCGACTTGACTCGGTCGTTCTTTAACCTCTGGAATAATAAACTAGAGTTAATTTATAATTTAATAAGAACCTTTTTCCAGTTTATTATTCCTTTTATATCACTTATTACCATGTTACGAGCATTATTTAATTATTTATGTAAATAACGGTCGTTTTGTCAATCTTTGGTACTTGAGTCAAAAATAAACTTCATATAATTACATGTTGTTCATGTGGTAAAATATACATTATATATAGAATTATATTCATGATTTAGATATCATATATATCATATATATCCAGTATATACATTCATTCATAATATTACATAACATTTATAGGTATGAAATGAAATGCACCGTTCATAGAGACGGTAAGCCGTATGTATGCAAGAACGCTACTTTAATTTCTATTTCATATTTAATGGAATGAAATAATAATTATATAAAGGTGTATTATAATTCCAGTATAATATCATATATAATATCATTTACTCCATCCTTTATACATCTCACATATGGCATTAACGATTCAAATCACTTTGAGGGGGCGGTAGTCCACACTTCCTAAAATGAAATTATTTCGTTTACCCATAATAGAAATCACAAAGGTATGCCATAAATGAGAAATAAAGAAGCATAAGGAAAACATAAACATAATATATATCATATATAAATATAGTTACATCTTATTGGCCTCCATGAGAGGTTTAAAACGAAGATTGAACAATCATCGTTTCGTGAGGCAATAATTCGCCAACCACAGAAATCATATTTTCTTTAACCATTAGACGGAGGTGTGTGTATGTGTAAATCAAATCCATATCTTAATAAAATCCTAGTATATTTAAGATACTGGTTTTGTTACAAAATAAAGGAATAAAAATAGTTTAAGGGTTTGGAGAAGAAAAATAAAACAAAAGAACATAAGAGAAGACATTACCTTAAAATCAGGTAACTCTTATTTATTTTAGCCAAAGGCTTCCTTGGGAAGACTTCTGCCCAAAGTGAGGCTTCTAGGAGTAAGAGAGGGAAATTGAGAGAGTATTTTGGCAGAGGTTGGCCGAGCCAAATGTCTTGGATTGTGTGAATAATGTGGTAGTGTTGGGGGCCTTTTATAAGAGGAGAGGAGGGGCACTCTTGGAAAGTCATGAAATATTACACTATTATGAAGTTATTTTCGGATTTCAAAGGTCCAAAAATTATATATTTCGAGGATAAGGAGATAAGGGTTCGAAATACACCCATACAATTGGATTTTGAAAAGTTATGTCTGATATTCTACATTATATTTTCATTTTACTTATATCGTTAATTAATGAGGTTATTGTTGCATCATCATGGTGTCATAAAAAATTTAATTTATTTAATTTCTAAAAATTATAAATAATTTACCATGATGTATGAAATCTCTTTATATTTCCAATGAATATTTATAGTCGAAAAGTTAACTTATATCCCCATTTAATAATTTTTTTAGTGAAACAACACATGTTTGTGACAATTTTTTTTTCATTAAATAAAAAGTTACTTATTTCATATTCTTACCCAAGTGGCTCCATGGGGTCCCCAAGTTGACCCATGGATTTTCTTGGTCGGACATGACTCATATAATAAGGTTTGGACAAGTGTCAAGATATTTTCATATTTTTATAATATCATTTTTACCTTAAATTTCACTAATTACCTTTATTCGCGATTAATAAAACTTAAAACTAACTATTCACCAAAAAATTATTTTAATCCAATTGAAACACATTTTACTTCTTAATGAAAACTAAGTATGTCATATTTTTGAAATTAATTTCATAGATTTTGTAATGTTTCATTTAAGTGAAATATTAATTTTTAAACCACCACTTAGTGGTTTCACTCTTCATCAAAAATTGAAGTTTTTCAGAAAAATACCAAAAATTAACCCTAAGCTATAATTGATATTCCGAATTAAAAAATGATATCTTTTTAAAAAAATTACAAACATATAATTTTCATTAATTAATTTTATAATTAATTCCCTCTATCAAAACAAATAGCGTGTTTTTATGAAATAATATCAATCAAAAGATTGACAATTGTTTATGTCATATTTCAAAGTGAAATTAATTATAATGAAAAACATTGGATAAAATTGTAAAAATATATTATAATTATACATTAAAAACACTCAATTGTATAATTTATCACTATAAATTATTTTGATTAAAAAAGTTGTTTTTATGTATTTTTTTACTATTCATAGTAAATTGGATGTTCTCAGAAAATTACAAAAAAGACAACTTTGGATAATTTCGATATTCCAAACACAAAAATGAAGTCCATTGTTAATTATAAAAGAAAAATAATATAAAAAAGTGGTTATTAATATTCATAACGGCTACTTTGATTGGTCGCGGTGGGTTAGAATCTCGAACTTGCGTACAATGCAAGCTATTACATTATTGAAAGAGAAGTGTACCGTGGAAGTTGGGGTGTTACAATAATTATAATATAATTATGTATCATTATGTTTTTATTACATTAAATACAAAATAGAAATGAAAGTAGCATTAATGCATACGTCCGGGGTACCATATCCAGGATTGGTGCATTTTAGTACTTATCTCCAAATTTTATATACTAATATAAATATATATATATAATGGATATATATGATATATATGATATATAAATCATGAATATAATTCTATATATAAAGTAATTTTGAACACATGGACAACTTGTAATTATAAGAAGTAAATTTTGGACTAAAGTAGAAAATATCGACAAAACAACCATTATTAACTTAAATTATAATGTAATGTCTATCATGTAGTAATAAGTAATATAAAATGAGTAATAAACTTGAAAAAAGGTTCTTAAGAAATTATAAATTAACTTTAGTTTATTATTAGCGACATTTAAGAACACATGAGTCATGTCGAACATAAGGTAAGGGACTTCATCTCAATCACCTTTCATTGAGGCATATTTTGATTTATACACAACTTTATTTAATACAGTTTATAAACACCATTGAATTTTCATTTCATTCAATGGAAATATTTTTCTAAAAATCATTTTACTAAACAAAAAAAGGAATGTTTCTTTTTTACGTTTGCCGTGACAATGACCATTCCGTCGCCGTGAGCGTTATTGAAATTTTGATTCCTTAACAAGTCGTAATGATTTTAAAAGGAAAATAAAAACCACATACGCTTTTACATATTTTGTTATTGAAAAAGGTTTAGATAATGGATTGGTTATGTTAAGATATTTAAATGATATATTGTTATTGCTATGTGAAATGTTATCTTTTCTTTATGTTTGTTTTATATGTTATAAATATGTTATGGTTCTTGGGAATTGTTTACGAATATGTGTGGTTCCATGATATACCTAGGGAACATGAGCCTGAGATAGATCTCCAATTCAATGGGTAACATGATGATGTTAGTCATTAATGACTCACTTAATGGATTTAAGGAATTTATTGTGATGGGTATTCCAAACGTAACTCCCAATGTATCTGTGAAGGCTACAATGTATATATGTTATGTATGCCACAAGTTAACTTTATGATTTATGATTTTCATGTGTTATTCAATAATCTTATGATCTTGTGTGGTATGTTAAAGATTGAAAATTAGGATTTCATTGACTTGTATAGATTAATGGACAAATGTTTTCTTTCTTTGTTTTATAACCCTTATTGATCTTTTTATGCTCATCCTATGTTTTTTTGAAATGTTTTTCACCGGGCATAAATATGAATAGGGTAAATTATGGGATTAATGAAATTTCATGCTCTCTAAAACATAGATCTAGACATGGCTCTTTTATTCAAGAGATCTTATTTGATGAAAAAAATGGATACTATGCAGAAGAGTCTACATGTAATATTAAAGTTTTTATGTATATGTTATGAACTAATTATCTAATTCTCTAAACATGAAAGGACTTTGATTTGAATTATTAACTTAATTCAAGATTGTGTAATGTTTAAGGCTGGGTACACATAAAAAATATGATGTATGTCTTTTAATTAGAAATAAACATTAAATAACATTGTTTTTTAATGTCTTCAATACAACTTATATTAATTAGCAAAATTCTATTTATCATATTTCACAATTTTTATAATGTATTTAATGATCATATCAACCCTAATATTTATCATCACCTTTATAATTATGTCCTTAAAAATTAAAGGAAATAGTCATAAAACAAAATATGAATAAAACATATTCTCTATGTAAAATAATTATAAAATATCCTTAATCATGTTATATTCCTACCAATTTTTATCTAAAAATTCAAAACTAAGACATTGATCTAATGATAAAACTCAAACTCATACACCCATGATGGTATTCATAACACATATTTTATTGAATAACCAAATTATTATAACATTTAAAACAATCCGTAAATGGTTCATGATACGTAGAACCAAAATACCATTGGTAGAATACTCCCTAAATTTAATTCATAAATGATAATACATAAATTTTTCTTCCATTATATGTCATAATTTGTTATTATTTCAACTATGGGATAACATTTAAAAGTTGGAATTGACTTGGACAATTCCTATGTTCTCCATAGTAAAGACAGAATACTATAAATGGTTCTTGAGGATGAGATTTATTTCATTCCTTTGTGCTCTCCATTTTTCATCAAGAATTCATTTTTATGACCTTCCCTTCCACATACAAATAATTTTATCATTCCATTGTGAAAAATTCTTAGGAGTCTCTTCCATATTTCGTACATGATGGAAATAAATCCTTTTTCCTCCATTTTCTCCATCAATTGAGATCTTAGTGAATTACATACTTGTCTTATTTTTTAAGTCTAAGAGTTTTTTAATGTTTATTTTGTTAATCATTTTTCAGTAAAAATAATTTAGTTTAATCAATATAACTTTCAATCATACCCTTATTCAATATTATTCCATATAGTTACAAAATTTTACTTCATGTTAAATTTTAAATTGTTTTTTCCATGTTCTATCCATTAACTAAAATAGAAAAATATACTACGATAAATAGTAATTGTATTTGAAAACCATATAATCATCTATTATATTTTTCAAATATGAAATATTACATTACATATAATTATTCTTATGTTTAACCTAGGTTATGAATTTTTGTAATCTATGAAAATATATCAGAATGTCTTGTAAAGAAAATTTTAATTACACTATTTATTTTCCACTAGGTTGTCAAACCCGGTATGTAGAAAGGCCTGTTTTTGTGAACAAAGTGATGATCGTGTCAAGAACAATGTTTAATTTTCCTATTTATTACCTTATGGTACATCTGTTCTAAAACCACATGAATATGTAGTATCCAAACATGGATGTTTTTCATGAAACAACCACATAATATAAACCTTACCAAAAAATTTAGAGGTAGTTATATTCTTATCCTCAAATTGTATTATAGGGTTTCATTCTGTAAGAAATTTTTTCTTAAGTCTATTTTACATGGTTTCTACTAATCTTTTCCTGATAACAACTATAGGGACCCCAACCCCAAAAGTCTAAAAGAAATGTGAGTATTATTAGGATGTCTTAAGACATAAGCAATCTCATATCAATGGACTAAATAATTTTGTAGTCTTGGTATACAAGATACATACATGATTATTGGATTAGAATTGAAAAAAATTATAGCCTAATTGTTTTTTGGAAAAAAATATTTTTACAAGATTATCATTTTATCTAAATCATAGAACACATAATGGATTCCATGGGAAGGTAAATAAGTATTGGTGATCTCAAATACGTGGTAATGGTTTAGAATAGAATAAGCTATCATTAAACATTAAGAATAATCAAAATAAAATGGTTTATAACTGAAATATCATTCTATTTAAATAATTGGAAAGTGAATAATTAATATGGAAATAAAAAACTAATCATAGAAGGATTTTAATAACTATACAAAGAATAATCATCATGGAAATGTAAATAACTAAAATCTATGATAACTAATAAATAAAATGAAAATGAAATGCATTTATAAATTATATCATTGTGAAAATATCATGGAAAATAATAAATAAATTCTTAATAATGTAAATTATTAATTATTTGAGGTTTTGTATCATACACATGCTACTTTTACTATTAATATGTATCCTCAAGACAACTCAAAACGACTTGGTAGAAAACAATTATATTATTCTAAAAAACTGTTTGGTCTTATTTTATATGTCGATTCATCAATGGGATATGTATAACCGGGTCCCCTAATGCCTTCATAAACAAAACATTTATCATATACCGAATACTAAATTTATTTCTGGAACAATGTGACTTAACATCCTATATTTTTATTAAATATTTATTAATGATTTATCAATATTTCTCAAGATATTCAATTAATATTCATTATTGAACACCAAATATAAAAATGTTTTTCCATCGTAGAAATAAACAGATTCAAGATACATAATATGTATATTAAGGGGAAAATTAATATCCAAAGATAAAATATAAGTTAATATTTCATGGAAGAGTTCATGGCTACAAAAATGAATCAATAATGTGAATTTCATTATATTCCATCATCAAAATGATCATAAAACATCTCGATAATGGATAATGGTAGTATAAATCCATCAAATTCCAATTGGAGTAAGAATAATTTTTTTGGATGATGAATAGAAATAACATAAATGGATCATCAAAAACATTATTAATGAAATATCATTATACTTTTGAAAACCAATTTTTATAACTACATGTTAAAAAACATAATGAAAATAAATTTCCTTAAATATAACCATATAAATATATAAGGTAATAATTGATACATTAAATGTTCATGGATGCATTAAATTCCATACATGTAGAGCATGATAAAACAATGATTTCATTAAATGTTTTCGTGAAATCTAAGTGGGTGATATTTTGAAAATTAAATGAATATTATTTCAAATATATAGTTAAAAAAATTCAAATTCGGTAAAATTACATTGTTAAATAACATAGAAATATATTATAATAATTTTTGGAAAAATAATCGAGAATAAATGGTTTCGGATGAAATCAAATTTCTAACCAAATAGGAAAATTATTTTTAGATTTTTTTTAGAAAAATAAAATACATTTTAAGTACCAAATAGCGAGGAAATAGTTCTATTAAATGAAAATATCATGAATAAACATGGTTTAATAAAATTATATGTTTCTATTATGAAATGAAAAAAATAATTTATTTTAAATAAAATTAAATAATTAGCAATCTTGATTAGAATGATATTTTAAAATAAACCCATAAAATGATCATAAAAGTGCAGTAATAATTAATTAAAATAATGAAATATGTTTTTCAAATATAGATACATATTAAAATTTTATAAAAACTATATAAGATAATAAATATCCACTCTATAAATAATTTTATACTATTATAAAGAGATGTTAATATAATATAACAAGATGAAAAAAATATGTAATGAAATTTATTTCCACTTGGTAATGTTCATGTCAAATTACATTGGATTAAATAATTAAAATTTAATCTTAAAATATAATTAATTTTTAATTAATTATGATATTACATGTCAATGATCCATTAGATACACTATATAAAATTATGATAAATCATAACATAACAATATTCCTCTGTGGAAGGACCATTACCTCACACTTACTTTTGATTGAACAAGATTTTACCTCAATTAAATTTTCTATTAAAGTGTTATTAACTTATAAATCAACCATATTAATACTTATAATATCATATGTTATCCTTTTATAATATATTATCACCCTTTCAATAATAACCTATCCTTATCATCATTCTATTGGGTGTTAATCACCTTGATTTCACATTCATAACATTATTTGAATGTTTAAATACATGTGAATATTATATATAATCATAAACTCTAGAATAGTAATCATGAAATAATCATAATATTTATAAATTATTTATACCATTATGACTAATAATGAATTATTATTTATGAAAATGTCACATGTTTTGATCAGGTAGATGGTAAGCCAAATGTATATATGAGTACCATTTACTTTTTTCAATGGTCAATATGAAAAGGAGCTATGTAATTTTTTAAATTTTCATGAATATAATTATTTCATATATATGAACATTTTTCTTTATATTTACTTTTATATATCATCCATGTTATTTGGTAATGAAAATAGGGTCACATCACATCGTGAAGGTGATAATCCAAACATATATAGACAATGTTATCATTTCATATTGTAAGATATAAAATGGTATATAATATTTTAATAATGATAATTTGTTCATTAATATAATATTTATTTAATTAGTTTACTTCATTCAAAGTAAATTATTAGTGAAAAACAACTCACATCACTTCGTGAGGGAGTAGTCCTATGTACACACGAATGATGTTATCATATCCCATATAGATAGATGTAAAAGGTATATATAATATAATTGCTATAGCGGTATTATTTAGTTATTAATATCATATAAATACCAAATATACATCATCATTCCCATCTATGTGATTTGGTAATCGAAAAATAAATAACATCAATTCATGAGGCGGTAGTCCGTCGTAAAAATAGATGTTGATTTCGTAGCCCATTTGATAGATGAGGGGATTTTTTTTGGTCATGATCATAATATAAAAAGATATCTATATATGTAATATATTGAGGATACTATATCATTATGGTTAACTTATAATTTATGTAGGATGAAAAATAAATAAAATAAAAATTCTCATTTAATGGTGTTACCTTTTCTTCGAGTATCCTCATTATGTTTTAAACATAATCTGCATATGTTGGAATTATGTACAAAATAACGGCTTCTAGGTTGATATGAGTTATGTTGGTAAGTTATTTGGGCTTTTAATTTATGGTCCAAAATTCTATTATGTTTATAACAATAGAGAATATGGGTTCCCTTTCATAAGTAAGGTGAGTGTCACACTTGTAAATTTTTAACAGAGAAATGTTTAATCACATTTTCATAAGGAAGTAGGGTAAAAATGTTTTATTATAATGTCTTAGATAGTATGTCTTATAAACATGAAAAATATTTTATAAAATATTTCATGTAAAGTTTACCTTTACCTTTTCAGTTTAACCCTTGATTAAATCCATTTCAATATTTACCATGGTAATTATTATTTGTTTTTCAAAATTTATTTTGATAAAAAAAATACCATAATTTGAAAATATAAATTATGATGAATAAAAATATTTAATAAATGTTTTAAATTTTTATTCACAAAAGTGTATAATTTTAATTTTAATGTAATATCCGAGAAGTGTTTATAAAATGAGTTTTCAAAGATAATTTTTTCAAAAGGTTACAATGTTTTATTAACAAGAAATCCATATGAAATTGGTTTAAATGACCTAAATCCAAACAATTGATTTATAATTTTACTAATTTTAATTTAAAACCAATTGAAAATTTCATTCATCATTTTAAATAAATAAAATGAAATTGAAGTTTTAAATTAAAAGTTAGTGCATTCAATATTCATAAAAAAATAATATTTTTAGACAAATTCCAAAATTTCAAAGGAATATAACATTGATATTATGATTTAAAAATTAAATTAATTTTATAAAATAAAATTTCTAATTTCCATGACCCCCACCCTCCACATATGTCACTATTATTCTGACAATGTAGGATGAGAGATAATGAGCCCCAAGTCCAGCCTCCAATTGTCCCCCGGTTGGTAACTATCACCAATGGTATACTGATCTCACAATACCAGAGACATTACCATTTTTTAAACTAGATCGGTAGATATGATTTACCATCCACAAAATAAATACAATACATATATAACTGAAATCCAAAAAACATCCCACATATATGCATATAAAAGAACTATTACAGTAGAAAATTCTCTATTGTAAATTACAAAATTCAACGATTGTAGCGGGACATAAACCTTATAGATTTGATCTAGTAGTGTCCCCCATGGTCCACATAATCATCAAATAATCTTGAAAATAGTTATATATATATATATTGGTTGATCATACAGTCATACTTAGTAGGAAAACCAAATTATCTTGTACACATGTGAAAGGGTTTTAAAAATAAACCTGTAAGAAAATATCATAATTAAACAGAACCTAATAGTTACACTAACTATTCCATCCTCACCAATGTATGACCCAAAAAATAATGAAAACTAAATAATAAAATATAAATCACATCGATGATAGGGTACCCCACACCACATTCCAACACATTAGCCTTGATTGACTAACAGTAAAAAACATGACAGTCCGACATCTTCCAAAAGTGCCACGTCACATCCACTACAAAAAAATGGCTTATAACTAAAAAAATTTATTTAAAGATAGTATATATGTTGGTAAAAAAGATCAATTCCAAAAGATATTAATTTTTATTAGTATAGTTTTTATGTACCAACACTTTCTTTTACCAATAGTTATATCTGTTGATATTGATTTTTTTAACATCAACACATCCTTTACCAACAGTTCAATCTATTGATTCATCAGACCAATACTAATATATTTTTACCACAAAATGAATATATTACAATTAATTGTTATTACAAACAAATAATTTACCATTATAAAATTCATTTGTAATAAATTCTCCAATATCATAAGATATTTTATCAAATATATATATATATATATACATTATATTTCCATAAATGTTATAAATTGTAAATATTTTAAAAAAATCATGTAATCGTATTTTTTCATTGACACATTATATATTGCTATTAATATATATATATAATTAATAATTACTACTTATAAGTTTTGGAGACTTAAATAAATTCTAATGTAGTAAAAACTAAAAAAAGAAATTCACATATATATAATTTCATTATATATATATAATATATTTTTTTACTTAGAATATATATAAATTCAAAACTTATTTCAATATATTTAAATTATATATAAATTTATTATTGATCGTGATATTTTTTTTAAATTTTACCAATAAATGGATCCTACTTCCCTAAATTAAAAGTCTCAAAATGTAGTGATCATATCATTGTTAGCATGTCTTCCTTTGTCACACTCAACCCCATTTATTTTATTTTCTTATGAAAAAATGATGTTTTTATTATTAACAATATTTTATTTAAATTTTTCATTTTTTTACATTTCCCTTCTTATGAAAAAAATGTTTCTTTTCATTATTCTAGTAATTTTTTTTATTGTTTTATCAGTATTTATATTTATATTATGTGTTATGGGTGTTTTTATAATATTCATTGTATATTCGTGTTCTGGTCAAGGTGGATAATTTTATGGTTGTTTTGGTATTTCTCAAAGACTGTAATTGATGGAATTAACAATGGAGTAATGTTGAACTGTGTCAATAAACCCATTATATCTGATGCTGGAAACTTCGGCTATAGCATTCCTCTTGAAATAATTCCATCTCGGAAAATCAAGTTTCTTTACAAAACAATATTGAGTTTACATGTACTTGAATTATAGGCTATTTGTTATGTATTTTATATGAAAAAATCACCTTTTTCGTTGGGATTAAAAAAAGTCACATTACCAAACATGTCCTTTGAGTTTATGGGAGTTTCTGATAGGATGGGGAGTTATTAGTGATTCCACTATCTTTTTATGGAGTAGTTTCCATGGCTTATAGTGATGTTTTGGAAGTGTATTCATCCCCAAATCTGTTTTTCTTGTTTCTATATGATAAGAGAAATTTAATCTCCATACGAACAAGATAAAAGTTATTTTCATGGACTTTTTGTTAACTTTTATTTTATGAGGAATACCGTGAACCCATTATGTTGTAGGAAGGCTAAGGGTGATTTTCATTTGATGAGGGTTAGTTTTATGTTTTTGTGTAATTCTTGTGATACAGTGATTGGTTTATTGTTAGTGATATTTTAATGATCCAAACAGGTCTCTGGTTTTGTATTTTGAAAATCTAGTTGAGCTTTATATTTTTTCTTCATAAATATAAAACTCCACCGAGAGAGAAATTCAGAGATATCAAATTAGGGGATTTTTTTAAAGTGAAATGTTGGTGAATGGTCAATACCTCCTTCTATTTCCCTTTGAAAATTTATAAGCTCCAGCTCTTCCAAAAAAAATTGGTGCAGGATGGGATGTTGAACATTTTTTTTGTGTTTATGATAAACCCATCGTATTCACCTTTCACTAGTCAAATTATCTTATGGTTGTTTGCACTAGTTAGATTATGCCGTTGTTGTGATCACTAGATAATATTTTTATATCACGTGTTATTATTTTTATAACTTGAATTTAAATGAGATGTATTTTCCAATTATTTTATTTGTGTGACCAGAACATTTCTCGTGATGGTGCGAGTCTCAAGTGGAGCATGTGAGGAAAGGCATTTCTTCAAGCATAGAAGGGTGGTCCACTACAGTCAAAGGGATGACAATGAAGTTTTCTTTGTCTTGATCCACTGCAATAGTTAATTACTCATGAGAAGTTATGAGGATTCCACGATAGTGATGTATGATGTTTTCTAGGAATAGACTGCCTACGATGTTTCATTAAGATGTATGTAATTTTTCACAGTGTTTGAATATGTAAAAACATGCTTGTAATACGTTTCTTGTAGCTTCTTGTGTTTTCATGAAGTTTGAAAATGTAATTAAATTATATTGGAACATGTATTTTTAAAAAAAAACTCTTGTTTTTTGGTGTTTTATGTAAGGTAATTGTATAATAAACATAATCTTATATTACATATTTTCATATTAATAAATATAATATAATTTTTTTACAATAACTATTGAAATACAAAAAATTAGAGTATAATTTACAAATAAATATTACATAGTTGATATTGTCTATAAATGTTAAAATTATTACCAAAAGATATTTTAGTCATATTAATCTGTTTATAAACATTTTTATCAACATATGTATTATCTGTTGGTATTATTAAAATTACAATGGAATCATTTTATCTTTCGCAATAACATTTAGCGACATATTTTTTACCAATGGTTTCGTGGCAACAAATATTTTTTTTGGAAAAACGTTTTACCAACAAAATATTTACTTTTACCAACAGATATACCCCTGTTGGAAAAGGATAATTATTTTGGAGAGGGCATAAACCACATCCTATCCCACACATAGAAATCTAGTCCAAAAATCACATCTCATCCTACACATATACACATGTTTCAAACCCCAAATTACTTCCCACCCACATACAACTGGGACACAAACCACATCACATACCACCAGCAAACAACTAGGCCATAAATCACATCACATCTCACATGGAGACACCATGGCCACAAACCACAACACATCCTACCCGCAGACCCCCTGGGAAAGAAAATATACACCAACACACTTGGTCCTAAAAAACCACAGCATGTTCGAATGATCTATAGCTATCACCACTTGGAAGAGGGATTATAGAAGATTAGGTGGCCAACCATCCATCCTCTGACTGAGATGTTTGGGTAGCCACCATCCCTCCATGATGATGGAGTGTTCAGAATATAGTTCTCAACTAGTGTGTGGGTGCCTATATAAATCACATGGAAAAAACTAGTATATACATATAGGATACGAAACACTCAAACCCATCATATCTGTTTTCAACTATAACATGACCTAAAAACACTACCAACATTGCACCTATCTCTAAATGAACAAATGAAAACAATATTCCACAAAACCCACCTCATATTCTCAACCAATTTAATTAATCGTTTCCATTATTTATGAAACTATTCATTTAACCATTCATTAAATATATGGGAAAGCAAGCAATATAAAAGTAGTCATTCCATAAAGTGAAGATCCTAATAAATAAAGGGTGCTTCCCATTAAGGGAGAATTTCCCTTACATCCCCATTTAACACCCATTATTGATATATCATATATATATATCTCATGATACAGGTTAATGATTTATGAATGGTGTCAATGGTGAAACACCCTTACCAACCACTACCATAATTCTTCATTTCCATCCCATACAAGCCACCTTTCTAACCAAAATAATCCCAAAACTCACAACCACATCCATCAACACATTAAACCACTAAAATATTTTCAGCCTCACTAGAAAAACATACCATGAACAAATAACCACCCCATCAAAACTAACCACCTTTAAACATCTTTTCCGACCACTTCATCCCCACATGGACCCAATAAATACATATTCAAAAAATTTAAACCATTATAAAATTATTTCCACCAGATAATTCAGTTGTTATCACATTAATATTATGATCCACTAAAATCAATTTATTAGTATAATATATGTTGTATAATTTTTTCATAATAGTATTTCAACAGAAAACAAAAACATGCATCCCATACATCATCATGTTAAAAAACAAGGACCCTAACAGACATGATTTTTTGTGGGTATTTATCAAATTCAAACAACATTATAAACAAACCAAATTACAAAGAAGGATCATGCACCACATTCCCAACTCCATATATTTTGTTTTAAATCAAATTCAATTATCTTTATTAATATATAAAAAACTATATTCTCAAGAGTTATATCTATATTCCCATCCCAGATTATGAACAAGTAAGAAATACAATGGAAAATATACTTTGAAGAAGAGATGATCGTCACTTCCTAGTTACACAAAAAAAGTGGTGCACATGAAACTAGAAAAAATTAAGGCAATTAGGAACCAAAGGCTACAACCCGACCACATGAATCCTACAAGAAGAAATTATCGTGGCTTCATGTACCAAGATAAATATATAAGAAAGAATGAGGGGAAGAATATATTAGGTTTTGAAATATCTAAACTGAGTCACGTGTTTATATACATATCAATTTTCCATTAATGTAGGATCTCATCCTAGCCATGTATTTTATCAAAATAAAATCTAACTAACTCTTAAGGAACTCTGGATATGATTTTTTGTATTTCAATCAGTCTCAAATCCTTTCGAAAAAATGCATATTTTTTCACAACAAATGATATGTAATAATGGATGTTCTATAAGATGTTGTAATCTCTGTTTTTGAGACACCGATGGATGTGGTGCCACGTAATGAGGCATCACAAATGAAGCACCACCAAAATAAGTACTTACAGATGAGGAACCATCAGATGATGTACCACTGGATGAGGCACCGCTAAATGAGGAACTGTTAGATAAAGTACAAATATGAAATGCACCGTAGGTCAGGGAGCAATTATATTAAATGCATGTTGCTATTAGAGAGAGATCCATGGGTGATACACCACCAGACAACCTACCATCGGGCACAAGGAAACATTGGACGAGAGACCTCTAGTGAGTGACTGCAAGGCTGACACCTCCAAGGTGACAACATCGAGTTGAAACCGCCAGGGTGACACACCATTAGCATGAGACAACGTTCCAAAACATATAAAATTGGTATTTTTTGTGAAAAAAAGTTACCTTGGCTTCCCAAGACACCACAAGCACATGATTTTACATAATGGAATGGACTAATGCGATCTATACCATTACATCATTTATCTATTAAATTATTCTCTCTCCAGAGAATTCATGACCATCCAATGAGGAAAAATAAGAATGGTTCCAAAAAAACATCCCTTATGATACCTCTCAAGGACCCAACTACACTTGGGACAGCGTCACTAACTAAAAAAATGATTTTTTAATGATAAAACACATTGTGTTGTTTGAAATATGGAGTAAAAAATTCACATCCATGAGAACCTCCTCAAATATTTCCAACCCATGCCTCCTGAAATCAACCCAAATGACATCAAGAACACTATAAAATCACAAAAATCATGGTATCATGAACACACATATCAGTGAATCAAATCCTCTTTGTCAAGATACTAGCTTCTCTGAGTGGAACTGACTTTCCCCCCTGTGTTTAATCATATCAATGTTAATTCATCTCTATTAGGAATCAGTTAATTTCCGCTTCACATGTATAGATTTTTCACAACCAAGGAGAACAACTCATATTAAAAAATATAAAGTTTTAATAATTTCATTTTGATGAAAAAAATTAAAATTATGATTCAAAACAATTCTAGATAATGGTCTCACATCTGCGACACTCGATCCCAAGTAATCTCCTCCTGGACATCGTGCATCCACAATACACAGACCTATGGAATGGTATGTCCTCATAGAACCTTCTCATGACGATCCTAGATCTATATTGGTCAATATATGAATGTCACATTGTCCCCAATATACAACTCTTCCTAGTCAATAACATGGGAGACATCTTGTAAATTTTTGGGAAGATGAGTGGCACAGAAGACATCGTTGATTTTCTCTAACTATGGTGAAAAAATAAACAGTTATGACACCTCAAAACTAACCCCAACACCTCAAAGGGTCCAAAAATCATGGGAGAAAAAATAATTTCTCTACCAATCCTTTTCTTCACACATTAAGAGATGACCTTCAAGAACACATGTTCCAAAAACTCAGTCACCAAGGGCCTCCTCCTATGATAGAAATATAAATTTGTTCTATCCTTTTCCACCTTCATCGTCACACAACCAAGATGAAACTTCTTGGTTGTGATATACACCACATCGGGACCAAGAAAAGTTGTCTCCCCAACCTCCATCCAAAAAAATAGAAGATGAAATTGTCTTACCTACAATGATTGAAATAGAGCCACACCAATGGATGACTGATATCTATTATTAATGAAAATATAATAATGTCAGGTGTCACTCCCAATATCTACAAAATCCAAGATGAACGCCCACAATATATCATCCAATTACTTCATAGTTCGTTTCATATGCTCATCTATATGTGGGTGGAAATCAATGTTGAGGTGTAACTGAGTGTCAAAATCTCACTAAAATCCCCTATAGAATCATGAACTAAACCACACATCCTGATCTCAGATAATTGACCTTTTAACTCAATGAAGCCACATCACCTAATCCATATACTAATTGGAAAAGGAATCCTCTCTTCTTGACTCCTCAATTTCTATGATGTGGGTTGATTTTATCTATAGATCCAAAATCACCTAAATAATATTACGTCCTCCTTGAGGATTGGGTAACCCCATGTTGATATTCATTAACATTTTCCCACATCCACTCGGGTAAATCCAAAGGATTCAAAAAATATCCAAGGACACCGTTCTTATCCTTTTCTAGATTGAAAATTACAAACATAATCACAAACTCTATAACTTCCCATTTCATCCCAGGACAGAAAAACGGCATCCTCATTCCACTGAAAATCTTATAAATTTTCAGGTTCACAACTATGGCTAAGATATAAAACTCATGAAGAAAATAAACATGCATCACCACTAAAATAAAAAACACCCCTTGAAATAAGATCTGGTTCTGACCATCCACTTACCATCCCTCTAGAGCATCCATATGGCCAACATGACTGTGCATCACCTCTGCCCTTGAGTCTCCCCACTAAGACTCTTCCACATAATACATTAGAGATGCATTCCCTATCATCTGAAACAAATTTCACCTATCTACAATAACTCATGAATTAGTGTGCAATGCTAGAAAATACTCAATCGCTCTCCCAATATCTGAAAATTCTAAAAAAACCCTCCTTATTTGGAATTTTAATCAAGGAATTGGCAAGAATATTTCCATTTATTAATGTGTAAGATATCAGAAAATCTTATTCCTAATGAAACTCCATCCACCTATGATGCCTCATATTTAGATCACACTATGATATGATATACCACAATCATTAATGATCCGTGAAGACCACAAATCACTTTAGAATGAGGTAATTACACCAAAACCCAACCAAGAACACAACTGAAAATAAATCCAGATCGTTGGTGGTGTATTTACTTCCTAGGGTATATAACTTCTTGGACCCATAAGATATCACTACCCAATATGTAATGTCTGGACCTGGGGGACACGTGACGGGCCCTGATATGGTTTTCCACAGGAATTCATGTGCCACTCCCCGTATGATAGAGTCTAATAACATATAGAAAGGGTATGGAATGTAAGTCAGAGGGAGATTATACCCTAACTTATCTGAGTAAAGTACTATAAGAAATAAATAAACAAACACAGAGTCATATATAACTAGAACAATACTCATGTCACAATATAAGAAAATAAGAAATACAATATTCAACCGAATGGAAAAAATTCTCTACAAATATAAGTATCAATTGTCTATAATTCAACTAATAATAAATAAATGACGACTCCACAAGCGTTTTTTGAACCATGTCTGGTCCCCTCATCCATGCTTCACACCAAATATGTTATCCATCCCATGGGATTGGCCCTTTATTCATCCTACATTAATATAATCTATTCGGGTACCAATCATGATGCATGAATAGCACGTGAGTACAACTCAATAGGCCACCACCAATAGTGTATAAAACACATCCAATCAAAATATAGTGTATGCAATTCTATAATAAATAATTACAACACACAAATAACCCATTACTAATTTATCATTTATTCTAATCTATCTACATTAACTTCAAAGTTCCCAAGGAGACTCATACCCCAATACTAACTTCACCTTATACTAGATTATGATGTGTTCCCTATATAATATCAAATCTTAATAACTGATTCTTACCAGATCTCAATGTATTCAAAGGTGATATGATATCTTAGTACCCGATTCGACTAATGACTAAGTTTTAATAGTCTCATGTGAGGCCATAACTTAGAGTTCCATTATTTCAATTCTTTAATTTCACATCTATATGGAACATTGCCAATGTAACCAATATCTCAAATGTATGTAATATGACCAAGCTACCACAATTACTCCTCAATAGAATGATTGTGTTCCCATTTTACTAATCATAAGTATAATGATAAATTTACCATTTATACTTATCATTAGATTGACCATGTTACCATTCTCTTACTCATACATATGTTGACCATGACACCATTTTTACTAATCAATTTTGAATGACCATGTTCCCATTTGTTCACATGTAATTAATATATAAATAATTATCCACATCAATCCCATTACTAATCCAATAAATAGCTGAATACAAAAAATCCATTAGGTAACTCAACGATTAGATAAACATTACAATCATTATTAACTAAATAAATTAATTAAATAATAAATTTAACAATTTATATCCCAATGACTAATATTTCCATAATTATTTTTCCCATTTTTAATATCAACACATCAAAATTAATCCTTAAATTAATTATCTAAACTATAATATCAAAAAAGATAATTTATTCAGAATCAATTATCTCAATACAACCAATATTATATCTCAAAATTAATCATCTGATTAATAATCTAAATCAGTATCCCTAAGTCTCAAAAATAATTTCCTAAATTAATTATCTAATAGGGAATCCCCTTATTCTTGTGATTAATTCCTCAACTAATAATTTAATTCATCAATGCATTGATAAATCTGTTGGTCAACATATTTAACCCAATTTAAGAAATTAAATTTATAAATGATGCAAAAAATTATATAATTTTCCATGTACATATCAAATACTTGACAATATGAATTATATTGTAGACCGCCTACCTCAATTAGTTGATGGAAGTTCACTAAACGGAAATCTACAAAATTTGAGTAGCACAACAATGATGATATGGGTACCAAATATAAATCCCTAAATCGAGATCATGATATCAAGATATAATCAACATAGATATAGATCTCCAATCCTAGATTTTGATCTCACCAATAGTTTTTGATCACACCAAATAGGATTAGATCTAATAAAATAGAGGATATCCCCCACCAAATGATTGAGAGAGAGTAGAATAAATAGAAAAAGCACTGGGATGAGATCCACATACTGGGTGAAGAGAGGATCATTAATTCAGGCTTTTAATATCAATGAACGAAGTTTATATGGACTTGGAATCATTCTGAGTCGATGGTAGAACTTTACATTACTCATTGGTTAGGGCCACATAAGAGTTTAAAAAGACCATTAAAATTTTAAAATGAGTGAGAACATTATTTTAGGATCATATTTTTTCCCATGCACAATTTAGTCAAATAGTTAGAAAAAATGTTCACTGACCATGCCATAGAAACTTCTTCAAGGGGGATCACATTTCTTCCTTGCATGTCCTCTAAAACCATGCATTAACTGTGCCAAATCCAATACCTCAAAATACCAGAGAGTGCATACTTTCTTCTAGAAAACTTCATGGGTTCCACAAATCGTGCGCCAGCTATGAACATCCCATATTTCTAAAAAAATTACTCTCCATCACAATGCACCCTAATTAATAACTCCTATCAAATGAACTTAAAGAGGAAAAAAATTACTAAAATAATGCCTAAATGATCTTCATAAAATTTTGGTAACATACAATCTCCCCAGCTTATAATAACTCATCATCGATATGAACTTCCAATCCTTTATAATATTATGAGAAAAAAAATATTGGGCCATTGAGCCCTCATATATTTTTATATTTCCCATGTTCCCTCTTCTTGACTCCCATGATTCCATATCAAATGAAATATTGTTATGGTATATCCCCAAAACTCTTTCTCACTATGATCCATCACACATATCAGTCGGCCTTCACAGGATGCATCTATCTTAAATTTATCCTCATCCACATTGATCACATGATAAGGGTTGAGATTATATCACTGTAGTTGTGAATAAAGGAAAACATCATTAATATCCTTTTATCTCTATGGAAGATCCAATAAGTATAACTCCAACCCAATTCTCTCCACTATCACAAATGGTATAACAATCATGGCCACCAACATGACCTTCATCTATGTCATATGGTGACCCAACCTAGGCAATACATGAAGAAATACAATTTCACCATCTTTAAACTCTAGGGGTCATCTTCTTCCATCATCATATGACTTCTATGTTCTCTGATCCATATATATACATTTATGAATCAAATATACCTACTCATATGTCTCATACACAAGACTAGGTTCCAAAAACATTGACTAACAAGCCTCCATCCAACATAGTGGGGATCTACATGAACTACCACAAAGATCCTGGTATGGTTCCATTTGTATCATTTCCTAACAACTATTGTTATAAGTGAACTCTACTATACCCATGTGCTATTCCAATATCTATCTATGTCAATCACATATTCTCATAGCATATCCTCATGCACTTTTAAGGTACGATTTGAATATCAATCTGTCTGTGGGTGAAAATTTGTTCTTAATAATAAATATATTCCAAGCACTTTATTCAAGCCTTTCCAGAAATGTGATGTAAATAATAAAAGATTATTTAAATCTATAGTCTATGGAACTCCAAGCAAACTGACTATCTCAAGAACATTAAATTCTCCCAAATATTCTAATATAATGGTTTCCATTATAGGAAAGAAATTATCTATCTTTTTAGTTGATCCACAATGACCCTAATATCCTGATTCCTACTAAGAGTATTTGAGAGACCCACCAAAAAATCCATGGACACATCATCCCACTTCAATTTTCGGATAGACAACAGTTATAGTAAAAATCTATGTCGTTGATGCTCCAGTTTCACCTACTGATAGGTAATGAATCATGTAAAAAACACAGATATGTTCTTTTTCATTCCTGGACACCAAAACATTCATCCTAGTCCATGGTAATTTTTTTTACATCGGGATGTTATGCCCATTTTAAGGAATTAAATTCCCATTTGAGCTCCTTATCCATGCTCATAGTTACCACAACTCAATTTGTTACAAAGATGATATTGTTCGCATCTATCAACATGTATGAAGATGTATCCACAACATCGAAGAATTCCTTCAAGGATAAGAAATCTAGATGTTTATACCATCTATACCTGATTCGTTTCAAAAGAATAGACTCCACTTAAACCGGAACCAGAGTAATCTGCTCCTAACACTCCTAAACCAACATATGCATTTCATCCCACAACATCATCATATTCCACTTGGAACTTGACTCCATAAGCATCTAAGTCTGAGTTTGCATGCTCATGAAATCTACCACAATATTTCCCTTCCAGATCATATACGCCAGTTCATAATCAAAAGAGAAAATATACTCAAACCATATCTAGTACAAAATATTCAAATCACACCATAAAAATATAGACTTAAAACTCTTGTGATCTATATCTATTGTGAACTTATATAACAAAATATAATGTATCAAACACTTAATAGAATAAAACACAACTTATAAATTGAGATTTTTTGTAGGGTAATACCATTAATGATGCCTCAATTTCTGAGACCCATACACCACTACTGAATCTCCCTACACCATCAAAAATCCATGTTTGATGCATGAATTTTCATAATAAACCGTATACTCCTCTCCAAACATAGGTATGGTCAAAATTGATTTCAATATTATGCATTTATTCAACTCCTAAAAATATCACTCCCAAGGGTCTCACAATTAAAACATTACTCCTTCTTTGTTAAAGACTCAAATCAGAACTACCAAATGGGTAATGTCATTAATGAATTATCGATAATATTCAGCTAATCCTAAAAATCTTCAGATATCAAAAACATTATTGTTCTACTCATGATAAACCACTACTTGGACCTTCTTTGGTTCGACTAACACACCTTCCTCAAAAAAATTGTTCCCCAATAAGTGTACCTGATAAATCAAAAATTGACATATAGATAGCTTGGAATATAACTAATTCTCTATTAGTGTACCTAGGACGATGTCAAGATGTTGTGCATGGTCGTCATGAGTCCTGAAGTACACCAAGATGTCCACAAAAAACACCACCATTAAGTGATCTATATATGGATTAAAGATCCTATTCAGAAAACCCATAAACAATAATAGGTCATTATTCAACAAAAAAATTACAAAAACACATAAAGACCATACCTGGTTCTTAAACCAGCCCTCAGTATATTAGATGTCTTTAATCTCAAGTAATGATTCCTTGATCGAAAATAAAACTTTGATAACACACAATCCCCCTCTAGTTCATCAAACCAATCATTGATATGCGGAAGATGATGTCAATTATTCATAGTAATATTATTTAACTTCTGGTAATAGACATACAAACATAAACTCCTATCTGACTTATTTCTAAAAAAACAAGTGATCCCCAAGGTGACGTACATTGATGAATAAATATATTATCCATCAAGTCATCCAATTTTTTCTTAAACTCTTGATGCCTAGTTGATTCCATTATATTTGGTGGAATAGATACTTCTTTATCCCATAACACGAGATCAATAGTAAATTCCACATATCTCTCATGTGGTAGTTGTAAGATGTCTTCAATAAATACATTTGGAAACAGTTTAACTATTGGTGGAAGGACATCATGACTATCAACCCAATCAGCCGAAAAAAGAATTGCAACATGGGATGTGATATATCCCTATTTCTATGTAATTACACATGATCGACATTCCTGAATATCCCACCCTCCATGATGAATATACATGTCTCCCTTAAGAGACAATAAGGTCACTTTCCTACGATAACAATCTATGTGGGATTAGAATGCGACTAGAAAGTCCATAAGCATAATCATGTTTATTCTCGTTATATAAAGAACATAAGGATCTGATATGAAATTATATTCCTCAATATATACTAAATATCCCTTGCATAGATAGATACACCTAGACCATTCTCCTAACATTGTATCCATTGTCAAAACCCTTCTAATAAACAACACCACCAGGATGAAATAATTAACAGGTTTTACAAACATAATTGTATGAGAGGTACAAGTATCAAACAAGGAACCATTTAAAAGATAATCTACTATAATAGTACCTCTCACTATTAATTGTCCAACCTCACTATACACACGTGTAGGGTGTACTCCATATGAACGTTCTTCCCCTCTACCCTATGATTCTATCTAACTCCCCTGAGTAATACCACCCGACTGAGGCATGCTCTTTTTTCCCAAAGCCTTTCATCCACTACCTCCACTGCCTTGACCAATATAACTTCAACTACCATCCTGATATGGTGTTGAAGATCCTCTTCCCATACTTTAACTCTACCCATCTTCTCCATCAGTACATGTCTGTCACTGCAACCTATATAACTTCTATAGATGTCACGTGTATTTTCAATATCAACACATTAATGGTGGATGGACATAGTGTCGGTGATATTGTCCCAACCTATCACACTGATGCCAGATCACCCCAGTAAGGTCCTGTCCAACCAATCCTCTTGTCTGCATAATCTACTTCCCACTACCTTGGAAAATGTTTTCATAATGTCACATCCTTCTCTCAAAATTCATACCTGCTGATCTTCCAGTAACAACTACCTATCTAGAAATGGAATCCTACCTCAGGTTCCCTTCAACTACGAGAGCTTGATCCACCATTTCATCATGCTTCTTTAGCCTAAAAATATTGACATGGTAATTAATCTTGAACTTAATTCTATCCAAAAAAATTTCTTTGTAGATGATTCATCTTCACATCTCGAATTATTCAAACATACTATGATATTACGTTCCCAGAAATTACTCATGTCAGAGTTCTAATATTCTCTTGTGAGGAAATAACACAGATATCCATTATTTCTATTCATTAATTTCACTTTTATTAGAAGCATTACCAATGTGAAGGATATCAAAAACATAAGAATGATGACCAAGTTACCACAGTTACTCCTCAATAGAATAACGGTGCTCCCATTAACATACTCATATGTATAATGATCATTTTACCATGTATACATCTCATTAAAATTACCGTGTTCCCATTTTCATACTCATTAATATGATGACCATGTTACCATTTGTACTTATCAATTTTTAATGACCATGTTCCCATACATTCGCACATAATTAATTAATAATATATTATTCACATCAGTCCCATTAAAAAAACAATAATTAATGAAATTCAAAAAATCAATGAATTCACTCAACAGTTAACTATACATTTCAATCATCATTCATTAATTCAACCAATTAATTAATTAGCATCACAATTCATATCACAGTAATTATTTTTTCTGAAATTAATTATCCCATTATAAATCTAAGATCATAATAATTAATCTTGAAATTAATTATCTTGAAGAACCTTTGTAGTGTTTTGATTTATCAATTTTTTTGTATTTTTTGACAGTTAACCTTTTGGTTGAATAATGTTTTTGATATAATAAATATGAATATGATAGTTGATATAAGTTTTTCATTGTTTCAAAGAATGAAAAAATATGCTATTAGTAAGGATGTTGATGAGAATAAAGGAAGATGTTGAGTTGGAAGAGAGTTATTGCAGAGTTTTAAAGAATTTGATGAGTTTTCAAAATGTTTTTGATGACATTTTTGTTGCTAATGAGTCCTAAAAATGATGTTGTTGAGGGGTCATAAGTTACAATGTTTCTCAAAAATTTTAAACAAATCAGAAATTGCTTTTTTGATCATGATGTTCTCAAAAATATTATATAAATTCATGATAAATGATGTTGATGAAATGGTGAAGAGGATTGAAGAAATTAAATGAGAAACATTATATGAAAAATAAGATCTCGAATTTTGAGAAACATTTTGGGTAAAATTGGATCCATAATTCTGAACAACATTCTTGGAAAAATCAGATTCAAAATTCTACGAAAAATTTTACGAAAAATTGGATCCATAATTCTAAGAAACATTATAGGAAAAATCAGACCCAGAATTATGAGCAGCATTTTGGAAATAATCGGATCCAAATTACAATAAAAAATTATTGGAAAAATCAGATTCATAATTATGAATAAAATTCTTGGAAAAATAGGTTCTAGAATTATGAGAAACATTCTAGGAAAAATTGGATCAAGGATTCTGAGAAATTTTGAACCTGATATCTGAAAAATTTGGAAAATAAATTATTCAAAATTCAGAAACTAATTTATGGGAAATTTAGAACCTATTTTCTAAATAATTATAATCTTAAATTATACAAAATTAGGAACCTAATTTTGGATAAATTTGAAACCTGGTTTCTAAACAATTTTAATCCTGAGTTATGTACAATTCATGACCTAATTTATAAACAAATTCATCACATGAATTATAAAAAATTAGAAATTAGATATCAATGATATCCAGAACATGATTTCTGAAAACCTTGGATCCTGAATTATGCAAAATTTGGAACATTATTTCAGAGCAATTAAAAACCTCATTTATGAACAAACCAGAACCTGATTTTTGATTAATTATGAAACTGATTTATAAAAAAAACATATCATGTTTTCTAATAAAACTGAACCACATTTTTGATCATGTTTCTATGAAAAACAGAACCACTTTTCTAATCACGTTTCTGAGAAAAACTAAAACACTTTTTTGGACATGTTTCTGGGGAAAATTGAACAACATTTATTTGTATGTTTCTGAGAAAAATGGAACTAATATCCAAAATTATCATTTTTAGAATGATATGAAGAGTTTAATAGTAAATAAATTCAAAATATCTTAAATCACAGAGAAATATATATATGTTTAAAGAATTCAATGATTGATGATTAAATTTGAGATAATTTTGGAGTTTTTGAGATTTGGGGAAGCGGGAAAGATTTTCCAAATTTTCACCTTTGATATATGAGTTTCCTATAAATATGTTGTTAGATTATTCACCCATTACTAACTTTTACACATGCAGAAAAAGAAGAGTTATTGATAATTAAATATGAAACGATCCAAACATATTGAAAAGATTTTCTATGAGTTCTTATGTAAAGGAAAAATTGGAACTATCCTTACCGTACTGAGAAGTTCAAACATAGCCAAATCAGACTAAAGATTCCGAAAAATTATTTATAGTGCAGATTCAATAAATTTTATATTCTTGGGTTTGGTTCAATTATTCTATTAGAAAAAACTGTAATTTGATGGTAGTTAGTATAATATTTTTTATCAAGAGATAGAATGTGTCTAATGGGAGTTAACAGAAGTTTTATTCCCTTTTTTATTATAATGGTCTTTCATAGACCCACGGGAGTGGCAATGGAAAGTACGTAGTTTCTTGCATTGAAACCAAACATTATAAGTCTTATTTTCCATACATTCATTACTATTATTGTATGAATAATTATTTTTTAAAGGTTGATATAGAAATAAATAATAACAGGTTGCAAGGGTTATATTTCTTGATATTTTGAAACATATAAAAAGTGAATAACTGATTCAACCCCCTCCCCCCTTCCTAGTTTTTATTCGATCCTTTGAAGTTCTTGTGGTATCAGAGGGAGATTCTCTTGTTTAATACTTATCATTTACAATTTCAATTCTTTCAATAATAGAGTAATTCTTACATTTTATGTAAATAATGTTATGGATGAGAAAATAGGATGATTCCATATCTCCTCTCTCTTGGCCATGAAGTTGTTGATGCTGCAACTATTGGTTTTCCACCAATTGAGAAATATGATCCTATAACATTCACTAATAACAAAAATATAGAATTTGATGGAATGAATAGAAATTATATTCACATGTCCTTATTAGATTTTATTTTCAAAAGGTGATGGGTCTCAAAACATTAAAAAAATGTCAAACACGCTGGAGAGTATTTTCAAAGAAAATAAAAAAGTCAATGAAGCCTAGATAAAAAACTGTATTAGTGTGTATGAACATATCATTATGAGATATGATGAAAATTTTGATGAATTATTCAATAGAGTTAATGATATTGTGTGCAACATTAGAGGATTCAAATATGTCTCGTAATATTCAACAATTTTGATGAAACTTTTGAGAATATATTTGGACATGTTTGATTCTAAACATTTTTTTTAGAAGATAAGGATCCTTTTACTCTTGATGAAATTCATATTATTTTTTTGTTTACTAAATGAGGAAATATCGAATATTAAAGAATAAAATGAAACATAAAATGGCTTTAGAATCGATGAGGAGGATGAAAATACACGAAGTTGATGATGCAAATCCTTGTGAATCCAATGAAATGGAAGATAATGAGATAAATAAAAAAATCATGTCTATAATATATAAGAACTATGGAAGAGTAATTGGAATGTATGGAGGAAAATATCCTCTCAAATGTTTCTAGTGTAGTGGAATCAGGCACTCTTCTATGAATTTCTCAAAGAAGAAATTTGGAGAATATCAACATGATTCTGATGAAAAATCGCGACGGAAGAAGTGGAACAAAAATGATAATGAAGAGAAGTCTTGCAACAAATCAAGAAGAAGTATTATAGAATGAAGTGAATCATGTTGAGAAAGAAGGATGAATCAAACTCAATTGAAAATTATTCTTCGGGAGATAAATGTTCACAAAAATTTAGAGCCATCTTTACAAAATTTTACTAATCAAAAGACTCCTCAATGAGTGAAAAAGTTGGTGAAGAATATTATAGAGAGTATCAGATCATAACTGAACTTCATTCAAGTCTTGAAAAAAACTTCTCAAGTAAGAAATTAGATTAATTAAGAAAAATATTTAATAAGTTATTGATGAAATAAAATATTTCATCATGAAATATAATGAATACATTTAGTAGATTCTATGCTACATTTTTATAAATGATGAATAGTGAAAGGTGATTAAAGATCATAATAAGAAGTTGAAATCTATGGAAGAAGAAGTTAACAAGTTGCAATCAATACTTCATACATCCAATAATACCACGATCAAGATGAATGAAAACTTCCATAATGATATAAAATTAAAATATGAGACCTCTAACATTTTTGTGAATGCTCATTACTATAATCTGGTGAAATATTACCTTCCCAAAAATAATGTTTCACATAATTCATTTGATATTTTAGGTTCTAAAAGAAGTAATAGGAATGGTTGGGTGGAAAAAAGATGTGAGAAACCTATCGATTCTAATAAATTTGAAACCTCGCATAGAGGAAACAAGGTCTATATCCTTGTAATCATGCCAATGTATTAAAATAATGCACCAGCTCTAGGTAACTGGGGTCGGGGAGTAACATTTGGTATCATAGAAAGTTTAGCAATAACATTGGAAACTAGATTTAGATAAACCCTGATTAGAGCACATTACCCTAAGAGTGAATTTGAGGATTAGAATAGAATAACTTCCTAGAATTGTGGAAATGTTGATATTTTGTCAGTTTTCCAAAAAAAAAATACATCCCGGTCTAGATATGAGCAGGTAGAGGTGGATCTGGTATAGATGTACCTAGGGGTAAAATCTGAAAACACCGCTTTGAGCTAGACTCGAATGGGAACTGGTGCACAACATCGGGTTTTACTGCACTCTTGGTTAGGACACTCCCAAGGGATATGCTAAGAATAATTATCATTTTCTTTACAAATTATTATGAAGGATTTATGAGTATATACCTCCTCAAAGAAAATATTTTCTTTGGATGATATCTATTAACTGTTCAATATACGTTATGTATTTTACAAGTTTGGAATTTTTAATTGCAATTGATAAACTAACCTAGAGTATATCATTTTATAGAAATTGTGCCCAGTAGAAAGAAGGTGAACTCCAGCAATAATTATAATCCAAAGAGTAAGAAGTATCATATCGTTCATGGTATTAAACCAACATTTAGAAGGGAAATAGTCTCCAATGTATTCTCATTATACGAAGAAATAGTATCACGTGTTAATAAGATAAGTAATGAATTCCTTCAGTCCTATATATTTAAAGGGAAGAAAGAGAAGAAAAGGATGAAATAGAGAAATATGGATAAAAGGAAGAGGTAAATATAAGGATTTTGTCATATGTGATAACTTTTGAAAGAATCACCTTGGTAAATGCTTGAAGGGAATGAGATTTTGTTATATGTGTGGAGAAAAAGGACACCAAGTACGTGATTTCAAGGGTATGAAAAAAGTTTCAAATGTAAAATGCTTCATCTACATGAAGTTGGTACACTACTTGAATCAATCATCAGTGTGTACCCCAAATACTACTATTGGATAAGAATCATGGTATGATACTACTGAAGATGAAGAGGAATGATTAAGGGTTCTAATGTTGTTATTTAGGTATTTTGTCATTTTAATGTTGTATCAATGATATACCTGTTATATGAATAATGGAAATAAATAAGGATTATACTGCATTACTATTTCATTGGGATTTTTAGATTATATGGTCTTGATACTAAGGTAGTAATTTTGGAAAAAGATATTTATGGCGTGGATAAATTATATTACATATTCTTGACTATCTTTGAACTGATTAATGGTTTGTTTATTTCATGATTGTTGGAGTATTCAAGAAATTTTCATATAAGGAATATATATAGTATTCTATAAGGAATAAGGAGCACGAATGTAATAAATAAGGTTGTTACAATGTTTTGAAAGAATACATGATGATCGTATACACATGTTACTACGTGGTAAAAATGATCTTCATTGTGTTTAACTTTCTTATAAATTTTGGACTATGAGTTTGGATAGAAGTATTTTGGATAAGTCTAATGGTTGGAATAGATTATGTATGAAATTGGATATTATTGTTATGGTTATTTTTGGATTGTTATAAAAAGGACAACACACAGACCGTGTGACAATCTATCACTTCAGACAAAGCTGCGGGAATCGAACCCACACCATAGTACGATTGGGATTTATCCCCTGACATTGTACTACAGGAAGTCCCGGGATGGTATAATCTAGTTTTTTTAAATGGTCTGACAGGTGAATTATAAATTCATTATTTATGGAACCCATAAGATAAATAGAATATTTCTTTTTGAAATCTTTATGAAGTGAAAGTTGATTTTGTAGTAGGAATTAGTCGATGTATGTAACTCTACATGTCATGTATATATATATATATTCCCTCTTATTAAGACTAAATTTTATTAACCCTATTTCTGATAAGAGTTATCCACAAAGGTATTTTCTATTTTAAAAACTTTTATTTTTGAAGAAAAATTTCAAATTTTGAGGACACAATTTATTTAAGGAATGAAGAACGTAACACCCCAAGATTTCATAGTACGTTATTTCGTCAAATTAATTAAATAAATTTCACTACATGCAACACGGAGTTCAAGCGCACCACGACCTACCAAACTAGCCATTCAAAAGTTCTTATGAATCATATTAACTAAATTTTTAACTATATATAATCCTTATAATTTTAGAATCCATATTAATAGTTTCTTAGACATAATGTAAGAAATGTTTTATTTTTTTCAAATAAAATAAGTATTTTTCTAAAATGCACTTTTACCGCCGTTTAATGGTGTACCATTTTAAAATCCAATATTTGAAAATTTTATATATTAAATTGGATGAAATAAAATTCTTCATTATAATCGAGACATAAGAATTTAGTTTCAATATCTTTTTGGTGTTTTTCTGATAACTTTCATATTTGGGTGCATAGTGAAAAAATAATATATTTTAACTGAAAACAATTTTTTTAATAAAAATAATTTGAAGTCTCAAATTATAAATATTAATGGTTTGGAAGTATAAATAGATTATATTTTTACTATTTAATCTAATGATGGTCATTGTATGTAATTTCACTTTGAGATTGGATATAAACAAGTGTGAATGTTTTGATATTTATTATTTCTTAAAAATACGTCTTTTGGTTTTGACAACAGGAATTAATTTTAATTTGATTAAAGAAAAATTTATGTAATGAATTTGGTAAAATAGAATTAATTTTTGAATTCAGAATACCATAATTATCAAGGGGTGAATTTTTGGTATTTTTATGAAAACATTCAATTTTAATGACTAGTGAAAAACACAGAGATATTATTAAGAAATGAATTTTTATTTAAATAATTATGTAAATTAATTTTATGTGAAAATATATACATTATACCTATACATGTTCAATTTAATTCATTTGATTCATTTTATAATATTATTAGATATACAATATTTTATTTAACTTTTCAGCATCTTTTACCCACCTCCTAGGAGAATTTTCAAATTCACATAAAACAAAATTTTACCGCTTAAATTAGTTGAATTTCAAAAATAAAAGAGACATAGTTGATATAAATAACAAAAATTTGGTTCAATATGGAAAAAATAATTTTTGGTGAATGATAACTTTTTATTTATTTACCATGGTTAAATTTGGAAAGGTTAATTAAGGGTAAAAATGATATTATTCTTACCCTGACACATGTCCTAATACTATTGTTTTAGTATAATTCTACCAAAAACAACCATATTAGTAAAATATGAACCTCTTAGTTCCACTTGCATTAGAATAGGATATTTATTATTATTTAATTCAAATTTAAAAGTGTTAAATCAAATGTTTAATAACTGAAACATTTGTAATATATGGTTACAAATAAGATAAATTATACTATAAATATTCAATAGAAAGCTAAAAATATTTTATACATAATGGTATTTTATTTATATTTTTTATAAATTATATAATTAAATTTATTTATAACATAGTGATGATGTAGTAATTACAGTATTAATTAATGATTAAATTAATTGATATTATAAATATCCAAATAAATTTAATTTTACACTTTCTAGGAATTAAACTAATTTTATAGGTTATCATGACATATTTGGGTTGATTATATGACTTTTTTTAGAATTAATAATGCTGTTATGAATTTAGAAAAAACAAAATACCAAATAGTGTCAAAATTGACATAAAAGTGTTTTTAAAACAAATATTTAATTATCAATTGATATAATAGTCTTAAAAATATAATTTTCGGCCAAAATACATATATAATAATATATATTACATTGATGAACCAATTAAGTTTCTAGTGGAATTTTATATTTATTCTATTAATCATATAATATAAAAATACAAAGAGACATTGTAAATACCATACTCTTTAACTAAGAGTTAAATATAAATGTTAAGGTTAATATGGAAACCCAAACCTATATAAAACCTATTTGTTGAGTATTTTTCAACCCATACCTACCTTATCCTTTAAATAATACATTATTTAGCCATTAGAAACCAAATATTATTTTGTTATAAAATAATATTTTATGCTTTTCCTAAGATTCCCCTAACCCCTCTTATAAAAGGGCACTCCCCCTACACTATAATTCACACCTTCAGAGCCATTTTTCATGGCCAATACCAGCCTAAATATCCTCCCAACTATCATACATTCATACTAGAGGACTTATTTTGGACATAAATACAGCCTACGAAACCCTTCTGATCCAATCAAATGGAAGAACCCGAAGAAGAGGTAATGATTTTACCACCCTCTTTCAAGTTCTCTTATTCTTCCACATAATCTTTCTTTTTTGTTTCAATTATAAAATAATAACTCCAGTATCTTATATATAATATGATTTTTTTTATAAATATTCCACAACTATATTCATTATTCTATCCATCTTATGAATGAGAATGTCCCCATGCGTGTATACGTACGACTTACCGTCTCAACGCCGTGGTGTAATTTTTTATTCAACCCTATGTTATTTGGATGGATATAATAATGAGTAATGTGTATATAAATAATGAAAATGACATGATAATGTCTCTATACAATTAATATACCATCCAATTCCACACCATTAAGGAAATGATATTGTTGCTCGTGCATCTGTACGGATTATCGTCTCCATGGCGTGATGTGATTCGTTTCCACATTCACCATTCATAGACGATTATAAAAATATATATTACTAATAAGTATTTAATATATGACATAATAATAATTATGGATATATATATATTTATATATAAATGTACTTACATATATCTTATTCACTTAGTTCCTTTCAATGAGACATGAAAACATAAACATCGTTTATGCCGACGTACAGACTACCGTCTCCATAAACGGTGTTTTTCATTTCATATATATGTATATTATAAATATATATGATATATAAATCCTGTTTTATTTTATGTAAGTATTTAAATCTTGATCTAAGTGATACAATCAAGAGAAACAAGTTAAAACACATACGGTAATGAAAGCGATTATCACCTGAAAATTTAATTTAAGATGAAAATTATTATTAAATGGGTAGTATAAAGTCATTAATGAATCATTTATGATATCATAATTATTAATATGGTTATTCTATACTTTATTAACATACTAAAATGATTATAAAATATCTTAAACGTACCCTCGACTAAAGGAATGTGCAAGGTAAGGGGTTTTCATCTCACTCCTTATTCCAGTGAGATTCGAGCCATAATGTCAGTATTAACTTTTGTGTGGTGTATTTAATTCCCATAATTGTATTCATTGTGTAATAAACATTAATTTATTTGTATTTATATATTAATTTTATGAAACTTATTTAATGGGGTGTATGTTTCATATGTTACCAAATTGGTATGGGTTAATTTCACAATCTCCTTATTATCTGAGGTTGTTTTTATGTAAGTATCTACCGGGACCACTTTATCATCCCCATCCATGTTTCATAAAAATGTATTCCCAAATTTTTTTACCATTTAATATAATATGTTTTCATGTCATATATAACCTTGTTTGATTTTTTATAAAATGTTTTGAAAGGAATCTTTCCATCGTTTTCCAAACAAGGTAATTTTTTACCTTTTCGACAAAATTAAGGTAAGAATGTCTTTTTTTAACTTATATGGCGAGTGTGGATATTTTCCATCGTTATAACATTATAGAATCTTCCCTTAAAATCTTATAAGAATATTTTCAAATTAAATGTTTTCTTTTATAATTATTTAATTTTAAATGATTTCAAAATAGAAAGAGATATTTCTCTCAAATAGTTTGGATTTCATCTATATCCACATCCATTGATAAATTTTACACTTGATTGAAGTTTATTTATTATGATACAAATATTCCGTATTGTATTTAATGTTTTGTGATATGTATGACTATGGATGTTCTATTTTTATACCATTCATGGTTTATGGTTAAAGTAATGAAATTTCGTATCCTAGTTTTAATACCGATGTTTAGGTTATATTTCAACCTCTTCTTAAGAGGAATGTGTTGGACAAGTATGTTTTGGGTTGGGGACCGGTAAAACCAAGCCCTCCGAGTTGGGTTATGGTCATAGTAGACCCTCTGGGTTGGAGTCCGGTCACAGAGGCTCTCTATGTTGGTGTCTAGTTACATAGGCTCTCTGGGTTGGAGTCCGGTTATAGAGGCTCTACAAGATGGATTCCAGTTACAAAGGCTATCCAGGTTTGGGTCCAGTTACAATTAGCCCCTAGGTCCTTGCATGAGGCCATGACATAGAAATTAAAATTCGACATTATACATTCCATCAATATGAAATAAGTTATTAAATGTGATTATTCGACTAGTATAATATTCATGTGCATGTTTATATGGTAATGTTTGATTTATTTTTCCATACTATGTTCATGTTTATTTTTAAAAGGATATTGTTTTTATTACACATTTTGACATAAAATTTTATATATTCGGCTAATTAATATACCCTTATTGGGCATCTGATTTCACCTCATTCTTATGTTTTATTTTTCCAGGATTCCAAGAAGTGTATTATGATTGATATACAGGTTTAAGATATGTGGAATAATGTCATTATCAATGAACTATCTATGTTGTGTTTTATGTTTGAATATGAAATGTAAAGTTAATGTATGTAGTCTATTTTCCAAGAATGCTAAACCGATCAGTCCATTAGGACTTGATTCCTTGTAATCATTCCAATGTACTAAAATAATGCACCAGCTCTAGGTAACTGGGGTCGGGGTGTTACAATTAATATTTTTTATCATGGTATATTATTTTTATTTTTTAAAAATTAAAAATATTTCTTAAATTCTTATGCAATTATTAGAAATATTATGTGAGTCATTTTAAAAACTCCAAAATAATATTTCTATTGAGTTATAGTGTGAGATATATTTTTTAGAATGATATAACATATAAATAATATAAATAAATATTATATTATAACTCATTTACCATCATTTCGATTTCAATGTCAAATAAAATTAATAGTTACAAAATGACTTTAATGATATTTATAATAATTTTTTTTATTAAATGATTAAAAATTCATATATAACATTTCTTCAAACAAGTGAAAGTAATATTATAAATAATATGAATCATGATCCATTTTTTTCTTGTGACCCATTTATTTTAATCATAATTACAATTAAATGGTTGATAAATATTTTCTTGATTTTATTGTTTAAATGTTTTAATCGGAGGTTAAAACAAAAGGATAAGGATGAAAACATAAAATTCCATTTTAGAAACTATATTTGATGATACTATTTAAAATAGTAATCATATAATCATATAATTATAAAATTTTGTAGTCGTTTTTCAATGAATATTAAAATATATTAGTTTCTTAAATTTTTTAATTCTAAAAGTGCCACTCTCCTCAATTATAAAATGAAATACCTCATCTCCTTTCATTACACAAAATTGAGAAAACAATATCAACCAACCCTATAAATCAATATTCACTACATTAATTTTAATTTTATAGTAGTTTTAATGTTTCCAAGAGACTATAAATTATTCCCTTAATAGGCTATCTAAAAAGACTACTGAATAAGTGGTAATTTTTTTTACCGACTATTTCAAATTAGTAATTTCATGTACATTAATAAAAATATTATACCCATTATAAAAAAAATTACACAAGTATAAAGAATATAATAATATTTTATTATCATTGTGTTAATACCATTTCCAAACTATCTTTAATCCTACATAATGTGAGAATATCACTTATAGGTGTCTACAAATTATTATCTCAACATAGTGATGTAATTAATCTTTATCAATATTTTATTTAAAATATTATAAATATGGAATCGATATTTAAATACTAATTTTATGGTATAATTATTCTTATATAATTATAATATCATATCTACTTTATTTAATTTCTATTTTTTGGAAAACAATAACGTCACTCTTGAATATATGTGGACTACCAAATCCCCAAATATATGTGAGTTGTTTTTCATTTAAACATTACATGGTTTGTAAAAAAGATAAATGTGACAAATATATATGATATATATTATTTATTAATGATTTTATAAATTTCAATTATTATTTATGATTCTATCATTCCACCTGTCGATAATAGAAAAATATTCATGTATATATGAAACCAAACATCTCCACGAATAGTGTGATTCAATTTTATATATCAATTATTAAAATGTGATCATTATTATAAATATAATAGATAAATATGATAATTGTAATATTAAAATCATTTTTTAAAAAGTTTAACCATTTGAAATAAGAAATCTCTGAAAATACCGAACCAATTATTATATGAAAAATGAGACCACAAATACTATAAACCTGAAATCTTAATAAAAATTATTAATATCATGTGTTTCAATTTATTAAGTGTGTTATATATGAAATTTTAAATATAAATATGGTTATATTAAAATTGATAATAAGTATTAAACCATTATACATGAGGATAAATATTTTTCAATAAAGGGGAAGCATGAGGTAAGGTATTTCATAAATAAATTTTTCTTATTGGGGTATATCACTCCATCAAGGATTATTTTATTCCAATATAATTGTAGAAGAAACATTCAATTTCTATATGTTTTCTTTATTCTTTTATTTTTGGTATTTAAATTGGTTTCACATAATTAAATAATTTATTATTTCCCACTTCCATATTATTATAATTATAAAGGGTTTCTTTACTCAATTTCCAATTATTGGGTTTTGTGTGAATATAATTGACTATGTTATTCCATAATTATGGCCCGAATGAAATATAGTTTTTTTTATTTTAACTTATTATTTTTTTAATTCCATAATTTCACATATAATCACATCATAGATTAAATATCACTTCCATGATATAATATTTTAATGGTATTTAATCTCAATTTCCACTCCATAGAGACATATTTTGTATTATAAATCTATTTTAATTAGGTGTATATACTACATATATGTTTTGTTTAACATGAATATATATCAGTTAACAATGAATAATTTTTCTATTAAAATTTATATTTTTAAGGGGTTACATTTTGAATGCTACCATAGAGGTAAAAATTTTATTTTACAAATTTATTTTTTTTGGGATTTCTCTTATTTACATTAAATTAATTGAGGAATAAATCCTTAAATAACTACATATATTTTCATATAATTTTATTATTTATATATTTCCAATGTTTTCAACCAAATATTTCTACAATTGAATATTTTATCAAGACATTTAATATTAAAAAGGAAATTTGATATTATTTCTTAACTTTATCCATAATATATTCCTTCCAGGTCCATATAATTCAAAATTGGGTTTCAAAATGAAATCATATTTAATCAACTAATTTTAAAGAACCCTTTTTATTTTATTTTAAATTTAATATTTTTTCAAAGAAATTTTTCAAAATTTTCCTTAATAGTTCATTTTTACTTTCTTTATATAATTTTAAATGGAATGTTTTCTTATTTACTAATATATTATTAATAGATATTACCACTAATCAAACTATTTTATACACCTTAGATTCTTTTAAAAGATTTAAATTATTTTTAAATAAGAAATATTTATTAAAAATCATATTAAATGACTTGATCCAAATTTATAACATTATTTTAATGTCATTATTTTAGTATAAAATCGTGTTTTCTAATTAATATATGGTCATCATTTATCTCTTACTAAATGTGTGATCATCAAAAAAATTGAAACATTAATTCTATTATGATCATTTGAAAATAAATTTCTATTAATAAACCATTTTATTTATATAATGGATATGAATATTTCTTAAACCATATATCATTTAAACATATGGGGTTTTATGTTCTAATTTACTTGATTTAATGGGTAAATAATGATAATATGTATTCATTACATAATAAAACGAATTTTTACAAGGAATTTTTTTATGAATTATATTAATCATTGAATATATGTGAAATTTAATGAATAACCCATTATGAATGGTCCTCTTAGTTATAGATCACATCAATTAATAAACATTTCTAATTGGAAAAACAATTTTATTGTCCATATTAAATGGGTTTCTAGTTTATAAATATCCTTAGACTAAACTATTTTTCTGTAAATCATTGGTTGTAAAAATATCATGATGTATGAAATAAAAATTCCAAACATTATGCATTAACTTAGTTTATAATTCCTTAATTATTACACATCATATTATTACATATGTTATAATCATTGGATATATTTCGTGCTGATGTAATTGATTAAAAGGGAGGTGTTTTTATTTAATTTCCTTCCATATTTATTATTTGTTATTTTCAAAAAAAAAATCATCTATTTTAATTATCTCTTAATTATCCTTTGATATTGGATATATCATATAGGCATTCCTAGGGATAATAAGAATAAATTATCAAAGGTGTTCAGGGATAAATAATATCTACTTTCACTATGCATTATATTTCATTTCCAATGATTAAAAGGATATCATGTAAGTATCTAGTTTTCCAAAAAAATACTAAATCATTCTACCATTTAGGATTTAAAAACATGTATATTTTTATTATGTAATAAATTATTCACCAAATATATATAAATGATGATTTAATTATTATATTTACTTGTTTTTTTAACAATAAATATCTTATGTATGGGTGAATTTTATGTTTCTATATTTAATTACACGTTTCTAAATATTGTTTCATGATATTAGTTTTAATTAAAATATAAAATTGTATTTTAATAGAGATGTATTCTGTTTTTTTTCATTTAATAGATGTAACATTAATTAATTTAATATTTTAACAAAAAACCATATTTTGTGTCAATGAATGATATAATGTTATTATTTTAATTTTTATTTATTTTGGGAAAAAATATTTCTGAATGGTTATAATGGTGGTAAAATGTATATCTAAATAATAAATAAATTATTATGTTGTTTTTTCTACATAAACATACTTCAATTTTTATATAGTAATTTAATTTAATAATTTAATTGTTGAAATATACTTTATAAGATAATGTTTAAATTCCTTGATATATATTTTGAACAATTATTTAGAGGAATATTTTTCTTCTGATTATTTATTTTTTAGGTAGGATCCCAATCCATATATCCTTGTTCTTTCACTGAAATATTTTATGATCATCAATCCACTTAGTTGAATACTCATTTATTGATATGTAGTAAAATTTTGTTATAAGGTATTTTAGTGGTGGATATATGAAGACATGTACATTACCCAATCCGCATTCCAAAATTTGAAGGACCCTAGTATTTGAATAATCTTTCTTATATATAAACAATTATAAATAATATGATGTAAACTGTTATTCGTATATCAAAATAGCCACTCAAATATATATTGATATAAGAGGAAATGTGATCATTTCATTCCCTTGAAAAATGATAACCCCATGATTCATACATAGAAACACTTAAATAGTTTATATTAGATGTAAATTCAAATAATAGGGGTTTTAATGTTGTATGGAAACCTGTTTAATGGGGGTATTATCGACTTAAATTACAAACTTGTAATGGTATGAGGTGATTAGGTCAAAATAGATAGGTGATGGTTAAGATGTTAACTCTTCATATTTTTTTGATTCAAAATTTATGCTTTGATGTAGTTGAATAAAAATGATATATTATTGAAGTTTTTAGGATACAAATATGAAAAATATGAATAATAATGAATTGGAAGTTTGTGATCGATGAAAAATATAATTCAAATCTAAAAGGTTCTTGAGACATCAAAATTGAACTCTCCGATCTCAGTAATTCTAAAACATGTGTTTGGATAAATCATGAAATTGTAAAAGACATTTAAAGATTGTATTGATCTAGAACAATAGAATATTTGTTTTTTCGTTTAATGTGCATATTGTTATTTTTTTAATGTTAACGTCCTTGTTCTCTATATATTTTAATTGATTTTGGGATGAGATTAGGATGGTATGAGGCTAGTGTTTCCCATTATTCATATGTTAATGGATCATAGAGAACATCAAGTGTTTGAAATATTATCCAATTTGAAATTATGAATCCTCCAATATTGGTTGTTATTTAGGGAAGATGAATGGGTAGTCCAAAAAACTCTGATTTCTAATGAGAAATGTCTGTCATTAATATAAAAGAATTAATAAACCAAGTGTTATCGACTCGAGAATGATAGAATACTATGGATAATGATTCCATTTATGAAAATAAATTAATTTAATATTTTAAGGTCGAGGAAGGGTAATGAGGTTATTCTTGTTCATAAAATATCTCGAACTAGATAATTTTATTTCGATTTATTGGATTTTTAATCCATAGCAATGATATATATATAATTAGAATTTTTGATAGATAAATTGAATCCTGAATATAAGATCTGAGTGAAATTTAATGTTGTTGGTTTAAATTTTTTTATTTTATTGATAGGTAGTAGATTGTAAAACGAACCTAAAATTAATTTTATTCTTGTGGACATTTCTTCATGTCATTTTTTTCCTTCTTTTTTAGGTGGTTCTTGTTTTAATTTTATTTTTTCATCATTGTTTCAATTAAATTTTTATTGTTTTTATATTTCAAAAAATATATAAAAAGAATTTACATTATTCACTAAGGTATAAATATTTCTTTCATAAGACTATCCCCATAGTTAGACACTATGTTTTATCTATGTATAATGTTAATGAATATTAGGTATTTCTGACAAAAGTATTTGGATAATATATGAAAATATCACATTGTGAGCGTTCAAGTGAACTGTACAATGATTATATTGAATTTTATTCATGAGTTAATGATCTTAAGTTACACCGTTGATATAAAAATATTAATTATTGATTTCCACTCATCTAAGAGGTTGTTATTATTGGAAATATAATGATTTTTCAAGTTACCAGTAGAAATATTTAGAGGATCTATATAAAAATAACCACATAATAAATAAAATTTACAATATCTCATAATGGATTAGATACATTAGTTACTAGATTTAGTTTCATTAGTATTTTGTTAGTATTTTCAGCCCATATCAATCCAAAAATTATTGTATAATGTATATTGTTTTATCATTCATTGTATACTAATGGAAATAATTTTTTTACAAATAATAGTTAAATGATATGACAAATAAACTCTTTATTACATACTTAAACATAGTTTCTTTCTTAAAAACATCATTTATGAAACATAGAAGATCAAGTGGCCTAGTGTTTTTTGGGGTTAGGAACATTAAATAACAACATAAAACATATAATAGATCATCTAATTGTAATCATTCTTTTCATGACCACTACATTCCCTCATACAAAGCATTACATGGGTTAACCTGAGGACATGCATAAGAAAAGGGTGATCTTTAAATCCTAGTATGGGAGTAAAAAAGGTATTACATGAATAATACAATACATGTTATTAAATTGGCATATCCGTAAGGAATAAAACAATCATGAACATAATGTCATGATATAGCATGATTTCAAAACATGGAAATGTGGTGACAACACATAACATGAAAGTAGAATGAGCCAAGGTGAATTGCACATAGAACATGATTAAACCCTCATTTCACATAAATCACGATTAGACCCTCATTAAACATGAATTATCATGTGTAAAAACTAATTTCACATGAAATATCATTATAAAATACTTTAACCAATTCATTGGAGTGCTATTAAGGCACATCCTTTTTAACAATTCATTTCATTCATAAGTGTGCAACATGTATCATACAACATAGAATCATTACACATTATAATTTAATACAAGATAAAGTAATTTGGAATAAATACATGAAACTCTTGATGAAATAATTAAATGCGCATAATGGTGAATAACCTTGATAGAGAAATGGGCATGGTATTCACTACACAATGACTTTGGCTTTAAAAACACGGTGCAATTTCAGCATCATAACGACATGACATAAGAATTCCAAGAAATGGTTGATAATAAAGAATTAAGATTCTCATCATATTTACATGAAATTGAATGTAATGTGATCACGTATATACGTGTTCCAACAATTTTAAGTAAATTTAATTTCATGATACAAATGAATTTCATGAATGTAAATGAGAAGAGATAAATTTCTTTCGAAATTTAGGCATAGTAACAGGTGTACATGGAAGAAATTAATGAAAGAGACAGGGTTCTCCCATCATTAAAAAATAAATAAGAATGTATAGGGAAGGTGAGAAATCATTCCCTAACATTTATAATTTAAAATAAAAGGGCATAACAATATAAAGAAACATAGATAAAATGAGAAAAGAAGGAATCTTTTACATGGAAGTGTGATCACAAAGGATTGGGAGGGGGTCGAGAGAGGCATATTTGGGGCTTGTGGAACCTTGGGAGGATTATAGAGAGTGGAGGTCTGAGTTTTGAGGAACTAAAAAGGATTGAGTGAAGAGGAAGTTGGATCTTGGGTGGGATTAGATAGAAAAGGAGGGGGAATTCATTATTATTTATGTTTGGAACACCACACATTATACTAATAAAAACAACAAACCAGACCATGGTATATTCCTATGTTTTTTCCAAAGGGGTGTGGAATAAAATATTTTATAATTCAAATGGATGAAAAATCATAAAATAATACGGTTGCATATGTGGAGGTGAGTCACACTCTCAAGGAAATTAATTTTAAAAGACAAAATGTTTTATAAGTAATGGAGGGTCCACTAAATATTTTTAAAATAAATAAAAAACATAAATCACATTATTTTAGTTGTAAATAGAATATGGTCTGAACATAATGTTTATAGTATTTTATTACAACACTATTGAGTCATTTTTATGTCATAAAACACATTAAATATTTAAACGGTTAATAATTTTTACCCTAAACATTGACAATATCAAAAAATAATGAAATATTCAGCATTGGTTAATTTTGACATTTTCATACCAAAATTAATATTAATTTTATCCAAATTATCATCTAAATGTGTTAATTTTCACTTTTAAAATATAAACCAGCATTTATAAAAAATTCAGGGCTTTTGACAAAATATTTTTTCGAAACATAATAAATATTATAATTGTATTCAAAAAAAAATTATACGATCATTTATAAATAATAAAAAATAATTTAATAACATTTTTTCAAGTATTATTTAATTAAAAAAATCCATTAATTTATCATATTATATTCTTTAGTTGAATATTAACTAAAAATACAATTTGTTATTTAAAAACTGTTAACAACGTAACAATAATAAAATTAATTTATATTCATTATTATTTAAAAAATTAATGAACGTAATAATAACGTTGTCATCTTGTTACCTAACCCATTATAAAACCTGTATAAGACCTTAGGGTAATGTGTGTGATGGTGACAGATTCTGGGGTGTCTCGGATAACATTTCTCGGATGGCCAATCTAAGTGATGGTGACAAACTCTGCGCGAGGTTAACAATAATAAAATTGTCATTACCCGTTCCCCGAACCCCTTGTCATGACTACCACAATCTTTCCTTCTATAGGCCAGGGTTAGGCTACTAGAACCGGACGGCATTTTCCCTAAAGCTAGGACGACATTTTCTTTTATGTCATGAAAATTCACATAACCAAGCACACAGCAAGATAGGAACACAAATAGCAAGATACGAACACAAGAAAACTGTATAAATGGTAGATTGCTAAAAGTAAAGGGGATGAAATACACAAGAAACAGTAAATGTACAAGTACAAATGAAATACAAAAAAAACTAAAGAAAGAGAAAAGACAGCTACAGGATTGTCCTCCGAGGTTCCTACCTGAAGGGTAGGCACATATCGCCTCCTCAACACACATCATCCACCCGTCTCCTCTGCGTACCAAAACTCTGTATGGTTCACCTCTAGGCACCATCTAGTCCTTGTACTCTTAGACTCAATGAGCACTGTCTATCATCTGTATCTAACATAATAAGGTGTTGTCATAGCCCGTGCATGGGTGAGTATAACAATACTCAGTAGGACCTGAGACCCTCAAGGTCTCACAAAAACCACCAAGGATAAACCACAAAGTATGAAATCAACAGATAACCCTACTTATGTATATGCCCATATATATACCTATGTTATCAAGTAATCCATCTCAATCTAGTGTAAAACATTATGGTACTAACATAGCTCATACCATGATTTATTCTAGGGGTAGTAAGATGTAACATCTCTTGTCACATCGTCGAACACCTCAGCTACTAGACAACCCCTTCTCTATCATGTTTAGCGGGCCTGCCGCATCACAAAGAGGTGCTTCCCAATAATCTTGGATTACTGAGGTACTCCTCTTGTCGACTACTGTGGGTCTTCTGCGTCACACAGAGGCTCTCCCCACCATGGTTCTGCCGCATCACACAAAGGTGCCCCCCCTCGTGACATGCTGAGGTACTCATCCTGTCGAGTGTCTTGGGTCTGCCACATCACATAGAGGAACTCCCCACCGTGTCATGATGAGGTACTCTACATGTCATGTACTTTGGGTCTGCCACATCATACAAAGGAGCTCACCACTGTGGGTCTACCGCGTCACACACAACCGCTTCCCACTGGGCTTGTCAAGCCACTCCATGTCGGAAAAGGTCAGAAGTCGTCAAGTCTCAGATAGTTCCTGGGTTCCCGCACTATGATCGCTCCTCTATGAGAGGATCCACACCACAAGGTACTGATCTATATTCTAGCTACCATGAAGTCTCACGAAGAACCATATCAATGGTCTGCCACATCATTGGGGTCTAAACGCAATAGATTGCGAGTCAATCTGACGCCCGGTCTGTGAGTTATTATCCTTTTAGTCCCAGGGGCCAGGTTTGTTTCATGCTCGATCCAAACACTATGTTCCCCATCTTAACCCAAAACTATAGTGTGTTATATTCAAAGGGACTGTCTCATTACATGATTTCCAATTCCACTAACAGTGTGCCAAATGGATTTCTGGGGCCAAAGTTATGGACAAAAGAAATAAGTGGGTCGTAGTGGGTCCAGACCGACCCGGTCAGACTGACCGAGCTAGACCCGGCCCGAGCTGACCTAGTTTGGGTTGAACAGGCTAGACCTGCTGGGTCTGGCCCAGCTCACAGTGCGGTCTAGACTATTGCATTCGGCTCGGCCCATTGGGCGATCTGGCAGGCCATGAGGGGCCACGATAGTTCGGCCCTAGATGGTGTGAGGCAGCAGGGGGACCCGACCGGGGCTGCTCGGCCAGGAGGGCCGATTCCATGGGGCGGCTTGGCCGGAGCGGTCTTGGGCTGTGGGGTGGCTCAGCCGGCACGGGTCGGCCAAGGGGCGCTTCGGTCGGAGTGGCTCGGTGCCACGGGGCGGCTCGGCTGGAGTGGCGCTTTGCTACGGGACAGCTCGGTGATGTGGGGCGGCTCAGCCGGAGAATCTCAATGCCATGGGGAAGCTTTGCCGGAGCAGTGCGGTGATGTTCCATGGGACGGCTCGGTGGGCCGCGGCGGCACGGCTCCACTATGGGGTTCGGCTGCACATGGCGGATCGACCGCGGGGTGGTATGGCCACGGAGCGGAGTCCCGACCATGGGGCAGCGGTTTGTCCATGGGGCAGTGTTGTTTTGTCGTCGCCTTCTTCACGGTTGGAAGTGTTGTCAGTCGTCGTTCTCATTCCACCTTGGTGCCCAAAAATCTCTCTCTAGTTTCCATCACCAAGGTTATCTTCATCCTTCGAGACGTGTACAACATTCAAGAAGAACGATGGAGGGTTCGGTCCATGATTGTTTGGCATATGCCCTTCACATTATAGTGGATGCAAGCAGCTCATCAAGAGCATGAAAATTTAACATAAAATTCTATCCTACGGCAATGATTATTCCCAACACGCAAAATAAATCATTCATGTTCTTTGTTTTAAGTAGGGAAGAACATGGGAATATGATCATACAAAAATTAAACCCATACATTTTTTCATTGTTGATGACAAAGATAGAAGTCGAAGAAGAATAAGAATAGTTGGGAAAAGACGGACGTCAGTTTCATTGGCGTTTCCCTCAATTGTGAGTTCAATGACGTTGAAGATGTTCCTCGTCAATTAACATCCCATGGATGAAGTCGAAGTCGAAGTCGGTGTTCTTCGTTGATGTCCTTCATTGGTGTTCTTCATTGGAGAGGATAATCCTAAAAGTTTTCTCCCAAATATCCAAAGCCCTCCCCTTTACCAAACCTTTTCCCCAATTCCACAAAAATGATATTATTGTGAAGTACTTAATTTATGTTTTCAAATAAAATTATGTTGGCAAAATTTCAAAATGGTTTAATTAATTAGTTTATTGATGTCTAAAAAAATTATGGGGAGGGTTGGCATAATTAAGTGGGGAGATGAAAATGTTTCTCCCCATTTAATAGGGAGTTCAAGAGGATTCAATCCTCAGGTGGTCCCCACCACCATAAACTCTCATGGGAGGTTCGGCTCGGTGGTCCCCACGTCCATAACATCTCATGGGAGGTTTTAGTTTAGGTGATCCCAACTTTTGAAATATCCACATGGGTGGTTACAATAAATAAAATAAAATGTTTGATTATTTTATTTTAATATTTCCTCAAAAACTCAATTATTAACTATCTCTCTCAACCAACTGTTGTTGAGGTGAAAGTATTTTTAAGTGAATAATGTCATTTTGAGTTCAAAGGTGCCCTCAGATTTCAATTCTGATCACCAGTTTGAATGTTAGAATAGCTCGCTCGAACGTTTACTGAACGTACCCAAAAAAACATTCAAAAATTCATTCCGGGCACATTGGTCCTCAGAATCACGTGCCTTCAATTTTCACGGACTCATATAATTCCTATTTAATTAAAAAAATACATGTAAATTATGGGTCTTTACATTCATTCCACCTCAGGTCTTTACATCCCCATAATCCACAACTCATAACTAGGTAAACAAGTGGGGGTTCTGAGCATGCATTTGAGCCTCCCGCTCCAATGTGCTCTCTTGTAGGTTCCCATGCTGCTAACACATGTGCACCAGAGGTATTGACTGCCCTTGAAGGAATTTTTCCATTCGATCCTCAATACCTATTGGAACCACCGTAAAAGTTTCCCCACCATTGATGTCTATATCTCCATGGTCGTTGATTTGAGAAGGTTCATGCATGTATCTCCTCAGCTGCGATACGTGGAAGCAGTCATGCACCTGTTGCAAATGAGGTTGAAGAGCTAAGAAGTATGCCACCTCTCCAACTCTTCTGAGGACCTAAAAAGGTCCGATGAATATCAAAGATAACTTCTTTCCTCAGCAAAATCTCTGCATTCCTCGTCGAGGAGAGACCTGTTGAAGGACGAGGTTGCCAACCTCGAACTCCAGAGGTCTCCAACTCCTATCAGCATACAAATTCTTCTTGCTCTATGCAGTCTTCATCCGCTCCTTAATGATCTACAATTTCTCTGTGGTAGAATGTACCATCTCTCCTCCCACTAGTGCTGACTCCCCTAGGTCAGTCCAGCACAAGGGTGATCTACAAGGTCGCTCGTCCAACACCTAGAAAAGGTGTCATCCCAATGGTGGAGTGATAACTATTGTTGTATGAAAACTCCACCAATGGAAAGTTATCCTCACAGATACAACCTAAGTCAAGGACGCATGCACGTAACATGTCCTCGAGGGTCTGAATGGTCCGCTCAGTCTGGCCTTTTGACAGAGGATAGAAGGTAGTGCTCAAATGAAGTCGCGTCCCAAAAGCCTCCTGTAACCCCTTCCATTTCCAGGAAGTAAAACGTACATCACGATCGAAGACAATCTTCTAGGTTAATCCATGTAGCCGCAAAATATTTTCCACATATAGGCATCCCATGCTCTCTACTGAACCATGCACTCTGATCGGTAAGAAATGGGCCGAAAAGGTGAGTTGATCAATGATCACCCAAATCGAGTCATGACCCCTTGATGTATGTGGATGTCCTATCATGAAGACAATGGATATCCCTTCCCACTTCCACTATGGGACCCTTAATGGCTGATCCAAGCCTGCTGGTACCTGATGCTCAACCTTCACTTGCTGACAAGTGAGTCATCGAGAGACAAACTCTGCTACATCTTTCTTTATTCCCAGCCACCAGTGCTGTCGTGAGAGATCCTAGTACATCATCACCACTCCTGGATGTACTGCTAGAGGGTAAGTGTGGAACTCCCCGAACAGTACCTTATGAAGTTACACGGGTACCATGGTATGTCCTCTGAAGAGGATGACATGCTCCCCATATTTAGAAAATACATATGGTGAATGCCCTGTGGAAATCTGAGCAAGTCGAGCCTCGCCGTCATCATCCACATGTTGTGCCTCCCTCACTCACTGAAGAAGTGGGGGAGTGACTGTAAGAGACTAAATAAATCTGATCCATCTTGATCTATAAAGGATATCTGCAAAGAAGATGGCTGCTCTATCACCTTGCCTAGCCACAATATACTAGTCCTCCTGGTGAGTTCATCTGCTACAACATTTCCCCTTCCAATAAGTATAGACTATCGAGAGGTCATATTCCTGGAGGAACTCAATCCAACGTCATTGTCTTAGGTTCAATTTCTTATATGAGAAGATATACCTGAGACTCTTATGATCAGAGTACACTATAATGTGCTCTCCCATTAGATAGTGTTTCCACATCTTCAAGGCGAGGACTAATGCTGCTAACTCATGGTCTTGGGTCGCGTATTTATTCTAATATTGTCTCATCTATCGAGAAAAATATGTGATCACTACTCCCTCATACATCAGGACACATCAAAGTCCATTCCCTGATACATAGTAGTAAACTACGTACCCTACGCCCTCCTCTGGAGGCCTCAAGATGGGGGCACTAGTCAGCCTCTACCTCAGCTCCTAAAATTTCCACTGGAATTTCTCTGAGGACAATGAGGGGGACTAATGCAAAAAAATCGATACTATAGCGGATATTGATCTATATATCTATATACTACACTATAAGGCTTGCAGATATCGTATAGAAACTGGGATTAAGGACCAGTGTCCTAGGAGAAGAAGAATTAGATATACCTACATATTTTTTTGTATTTATGGTATAGAGGAATAATGTGTCATAGGCTTCTAGAGATTTTTGAAGTGTAGAGGGTAATTTGTTTTCAATGTCTTAGGGTTGAATTTGGATCGTTCTTCCAAAATTGAAAAGCATATACTGTGGAATTGGGATTCCAAATTTTCTACATTTTGGGATTTTCGGTTTTTATTGTGTGGTTTTATATTCCTCTATAAAGAATCATTAGGCTTATAGGATCTATAACATAGAGGTTGTAGTGATCATTAATAACAACTTTGGTTAGGGAGTTTATGGTGTTATCTCTAATGATGCTTTGTGGTTTAACCATGTAATCATCTACAAAATCAGTTTTTGGGAGGATTTTCCTAGTTTTCTGTTTTCATGATATTTATAAAAACCATAAACCCATCTAAACTCACTTTTCTATCATCTCTTCATCAAAAACCAAAGGCACACTATTTTTCTTTTTAAAGGATGGTGAATTTTTATTCAATAATATTTAATTACTTTATTTTAGGGTTCAATATGTGATGTCTAAATCCTTTAATAATTCACCATAAAGAATCCAATTTAGTCAATATAAAATATTTATTTGATAATATAATTTTGGCCATATAGTTCAATTGTAGGTCTTTTAGTGTCTATTTACTCCACATTTCTTAAGTTCTCAATTTGGGAACCCTTTCAGGAAAAATAAGTTATCATCATCAAAGGGATGGGATAAGGTCCAAATGAAACTAATGGTATCATGAGTTTTTTCATGATTTTATCACTTTTGATGCAGGTGGTCTAGAATAAGATCATAAAAGACTATTTATTTTAACTAGTATAAAATATTAGGGAGATAACATTTGCATTCCAGATGTGTGTCCCATGCAATTGAATAAATTATGTATGGTGATAAAGATATTTTAATGAAATCCCATTGGGTCTAGTCATGTCCAATTTAATTGAAATTTTTCTTGTTACCACATATGAGGCGATGGAACCCTTGAAATAAAAAATGAAACAAATTTTATAATAAATCATAATTTATCTTAATAATGGGATTTTTTTTGTTGTATTAATATTATGAATTGAAATATAATGTATTATTTTTTATTTAATGAAATAGAATCAAATTATGTAAAATATATATTTTGGAATGTTATGGAATACTAGTAAAAAATAATTATTGGAATGAAATGTTTTTACATTACAATGATAATTAGGAACCTCACCTTATGAAATGTAACTAGATAGATAAATAACAATTAGATGAATTTACCATTATAACTTATTAGAATGTATTTCTTTCATTGTAATGCATGATATGAAATGAATAATAAGATTTTGTTAGATGATTCAATTATTATTGACTTTTATGGACTAGTCATTAAATGACCATTTTACTTAATTTTTTAATAGTGCATATATTTGTGTTCAGTATAGAAGGTAATCATATATGATGACTAAGTGTAAGATTAATGTTTATATACCACATGAGACAATGATTTATGGTATTCAATACATCCTAAGGGTATGATTTAAGGTTATTTACTACATGGGGTATTGTTTCCAAGTCATTAAACGATGGGTGGATATATTCTTGTTATTATGAATATAAAGAATGCCTTTTCATGATAAATTTTGTGTGATTAATCCTAGAAAAAATAATTTATCAATAATGTCTTTTGTACATCCTGATATAGGATGATCCACCCCAATATAGTGATATATGTATTTATTTTGATATAGTTTGGCTGATAGGGGTTGTCAATCTAGAGAATGAAGATGAGTGGAGTTATTTCAACTGAAATAAAAATTTTCTAATAAATTTTTTTTATCATCTTTGAATAAGAAAATATATATTCATACTAAAATTATAAGTAATAATTGTCTTGATAAGGTCTTGGGATCCTGTTTATTATTGTTTAATTCTGGATGGTTTAGAGTGTGGATAGGAGACAAACATTGGGTTCGAGACTGGGGAATTTTGTGGACTTCCATATAGATAAATTTTCAATTATTTTCATTAAATTAGTTTCATAACTTATATTAATTAATCATATAAGAATATGAGCCTATTAATATTGGATTATTTTATGTTTCGGTTATTCTTGTATGGGTACATTTTTTATTGTTTATATTTATTATGTTATTTTATCTACGATTCTTTTATTTCTAATCTTACTGAAATTATGCATTAGAAGGACAGTCTCCCAATTGTAGACCATTCAAACTCGTTCTTAATTGATATAATCTAGATTAAAGGGAGGCAATCTAGAGGTCACATACCCTAACAAAGACCATCATGTCATGGAGAACTGGGTTAGGGATGTAACAATGTGGTATAATTGAATCAAAGTTTTTAAGTTTCCAACTTTATTAGATCCTAAAATGGACACTATTATATGTCATGATATGATGATGACATCATCGATGAGAGTGCCTAACCCATGTATGGGGAAAATATGAGTACCTAGGGGTGTGATTTTTTTTCTAATTCTTCACATGTTATGGTTGATGTTATATCATTACGTGTCATTCATATTTTGTGTGATGTTAATTGTTATTGAGATATTACACATAAACTATTTTGGAATGAGATGATGAGGCATGAATCATGATAGTCACATACTAATATATATTGTGATGTATTTTTATATCCTTGTTCTTATCTATTAAATGTGACTTATCTATGCATATGATTTGTGAAATGATATATCATGATGTACCTGATAAAAAGGAATGAAGGAAACTATTATGTAATAGTTATTCATTTTTTATCAATTGGAAGATGAACCATATGGAAGTCATTATATATTATTTTAACATTTTTAGGTTGAACATATTGTGTAACATTTGTTATAAGGTGTGTGATCAACATTATAATACAAATACACCCCCATAATTTTTGAATCATGCTTCAGGAGAGTGGAAATAAATGAGCTCATAATGCCACAATGAAGAAAATTCCTAAATATTCATATAATTAAATAAAGTATAATATTTAAAATAGATCCTTGAGTTACATGTGGTAAACATATAGGGATATTGTTCCGACCATAACATTAATTTCTAAGCTGATGAGAGATTTTCAATTATAACCCTCGTCTATGTTCATTAGGGTGAGAGGTCCACCAGAATCATAGTTATGTACTGAATCAATGATGATTATATTCAATAACCTAATTATAACCTAGGTAGAAGGATGGATCTTTCTACCAACATGTTACGAGGACCATCCAATCATTGTGTGGATATTTTTGAGCAATACAGCCCACAAGGGGAGTTATGTAGGAATGATTTTGAGGATATTTACTTTAAATAATTTTTTCTAAAAATGTTTAGATATGCGATAGAAAATAATTTCATTCAACTGACACTTGTTGTCATTTTAGTGATGGAAGACATTCAACACTTCTCTAACCTATAGGGTCTTACTCCATCTTTAGATGTTTTTTAGGCCACATAAGAAGGATGTTTTTTGGATGGTCATTAATTTGAGATGAGGTAACATGTTAACTTATTTTTTATGACTATCCTAGAGGATGTGATGAATCTATATATAATAATTGTAGGGAGACGTAGAGGGGAACAAAGTGGGGGGCCAATAATTTTTATCAAGGTTTATCTAAGAAATCTTATTCATGTGTCATGAAGTTCTTATATAAATGATATCGATAAAGATGTTAGAGGAAGAGAAACCATGGTAGGGGATGTATTCTCATAAACATAGATCATTTTAGTGCTTTCATTATGTTATGTGGGGGTGAATGGAACCCATTGTGCACTCATCCTATAGTGAAATATATTTCCAAAGTAATGTTAAGCCATCTAAAAATATCTTGTAAGATAATTCAATGATATTAAATTTCAAAGGGGTCATTACATGAACATGAGTCCTAGAAGAACTGAGAATCCAATAAATTGATAGGAATCTAGTGATTGACATGATGTTTAGGTTAGGGTAGGATATGTGGTTCCTCAGTACTAGAGATGCATTACTAAGCAGGGGAAAAGAATGTGAGTCAGAATAGAGACTGTTTAAGGGTGTTTAGTCAATTAATTCTATGTTATATAATACATATTGTTTTGATGTAGAGACCTCTACCATTAGACTTATGATTCTGGTTTATCTACCATTGCAAGGATTAGTTTGGATACAGGAGAATCACATTTTATTTTTATATTTAATTTTCCAATATTTTAGGTTTATATATGGAGATCTTAGATGTTGTAATTTCCATAAACAAGATATTAGGAGTGTATTCAAAGGATAACATGCATTTCACGGGGTGCTCTATTGAAATTAATGGCTTCTATTTCATTTGGGAGATGTTTTTATTAAAAATATAAGGTTATTATGTGATTATTTTTCTGTATTATCCAGTTATATGTGATGCAAATATAGATTGTTATCAAAGGAGAGTTAACATTCAGTATCAAGAGCAGGGAGACATTTTCACTAATGTGAGTGGGATATTAATTTTATTCATAGATTACCCATTAAATATGTATTTTATTCTATCATGGATCATATGAAAATACTTCATCTTGAAGACGGAGTAGTGCATAATGTCACTTTTCATCTAGTAGTGGATACTTTTCATAACTTCATTCATAATGAGTTTTTGTCTCACCACTCGAGTGGGATATCTTGATCATTATTGGGTTTGTTCCTAGAGATAATATAGTTTATATGTCACATTGTATAATTGAAACAAAATAGAATCATGATTTGAATTTTAAAATATTAGATATAGAAGAAAAGAATTAATATATCTTAGTCCTTATCTATGGGGCTCCCCTATTCTTTTCATCACAAATTCTATTGAAACATTAATTGTATTTGTGGATTATAAAATACTGAAACTGATTATGGTCAAGAAATGGAATCCATTTTCATGCACTAATTTCCCATTGATCATTTGAGAGGTTCTTTGATCTTTTAAAAGATCAACTTGAGGTCACAGTAGCATCATATAATGGTGAGACTATAAAACATACAATGGACTGGTTTTAGGAGTATAAATGAACATTAAAATTTTGAGGTGATTTTTTTTGGAATAAAATACACTCAAATAGTATTTTTTCTATCAAGATTTAGAAGAATGAACATTTCTTATATGTGTTTTTAGAGGTTTCCATTAATAAATTCACAGTTTACTTTTTGTCTATAGATGATCATGCCCATAATCTTGACATCAATCTGTGTAAATTTAGAGAGAATCCCCTTTATGTAATGATATCATAATGAAACCTCTAGACTGACTTATTAACATTCATGGGTCATTTTCCTCAATGTTTGGTGTTATATAATTTATATGTCATTCAATCTTATTAATAACCCAATAATTTCATCAAGCTTCATAGTTTTTTTGGTATAGTAGGATATTATTCGAGTTTAACCTAGTGCTTCTATTATTTGGAAGAAACAATGTCTAATCTGACTATGAAATGGGTGATTAATATTTATTAAGATTATTATGAGGTATAATTATTATAGTTGAAGAGAATGATGAAATCATCACTAATTAAGACATTGATTATTCCATGTAATGAGTATAATGTGTAATATGAATGATTTTTGTTTGGACACAAATTAGTTCTAATGATGGAGGCTTGAGTGGTCACTAATGGATTCAAAAACCCGTGTGATAATTAAAATAATTTTCTTATATGTTGTCTGAAGATATCTATGATAGTGGAATTTATTTCACACTAGAGGCACTATATGTTGGGAGAGTGGTTTGTGGGGAAAAAGAATATAAAAAGAATCAAGTAATTATTTTACCAGTGATAGACTAACCACATCTGAAGGATATGGTTTGTGTGTATTGAAGCCTTAAACTATGACCTAGAATATACACCAAGAAACGGTAATTTCATTATCAATGTAAAAATTTTGACGATGAAGATAGAAGTAATGTTGGCTTCTTGCGACGACTAGAAGGTAAGGTATATAATATCATTTCTTCTTGTAGTTATGATTATTTTAAAATTATTAGTGAATTTTTTTTATACTAATAATGGTTTTATGAGCCTATGACTAGGTTTGGTAAAGTGTTGTAGTGGTGTGAAATGAATAATTGAGTTTTTTCATTTAGAACTTGTGAATTAATTGAGAACCCCAAAAATATACACCCTTGTAAATATTTTTCTCCATGTATCATCATGTCACAAATGTATTTTTCACGACATTTCACCATGTAATGAAATTAGATCACTCAATGGGTAACATTTATTTATTATTTTTAAATACTATGATGGGATTTATTTTAAAAAATGGGAAATAAGTTATGACTGTTTACATGATGTGAAATGAATTTCAAATTATCTAATTCTGGGTCCTAACATGTTAAAATGAAATCACCAGCATCTCATAACCCTCTAGACTCTCATATTCTTCACTACAGATCTTGGTAGTCCTTTATTGTTTTTTGAAGACACTCCATGCTTCTCTACCTTAAATCATATGTCCTTTTCACACCATCGTCTTCAACTGAAGACCCTATACCCAATTCTCTCATTGTTGTATGTTTTTTTGTTGATTTATTAGAGACCGCTTCAATTTGAAAGTGATATCACATTAGATATTGGATATGAAGATCATTATTTTTATGTTATACCTTCTGGTTATTCCTATTTTTCCTGACCTGTAGCTAAAAAATTATCTTGTTCTTGTTGAAACGAATCCATAAACTGATTGATATCGCAGATATCGGGTTTTAGTCATTTATTAATACTCTTTCACTATAGGTGATCTGATATTAAATTCTCATATTAATCATTGTGATTAAGTGTATAATGTTATATAATTCCTAACATACATTACTTGTTCAAAATTAGAAATCAAATTAATTACATTGTTAAATTAATTATTGTGGAAATTGGGGGATTTAATTGAATAATGAAATACGAGATTTGGGAAAATTTATTGTGTACTTATTTATATGGAAAAAATATTATGTGATTCATGTATAAATGTATAATTAATCATGATCTATTTATATCATGATTTTTGAAAATTAATTTGGTTTAAAAGGTTATAGGATATTCATACGATGAATAAGATAACTAATTGTAGAATTAATTCTGAGATATTGATATCATTATTTGAGAAAATTATTTGGGTGAAATCCATTATAGAATATTGATGCTAATAAATGGATAATTAATTTGGGAATTAAATATGATATATTTATATCACTATTTTAGATAAATAATTAGGGGAAATTCGTTATAGGATATTGAGGTATTGAATTTGATATGTAATTGCAGAATTAATTATGAGATATTGATATCATAAAATTACATAATTTATTGGGGGAAATTAATTAAAGGATATTTATTCAATTAATTAGATAATTAATTTCGAAATTAATTATGTGATATCGAAATCATGATTTGAGATAAATAATTAGGGGAAATTTATTATAGGTTATCAATAATTGAAATTGTATTATTAATTATTTAACTAATTATAGGATGTTGAATTTTTATTTTGAATAATTAATTAGGGAACTAATTATTAGATAGTTTTTATTTTGAAAAGATTAATTAATTATGTAATTAACAACTAATCTCTGATTGAATAATTTATGAATAAATTATTGGAGGTTGTGGTGTTGTGAAAATAAGTGGTGATAGATATGAACAGTTTTTAAATGGGGTGATAGGCATGATAATCTACACCAGTGATATATATTGATGGTTGATGAATTAGGTTCTACACCTGGTGATCTACTCAATGATATATATACACAGTTGATAAATTTGGTGCTATAAATGATGATATAGACAATCAAATATAGGCATGAATTTTAATTGGAGATCAAGATATGATTTTCTACGCCCATGACATACATGCATGATTGATAAAAATTGTAATAAAATTTAACCCCCAAACCAGAAGAAATTATAATTGAACATTTTAACTAGTATCTATAGTAATGATAATTTAAATTAAATATATAGAATAGTTCTGACCTGGTATGGGCTGAAGCAGTCATGGTGGAATGAGTGTCCTTAGGAACCTAATGATATATGTGTTTTAATATTTATTAATTGATAATGTAATAACTATTTATTGACGTATTTTAATAATTTTTTATACAAATGCATACACATTTCATTGACCAGATTTTTTTAGAAACATATGGTGGTGAGCAACTGATTTGTAATCAAACTGTACCAGGCTACCAGATTGGTACCTCAACATACATTGTGTTTTTGGATAGGTTAAGGGAAGTGGCCCTATATAGGATGGTTGAGCTTGTATGGTGCTTGGATGAGGTAACCATGTAACAAACCGATGTTTTTAAATGAAAATTACCTTCTTATAATCACTGGAAAACACAACATAATGAACTACTAAGTGCTATGTGACCTTTAAAAATATGTTTTTCTATTCTGTGTTTGGAATTTTGAAAATCTGACATACACGTTTGTGTTCAAGATGATTTTTGGAGTATAATAAAACAAAAATAATTGTTGAAAAATAGTAACCTACCCTTATGAATAGTAACACACCGTTATGAATATTGATATACCCTAATGAATAGTAACATTTCCTAGGATAGTATAAATATAAGATTTAAGTGAATGTATGATGTACCTATATTTTAGAATAAGTAAATGAATGTTTTAAAACTATTTTTTTAGTAATAATAAAATATTTAAATTAAATATTAAATTAATAATATATGGAAAATTATTTTTGAAAAAATGACTTCATTTTTGGATTCTACACATCAAAAAATGGTTGGGGTGAAATTTTGGGATTTTTCTGAAATACATGAATTTTTTATGAATAGTGAAATACCATAATTTACAAAAAAAAAAGCTAAACAAGCTAATTATAGGGTCATGTGTGATGTTTTGTTGATGTACAACCACTTGGTTTGGTATAACATTATAAAATTACTATTCTTGGTCATTCAAGACTCCTAATTTCTTGTCATAGGATAAATTAATAAACAAATGAATTTTATATTAAGAAAATCCCTCTCCACTCAACTATAAATACCACCCTTCACACCCTTATTTCCTCTCACCTCTAAAGCATGAATCCTTGGATAAACTCTACCCAAACATCTTCCCTATACCATCCCCCATGTCCAAGAGCTACTGGTATCATCAAAAGACCAATCTTAGGCCCCTAAAGGAGGATCTCAAGAGGAGGATTCAAGAGGAAATTTATCTCCCTCTTCTCGTTTAATTCCCTTTCAATTTCACATTATTTTCTTATTCTCTCCCAACCTATCTTTGTCTAAATGGTATGGTAACTCCATTAAAATACATATAATATAATATTATGATACAAATGGGATATTTTTTCATCCAACCCTTTTTCTTCTCTTCATTTTATTATATTAAGGGGAATATTGTTTGTGAGGTTTTAATTTATCACCTTCAAGAACAAAATGTCTTCTTACAGATCTGTTCAGGAAACCATTATTATAGTTCAACCTGAATATGTTATATTTATTTTTTCTTATTTAATGTTCTATAACTAACTTATGTACATATTACTATGTGATAAATTAAAACAAGTTCTTTGTGATCGAAAAACCGCCCAAATTAACCCAAACAATCAACACTTAATTTTTTTCTAATGATTAATCCACATGGTATATAATATAATCCATTATAAAATAATTTTTAATTCAGTAATTTTATTAATAAAATTTAATACTTTTTATAGATGTTTACCCACTTTCTAGCCAAAATTTCATTTAATAATACGAGTTAACCACTCAAGTAGACCATAAAAACGAAAATTCCCAAACAAAGTTTACAAACGGTATAACTCATAAAAAGGCCCATAGAATGAAATAATGAAACCATAATGAAGCCTATTCATGTATAAAAGGTTCTTTAATTTGTAATTACTGAATATAATGTCACTATATATGATATTAAAGTGAAAGAAGCGTTCAGATACAAGGTATGGGTAATTTCTCGAACCCAAATTTCATCCTTCGGGTTCTCCCCCTTTCACTCCATTTTTGATATGGTTACTACTATGAAATCATTAGTTCATTATTATATTTCCTTTTCTAGGATATTTATATTTACCACTTTTGTTTATTTCAAACATATTTTTTCCCTAAAGAACACTTCTTTTAAGAACTCACCTTTTACTTTTCATTCAAGGTTGATGGTTTTCGTATCAAGTATATTGTTCCATCTTTGTATTGGGAACCAAAAATTTATGAATGTGTTCTTCTGACATGAAACCAATTCCTTTACAAGCGTTATTTATGTTCATTATTGATATATATTCTATGTGGCATGCATGATAATGATACTATTATGATGTGACGGGTGCGCCCAGAATTATATAGCACAATATGAATGTTTGAATGTGATAGGTCTTCCTAGAATTATACAGCCCCCCAATGCATTGGGTAAAGTGATGAATCTAATGAGTAAATTTTAAATGATATGGACAAGATTCTATCTTTGTTCATAAAAATGTGTGGTATTAAACCACTATGACATGATGTTTAATTTTTATGCATTGCCACACTTCATGTCTTTTATTTATGCTTTTTATCATGTTCATGATATTCTCTCATGTTATGATTATGCTAAACCCATGCTATATTGTTCTTATCTATCCTCTTACTGGGATTTTATCTCACCCCTTGTGATGTATATCCTCATGTGGCTACATGTAATAAGGATAGGTCCAGTGTTAAAAAGAATCTAGAGAAGAATAAATTAAATAAATATTTATGTGTGACGATGTAATTTCTATTTATGGTCCTAGTTTTCCCAAGACACTAAATCTTTGGATCCTCTATTTGTAATAATATTATGTTGGTTATCTTAAAATAATGTAATATTAATGTAAGAAAAGGTTGGTTCACTATAGTTGGTACCAGAGGAAAGGTTTATTTAATTTGGGAATTAGGATTAGTGAACCCTAGAGAAAACCTCTAGCAAGAGACTAAGTAAAAATATGCATACAAGAATATTTACATAGGTATCCCATTGTTTATGTTTAAGGTATAAATTGTTTATATGAATAAGTTATTAATGACTTGTTTACTTATGTTTTGTTCTAACCTTTTCTATTTTAGAAAATTATGAGAACCAGGAGAAACCAGGCCGACAACTCATGAAATGGCCAATGCAATGATTTCCCGAATTACATTACCAATGATTTGGGAGGTCGAGTTCATAACTTCATGGTGATTCTTACCCAATTATATCATGTTATGAATAATAACCATAATAATGGGGAACTTCCTCCTTCACCAAAGAGAGATCAACTGGATATCGAATGTTTTATGCGGCAACGACCACCAACGTTTATTGGATCTTCATATCCTCTAATTGCGGAAATGTTGGTCAACTACATGGAGAAGATCTTATATATTATTCACTATTATACGATGAAGAAGGTGAATCTAGACATTTATCGTCTAGATAGAGAGGCCGATTAATGATGGGATTTCATTAAGAACACCATGCCAAGGGAGAAAATGAAGAGATGGAATGGGAAGACTTAAAAATCATGTTCCTTAATAAGTGTTTCCCACGAACTCTTCCCACAAAGTTGGATAGAGAATTCAAAGAGCTTAAGAGAATATAAGGAGAATCAGTCACATCCTATAAAGTGAATTTTACAAGGCTTTCAAGGTATGATTCGGGTTTTGTTGTCAACAATGATAGAAAATTGATAGATTTATTAGTGGATTAAAACCACGCCATCAAAAGGATCTTGCAATTCGAGACTTTGGGAGTCATGAAGAAGTAGTTTGATGTGATCTCAAAGTAAAGATAGAGTTTGTAAAATGGTTCCATGGATATGGTGATAAGAAATGGACGATGGAGTTTCATGATGGTGGATATAATGATAATGGTGGGTAGAAAACTCAACGAACCACATTCCAAAAATGTGGGAAGTTTCACCATGGGAAATAACTATAAGGGACAAGGAAATGCTTCAAGTGTGGTAAATAAGTACATCATGCTCAAGAGAGTCAAAAATACACGGAACGAAAGGATAATTCATTTGATGAAAGGAGAGAACCACTCATTCTTCAATTCTACAACTGTAGGGAAATAGGAAACTATGAAAGCCAGTGCACTAAACCTCATGTTTTCGAGGGTAATTAGTGTCAGCAGCCACCAAAGACAAAGGAAGAATGGAAGGCTTATTCCATCTATGGAAGTGGAGCAAGATAATGATGTTGTACAAGGTACACATCCTATTCACTCCATAATGGAAAAAGTCTTATTGGATTCTATTTCTACACATTCCATTATATCTGGAAATATTTCTAGAACTATAGAAACGAAGCCTCGAAACCTGGGAGTAGAGATATCTTTAAAAACACCAAGTGGTGTAATCATTTCAACCCAAGTGTTTGACTATTCTGCTATTGGCGTATTTGGGAAGATTCTTCAGGAAAATCACGTAATACTTCCCATGGTGGAATTTTATGCTATAATGGGAATGGATTGGCTCTCGTTATATAGAGCACATATCAACTGTGGGAAAAGGAGATATTGTTTCATATTCTAAACCATCACATGCTCCTCTAAAAAATAAAAGAAGATCATAAATCTACTTTGAAAATTCATTCATCTTTGTGGATGATGATCCCCTACGAAGAAGCATACCTCTCCCAAATGATTGGGTCGAAAGATAGTTCCAACCTTGCAGAATTTCCCATCATAAGGAAATATGAAGATATATTTCCCAAATAGTTACCCATAATTCCCCCAGATTGTGAGGCAGAGTTCTCAATTGAACTCATACCCAGAGATACTCCTATCTCAAAATTTCCCTATAGGATGGCTCCTATAAAATTGGATGATTTAAAGAAGCTGTTTCAAGAGCATCTGGAAAAAGGGATCATACACACTAGTGAATCACCTTGTGGTGCACCAGTGCTCTTTGTGAAGAAGAGGGATGGGACAATGCAGCTATGTATCGATTATCGGGAACTCAACATGATCACCATTAAGAACAAGTATCATCTCCCAAAGATTGAAGAATGGTTCTAAAAGTTAAGAAGTTCTCAATACATCTAAACGGTGGGTCTTAATTATGCATATCATCAGGTAAAGGTGAATAAGGATGATATTCAAGAAGAATGCCTTCTATACAAGGTATGTGCACTATGAGTTTTTGGTGATTCCCTTCAGACTTACTAATTCCCCTGTAATCTTCATGGATTTGTTGAATCGTATATTTATACATTTTCATGATAGATTATTGGTAGCGTTTATTAATGATATTATCATCTACTCCTAGAGAAAGGATGAACTTGAATAACATCTAAGACTTGTGTTGGAGACATTGAGAAAGGAGAAGTTTTACACCATGTTAAGCAAGTGTGACTTTTGGATGAAACAAGTCACATTCATGGGACATGTGATCCCTAGTGATGGAATATCTGTGGATCCTTCAATGAAGAAAGAAATTGGGGAATGGCCTAGACCTCTATTGTCACATAAATCCATATTTTTCTTGGATTATCTGGGTACTACCAACGTTTTGTGAGAAACTTCTCATGATTTTCAAGCCCGCTAACAATGTTAATAAGAAAGGGGTAAAGTATATCTTGATAGAAGAATGTGAGGGAAGCTACAAGGAGTTAATGTGAAGGCTGATCATTTCACCGATACTCACACTACCGAAAAGTAGAGAATGTTTTCTGATAAACAGTGATGGTTCAAAGAAAGGCTTGTGTTGCATACTCATTAAAAATGATAATGTGATAGCCTAAACCTCATGACACTTAAATATCTATGTGCAGAACTACCCGATTCATGATATAGACCAGGAAGCCTTGATTTTTTCCTTGAAAATCTGACAGCACTACATTTTTAGTGAGAAGTGTGACATATACACCGAACACAAGAGCTTAAAGTATATATTCACACAAAAAGAGATCAACATGCGTCAAAGGATATCGTTAGAGATAATCAAGGATTATGATTTCTATATGCACTAACATCCTATAAAGGCGAACAAGGTAGCTGATGCTCTAAGTAGAAATGAACCCGCTAGTCTATCCACATTACAGATTGATAAAGACCATATATTTTTAGATATGTAAATTATGGATTTAGAAATCATAAGGGAAGGGGATACATCCTACCTTTCCCAAATGATTGTGCATCCATCATTCAAGAGAATATTAAGGAAGCACAATGGGATAAATTAGATATACAAAAGAGGGTGAATTCAGTAAAGGAAAGGAATCTGCAAGAGTTTCATATCACTGATGATGGTGTGATTTTGTTTGGAATATGGCTTTGTGTGACTTCATCACCCGGGATAAAGAATGATCTATTGGAAATTTCTCATTTCTCAACATAATCTATCCATAATGGGAGTAACAAGAAGTAATGTGATCTATGAGAACACTTATGGTGGGATAACATGATGTAGAAGATTAAAGAATATATATCATAGTGCTTGGTATGTCAGAAAGTTAAAGAAGAGCGACAAAAGTCCAAAGGGATGATGCAACCATTGCCTATACCCATGCAGAAATAGGAAAACGTTACTATAGACTTTTTCATTGGTCTCCTAAATACGTTGAAGGAAAAAAATGTGGTATGTGTTTTGATTGACTCACTCACCAAGACTTCCCATTTAATTTCTATTCGGGATGATCTCTCACATGAACAACTTGCAATGATATATGTGAAAGAATTGGTGAGACTGTACAGTGTTCCACACTTAATTGTCTCTTACTATGATCCAAGGTTCACATCTAAATTCTCGAGGAGCCTTCAACATGCTTTTAGTACTGAATTAAATTTCAGCACGGCCTATCACCCCCAAACTGATGGCCAGTCTAAAAGACTTTTCAGACAGTTGAAGATATTCTATGAGCCTGCTCTCTATAATTCAAAGGTGGATGGGATCAGAATCTACCATTGGTTTTGTTCTCATACAATAATAACTTCCACTTAAGTATTCATATTTCTCCATATGAATCTCTGTATGGCAAGCGATGTAGAACTCTAACATGTTGGGATGAAGTTGGAGAAAGAAATCTACTTGGACCTGATCTTGTTAAAGAGATGACAGAGAAGGTTCATGTCATCCAGAAACACATCAAAGCTACTTAGAGTTCGAAAAAGATATATGATGACCACCATTGAAGGGAATTGGAGTTCGATGTTGGTGATAAGTTCTTCCCTCGAATATCACCATGGAAGAGAGTCATGCGGTTTGGAAATAAAGGGAAGATAATCCCAAGGTATATTAGCCCCTTTGAGATCCTTGACCACGTAGGAGTCGTGGCCTATTGGATTACACTTCCATTGAATATGTCTCAAGTTAATGATGTGTTTCACATATCACTCCTGATGAAGTACATACAGGACCCCTCACATGTACTAAACTCAGAGGTGGTACATCTGGAAGGTGATATCATTTATGAGGAGCAGCCAGTAGATATTCTTGATCAGAGAGATGTGGTCCTTAGAAACAAGATAACCCATCTTGTAAAAGTTTTGTGGAGGATCCATATGTTTGAGGAAGCAAATTGGGAACCGTAAGAGTCAATTAAGGAGAAGTACCCTCACTTGTTTGTGTAAAGTGAAATTTCGGCGGCAAAATTTCATAAGGGGGAAGAATGTAACGACCCATAGTTTTTCAATTGCAATTATATTCATATAATCACATGAAAACACAACATAATGAACTAATATGTGCTATGTGATCTTTAAACATATGATTTTCACTTGTGTGTTTGAAATTTGGAAAATCTAACATACACGGTTGTGTTTAAGATGATTTTTGGAGTCTAATAAAACAAAAATAATTTTTGGTGAATAGTAACCTAACTTTATGAATAGTCAAATACCATTATGAATAGTTATATAACCTTGTTAATAGTAACCTTACGTATCAGAGTATAAAAATAATATTCTGGTGAAAGTATGACGTACATATTTTTTAGAATAAGTAAATGAATGTTTTAAAACTATTTTATAGTATTAAACCATGAATTTAAGTAACTATTACCTTATTCATATTTAGAAAATTATTATTGAAAAATGGACTTCATTTTTTGGATTCAACACACTGTAAAATGGTTGGGGTGAAATTTTCAGATTTTTCTGAAATACATGAATTTTTTGATGAATAGTGAAATACCATAATTTATAAAATAAGATAAATAAGCTAAATATAGGGTCATGTGTGATGTTCTGCTGATGTAAGAACACCTGGTTTGGGATTACATTATTAAATTACCATTCATGTTCATTCAAGAATCACTATTCCTTGTCTTAGGGGAAATTATTAAACTATTGAATTTTATATTATGGAAACCCCTCTCCCCTCCACTATAAATATCATCATTCACACCCTCATTTCCTCACACCTCTAAAGCTCGAATCCTTGTCTAAAATATTCCCAAAAATTTTCTTTATTACCTCCCCCACATACATGATATGCGGGTATCATAAAAAGACCATTCTTAGGCCCCTTAAAGAGGATCTCAAGAGGAGGATTCAAGAGGTATTTTCTCTCCCTGTTCTCCTTTAATTATATTTCAATTTAAAGTTCTTTTATTATTCTCTACGCACCTATAATTGTCCAAATTTTATGGTAAATCCACTAACATAAATATATTGGAATGTTATGATACTAATGGGATATTATATTATACAACCCCCTTTCTCGTCTTCTTTTTATTTTATTACAAAGAATGTTGTTCGTGAGGTGTTAATTTATCACCTTCAAGAACGACATGTCTTCTTATTCCATTTCTACATTTACATCTGGTCATGAAACCAATTTTATGGATGAAACTGAATATTTTAAATTTATTATGCCCTATTTAATGTTCTGGAACTAACTTATGTACATATTACTATGTGACAAATTAAAACATGTTCTTTGTGATCGAAAAACCTCCCAAATTAACCCAAACAATCATCAGTTAATTTTTATCTAATGATTCATCCACATGGTATATAAAATAATTCATTATATGATAATTTTAAATTCTTTAATTTCATTAATAACATGTAATATCACTTCTGTATGTTTACCCATGTTCTACCTGAACTTTCATTAAAGAATACGAGTTAACCACTTAAGAAGACCATAAAAATGAACATTCCCGAAGAATGTTTTTAAATGATATAACTCATCAAAAGGACTATAAAATGACACAATGAAACCAAAATAAACATTATTCATGTATAAAAGGTTCTATAAATTATAATTAATGAATATAATGTCATTATACAGGACATTAAAGTGAAGAAAGCATTCAGATAAAAGGTAAGGGGAAATTCTCGAACCTAGAATTCATCTGTTGTGTTCTCCCTCTTTCACACTATTTTTGATATGGTTACTCATAAAACATCAATTTTTCATCATTTTCATTCCTTTTATATGATATATATGTTTACCACAATTAATTATGTCAAAAAAAATTCCAAAACAAGTCTTCTCTTAAGAACTCACCTGTTACTTTTCATTCAAGGCTGATGGTTCTTTAATGAAGTATATTATTCGCACATTGTTTTGTAAACCCAAAGATTATGAATATGTTCTTATGAGATGAAAACCATTCCTTTCCATTGGTTATTTATGTTCATTATTGATATATGTTCTATGTGGCATGCATGATAATTATAATATTATGATGTGACGGGTGCACCCAGAATTATATAGCGCAATATGAATGTTTGAATGCGATGGGTGTGCTCGGAATTATATAGTGATCCAATGCATTGGGTAAAGTGATGAATCTCATGAATAAAAGTGAAATTATGTGTACAAGAAGCTATCTTTGTTCACAACTATGTGTGGTATTTAACCACTAAGACCTGATGTTTCATTTTTATGCATTTCCACACTTCAAGTTTTTCATTAATGCTTCATCTAATGTTCATGGTATTTTTCCCATGTTATGATTATGATTACCCCATGATATATTTTTCATATCTATCTTCTTACTGATCTTTTACCTCCACACTATTGATGTATATCCTCAGGTGGCTACATGTACTAAGGAGAGGACAATTTCCAATAAGAAGCTTGAGAAGAAGAAATTAAATAAATGATTATGCTTTATGATGTAATTGCTATGTATTGTCCTACTTTTCCCAAGACACTAATCCTTTGTATTCTATATTTGTAATACTATTATGTTTGTTATCTTAAAATAATTTATCGTAATTTAATAAATGGTTGGATCGCTATAAACCATACTTCATTTATGACCCTCATGGGATTCATTAGTGTATTTAAAATGTTTTGTATTTTAGACAGTTGACATGTATTTTAGAATGGGATTTTTTTCTACTTTAGTTGAATATTGAATTTACCTATATGATAATCATGAGTTTCTTGTATTGTTTATGGTTATATATTCTTACACTATTATTTATTTATTTATAATGGTAAAATAATATGATAAAAGAGGGTACAGTCTCCCCATGATTGACTTATCAGACTGTCACTCCTAGTTGGAAGCTTTTAACATTTGGTGAGGTGTGCTTGAGGTCATGTGACCAATCATATAAAGGAACCTTCATGTTGTACAGGGTCAAGATGCTATAAAAATGTATCATAGGACAATTTAATTTTCTATTTTTTGTCATACTATTTTGTAAATGGAGACATGATACTAGGAGAAGTCTATTATTTGTTATGATCGCTGGCATGGTGGTTTCAATGACAAGTATAGTGGAAAAACCAAAGTAACTAGAGTTTGAATTTTGTTATTATTGTTTGCTATGACAATTGAATATTATTTCCCCTAGGGTATTGAGGTTGTGGTGTGATGTGACAAATGTTTTTGAAATTTTCTATGAATTGATCCATGATTGAGAATAGCATGAGAGTTGATTATGTATGCATAATTCTAGGAACTCAATAATATTTTTTGACATGCATCGTTTAAGGCATGCATGAAAAAAACTAGTTATAGGTATGTTTTTGAACTTGAAATTATTTTATTTTCATGTGGAATTTAATTGAAAATGGTTCCTAATATGAAATTATCATTTGAAAAATTAAATCAATAATGAGAATAAATTTATGTTTAAATGATATATTTAATTAATGATAATGTTTTTCCCTTGTTAACCAAGTCCAAGGTGTATAATGGTTAAGTATAGTAGTAGAACCTCATTTTTGACTATTTTGTGAGGTTTTGGGATAAACGTATTGTAGATTGTGTTGTTTCACACTTACGTAAATGTGCATGTTATTTGAACAGTGAGTCCTAGGATGTGTTTTTGGAACATTAGTGTCATGCCTCCATGATGAAGCTTATTGAGGGGAAAACCAGAGGACATGGTGGTGGGTGACCCTCCATTGATGGAACCTGAGGCATTTATAGTGCTAGGTGAGGTTGAAGGGGAGAAGTTTTGAGAGTACTTCAAGTGCTTTATTAAATTTATGGAAAGACACCTATGCCGGTTTATGAAGATCATATAAAACATAAAATTAGAGTTTTAGTTAGAATACCCTTATAATCTTACTAAATTGGGTGGACCTGAGGGATCCATATTTTGGTTTATGTCCAATTATATCATACATGTCCATCTAAAGAATCATTTAGAGGGAAGGGTCGTATTAGATGCATATATTCTACGGGGATCAGTGATGAGATGGTGGGAAATTCATGTGTGGACTGGACATACTGATTGTGAAATATGGAAGGTATTCATGAATAATTTTATAGATAACATATATATAAATACAATGTGGTAGAGAAGAGAAGTTGAGTTCAAGAAGATGACTCATGGTAGTATACATGTGATGGACTATGTGGGATGCTTTACAGATTTGTAGACTTCTCTATATCATTGGAAAGGGATGAAATAGATACAATGAGGTATTTCTAGTATGGAATTATGTACATTGTTATGTCCCATGTTAACCTGTTATAATTAAATAATATTATTACGTGTGTTGATTATGCTCTTATAGCTGAAGGGAACATTATAGAGGCTTCCAATGTAGGACACATGGTTGCTTCATGATGATAAGGGGGTATGCATTCTGAGAGAAGGATGCATCATTTTGATAACTATAGCTAGAGTATTTGGGGTCAGAGTGTCCTATTATAGGGACCATGTACATAGGATCCAACACAACTTATTTTCCACTAGAGTGGTGTGTCATGAAACATATGATATAAATTTCCCCCACCAACATAAGAGTTTTGATCTAGCAACAGGATTGGGTATATACATAGGTTCTGCATGAACCCTCATATGATAGTTAGTGATGGAGTAGATAAAATTATATAGAGTGAGGAGAAGGGATCTTCTACACTATAACATTTTGGTAGATGGAGTTATACTGGATGAGGTGATAGAGGTCGTGGACATGGTACTTCCAGAAAAGAGAACCCAAATCAACAAAGTGGTGCAACACATGGGAGTTAGAAAGAATCATAAGGAATAAGGGAATGATTTTAACATGAGGTTAATCCAAGACATAAGGGTATAAAAACTAGACCATAAATTGTGAGAGGTACTATTATTATATTTTATATCTTAGATACTTCCTAATTTTAAATTAGGGCCACTAATTCCATAATATCTACAAAACATGTTAATAGTTTGATCCTGGCGGTGGTGTTTGTGAGTAGGGTAATGACTATAGATACACCATTGAGAGTGTTGTATAGAGAAATCTATTTGTGAAAGGGGTGTTCTATCAAGATTGATGATTATCATTTTACATGGGATCACTATATTCATGATTTTTCTGTCATCGACTTAATTATGGATATAGACTAATTAGTCACAAACTGACCCCACATTGATTGTTTCCATAATAAAATAATGTTTACCTCTCACATGGGTGACTAGTACATTCACCTTGGAGAGTGGGATATCTAGGTAGCCTGAGTAGGGACAATAACTTGTCACTAAGAAATATCACATGGATGAAGATGTTGTGAAACTTGATATCTATCCTTCATTGGTGGAAAAGTATCACGATGTGTTTCTTGAATATTTATCAGTTCTGGTACCATTTAGAGATATCGAGTTCAATATTGAGCTCATGCAAGGGGATGATCCCATATCTATTCTACAATACATAATGTCACTAAAAATACTTAATGACTACAAGGACTAGACAGAAGTGTTGGGGGATAGGATATTTATCCGTCCGAGTATGCCACCCTAGGGATAACTTTTATTGTTTAGAAAGAAGGATGTCATGACTTTTCAGTTATGTGTCGATTATCAGATGACGAAACAGATGACGATAATGAACTAATATCCTCATTAGTGAATTGATGAACTATTTGAACAGTTGAGAGGAGCGTGTGTGTTCTCGAAGGACAACCTTGTGATCGGTGTATCATCAGCAGCGAGTTCAGTCTTCTGATATACATAAAAATTATTTTAAAATAAATTATGACCAATATGAGGTCATTTTAATTCCTATTGGGTTAACTAATGGACCATAATTTTTTTTGGACATGTTGAATAGAATCTTTATCTATACATGGATTAGTTTGTGGTGGTGTTTTGAATGACATCATGGTGTAATCAAAGAATCGGGATGTTCATTCCAAACATCATGAAAACATCAAGAGTAAAACAATAGAGAATCCAATATACACCAAGATATTTATCTTCCCATTTTTGAAATATCTTGGAAACATCTTAGGAAACATCATCTCAGAGGATGGTGCATAAGTAGAACAATCCAAGGTTAAATTTGTGGTTTTATGGGAGCATCATAATAATGTTTTTTTATATCCATTTATTTTAGGGATTAGAAATATATTTTATGAGATTCAACCAGGTCTTTTCCGGGTTGGAAGTTCCACAGTCGATCATGACCAATAAGTTAATAAGGATTGAATGGTCGGAAGCTTGTGAGAATGATTTCAAAGAGTTGAGGAAAATTTTGGCATCAGAACCAATTGGTATCCAACTAAAGCCACATGAAGATTACATGTTGTATTTTAACTCATAAAGAATTGAACATAGAGGACTTCTGATGCTAAAGGATCATGTTTTGGCATATGGGTCTAGGTAGCTGATGTCCCATGATCAAAATTACCCTATGCATGGACAAGATTTTCTTGAAGTGGTTTATGATTTCATCTATTGGAAAACTTATCTATTTTAATATAATATTATGTTGTTTATTGATCACAATATGTTATTATACATCTTCTCTTAATGAGATTTCATTCTTATACCAAGAATATGGGATGAGTATATCTAGTCATTTGACATTGAATTAGAATATGCACTCAGAAATAGGGTGAATGTGACTAATTGTTTTATTTAAAAAATTAGTCTCAGGAGGATTTGTAATCTTGTAAAGAGGGTAAGTTGATGACATTGCAAGATTAAATTCATGTTTTCATTAATAAGAGTCTGGAATAGGTGACTCTCATATTAGTTTTTTTTTGAGTATATGCTTTTGCGGTAGACCAGGGACACAATTTATGGGGATACAAAGTGATTGAAGTTGAGGGAAAGATTCAATGGTGGAGAGACACGGTAAAACAAATTCATAGATGAGGACAAGATTATCTATGTTAATAATTGAGTTGATGTTTTGAAGAGATTGTGAGAGGATCTCATGTTGGAATTTCATGCCTCGATGTGGGAGGTACATCCACTTGTGACCAAAATGTACAATGACCTAGGATGATTGATTGTGTGCCCAAGAATGAAAAATAGGATATATGTGTTTATGAAATGATTATACACCTAATATATGGATAAGAAAGAGCATCAATGACGTAGTGGTTTATTACAATCATTTCGTATTCCATAAGGGAAGTTGAATAACATGACCCTGAAAATTATGGTGGGTTTTCAAAATATTCTTAGAAAGAATAATGTTATCTAGGTTATCATGGATTGGGTGGTGACTGTAGAAAATTTAATTATAATAAAAGTTTTAATTGGTATAGAATCAATGATTTTTGTATGATCAGGATACAGTCTATCTTCATGGGGCTCCACAACCTTTTGTTTCATACCACGATTCAGGATATACTTCCTGATTCAGAAAGTTCTTACATAAAGAACTCAATACACATGTACTATTGACCACAAGCATCCACCCATATACAGATTGGTAGTAATAGAATTCTATGTTGTTTCTTGAGGAAATTTTGTGGTCATGGGTTCTTATGATCAATGAGTAATGGGAGAAGCATCATGGTTTGGTGGAATTCACCTATAACAACACTTATTATGAATAAATATAGACAAAACCATACGAGGATCATTATGGGAGGCCATGAAGATCAGAAAAATGATGGATTGAGGTAGGTGACTCATACTTTTTGGGTTCAAGTCTAATATAGGAGATATTGGAGTAGTCATAGTTGATTAGGATAAACATGGGTATGACTCACCATGGGAATATGTAATATGATGATAGACAAAGACAACCCCAAGAGTGTACAGAGGGTGACCATGTATTCAATCAGGTGTCACCTATGATGGGTCACCATAGGAAATGGATAATGGGAAAGATGTCACCTAGGCATGTTGGACCAATTTACGATGTGTATAGAATCAGGCTGGTGGTGTACCAATTGGATCTTCCAAAGAAATACACTGTTTTGCATGATATTTTTTTTAATGTATCACAAATTCTTCAGTATCACCATGAACCTTATAATGTGATCTATGTGGATTATGATGATCTTGTGTTAGATTCACCCTTTGTGGATTATCCTATATGTGTGTCGGATTAGAGTCAGAAAGTGTTCTGGGGAAGGACTGTGTCGATTGTTCGTTTATTATGGAAACATGGACATGTGCATGAGGAGAATTGGGAAATAGAAGAATATATAAAGTCCAAATGGCCCAATAATTTTTACCTGGGATCGTATAGATGATTGGTAGTTCAACACAAGGATCTACTGTTATTGTTTGGGGTGATTTTAAGATCCACATTTTTTCAGTATGATTTATTTTACATTTTTGGACAATATTGGTTATCATTATTTTAAAACTATTTTACTGAACCTATAATATTGTTAGGAAAAGTTTTTCAAGGATGAAACAAAAATAATTGAATTGTTTTCTACAATCCTGTTGAATTAATTATAAACAATGAAAACTTGTGCCCCATGTAATTGTTCGTTCACCACGTGTTGACCTGTCACCAATGTAGTGTTCACCACATTTAGACATCACAAGAAATTTTATTACTCAAAATGTAATTATTTTAATGTTTATTTAGAGGTTTTTAAGAGTTTTATTTTATAATATAGGAAATATGGTTTTAATTTTTAATTGATGTGAAATAAAATTCATGTCGTTCTATTTTGATGCTCTGTATATTAAAATATCATCTCCAGTTTCACATAACCATCTAGACATTCCACTTATATACATTATAGCCTAAAAATATACTATTTTATTATTTAATCACTCCATAATCCTTCACCTTTGATTGAAGATCCTCCATGCACCACCTTCTTCAATAGAATACCATCTATGCACCTCCCACTTTTCAACAAATAATAATGATTATGTGTATAAGACTTTCGAATTGTTAGTGTAATTTATAAATTTGAAATCCAAAACCAAATTAATTAATGTAGACAAATATTTAAATTGGAAATTGGGAGATTTGACTTAATAATGAATTGTGGGATTTAGGGATAATTAATTATTTAATTAATTTGGTAATAATGATGTTTTTTGATGGATAATTAATTGTAAAATTAATTATCATATATTTATACCAATATTTATGATATTGAATTGGGGAAATTAATTATATTAAATTTATTCAATGAATTGGGTAATTAATTGTGAGATATAGATATCTTGATTTGAGATAATTAATTGGTGAAATTAATTATAGGGAATTGATGAATTGAATTGTGTAGTTAATTTTGAGATATTGATATCATTATTTTAGATAATTATTGTTAGGGCCACTATGGTTGATACCCTATGGGGGGGTGAATCAGGGTATGCCAAATTAAAACAACTACCCCGTTTGATCTAGTATTTCTATTAAACAAAACCCTCTTCTCTCTCCTCCCCTTTGTAGAGTTAGAATAATCCTTAAATCATGCACATGACATATCTATTTTTACTTGGTTCACCCTCATTGGGCTATGTACAAGGAGAATACACCGACAGTGTGCTGATGTAAAAATTCTACTATAAGAGAAATGTTGTTTACAATATTGAATAAGACTCATTGTCCCACCTGGTTTACAACCACACACAATTTTAGAACTCACTACTCTCTCAACTGAAGTGAGCTCACTTCATCCTCAGATGATCCACTCATTGTTTATAGACTTATAGGTCTCTTTATTATCACTTACTAATTCATCCTACACTGTATGTAGTATCTTAATTGAAGACCAAATTTCATCCACTGATGAATAACCCTTTCCCCCTAACCATTGAGTATAAAACATTGGAATTTACCTTCGCAAATCACCCTACTTCACGAAGATCCCAATTTCACGAACCTCAAACAAGCATTCGCGAAGTTCATGCATTTGCGCAAAGCTCACACTACCACAGAGCTTACTCCATCATGGAGAACAATTCATCGCAGAACAACATCCCTCGTGAAGTGCACTAAGACAATGTGAAGCACACAACTTTCGCGAAGGTAGATTAGATTTCGCGAAGCTCCTTCCTTTCACGAAGTACACTGTCTTTTCTAACCACCGTCGTGATCTGAGAGCAAAATATTTTCTTCGAAAAATCCCTTAATTCTCTCAAGGGGCCATGTCCTACTTACTGGTGATTCCACCGACCCTCGAAACATCTACACAATGTCAGTTCCATGTCATCACAAATAACAATGCTTTGAAATTCCCACTGAAATTCTCTTAATATTGCGAAGAACCACATAAATTTTCCGATTTCAGAGATCATCCTAATAATGGAGAGTTATGTCAATTACTTCACTCCTTCTCCACAAAGATCCACTCCCAATTCCCTTCATCTCCACAATGCTCTTCATCTCTTCCATTCGTGAAGTTTATTGTAATCACAAAGAATCATCGTCCACATTTTTCATGTCTTTGCGAAATCCAATTCATTAAGTCTATCTTTGGAAAATCCACTACAAATTCCCTTTTTCAGGATTCATTGCCAACATGAATTGTCAACAACATCTCTTGAAATCAAAAATTTTCCATATAAACCAACATTTTCAATAAAAAAACCAATCAAAAAATGCAGCAATGTTATCTTGAGGGATATTTTTCCAACAATCTCCCACTTTGTGTTTGTTTACAATTCATCTCATAACAATTCTCTACCCTTTGATACCTATCTTAATATCTTTCCATCATCAGCCAGCCTTCTCCCCTTGTAATTTAGATAGGGGACAAATATTCACTTGCCACAAACACTAATCCCACATGAGAAATACTCTTTGTGAGAATCAAGATAAAGAGAAAATATCATCAATGAATCACTTCATTTATGCCACAAATAGTTTACACCCGACTGATACCAATTTCCAAACTGAAACCAATTATTGAAAGCTAGAATTCTTCTGACACAATTCCAACACAACCCTTATTCTTTTATCACGATCCTTAGATATCATTATATATACTCTTTGATCGATCACTTATAGTATTGTCATATTTAAAACACTCACCTTATCTCATTGCTCTCCCCCTATCTCGATGCTACAGCTGTTAGCTTTTCCATGTGTCTTTGACAAAGACATTTTCTCCATTAGCCACAGTTTCTCCCACTTTAGGAGTCACTTGTTCTATACCTTTTTCAATGAACCAAAAGGTCACTACTGTGTGGCTGAAACATTGGAAAGAACACAAATTATCACAGTAGAGAAAAACACACCAGACATCAGGGATGGGGAGGGGGGTTCCACATCTACAATTGCTCAAGTGCGGGGGGTTTACTAAGCTCCCAAATCCAGTCAATGCCACTCAAAATATTCCTTGGTTATGTAATTTGTCAGAGTGTATGCAACCTGTAGTTTTGTAGTCACATACTCCAACTTCACATTTCCCTCCTCAACCTTCTCCACAATAAAATGATACATTATCTCAATGTGATTTGTCCTTCAGTGACTGAAATGATTTTTGGTGAGATTTATAGCACTTGAGTTATCACACTAGATACTAATCAGAAACTTCACTTCGACACCCATATCATCATGTTTTTACTTTGTCTACAATAACGGTGCGCAAGCTTGAGTGGTGGAAATATATTCATCTTATAAGGTGATAAATGAAATGAAATATTGCTTCTTCCATAACCAATAAACACACAATCCAACATGATAGAAACCACCTCGTTGTTCGGCACGGTGCGACGGCACCGCGCCCCTCCGCCGTGGCCCCGCTCCGACCGCGGCGCCTTCGATTCCCCTCGACGCTGCGCGACGGCGTCGCGTTCACGATTATTCTTCCACGGTGCGAAATTTCCGCGTGGTGCGACGGCACCACGCCATCTTGTTTCATCCGCAAGATAAATCAACAAGAACAAAGGAGGGGGTTCGGCCGTGTTCATGCGGTCCGGCCCCCTCACGTTAAACGATAACACATATTTTAATATCCTCACGTTTGTCCTGCTAGAACCACGAACGAGAATAAATAAATAAATAAATAATCAACATCAACCCCTACCTTGGGTTCAAGTTCGAAGATCGTCAACGACCTACGGAAGACAACTTCGTGGAGGTCGGGCGTCGCGGTAGTCATTCGTCAAATCCGATGACGAAGAGGTACGTCGATGGCGAATCTTCGTAAGTCGACGAAGGATGTCCGAGGAGGAAGCGGCGTTCCCTTTCGTTGACACGGAAGACGTCATCGATCTTCGGAAACAACGGGCTACGAAGATGATAGGAGCGGCGTTCTTCGTCGGAGCTCGAAGGTTCTTCGCGTTCTTTGTCAAGGTTGAAGAAGAAGAAGGAGCTCCCAAAATCCTCTCAAGAAGGCTAGAGAGTTCTAACCCAACAAAATAAGATAAAGTCTTTTTTTATTCACAAACTTAACAAATAGAATTTCAAAGGTTTGAAATTCAAATAAAAATAACTCCAAATTAAATAACAAGTTTTCATGTCATTTAAAGAGGGGTTAAAGGAGTTTTGAGAGGAGATGGATGGTTGGGTTTCGTGTGGGCCCAACCACACTTAATCCTCCCAAGGGAGGTTAAGTGGATGTGGGTCCCACCTTTAACTTCCTTTGAGAGGAGTTAACCAACATGTAAGAAAAAATAAAAAGTGTTCCACATTTTTATTCAACTTTTTATAAATCTCCCAAAAACTAACTTTCATCCCGCAATAAACGCAACTACGGAAAAGGTCTCCTTAAGCAAAAATCGGCTCTGCGAGTTCATCGGTGTCCTCAGATTTCAATTCTGAGCCCCGGATCAAAATTTAGGAAATCCTATTCGTTCGTTCACTGAACGTACCCGAGCCAAACTTCAGAAATTGATTCCGGGCACTCCGGGCCTCGGAATCCGGTGCCGCCAGAAACCGCGCTCTTGTAAAATTCCAAAGAAAATTACGAAAAAATTTCCCTTGAATTTTACGGGTCTTTACAATTGTGTTTCGAGGATTATCATTTATGATCAAGATGATAATTTATATTCCTGGATCCCATAAGTTCTTTATAAGGATTCTAGAGCATAGGTTCTACTATGATCATCCCATCATACATAGACTGATGGTCATTATAACTGGACAATCAATATTCAATAATAATTTTTTCAAGCTAGTGCATGGGAGGTTAATGGTTCTTGGGATAGCCATTTGATAGTAATGGTTTTTTCTTATAAAAACTACTTATGTTAATCAATGAAAATAGAACATTTCAATGAGTTTTTTTGAATGACATTCCATTTTTTTCTTGTTTGATTAGTGATTGGTGACTTAATACTCATTGTACATAGTCTCGTGGAGGATATTATTTAGTAACTGAATATGATTATAAAAAGATTCTTGACTTTGAAATGTTAGATGAAATCGTACACAAACAATTAGATATATCTTCTAGAGATTGATGTTAGTCATCATATTATCATTAGGGTGTATCAAAGGCTTGGGAAACAACATATTAAGAAATATGTAAATATATAAAAACAAATTCCTTATAAATTTGATATGTTGGAACATGTTGGACTAGTGGATAACCATTTACCCCATCCACAGTACTATAAAACAATATACAGTGTGTTCCATTACTCATAGTTTCAAAAGATTCACCCAGAAAAATTTCAAATTGATCGTGTCAATATGGTTGTATATTCATCCTTTGAGGAAAATATTATCTATATTGTAGAATAAAGTGAAATGGTACTATGGGTGGAAATATTTCCTCTTGAAATTGTGTTATAGAATATGGGTGTTTGAATGTGTTTAATTGGGAGAGGGTGTATGGTATAAATGTACAATGGCCAAACCACTTCCCTGACACCCATTGAGATGTGTTTGGAGAACAACCCATGGATGATAAGTTATATTATTGAGAGGATGTAAGATGTTTTATTCCCCTATGTGTATCTCCCATTATGTTTTAATACTATAATTTGAGCTATTTATTATTAGTTTAAACTTATGTTTTTGATCAATATTCCAGATAGGTTTTTTCTATATTTCCAAGCCATTATCCAATACTAATTTCTGATACCTTACTCTTATGTCTCATTGGTTTTAGGAAAACCATTTTTAAATGTTTGTTTGAAAATTTTGAAAAACAACATTTTAAAATGGGTATAGTTTTGAGTGGATGCGGTATAGTTTATCAGGACTGGATTTTCATAATATAAAAGTGTAGTTTATTGAAATAAATTTTCCATAAAGAATAATTTTTTTAAAAATGAGTATTGGGAAATTATATTTTTATGGCATTTTCTAAACTATATGAAATTAATTTTAATGGGATACATTTTTTGGGGATTCATGTGTGATGTTTGGATATATCCTTTGATTTGGTAATTAGTCAGATTTATAAACTTCTATAAAATTTATTGAATCTTGTTTTAAATGAGTATAACTGTGTTTCTAAATATAGTGGGTATCAATTAAATTGAGTTTTCTATGAAACTAAGTGTTTTTTAAAGGGTAATATAATTTTTTGAGGTTGAGGTGTGAGGTTTGAAAATGAGTTTGTCTTTTAATGGTTGGTGTTTATTAAAAAATATTTTGGAAACTCATAATTTGTTTTAAATTATGTGGTTAGTATGTTATGAAAATATGTTTTAGAAAATTTTTAAAATGGGGCGGTGAGTTAAATATTTTTTTTGGAAATTATAAGTGTTTTATTAACCATTGGTATCACTGTGTGTGGTCACATGAATATGATATGTGAGAAAATTGAATTGGTGTTGGGTTTGGGATGAGAAAAATGCATTTGATAGGCTTCGTGGTATACCATTGGTGAATGTGACACTCACAAATACTTTTTTATTATTGAATTTTTTTTTGATGAAAATGGAATGTTGTGTTTTTTTATGGGATGGTTTTCATGGGGTGTTTTGTGTTTTAAAATCCCCTTTTCTTGAATAATGTTTAACGTTTGTGTTTCTTTTGTGATTTGGTTTGGAGTAGTGGTTAGTGGTTTCATTTGAAATATATTGTGTGAAGCCTTTTTAGTGGTTTTCTCCATACTTTTTGTTTTGTATGAGAGTTTAATTGGAAATCTAACTAGTTTTATTGGGTCTTTAGTTTTCTTTCATGACTATTTTATGCCCCCATAAATAGTTAACATGAAATTTATATATAACAACAAGTGACTCGGTGCTGGAAGATCATCCAATTGTTCAACGTAAGGGATCTACCCTCAAAATTTAGAAGACTAGTATTCATAAAATCTATCTAGAATAAGAGATTCCTATTGTAGTGGGATAGAATATCCAAGAATAGTTAAAAGATGTTTTGGTTTCATTGATACAATGAATTTTAATATCCTGCCTGAAAATAGTGAATGGAATTGTAGTGAGGATAGCTGAGAAATCTTGATTTTGATGTGTTGGATACTTAAATTAAGGGTATTTGGTACATTAATTGGACTTTTATATGAAGTTATTCATGTTAGGCCGCTAGTGTAGGAAGTCTGGTCAAAAGAGGATGCTATAGATTTTTTGCCAGAATTATATGCTATTTGGGATGAAGTTTCTGGTCCCTATCCTTATAATGTTTCTATCAGTCGCAATGGTCATTTTCATTGATTTCTTGTAGTTTTTTTATCTCTCATTTTTATGGGTTATGGTTGTAAGGGTTTTTCCTAGAATCCACTATTTTGACAAAATTGAGTTTCGTTTCTTAAAATATCAAATTCCTCCATTTTAGAGGAAGGTGTCTTCTATGTGTCCTTCCTCCTGATGGTTCTTATTAAATGTTATAGGGGGTTGTGTTTGTACACCATCTAAGACCATGAATTGATGAATGTTTCATTTATTATTAATTGGTTGTTGAGGTGTGTTGTGTTTCATAGTGCTATCTTGTTGGAGGTATAGTCCATGTGGCACCAGAAAAAGAAGTTATAATTGAGGGTTTTATCACCTGGCTATGAGGTAGGTGCTGCTTTAACCATAATTTCTATAGTCGAAGGTCTCAAAGTGAATCTAGCATGTATTAAGGAACCCTAGGAGTGTATGGGATCATAGTCTAATCTCTCTCATCGGTATTGGAAATGGACGACGTTGAAATCACCACTTATAGATTTTTTATCTCAAGTGATCCCATGTTGTGAAAAGTGACTTGGGGACTCTATTATTCAATGTTGTGATTGTAAAAGGTGTGAGATTCTTTCCATAGTTATAATTAGATGGGTTGTTTTGTTTTATTGATTTATACTTCTCATAAACTTGTGGGAGTAAATCTTCATATTGTTGTTTCTATATACACATGATTTCTTTTCTGTATCGATGCCGGTTTGGGTATGGAACATTTGAGTATGGTATTACATGTGGGAATAATGTCCCAAACTTTTTTATCTATTTGGATTATAGACTCAATTATCTGGTTCCTTATGGTGGGATATCATGTTTTTTTTGGAAAACATCCATGTTAGCCCATGTCAGGTTTCCTACATCGAACTGTGTTAATCGGGTAAGCAAGTTGGTTACTTCTTATAGTGGGGAGACCAACTGTGGGTCACACTAAAATCATATGGGATATAATCAATGTTTTCCTATTCATTGTGATGGGGATTCCATTCAGGCCTCCCCATGTAGGTTTTCTAGACCAATCTAGATTGTTAGGTTCTTTGTTGTGGTTGGGAGTTTGTTCGACACTCCCTATGTCAACAATTTACTATAGTTCCTATTTTTGGCTGGGTGGTAGAATGTATCATTTAGAGTTATCTAAACCCAGAATATTTCTTGAGTGATTGTTGGGATTAGAGATAACTTAATGGTTTTGTTGTTACAGGGCTTTGGTATCCTTATTATAATTCATTGTTAGTTTGTGGTAAATTTCATGAGCCTCCTTTGGTGGTGTTTAACTTGTTCTGTTTGGTGATGTGTTTGATTATATTTTATTATTTTAGGAATGTGGTTTAAGTTTTATATGGTGAGGTATAGGGTGTTTTGAATCATGGGGTTTTATTTATTGTATTTAAATTTTACATTCGTTTTATTGATCAACATGAGGATTTGTAGCTTTGCGGGGAGGGTGGCACTTATCTGAAAGTCCATTTTGGTCTACTGGGCTCGACAAGTAAACCTATTTTTTAGCTGGTAGCATGTTTTCTATCTTTTCATTTCACATTCATTTTGAATCTAAATGGGATTCAATTTAGTACCTGTAATATTTTTATAATCAACATTGGGATGACTTTTTGGGGGCGGAGAGTGTTATGGTGGAGAGAATTGTCACACCCGAGTTTTTGAATTCTATTTTTTCCCAGTTCAATTTTCATAATTGGGTTGTCTCATGGGAAAATATTGTAATGGGTTTTTATTTTAGGATTATTCCTCCTTTTATATTTGGTAGAAACTTCCACCTTCAGTTCCCTTTTAATTTTTGTAGTGAAATTTATCTCTTTGGGTTGAACAGACTAGTCACATAGTTGGCACATGGTTGGTAGTAATCATGAACCCATCCCAAGAAACCATGTAGAATGAGACATATCCTACTTCAAGGCCTCTACATGTCCATGCACCTCGGACTTGGTTAATGAGAAAATGGGTCTCCTTTACTAGAGGTGGTCAAACGGTCTCTACATGGTATGGAAAATTGTGTGGACTAAACATGCAGCTCTTTGATACCATTAAAAATGTTTTACCTCTTTTTTAATCTCCCTAATTTAAACCCTTTTATCCCCCTTTCTCAACCACCTCATACTACTTAACCCTAGGATTTCCACATTCCATCTCCTACTTTACTTGGTCTTCAATTAATTGGAATTTTTTGTGTGGATCCTTCACGATCTCTCATGAAAGTCGTATCCTCTATTTTTTTATTCATCATTATGGTTTTACCCTCTTTTCATTAACGGTTTTAGTTTTCCAGTGAGTATTGGGATCGATTTAGGGTTTCAGTTATAGGTTTTTGGGTTTTATCTTATTTATTAGTGTGTTTTATTGCCTCCTCGTGTTTTGAATGCGGGAAAATATGATTCCACTCCATTTTCAGGAATGTTCTTCATGAGAGATAGGTGGTTCCATGACCTAACATTGTTAGATGAATTAAATATGATTGTTTGATTATATAAATATATTATTTGGTTTTATGATGTGGTGTCAATTGTGTTTTTGAAATGTTTTCTGGGTTTATAAGTCATAAATGAACTTCAACAATAGAAATGACTATGTTTATGCTATATTATAATGTAATGTTTCTAAAATGGGTTTAGGGTTTGTTTAGAATGAGTGAATTTTTTTTAAAGGTACATGAGGTGTGTCATTGTTAAAATAGAGATTTTCAATTGAAAATTGGACCTTTTGGGTATGTCATCCTAGTTGTACATTTTCAATATGAATCATAAATTATATTGAATATGAAGATTTTGTTTTGAAAATTAACTTAATTTTTGTGTGGGTTAGTGAAGGGGCATGGACCATTGATGTGGTTGGGTTTTAATGTTTTTTTCCCATGAATGTTGAGGAGGAACTTATTAATTGTGTTAGGTATGGATAATGTGTCTTAAAGGGGGGTTTTTTGTGCATAAAATGGAAATTGGTTTGTTTTATGTAAAATGGTAATTTACTTGATATATTTGTTCTTTTTTGTGATTTTGGTGGTATATATGACCTGTGAACTTTAATTTGAGAAAAATGGAACCCCAGTTATATAAGATGGTGGACTAGAACTAGTAAAATAGTGATACCAAAGTTTATTTTCCCTATTTCATTTAGAAGGATTCATGCTTACAAATCTAACTAAACTATGATGATGAATTTTTTGCAATATAATTTTGGATGATTCTAAACTCGAGTGGCTCATGCATGAGGATGATGATGGTTGTGGTTAATATACCACATGTCATCGAGGTACGAGGTTCTAGGGTCTCACTTGAGCTAAATCCACCCTAGGGGATTTACCCATGGTTATCTACTATATATGTTATGGTTTTATCCAATATCAAATGGTGGACCAAATGATATTGTGTTCTATTTATAAAACTCTTTTATCATTTAACTTAGTGTCTTTGAAATTGTTTTCCTTCAATGTGTATCTTTTTATGTGATTACCTAATAAATGTTTTTTTCTTAGAAAATTTATAAAATATTTATTTTAAACGGGCATGTTATATTAACATTTTAATTTTATATCATGGACCATATTCCATGGGGTTTCATCCTATTGGGATTTATCTTACACCCTACATAAAACATTGTATGTATATAGATCTTTTTGTATGTTATATTCTGGTAAAACTCATGATGTTCAGTGATCATGGTGAAAGTTGTTAGTGGTCTTATCTTATTGGTTTGGTGGTGGTGGCTTGCAGATATGGATCCTCCTAGGGCATGATGGTATGGTTTTTAGTTTTTTGTTTTTTTTATTATAGTCTTTTTTGGGGTCTTTTAAAAGGTAATGTTTAATTTAGAAACTTTTAAGGGCTGGATTGGTTGTGTATTTTTAGTTTTTTCCAATTTAAAATTTTATATTGTTCATATATATAAAATATGGTAAAATAATTCCTAAATTCTATTATTGACACCCACACACAAATTTTCTACCTTTTGGGAATGAGAATTCCCCTTGGACCATGCCACGGACCGGGTAAAGCACCGGGCCAGATGGGGACCATACGTAGTCCATGATATTAACACACTAACACATATGAATTATATGGAATATAAATTCCTATCTAATTAACATGAAAACATCAATTGAATTATATTTCAATAAAAAAGTTTACATTATAGTGGATAAAATATTATGTTAAGCTAGTGGAATGGGTATAATTTTATTTTAATGTATATTGGTCATTTTATGCTATCACTTCATTGAATGGTTTTGAAATTTTAATTGTTTCTATTATTTAAAATAAACCATGCACGATAAATATTCAAATGTTAAAAAAGTTTATATACATGGAGAATCAATTACTCATAACATTTAATTATTTGTTACATGGTTGTGTATTATTTTATGTTAATTACTGATTTCACCCATTTTTCCTTGTGTTACTATGTTGGCATAAATAAGACATTATTTTCTAGATTACTTAATCCTTTTTATGATTTGAAATGTTTTCTTCTTCTATCATAATTACATGTTCTACCCTAATGAATCCTTCTGGTAGTGATGCTCCATTATCAATGTCTCCTGATTTCATAGATGGTCTTTTGGAATATGTAGTGATGATGAATATAAATTTTAGTTTGGTTTTAAAAGTTTTAATTTACTAGTACTTTCTATGGATAATTTTTTCCAAATTTTAATCATCATTTTTTATGAATATTCACTATTGTTTGGTTTCATAATATAGATTAAATATTAATAAAATATATTTGTTTTTTTAATTTGAAATCATGTGATTACATGGTTTCATTTTTACTTATATTTCATTGTACTCCAAGAAAAATTGTATCACTTATTACAATGGATTTCATTTTTCTCATTGTGAGTATCATTTCTATTTAGACATTTAACAATTAATTTGGTGTTTTTTGCTTCTTAATAAAAATTAACAAATGTTAGAAATTAAATATCTTAATAAGATAATGGGGTAATTATTTTAGATAACATGGTGGGAGATTCCATGGAAGTTATCATCTCTCCATCAATTTGTAATGATTTATTTTATGTTCAAATCTATATCTATTATTTTTATTTTTATGATCAAAAATAGAATGTTTTAGATATTAGTTTTCTTTATTATTTGAAAATATTTATTAATACTTATTGAAATTATATTTGATATAAAATATATTTGTCCCACTTATGTAGTTTTATTTTTTAGTAATTTGTTATATGTTTCATTTATTAAGAACATGGTTTCAAATAAAATATTCCAAGGTTCAGTGAATATAAAAAAGTATATCCCCAACAAATCAACTCTAATTAAATAGTTTGAATTATAATTGATATTATAAACAATTTAACCACATCCCATTTAATTTTATCAATACGATTTAACAACTATTATTTTCCATAAAATGAAATAACATATTTTTTCCCACGGTTTCATTTATGTAGTAGTTTCTTTATTACTATTCTGTATTGATTTGATCATGTAAGAATAAATATTTGAGTTCTAATAACTATGTTATATTATTCACATTTCCTATATATATTTCTGGAGTTATGATAATGAATTTTGGTGTTAAAAATTATATACAATTATGAAACAAAAATTGAACACCATACATAGTTTTATTTTTTATGTGTTATTTAAATTTTTTCAGTGTGTCAAGTGTACAGAGTAATTTAATATTATGTATGTTCGATTCCCATTGATATATAATTTATTTTTCCAAATATTAAATAAATTATAAAATAGATTTAAAAATATTAAATATAACACATATTTTTTTAAAATATATTTATATTCTTATAGTGTAACTTTTTTAAAAATAATGATAGTATTATCAAAATTATATCAATTTTTTTTTTCAGAATTAATTAGAAACATTTTCCATCCATATAAATGTTTCAGAAAATATGAATCACAAAATTTCTCAACATTTAGAATAAATAAATAAAATTCTTTGTGAGAAAATATTAAATTCTAATGTTTCATGTTCATATAAATTGCCTCCTATTTATCAATATCTTATATCACCATAAAATTTTTATTACTGAAAAATTAATTGTTTATTTATTTATTGCTGATAATTTTTCTTCTATATTTTATAAAATATTTGTTTCCAAAAATTGATATTGTTGTAATACATTTCTCTATTCGGAGATTGAGAAAACAGATAATCCAAATCAGTATATTGGGGATTTAAACATGAAAAAAATGATGAATGAATAGACTAAATAAATTAAAATTTATAATTTCATATTCATGATTAAAATAGGGATTTAATTATTTTGAAAACACTTGTAATTGATGAAAAAATGATTGATAAAAATAAAATCATATGAAATTACTCTATATAGTTGATATGACATCAGAAATGGGATACCCACACTATTTATTTTGTATGATGAGTGTCTATGTTGGATTATCCGTCATCACTATTATATTAAGAATATTCAATATTATCTCCCTCTTACAATTAGTTATTTTTGATCCATAATCATTGTGAATATTCTGTAGGCATGTTTTATATAATCCTATAATATATCCACTATTCATTATATTAATTTTATATATATACATATTGTATATTCTCTTAAATGATGTTTTATTTTCATAATAAAATTTATCAAATATTATTTTTATATTTCTTATTTAATTTATACAAATAACTAATTTTATATAAACCTATACTGATTTCATATTATTAGTTCAACATAATATATAATAATTTATTTTATTATTTAAAATATAATTAAATTATCTTATTTTAGTATTTATAATAAAATTTAATTATTGTATATTATGTTATTTATATATATTGTTGAATACCAAATTTTTATTTCACACCATATCTAATCAATAAAAATATGTCAATAATAATTTTAATTTTCCATATACTTCTATATAATAGGTATTTTGAATATGATTAACAAGGGAGTCAAAGAAGGATACTACACATACATTTTTTTAAATATATTTTAATGATAAGATTTAAATATATATGATATTCAGGATGTAATAACTACAAATTAAATTATTTCAGTTATACCAACTACATTAAATCATATCAGGTATCTTTTACACCAATATCTTCTCTAGACCTAATATATTCCAAATTTTCAATGTCTTACGGTATGTCTTCCTCTTTGCAATTCTAATCAATTACATTTTATTTTCAACATCTTATATTGAAATATAATGTATTATATATATTTTATGAATCTTTATATCTTATTCCCCACCATATATGTATTGTTTAGATATATAATCAATTGTTAAATAAATTATTGAATTTTTACAATATATTATTCTCTTTGTTTCTTATCACATTGAATGTATTTATATAACTTATTTTGGGGGTCTATATGTTTTTCTCTATAATAGTGAATTTATAGTTTTCAATAGAATTACCTTGTATAAACTATTAAATTTTTATTTGTAGCCAATATATTCTTTCTAGGAATGTAAAATATATTGGATATTTCATGTGTTTTCATAGATGTTTAATGTATTATTTTTTCCCTCCAAAATACATTTCTTATGATGATTAATACTATTGTAAAACAACTTCAATAATTTTATTTATTCCACAATCCCGACACCATGTTCTTAGTATTCAAATATTTTTTTCCCAGTCAACATTATCAACACTTATTTTGGTTTTTTATATAGATTATTCCACACACATTAAATTAATCAATCCCCGTACTGTATATATCAATTACTAATGTGATAAAAGTCCATATCCCAAAAGTAATTCATATGAAAAATTACATAATACTACATCATGTAAAAATTCAGGGTGAAATTTAATTTTATTTTTAATTTTCATTATATCAAATATTTTTATCAGTAACAATTCATGAAAATAAAAAAAAATTAACATTAAATATGTGCATAATAATGATGTGTAAAACCTATGAATATTTAAATTAATTAAATGTGTTCGAATTTATTTGAGTTCTTTTTATGAGAATGACTTCTCTCTTGCCATTGAATTTGGTTCATATGCCAATGCAGTTGTCGACGATGATGCTTGTGGTATCAGAGGAAGTGATAATGATGTTAGTGTTTTTATTAGAGAACATGATCATCTTAATTGTTATGGTGATACTATTATTGAGGTACATTTTAGATGTATATTTTTTTCAAGGATTATGAATTGAATTTTATCATATAGTTTTGTACTATTCAGATGATATAGGGATTAGAAATTTATATTCTTTACCATAGAAATATTTTAAATTGTTATGATTTATATTTTAGTTTTTTAGTTTTTTATACTTTATTATTGTTTTTTATATAAGGCTAAATTTTTTGAATTCAATTGGATTAATGATGGATGGGTAGGGCTTTAAGGGGATATGTTATATTTATAAATTATATTATTGGTATTGATTTATGTGTTTTAATTCTTGGTATATGTGATGTATTATCTTTGATTTATGTTTATATTGTATTCTAGTTTTTTAATCCATTGTAAACTAGTGGAATTTTTGATTCCTACTAGCCGGTAGGTGTTCTATTGTATTACATCAATCAAGATATCGGAATATTCAAATGAAAACAAATTCATTACCATCTAATGAGGTGATGGAGGGGTCATCTAAATTTCCCTAGTGAACTATACCATATGTCACTACATTGGTGCTTCACTTTCTTTCCTTTCTTAAGTGTTAACTGGTTTTTTCTAGAATTGATATGATTTAATTAATGTGTATTGTCTTTTTTGTATGTACATAAAGAGATAAATCTGGTTCAGTGAAATTTAAAAGTATAATGATTAATTTTTCACCTAATAATAGTATAATATTCATACATAATAGGGGATTAGTTATTTTTTTTAATTATATAGAAACATAATTCATATTTTTTCCAATTAGAAAAACATTAAAAAATTTAGTTAGGGTATTATGTAGATTATATTATGTGATTAAACTGTTTTTACATTTCATGTTTCTTACACGGATTATGTGTCATGATTATTTTATCTCTTGCTTTTGATTTTTGTGTTTATAAGCATCCATTTTTTTTCTCTCATGAATATTTCATGTATTTTATGGACATATGATAAATTATGATCAGGGTTGTGATGGTTCTGGTAATAATAATATTGGGGCACATTTGTGACATAAATTATATTTTTTTATACATAATATTTTATAATATATTGTTTTATTATTGTGATATTGATAATGAAATTTTATAATTTTCATCATCGAGATAGTTTTTATTTTGGGGATCTATATTGTTTTTTTGTTACGTTTTTTTATATAGGGAAACATTTTTTGTATTATAAAAATTTTGTTTTATTTCTCTAGCGTAAGCATGAATTGGGTGTTTTCTATATTTGATAAAGGTAAAGGAACTATTAGTTGTTGGTTCTATTGATGTTGTTAAATTAATGGACACAATTTCTATAGTCAGACTTTTTTAGAATATGGTAACCTTATTAATTTTAAATATTTTATTAGATTATTCATCATTGGTTCACTTAATTTCTTGTAGTCAAAATAAGGTTCAATGTCATAACGGGTGGGATGAGTTAAATGAGTTGTTTTTTTGGGTATTTCGACTTCTTTTTCATTATGGGATTAATCTATTCTATTGATGAACACATAATAAAAGTAGATATTACCAAATTGGGTTCTATTTTTTGGTGTTTTGTAAAATAATCAGTTGGTTTCAATATTATTTTTATGGTATTTTATTTTAATAAGTGGGTTCAAAAATGGTTCATTAACTAGAAAAAACCAAACACACAAACTGAAAGAGGTTGGTATATGAATAACATAATGGTAATGACATTATATGTATGCATAAAATTTTTATATAGGAAACATGACTTAGGATAGTCAATCTGGAAATTTTTAGGATATCTTCCAAAATTATCCTTTAATTGAACTACAAACATTATAAAAACTTGGATTAATTTAGAAGTTGTTTTCATGTAATGTAATAACTCCAATTTTAAATCATGATCAAACATTAATCTAAACTGTACATGTTTCTAGTTATCATGTTGGTTTTGGTTATACTGATATTAAGGTACCTTTATGAATTAACTTATATTTAGTTTATCTACATTGAATTTTATCATATGGTTTTTTTATTTTGACTATATTGATATTGACATTATATATTGTTTTTTTGGATTATAATGAATATATGGGGTTTAATTAGGGTATTAAATTATTTCTAAAAGTAACACTCACCAATGGAATTATTCCAAGATTAATAGAAGAATTTAAATCCATCATAACTAATATGAAGTGTTGATGTTTTCCAAGATGGAATAAAGAATTATCATATTTCTCCCTAATCAGGATAATACAATTTACATGAATCGAAAACATTTCATGCACCAAAAAATCATTAAGAACTTCTTCTTCAATTAAATTCAGAACATCCCAACTTTTCCTCCTTATTTACAACCACCAGATAAATATTGATTTCTCTACTACAGTCATTCAAATTCTTCATTGCATCCACAAGTGTTATTGTATTATATTTATGATCAAAAGGTGATTATACACTAACATGGGTGTTTCATTAATACATTAAATTCATCCTTTATAGAAATTATAGAACCAATAGTGGGAATACCTCGTTGATTTCTTCAAATCATATTTTACTGCAATTTATGGGAATCCCATGTTCATTATTTCTCTATATATATTTTTAATAATCATTTATCATCCTATTTAAAAATATGGAATCTCTCATATAATAATATAATAACCATGATTCACTGTATATATATATATCATAAATCAACCTCTGTTACACGGAGAAAATTATTCCTACACCCCCTTTGATTATGACTCAAAATTACTTATTTTAATATAGGGATTTAATCTTGGAAGATAGAAAATTGATACCTATTAACCAGATAAATTGACTACTCCCTGAAGTGGCCACTACCACTATAGTGTTTTCCATATATATTTGATATAGTTATAATTTATTTTAAACTGATTCTCAAATCACATAGCATTCCACATCCCCAATTGGAAAACTCACATATTTATGGATTGGTTATTTATCCCAAGAAACTGAAACATCATAACCACTATAGACAGAGAATTATTTAGAGTTCGAGAAATCAGAAATCAACAAGCATTTGATCCATCATCCTAGTTTTGATTACATTTTGATCTTATATCATCAAATCCCTTCTTATTGTATTCATCATCTATTTCTTATTTAGTATCATATAATAACATTGGATGGAAAATTAAATTACATAAAAGGATATTCATAACATATTTTATAGATCAGTATTTACCATGACCATAAAGGACTATATGGGTGAAATCGATAACTCCATCAAAACCACATATTTTTTCTTAAAAAAGTCATTCATAGGAGATTTTCTTCCAAAAAAATTTGCATATCCATAACCAAATATTATATTTTATCAGATTTCATTTCTAAACACCAATATCAACTTTTCTATATCAAATTCATATTTTGATCTGAAATAATCCATATATCATAAACCATAGGGAAAGGGAACTCCATAATATTACTTTAGAAAATCATCCATGAATACCTACCTATATGATAAGTACCTATTGTGATCCTTTCAATTTCTAATTAGGATTATTAACTTCTATTATGGAATCTACCACCTATTTCAGTCCATTAATTTTTCCATATTAATTATTTAATAAACTAAAATAATTACATTTTGGATATTATCATATGGTCAATTTCCCAAAATATAATATATTTTAAAAAATGATTTAACTTTTATTATATTATTTAATCAATACCATAGACCTCAACCATGGAATCCAAATTTTACATTTATATACTCCTCATTCTTAATTGGTATTCTTCTATTGAAAAAATATTACATGTTTTGAAACCACTATAGCATAGTTCACTATTTCATGTGATGGTCTTAAAATTCATCCTTATTACATAGAAATATTAAAAAAAACACATAATAACTACAAATCAATTATATATATAAGAATTTTCCATTTTAACTTCAAAAAAGAATAAATAATTGTTTAGATAAAATAGTATAACATGGTACTTATCTAGGTGCATAACTACCTCAAATGCAGTTATGTTACTCTAAAGCTTCTCTAGATATTCTCATGACCTAATAATATTCTTATAAAAAAATAAAATATACCTTTCACAAAAAAATAAAAAAATTCCTTATGATCACATTGGGTAATAATCTCCCTCTTTGGGTTTTATTACAACAAATTCAATAGAGAATCAATAGATTTACACCTGAAAGCATAAAAATATTCTACACTACTGTTTGAATTTTTTGGCTATGATAGAATATAAAACCCAGTTATAATCTCCCTAGAATAAAATGAGATATATCATTTATTCTAAAAGTATTATCATGTCATGTAAGAAATATATTATGAAATAATGGGCAAATATTGATCAAAACTACACCTATTTCTATATCAAGTGTTGAGATCAATAGATTTTGTGAAATATCGGGCCAATGAGATGTTGTGAGTTGTGTTTTTTATATTATTTCATATGGATTTGGGACCTTATTACCTTTCGTTAAATGATTTGGCCTTCTTTCACTACTCATTTCAGTTTTTCTTGGGGTGTTTTTATTTTCATTATATGATGTTTGGTCTCTATTTAAATGTCCAATTTGAGTTTTTGTGGTGGTATCAGTTAAATCATGGATGTTCAATGCACATTGAATAATTATTATTGATATTATTTATTTGATAATGTTTTTTCATTACAATTTAGGTTGGATATATGGCATGTTGTGAGATGAAAAATGAGATATGTGAAACTCTATTTAGTTGTGGGAGGTAGTGGTGTTTCACAAATGATATAAAGTAGTTTCCTCTAGATGATTGATAAATTTAAACAATGAAATTCTTGAATAGGAACTAAATAATATTTATCATTTCATGAGTGTAATGTGTATTACAAAACATATCTTAGATGCTCAGGACCACTACGATGAGTAATGTCAGTGTCCTATGTGATATTAATCATGGAAATAAATCTATTGTATGGTATATCATTACATAATAAAAGAAAATTTTACTATTTATTAGAGTGATATAGGTGGTTTTCAAGGTTTTTATTGTCAAGAACCATCCTCGGGGCTCGTGTCGTGACTACCCCAAGACCGCCTTCCATAGGTCAGGGATTGGTGACTAGCACCAAAGGCATAAATCCTGATAAAAATGGAAGGCATTGACTTTATAAAAGGAAAAACAGACAACCGAGTACACCACAAGAGAAATCACTAAGTAATACTGAATACAAAAGTAAGTGCTGAAAGGAAAAATGTCGGAAATACAAGCCCAAAAGAAAGTACAGTAAAACTGAAATTCTAGTACAACTACAGTAAAGTAAAACAACAACCATTGAGTCGTTCTCTGGGAATCCACCCTAATGGGTGCATACAGATTCCATCCTCAACACCTCAGATCCGTCCATCCTCTCCATGTACGTCTCTCCAATTGGTCCACCTCCGGGTACCATCCAACTCCACAAGCCTCCACCTCGATCAGTTCTTCCCGTCTTCTGCATCCAACATAACATAGGGCGAGTATAGCCCCTACTGGGTGAGTATACAATACTCAGTAGGGACCCCAAGACCCCCAAAGGTCGCCTAAAATCCATGAAGGATAAACCACTGAATAAAGATACAATCACACAGTATCAACAAACTCTACATAGGTATATGCCCATACATATACCTAAGAAATCAATCATAGTTCAGCTCCAACTCTCGAGCCCAAGTAGAACCTAGTCCACACTAGAAGTCAAGTCAATAACATCGATGATCATGATTGAAAGTCAAGAATCAGCTCACACAGGTATACATATTTCATATAGCCATAGTGATGATCAGATATTGTCACTGATTCAACTAAGTTGTCAGAAACACATAGAATACTAGACCAGCTAAGCTATCGGGCCCACGTAGGATACTATACTAGCTACTCTGTCGAACCCATGAAGGATTCTAGTACAGTTGTCTTCACTGCCGAACCCATGCAGGATTCTAGTATAGTTTTCATCGGTGACGAACCCACAAAGGATTCGAGTACAATTGTCGTCGCTGCCGAACCCACGGAGGATTCCAGTACAGTTGTCCTCGCTGCCGAACCGACGAAGGATTCTAGTACACTTGTCATCACAGCCGAACCCATGGAGTATTCTAGTACAGTTGTCGTTTCAATCACATCCAGCTCTAGGGTTCCCGCATAGAGTATACTTGATTCCGGGAGGGTCCACTCCCCAAGACAAGGGGTCGATACATCAACTTTCAAGAAGTCTAGAGTTGATGTATCCCAAAGTTTCATCTTGCCAAACGGAACACTACACGATTGACGGCTCGTCAATCGGACGCCAGGTCTGAGAGATATTATATTTTCTATTCCAGGGGCCTGGTTGGAATTATGCTCATTTCAAACCTGGCCATTTTCCAAAGTAATCCAAAACACACTTAGAGTATCACAAAAGGACAGTCTCATCTCGAGGATCCCAGTTCCACAGACGACTCGTCGATCGGATGCGCGATCTTAAATTTATTCATGTCAAAGTGAAACGGTCACAACCCGTCAAGCCCAGTGGGCCGGCGGGTCCGACCCGACATGGGGTTGGCCCAGCTCGGTGGAGCATGACCCACCCCGATGGAGCGCGGCCCGGCCTAGCGGGGCAGGGCCCGGCCTCGGCCCGGCTGACAGAGCGGTGCAGGGGGGTGCTAGCATGGCATGGCCTAACACACGCCTGGCCGTGGCTCGACACAGCTGGCCGAGCGGTGTTGGGGGGGGGGATTACCGAACCGGCGGCACCGCCCTCCTATCCGGTCAGCTGAAGACAGATAGTCTTCTCGGTGCGAGGGGCCCATACAGGCAGTCCGCTGTCCTCCCGCGCGGCACATGCGGGTGCCACAACCTCCTCAAAATATGCCGGCTGATGAGCCGGCCAGTTCTCCTGCTGATGCGTCACATGGTGCGCAGGATGCGGTTTTCCGCAGCGTGGCACCATGGGGTACCGCGGTTTCTCCGGCCCAGCTGGCTATGGCCGGTAGGTTCTTCTTCGGCCGAGCAGCCCCCAGTTGCGGGCTACGGTTCTTCCGCACGTGGCCGGCATATGGCCGCCGCCTTCGCTCATCGCAGCCTCCATTCACCTCTTCCAAAATATTCAAGAAACATCATAGGGTCGTCAGGCCGTGTGCATTTGGCCAGCACCCCCTGTGCTAGGCGATACCAATTGGCTTAAGATAATATAGGCATTCACCAAGTATGAGATATAATTTCATTCACATAAAATTATATCAAAACCCCTACCTCGATAATTGATGTCACACGTCATCGAGCCGCGGAAGATGAGCATCACGGTAGAACAGTGTCGTCCAATCAGCATTAGAGGAAGAGTCGTTGTCATAGGCGACGCTTCTCTGGAGTGGTATCTTCTCCCTTGATGCGAAGGAAGAAAAAAGTATGAGATTTCATGGAGTGTTCTTCACCGAGTGAGTATGACTTTTTTCGTGGAACAATGAGGCTCTCCTCTAATTCTCAAAGGTTTCCCCACCAAAATATTTTCCAAGGAAAATATTATATTAGGCCTATCAATTTTAATAGAATTTCCATGCAATTCAAATTGATTCAAATTTGAGGTTTAGATTAATTAATGATGTTATTAATTGGATGTGGTGGCATAATTAATGAAAGGGAGTTGGAGAGTTTATAATTCAAAAGAGAGGATCTCTCAAATTAAAAGAAGTGGAGTTAATGGGGGTTTAAGGGAAGTTGAATGATTAGGGGATTGTGTGGGCCCCACCTCACATTATACTCTCATGGGAGGTTGTGTGGGTGTCGGCCCCACCTCTAACATCCCCTTGTAGGAAATAACCACCAATGATAAATAAAATTGTGTACGGCAATTTTATTTAATTTTTTTTAATCCCCAAAAATTAATTTCTCCACACGAGAAAACAAAACTGCAGAAAAGGTTCCCTAAAGAGAATCTAGGCGTTGTGAGTTCATCAGTGCCCTACAGATTTCAATTATGAGCCCCGGTTCAAAAGATAGAAAAACATGCCTATACGTTTATTGAACGTACCCGAACAAAACTAAAAAAATTGATTATGGGCACACCAGGACTCGGAATCCGGTGCCGTCAAAAACCGTAGACTCATAAAATTAATAAGTATTTAGGAAAAAGAATTCCATGAAATTTACATTCTTTAAAATACCCCCACCTTAGGGATTTACGTCCCTGTAAAGATACAAAACACGCTAGGGAAACAAATGAGCGCACTGAGCACGCATCTGAGCCTCCCGCTCCATTGTGCTCTCCATGAGATTCCCATGCTACCAGTGAATGTGCACCAGAGGAATCGACCATCCACGTAGGACTTGCTCCTGTCGATCCTCGATCTCCACTGAGACCTCCGTGAATGTCTCCCCTTCATTGATGTCCAGCTCCCTGTGGTTGATGATGTGGGATAGGTCATGCACGTATCTTCTCATCTGAGATATGTGGAAGATGTCATGAACCTGGTGAAATTGAGGTTGAAGGGCCAGGTGGTAAGCCACCTCGCATAATTTTCTAAGAACCTAGAAAGGTCTAATGAAACATGGATATAACATTCCACCCCGACCTAATCTCCATAGACCACATCGAGATGAGACCAATAGAAAAACATGGTGGCCATCCTCGAACACTAGTGGTCTCCGTCTCTTATCAGCATATGACTTATGTCTGCTCTGTGCAGTCTTCATCCAATCCTGGATGACCTGCACCTTCTATGTCATAGCCTAAACCATCTCTGGTCTTACAAATACTGACTCCCATGGGTCATTCCAGCACAGAGGTGACCTGCAAGGTTGGACAAACAATGCCTCGTAATTGGAAATCCCGATGGTGGAGTGGTAGTTGTTGTTGTACGTAAATTCAACCATGGGTAGGTGATCCTCCCAGCTGCGACCAAAGTCAAGGACACCTGCACGGATCATGTACTCGAGAGACAGAATGGTCCTCTTAATCTGACCTTCCGTATGAGGATGGAAGGTGGTGCTCCTGCGAAGCTGTGTTCTAAAAGCCTCTTGTAACCCCTTCCAAAATTGGTATGTGAAACAAGCATCTCAATCGGAGATGAAAGTCGATGGCACTCCCTGAAGCTGTATGATCTCCTGAATGTAGAGGCCTCCCAATCTCTCTACTGAGCCCTGCTCTCTGATCGATAGGATTTGGGCTGACATGGTGAGTTAGTCTATGATCACCTAGATAGAGTCATGTTCTCTAGATGTACGTTTAAGCCATGTCACGGAATCCATGGATATCCTTACCCACTTCCACTCTAGGACCTCCAAGGGTTGTACCAATCCTGCTGGTACCTGGTGCCCCACCTTCACTTGGCGACATGTGAGGAATCATGAAACAAACTCTACTACAACCTTCTTCATACCCAGCCACATGTGTTTTCGTCTAAGGTACTGATAAAAACATCGCCACTCCTGGATGTACCGATAGAGGGGAAGTGTGGAACTCACTCATCACCTCCTCCTGTAGTAAAACAGGTACCATGTTACATCCCCTGAAGAGGATGACGTGCTCCCCTAATTTAGAAAATCCATCAGGTGCCTACATTGAAGATATCTGAGCACGTCGCATCTCACAGTCAATGTCCCCATGATGTGCCTCTCTTACTCACTGAAGGAGTGGAGGGGTGACTATGAGAGACTATTGAAAATCTAATCCATCTCTATCCATAAAGGATATCTACAACGTGGACACCTGCTCTATCGCCTCTCCTAGTAGCTGAATGCCTGATCTCCTACTGAGATCATCAGCTAAAATGTTTCCCTTCCCAGGAGTATAAACTATCTCAAAGTCATAGTATTGGAGGATCTCGAGCCAACATTGTTGTCTCAGGTTCAAGTGATTCTGCAAGAAGATGTACCTGAGACTTTGGTTGTCATAGTAGACTGTAAAGCGCTCACCCATCAGATAGTGCCGCAATATCTTCAAAGCGAAGACCACTACTGCTAACTCCAGGTCAAGGGTAGCGTAGTTCTGCTTGTGTTGTCTCAGCTGCAGGGAACCATACGCTATCACTACCCACACCTGTATTAGGAAACACCTGAGTCTTGTCCCTGATGCGTCACAGTAAAATATGTTCCATACTCCCTCCTCTGGTAACCTCAAGATAGGTGCACCGGTCAACCTCTGTCTCTACATCTAGAAGCTCTAGTGGAATCTATCTGACCACACTAATGGTTTACCCTTCTTCATTAAAGTTTAAAGCGGTGATGAAACTCTGGAGAAGTATGGCTCAAATCTCCGATAACACCAAGACAGACACAGAAAACTCCACACCTCTGTTACACTTCTAGGTGGCTCCCAAGCAAGCACTGCCTTGATCTTAGCTGGGTCCGCTGCTACCCCAGCCTCTGAGATGACATGTCCCAATATGTTAACCACTCAAATCTAGAAGTGTAACTTCAATAGATTACTATAAAGCTAGTGCTCTCGTAGTGTATCCCATAAAACCCACAAGTGGTAGGAGTGCTCCTCCTTAGTAGTCAAGTAAATCAATATGTCGTCTATGAAAACTATGAAAAATCGATCGAGGTAGGTCTGGAAGATCCTGTTCATGAGACTCACGAACACTGTTGGAGTGTTGGTTATGGAAAAAGGCATAACCAAGAACACATAGTGGCCATACCGACACCTGAAGGCTATCTTAGGCACATTTTCATCTCGAACTCTAAGCTGGTGATAGCCTAACCTGAGGCCTATCTTCAAGAACCATCATTCTCCCCTGAGCCGATCAAAGAGTTTGTCAGTCCTTGGGAGTGGGTACTTGTTCTTCACGGTCACTTGATTCAGGCGATAGTAGTTGTCACATAGTTGAAAGCTCCCATTTTCCTTCGAGGCGAAAACAATTGGAGAAGCCCATGGTGAAACACTGGGTCAGATAAATCCCTTTCCATGTAAGTCCTCCAGCTGTACCCGCAAATCACGAAGCTCAGTGGGAGCCATCCGATATGGTAGAGTAGATATCGGTGCTATCATGCAGTAAAGGTCTATGTAGAAGTCTACTTCTCTGTGAAGAGGTAGTCCTGGAATGTATTCAAGAAAAATGTCTACATAATGATCCACCAAAACAGGAAAACTCAGACTCCACACATCAACCGCTCTATGAATGAGACTAGCCAACTGATGTGTGATGGGTTTCCCTCTTCTCCGTGTAAGTCCATCCAATGTTGCAAAAGCTCCCTTCTCACCGGTGAAGGTGAACATGGTCCCATCCATGTGGACACACCGCAGTTTGTGCCTAATTCAGTCGATCTGAGCATGGACTGTAGACAACCAGTCCATACCCAAGATGACATCACAGGGCCTCGACGATGCTACAAGAAGATCCCAGCTGATGCTCTCACCTCCTAGAGTAAGCTCACACTACCGACATCAGTGCTTAATCGTTGAGTCTTCTCCTGTAAGTGTCTCTAGCTATAAGGATCAAGCCAAAGGCTCCGTAGGAATATCTGAGCTCCAAACAAGGCTAGCGCAATAAAAGAATGACTCGAACATGTGTCTATAAGTACTGTAGTAAGGGTGGAGTAGACATAGATAGTACCTCAAATCATCTCAGGTGCGCCTTGGTCGTAAGACTCGACTGCCTGAAGCTAATCCTGCCTCTGCTCATCAGCTCCCTATGGTCGGGCTGGAAATCCTAGAGGTGGTGGTTCTAGAGCCTCGAAACGTCTTCCACCACCCAATGCTCGGATAACTCCTCTGTCTCATCTGTCTGCTCCTGACGGACCACCATGGTCAATCCTATGCCTCTACCTAGGAGGTCCCTCTACTATCTTTTGCTCGTCTGCATGGAGTGTTGGGCAGTCACGAGCCATGTGGCCCTGCCCACCGCATGCATAGCACTGCCTACTACTAATATAACTGGATCTATTTCTTGTGCCTCGCACAATCGAACATGTATCCTGGGGTCGCCCACCAGATGGCCTGGTCCGATTGGACCTCTCCGTCAACTATCTACTGCTAGCTATAGAAGTCTCTGCTATGTGTCATCCTGCGGTGGGTCTTGTAGCTGATGTCGTCTTAGCAATAAATCTCTACCCACGAAGGGCTCGCTCTAGTACTCATGCATGCATCATAATACTGAGGGAGATCATTGAAGCCCTAATCTCATGTATGAGTCCCTTCTCAATGGTCTGGGCCCTGATGAATGGGTCTCGTACCATGTTCGTGGAGTAGCGTGAGAGTTCAGTGAACCTCATTGAGTATTGAGCTACTATCATGTTGCCCTGCCATAGATGTAGTAACTTTTGAATGAACACCAAATGAAGGGTGGCTGGAACAATCTCGGAGAGGAAGAGACTCTCTAAGTCTGTCCAAAGTAAAGATTCCCAATCATGCCCCTAGAGAATAAGGCTCCACCGTCTACCTAATACTGTGTGTAGGAGACTCGCAGCAAGGATCACCATAATGTCGGCTATTGTCCCTACCAATCTGAAAACTCTGACGACAGCCTCTAGCCAGTCTTTAGTTGTATGTGGGTCCATCTCTCTGCCAAACCTGGGCGGCCTATATAGCTGAAAATCATGCAATTCACTCAGGCATCATGCAATCTCTACTGATGGATCTGGTGGAATCGGTGGCCCAACGGGTAGTGGTACCATTGGCGCCTCCAATGTGATGGGGCCCTGGACCAAGGCCTTCTCTCTCGGTGGGCTACCATCTCACACGTAACACAGAACCCTAGCTAGCTGCCTTCATGGTGCTATCCTGAAAATATATAGGTGTTCCACTCTCAAAGAGTATACCTGGTGAGCTGACACAAAGTAATCACAAATAAAAAAAATTAAGACATACATGAAATTAGTGTTTTGGTGCACTGAGTTGGAAATCTGAGTTCAGGGTCCTGGTGTATGGATACGTCAGCAGTCGCACCACCAAATAACTCTCTGGACTGAAAACCACACATAATACTCTTAAAAATATTGGTTTAGAGAAAATATTGATCATATTCCTATGTTCTTCTGTAGAACCGACTCCTCAGATACCGATTTTTCACGACCTGTCATCGGGGCTCGTGCCGTGACTACCCCAAGCCTGCATTCCATAGGCCAGAGGCTGGCGACTGGAACCAAAGGTGTAAATACCGATAAAAAGGGAAGGCATTGCCTTTATCAAAGGAAACAAACACAATAGAGTTTTCAATAAAAGAAAGCACTAAGTAATACTGAATACAAATGTAAGTGCTGAAAAGAATGGGGCCGGAAATACAAGCCCAACAGTTAGTAAAGTACAACTGAAAAGCTAGTAGAAGTGCAGTAAAGTAAAACAAAAACCACTGATTCATAATCTTGGAATACCACCTGAAGGGTGGGTACATATGGCTTTCTCAGCACCTTAGATCCGGCTTTCTGCTACGTGTACGTATCACAAAGTGGTCCCCCTCTAGGTACCGTCCAGCTCTACAGGCCTCCACCTCGATCAGTGCTCTCTGTCGTCTGCATCCAAAATAATGTAGTGCAGGCATAGCCCGTGTAAGGGTGAGTATATGATACTCAGTAGGGAACCTTAGACCCCTGAAGGTCTCCCAAAATCATCAAAGGATAAACCACAGAAAAAAGATGCAATCATGAATTATCAACCTACTCTACTAAGGTATATTCCCATACATATACCTAAGTTATCAATCACAATTAGACTCCAACTCTCGAGGCCAAGCACAAACCAGTCCACAGAGGAATGAAAGTAAATAAAATCAATGATCATGATTTAATATCAAGACTCATCTCACATAGGTATACATCATTTGTATAGCAATAGAGATGATTAGATGTACTCACAGATTCATCTAAGCTGTTGTACCCACGTAGGATACTAGACTAGCTAAGCTATCGGACCCACGTAGGATACTAGGCTAGCTACTCTATCAAACCCACGAAGGATTCTAGTACAAATTCCATCACTGTCGAACCCACGGACGATTCCAATACAGTTGTCATCGCTGCTGAACACATAGAGGATTCGAGTAGAGTTTTTGTCGTAGCCGAACCCATGGAGGATTCCAGTATTTTTGTCATCTTTACTGATCCCAAGGAGGATTCTAGTACAATTTTTGTCACTGTGAAACCCACGGAAGATTATAGAACATTTGTCATTGCATTCACATCTAGCTCTAGGGTTCACGCACACATCATGCTCGATTCCAGGAGGGTCCGCTCCTCGAGCCAAGGATTCGATACATCAACTATCGCAAAGTCCAGATTTGATGTATCCTGAAGTTCCATCATGTCAAAAGGAACCCAACGTGCATGACGATGTGCCAATTAGACGCCCGGTCTGAGATATATTGGCTTTTCCATTCTAGGGGCCTCGATGGAATTACACTCATTTCACACCCAAAATTTTTTCATTAGTCATCCAAAACTCACTTAAAGTTTCGCAAAAGGACCGTATCGTCTCGAGGATCCCAGTGCTATAGACAGTGTGGCGATCGGACGCACAGTCTTAATTTTATTCATGTTAAAGTGAAATAGGCCCGGCCCGTCAAGCCTAGTGCGTTGGCGGGGCGGCCCGATCTAGTTCGACGGGTCCAAACTAGCAGGGGTTTAGCCCTGCCTAGTGGGGGGCGGCCTAGCCTGAAGTGGCGCGGTCTGGCATGGCACGGCCCGGCCCGCGTCTGGCCGTGGCTCGACCCGACTGGCCGAGCAGTGCAGGGGGGGGGGGGGGGCGCCCCGGTTTCCAGAACCGACAGCGTCGAGCGGCACCTCCCTCCTATCCGGATGGCTGAAGCCGTCCAGTCTTCCGGGCATGAGCAGCCCGCACGGGCAGGCTGTTGTCCTCCTGCGCGGCACTTGTGGGTGGTGCGACCTCTTCCAACCCGGCCGGCTGATGAGCCGGCCGGTTCGCCCACCGAAGCGGCCTGCGGAGTGTGGGCCATGGTCCTCCACAGTACGGCGCCATGGGGTGTCACGTTTCCTCCATCCCGACTGGTTCTTCTTCTACTGAGGCGCCCATGGTTGCGGGCCGTAGTTCTTCCACCCATGGCCGGTGCAAGACCACCACCTTCGCTCATCACCACCTCCGTTCACAACAGCCAAAATATTCATGAAACATCGGAGGGTGGTCGGACCGTGTGCGTTCAGCCCGCGCCCTCCGCGTTAGGTGATATCAATTGGCTGAAGATAATACAATCATTAACCAAGGACAGAATATACATTTATTCACATAAAATTATATCAAACCCCTACCTTGATAATTTACGTCACTCGTCGTAGAGCCGCGGAACTCGAACGTCGCGGTAGAACGGTGTTTTCCCGTCAACGTTGGAGGAAGAGTCGTTGTCGTACACGACGCTTCTCGGGAGAGGTATCATCTACTTTGACACGGAGGAAGAAGAAGGTAGGAGAAGTCATGGATCATTCTTCTCCAATATATTATGACATTCTTCCTGGAAGAATGAGTCTCTCCTATAATTCACCAACGTTTTCCCCCACCAAAATATTTTCCAAGGAAAATATTATATTAGGCCTCTCAATTTTAATATAATTTCCATGCAATTCAAATTGATTCAATTGAGAGGTACCCGTTAATTAAGGATGTTATTAATTGGATGTGGTGTCATAATTAATGAAAGGAAGTTGGAGAGTTTAAAATTCAAAAGAGATGAGTTGTCAAATTAAATGAAGGGGAGTTAATGGGGGTCCAAGGGAAGTTGAAAGATTAGGGGATCGTGTGGGCCCCACATCACATTATCATCTCATGGGAGGTTATGTGGGTGTGGGACCCACCTATAACTTCCCCTTGTAGGAAATAACCACCAAAGATAAATAAATTTGTGTAAAACAATTTTATTTAAATTTTTTTAAATCCCCAAATATTAATTTCTCCACCCGAGCAAATGAAACTGCGGTAAAGGTTCCCTAAAGAGAATATCGGCGCTGCGAGTTCATTGGTGCCCTCATATTTCAATTCCTAGCATGAGTTCAAAATATAGAAAAACCTACACCTAATTTTACTAAACGTACCTGAACAAAACTTCAAAAATTGATTCCAGGCACACCATGACTCGTAATTAGGTGCGGTCAGAAACCACAGACTCGTAAAATTATAAAATATATAAGAAAAAATTTTCCTTGAATTTTTCGGTCATTAAATTTAAATATTTTATATTTTAAATGAATATATACCTTGAAATTATGTTTTGTTTGATAGATTATTAAAAATAATATTTGTTAAGGATGGATCCAAATTATGAGTTCTATGGGGTATCCAGTTGTTTGACCAAATATTATTTTAACCATTATTTTAATACATAAAATCACTTTTGTGATAGGTTATGTATTTCATAAAGGTATAGGGAAAAATTATTGATGTCTTATGACTCGACTTTGTATTTGGAAGATTATTATCTTTTTTATTGCTATTGTGTTTTACGTTTTTAATGGGTATGAGTTTTTGTTTGTAGTTGGGGATGTGTATTATTTTGTTGGATGGTGGAAGAGATGATGTATATGAGTGGATATATTTTCTTACCTCCTCCTTCTAAGATCGTTGGAGGTAATGTCATGTTGTGGAATGATGAAGATGTTTTATGGTATGCATTAGTGGAAATGAACTATGAATCTATGAAGTAGTGTCAATTTTGGAGGATAGGACCTAAAGAACTCGACGAAGATGATGTTAGAACCTATGAATATCCATATTATTAGAGAAAATCGAGACCAATACCATCATGTTGATAATTATTGAATTCATTAACATATATGTAATTTCTATTTGACAAATTTTGATATTTATTGATTTTATTTTTCAGGTATGTACTTGTTGTTTATGGATTATTAAACCCATTCTAGGAACACATATTTTTATTTCTGTATATTTACTCATTCAATGTAGGAACATGATTTCACTTCATGAAATTATATTAGTGAGTATTTTTTAGGAAACTAGGGTGGTGAGAGTTTAATTTGTGTTATCTTCTTGATATTGTAATGGTCATAATCTGTGGGAGTAGAAAAATATCCATGGTTTTAACTATGGTATTAGACATATTACCATGGTTTCAAACCATGGATATATGTCTATGTCAAGGAAGTTATGCCCACCATTTCTAACTATTTATATATGTTTACTTCCACGATGTAAACTGTGGCTATATGGATTTATTAATGGTTTAAAGCCATGTATATAGATATATAGCCAATACTTTTAGATGTGGCTATTAATGGAGTTGGAAGAAGTTATAACCATAGTTTCGAACTGTGGTTGTTGGATAATAGGAACAATTCAATTTTTTGGATATAGTCGTGGCCTTATTTCTATTCTAAAACGATCCACTATTCAAAAAAATCAATAGCTATTACATGTATATATTTTTTGACTTATATCTATGACAATAATCCTTAGCTATTTCCTGAATTTCTAGTAGTTGATTAGTGTAATTAATTTCATTGGATTTTGATTTGATACAATTTAAGAGATAATAAATTTCAAAATTACTATTATTGACACTTTAAAGATATTCTTAGTTTTCCTATTTTTCTATTATGGGATGGTAAATATTTAAATGGATTTCTTATAACAACTCTCTAAAATAGATGACATGTGGTTTTTTCCTTGAGGTTCCAAAAGGTAAGTGTAGGGGAGTGGATAAAACACATTTTTAATAAATATTTTATTTATATTAAATAATATATATTTCTCAATTATTGTTAAATATAGTTATTTATTGAATATTTGGGATTAGATAATTCATTTACAAATTTGATAAAAATTTTAGTTTTTCCACTTCAAATTGATATATTTAATTTTAATCATAATTTTTTTTATTTAAAATACTTTTACATTAAATTCTGTAATATTATTATGAAATTAATTTTACCCAACATTTACTGAGGTCTTAAATTTTTTCATAATGCATTTTATTGGAGAAAAATTACAATGAACTCCAAGGTAGACTGAACTCACCAAATTGGACACAACTTCACCATTTCAGCAATATCATCTATATTCATGATTATATTGGGATTTAATATTTACAAAACCTAGAGGAAAAAATAATTCCTCAATAATACATCTACTATAAATGACTCTTCACTATTTCTGGAGGTTATAATATCTATTGGCATAAGATTAAAATATTTTATTTAATTTCCCAATTACACTTGTAATGTATTGAATCCCATAACAACCTTTCACTCTATAAGTTCATATTATTGTCATTTTTCGGGGTTGTAAAGTCCTTATAATATTTGGAGTAGAATAGAAATGTTGAAGTTCAATTTTAATATACCATTTTATGGGGAAGCACTTAGGTTTATATCTCTTTAAAATTTTTCTTCTTTTTAATCTTTTTTATTGTAACATTTTTGTTCATTAAATTTAAAATCCCTTTCTATTCCAATTCATATATTATTGTATATTTAATTCATAATTAAATTACTTATTTTAACTAGAAAATATGAGTGAAAATGTGATTGGGTTCTGCCTATTCCATCGCATTTCCCATGAAAAATGTTTCTACGAGTACAAGACCACCAATAGAAGAGTAGTTTTTATTTGTAATCAGTATAATTAAAACCTTAATATAATATATTTTTTTAATTAAAGAGCTACTCCAATTAATATAATTTGGCAAATGATTTTACTTTTGTATTTAATATAAATTAAGAATGCATTAATATAACAAGACAAATACATATGTGGTCGATTTATTTTTGAATCATGAGAGAATGATATTTATCAGTAGACCAAAATAACATATGATATATTTTTGGAGTACTAATATAATCCCAACACTAAATTAATAGACACGTATAAAACAGATTTGTGCCACAATTCATCACTGAACATAATGTTGCCATAGAATGATAATCAATGCATAGTACTATAATTCCATGTTCAAAAGATGGCCTAGAGAATAATTAATTTCATCTTTTTGGTTGAGATAAATTATAATAGATTTCACGGATAAAAAATTCACGGAGCATCATTATTTGATTTTTATTTTGGAAAAAGTTGATTAAAAATCACATTAATGGATAGATTTATTATGATTATGGCCTCTAAAAATATTTTCTTGAAAAATATTATCATTGTGTTTTATCAATAAATCTAGAAAAATAAATATTCTTTGAAAATAAATCTTCATGATTTATAAATTTTCAATAACCCAAATAATTTAATTAGTGTAATTATTTTTTATATTTTATTTTATAAATATTTTTAATATGTTTTTAGGTAAAACCTATAAGGCATTGTACGACATGTAAATACCAGAAATCCACAAAACATTTTATTGAAGCAATAAAATAAATTTTCATTAATATATAATTATTTTCATTATATTTTATAATAAAGGATTACTATTTTCAACACTGTACAGCACATGCAACAACAAGTACAAATGAACATCAACATGCAATTATTTTAATATGACCATTGTAAACAACACATTAGATTAGAAGTGACGAATAATTAAAAATATTATAAAAAATGTATAGAAACGTTTTCCATGATAAAATAAACAAATGAACATACACAGATTAAAAAAAATTTCATCCAAATAATAAATACTTTAAGGATAAAAGAGATATTAAAAAAATAAATTTTTTGGTGTATAATGTATTTTCATCATAATATATTAAATTAATTACCATTGATAAATGAATCCCAATAAATCATTATATTATACAGAAAATATAGCATTTTAAAATTAATTTAATTATTTTTATTGGGAACGTAATGAGAATAATTTGATTTTATTCTACCAAAATACATTTTCATCAATTTTTTTATTGATATGGGGATATTATAATTGATACATAACATTATTATAAATTTTAATTTGAAAAATTTATATATGATTTAAATAATCATGTCATTATATATTCATGAAATGTTTTTGTGATTTTTCATGAAAATATTGATTTTTAGAGAATTGTGAAAATTTCTAATTTTTGAAAAACTATCACTTCATTTCATTAATGAAAGTATTTTGAATTTTCCATGATTTACTCTATTTAGTTCTCCTGAAATATAATATAAATTTTATCTATAATATTATAATTAATTCCATATGAATCAATATTACATTTTATTTTGTTATAAGGTCATTTTAATATAAAAAACTCAATTATATAGAATCCATTTTTGATTCATTTTGAATACATGCGTTAAAATAAATTTTATCCAATTCTAGGAATTGAATCACGAAAACCATATTTCATATTTATAATCATATGGTTTAATTTTTTAAATAGAACAATTAAATTTTTTGTCACAACACAATGTAAACATGGTTAAAGATTATCACCACAATATTCGGTAAAACATGTTAATTAAAGTTAAAACTATTCGAAAGGGTCTAAAAATAAAACCAACCATTATTTTATAAAAATTTAGGATATGAATTTGATTATAACCATTCAAACTATAACTTTATTTCCATAACACCCAAAAATTCAAAAATTTATAACATTATATTTGATAGCGTGTATGTAAAGCAACAAAAATCATAGAAGAAAATATAACATGATGATAATTTACTATATATTTATTTTTATATAAATTCAATCTCATAAATATATCTCATTACACTCATCATTATTTGTAGCTTGTAAAATATTAGTATTTATAATATTTATACCCTAGAAATTAATTTTGGTGGTATGAATAGTAATAACAACATTATTAAATTTCGTTATGTATTTATTATAAATTAAGAAGGAATCATTTGAAAAAAACAAAAATCTTTTTCACAAATATATTTTTCTAATATAATGGTAAATTCTGATTTTGGCACATTATTTAACATTTTGTTTTTTGAAATTTCAAATCAAATAATTGATTATAAAAGTTTTAAAATAAATAATATTGTGAATATATTATTCCCTAAAATGATTATCATGGTTAATATGACATGTTAGGATTGTGTTAATTTATTTTTAACGAATTAATAATGTTATTATGTATTTTTAAAAAAAATAAACAATTAATAATGTCAAAATTGACAAAATTAATAAAATAAAATATAGAATAGTTTATTAACTATTTTATAATCACTAAAATTATAATATTACACAAAATATTTAGGAAATGTTATAATATGTAATAAATGATACTTTTTTTGTTCGTTTGACATGTTACGGTAGTTACATTGACCACAAAGTGTAAATAACATAAATCACAGTAAGATTAAAAATGGTAAAATAAGGTTTAATCCAAAAAGGGAAGGATAAAAAATATTCCGAATATGTATAATTTTAATTTTATGTAGTTTATTTTACCCAAAACCATCTTATATTCAAAATAAATGATTATGAGACAATTTGGAAATGAAATTGGATTTATATTAATTTAATAATTTAAGAGTTTTGAAGGGTGCCCCTCCACTCTCCTATAAAAAGTAACACACACTTATCTAATATTAACACTTAATGAACCATTTATTTCTTCCAATATCTAACCAAAAAATTTATAATAATCCCTATCCACATTCTAGAGGCCTTATTTCTGGAAAAAACCTGTATTTGTGGTGTTAAGGCATTTTTCAGAGGTCATCAACCAAAGAAGAGGTGTCATTTTTTAGTGTGTCTATTTTAATATATATTCTAGTTACATGAAGCATCATTTATCCATAATGTAATAAATACAGAACTATAAATAATATACTTATATTGTATTATATCAGTATCGTCACCTAAATTTGTCTCTAATTTTATTAATTGGTGAATGAAAACTTCATTCGTGTGTACGTCGGACTACCACCTCGTGAACCGATATAGTTCGTTTTTAATTACTATATATCAATAATGGTTATAATAATTGAATAAATATTTATATATTTTATTAATGTAATATTTATAATTTTAAAATCATAATATTTCAATTATCGTCAAACCTTCCATGCACATAAAAACCATTACTTCATTCGTGTGTATGTGTGAACTATCACCTCCACGAAGTGATGTGAATTCTTTTCATACAACTTGCCACTTGTATGAAATATATACGTATATATAAATGTTTATTATAATGATAATAATATTATGATCGATAAAGAGGGATAAAATAATAATTACCTTATTTACGAAATGATCCACGAAAAATGGAAAATGATTCTAATGCATACTTTTGACCAACTGTCTCTATGATTATAACGTTGTCAATTTTCCATTTACCATAATTAATGGTCTGATTTAAAAGTATAATGAATTTATAAAATTGATCCTTATGTCATGAAAATATTTCTTGATATTATAAAATTAAGACCACAAGGATGATTTACATCATAACATATTAATTTTTGATTCAAGTACAGAATATTGACTTAACATCTGATATGAACATAATTAATTATGTAACTATCATTACATGATAATAAGTTATATAAAAAGAATAATAAAGTAAAAAAATGTGTTAAATCATGTAAAAAGTTATAGTTATTGTTTTTCGATAACATCATGTTTATATATGAAGAGTTAGACTCAAGGGAAGTGACTTCGCGTCAATCTTTTTTCATTGAGTCATTTATAAAAAATATAAACTTTTGTTCTTTTATAATATTTATATACAATGAATAACACATTTAATAACAATTTTTAATATATACTAATGTTATTTAATGTTTTTAAAATGTATTAAGTCTTGAAGATGAATATATAAATGATCAAAGTGGTATGGGACACCATGAATGTTTAAATTTTTTATTATAAAACATGTTATTAATGAAATTAATTTACATGTTTATCATATGAAAATAAAATAATGGTATTTTTTATTTTTATATTATAATTCAATTTTATTAAAAAATGAATCTCTTTACATGATATATAATGAATTTTTTGGAAAGATTTCAAAAATTAATATCTTCATTTAAGTATATAGCAACAATGAATTCTCTTCCATCATAACCATTATAAGATATTATGCATCCCATATATAACATAATTAATTTAAAAAGGAAATTAATTCCACTATTAATTTTTTTGGGAATCGTTGTTTTGAAAATTATTTCCAAAATAAATGGATATTTTTATATGAAAATATTTTTATGGCCACAGTAGTGTTTTTTAAAAGGATTTCATAATGAATGTGTTTTATTCACGAAATGTGACCTGAGAATTATAGAAAATGGGAGAGACTGATACATCTTATATAAAGGGATGATCCAAATTATTTCTCATGAGGGAGCCCTATTATAACTCACAGGTGAGCCTGACAAAGCTTATAGGAAGTGTTGATCCCCATTATAACTCATGAGTGAGCCCGTAATGGATTACATGAGGGGATGATTCCCATTATATTGCACTGGTGATCCGGATATAGATTATTAAAAGGGTGATCCACATTATAAATCTCTAATTCATTGAAAAAAAACAATAGTGGAAGTCATCCATTTGGTTATTTCAATTTAAATTGTTTTAATGGGTTTTATGTATATGATTCTCTAAGTCATCAAATGGAGTTATAATTAACTCCCATTAATTGTAATTCTTTTCTTCGATAAATAATGTATGAGTGTTATTAATGTGAAATGTTTTTATTCATTTGATGAAGGAACGTTAAATGGATAACTGTGTTTTCACTGGACTATGGGGATTTTTATGTACCATTATATGTTTTTTTTTCTACTCATCCCATTTTTTTAAATGTTCATCACAGGATTTATGTGAGAATAGAGTCATGTATGGAATCATGGAAATGTTATGATGATTTAACATGCAAACAAACCAAGTTTTTTTTAATGTTTTTTGTGTGTGTTATGAGTGAAATGGGAAAGTGTCCACATTGTATTTCTATGATTTTTTAATGTAATAGTTATAGAAAAAATTATTTATATCTATAAACATGAAAAGAACCTCAAAGTAAAATAAAGTAAAATTATTGAATTAATTCAAGATTTTGTAATATTAATGGTTTGGGAATTATATTTTATACTATATGATGGTTTTGAAAACATTATAGGCTATGGTATTATTAATCTGTTTACTTTAGATGATTTTACTTTATTTTTATGTTTAAATTATGCATTTTTTTTAAATTACCATATTGCTTCATTTATAATATGTTAGTTAAAAAAGGTTTTCCATAGAAGAAATTTAGAAGGAGTAGTGGGAAGGCCATAAGAGGAAAAAAAATAAAATCAACATCATGAGGTGGTCGGAATCAGAACATTATAGTTTGTAATAGGTATGGATCTTTTGAAAAAAAAACTATAAATTGTTTTGGTATCCATGAATGAGATCATCAAGATCATCAATATAGGAATATGTTAGCAGGGGTACATTTTCTGAGTCCACGTCCTCTATCAGTAAATAGATCATCTAACCCTGTGGTAGAAGAAGGATGGATAAATACCTCTGAGAACATATTTTACGTCAAGGGTTATTCAAAGCATCAAATGGTAATTCATTCCATATATCTATTTCAAGGAAAATCTTATTGATGGTGGTCATTAGTTAAGAATAATAGAGATAAAATTGATCTTCATGACATTAAATGGGAATCATTTATGTATATTTTCCTTGAGAAATATTTCCCTAAGGTTGTTCATCCTAGGATGGAGAAAAAATTCTTGGACCTAAGAAAATGTATAATGATTCAGTTGTCACAGATGAAAAAAACATCTAATATGGCCACTTATGTTATCTAATTTATTCGAGACATTGATAATAGAATTAATATATTTTACTTTGGACTGCAACTAGGGGTATGGAGATCGTTTTCCTCCCAAGAATTTAAATGTTATGAAAATGTGGTTCGTTATAATGAGAATTTTGAAATGGAGGTTTCCAACACTTATGTTGAATGATGTTATTAAAGAAATAAATAGTCAGGATTCTAGGAAATAGAGAAACAACAACTAAAAATTCTAGAGGATAAGTAAAAACTTGTTCCACATGTCTTAGATTACATTGTTGGGAATCTTTTTCATAATCTGGATAAAGTTTTCTGTGGGGGTTAGTTTTGTATCTTGGTTCATGATTTCAAGGATAAGGTTCCTGAATAGTTCAAAAATTATATAATAGTTAGTAAGTCTTTATTAAGATGATTTTTCTATAATGAGTTGGGACATTATTATATTTTTTTCTTAAGTTACTTAAAATGAGAGAAAATCAGTAGGACTTGAAAATTTGGTTCAGAAAAAAATTTTTCTACAATAGTGGTAGATGTTGAGACATCTCGTGAAGAGCTGGATTCTCATGAGATCCCGGTATATATAAAGGATTACCATAATATCAAGGATTTACACACACCTTTTTAGGTTTTATGTGTTGTTAAAATAATTTTTAAGGGACTTTCTGTAATATGTTTTGTGGGGTTATGTTTATATTAGACTTCTATTTAATATGGAGTATATCATTACATTTGAACCTTATTTTTGTGATATTGAAAGCTATTATGGTTTGTGTGAACGTTGAAGACTATAGTTATACTAAGGGATTTATATCATAATTTTGGGTTTATTTTGATTATGAAATTCGGTTTATAAAATATAAAAATATAAATTATGTATGTTTAATAATCTTCTAGGTCATTTATGTAAATCAATTATACAAATCAAACTAAAAGAATATGAAAACAAAAATTTTACCCTAGTAAATTATATTTCTATGAATCAAAGACCCCTTAGATCATCATAGAATTATACATTTGTGATTGTTAATTTTTTTTTGAATTTGTCTATCTTTCATAATATGATGTATAGTTTTATATTCCATATCCATGTCTTCCATCATGGAATCTTTGTATGTGTTATTTGAGGTGACCTTCGTATTTCACTTTCCTTCCTTCAAATTGGAGGTTTTATTGACTCTTTTTCCGATGGGGGGTTTCAACGAAGTAATTTTGAAAAGTGGAACAACAGTTTACAATCCCAAATTTAAAATTGAATGGTCACAATTTCAAAAGGAGGAAGGATGTAACATCCCAGATTATTATAGAATAATAATTCTTCTTTTTTATTAATATTTAATAGTTTGACCATAATTTCACCTTAATAGGTATACAATGTCTGATAGCATACTCGACAAAAAATAATGGGTTTCTTTGAAATCATATGTCACACACAAGACTCAGTTATACCAAAATATAATAAATTTTAATATTATTATTTAATATACTAGTTATCTTATAGACGTTATAATGGAGGTAATATAAAATTTTAACACAATTATGAAAATATGGTTTATACATGATTATATAATGATTCAATGGTTAGAAAATTATCTAAAAATATAATATATAGGATATTCTTTTATATAAAACTATTTACATGGGAATAATAAATTTAACTAAATAATCATATATCTATGGTTATATTATTTTAATAAAATATAAATTCAATATAATTTGTAAAATTGAAATTATTGGTTTTGTATATATTACATAAGAAAAAATAGAATATTACTGAAAAAATGAGTGTTTTTATAAAAAATTATTGTTAACGCCTTTTGATAGAGAACCCTTTTTATGTCCAGTTTTTTTTTTCATATTTATATATTCTATTTGACAATATAATATTTTTATTTGTAATTGGGCCATAAAAATTTACATTGGTTGAATTTTTGGAATTTTTTAGATAAAATTAATATTTTAATGAATAAAAAAATACTTCATTTTAATTAAAAACATCATTTTCATCTAATATATTTATATAGAAAGGTTTTCATTTTAATTGGGTTTAATGTGGTATTATATTATGTTTTTATCATTTAATGCCATTTTTTCATTGTATTTAATTTCAAATTTAAATTGGATATAAACAGATGTCACTATTTTTATGGTTTTTACATAAAAAAACTCGTTTTTTATTCTTTCAATGAGAATAAAATTTTTATTTATAGTAGTTATATGTTTTGAAATTTATTTTTTCCATATTTTCAATTATAATTTCCGCATCATTTAAATTAGTCCCTATTATTTTTGGATATTATGAATATAAACTTCATTAATTATTTTTATGAACCATGGTTAAAGGGTAATTATGTAAATAAGTGTAAAAATTACATTATAATACTATAAAACTACATGAAATCATTTCCTAATTAGATTGTAAGAGTTGTGTCTAATCAATACAATAGTTTGTCCAAAATTGTGTCATTTTAAAGTGACATTGATGTGATAATGAGATTTATAAATTTAATTTTATTATAAATTCAAATATGTTTTAATCATGTCTCTTCTGACGAAATATTGTTTAATATGGGCTCATATAAGGGATATTTTAGACTATGAATAGTAATTTAAAATATAAAAATATTACCTAAATCAACTTAATTTATTATTAATATTTAAAAATTAAATAAATATTTTAATAATGATGCAATGAGGATGAAATAATAGATTTATAAAATGAACAATAAATAAATGATATTAATAATACTAAAATTAAAATAATTTGATATATTTTATGTCATCCACGAAATTTTTGGATGAATATAGGATGTTCTTATTTATTTAATGTATTTTTTTCAAAGGAATATTTTTTGCAATGGATTTATTTAAAATCAAATATTAAAAGTGTCAAAATTTAATTTATTCATTATGAAAAAAATAAAATAGTTTATTAAATGACATAGAATTCCTAAAAATATATGTTTTGAAAAAATTGTTAGGATAAGTCCTAATATTTCATAAATGAAACATTATTTTTCCTTTTTTACATTTTAATGTAATTACATTAACCCAAAAATTGTGAATAACATGATGTCATAGTTAGATTAAAAAGGGTAAAATGAAAAATATAATTATTAAATAATATTACAATCTTAATTAATTTTTATTTAATGATCTTTATTTTACCATAAAAAATTTTATATTTTAAAAAAATTATTTTGGGATGATTTGGAACTGAAATTAATTTATATTAATTTAATAATTTTTCAGTTTCCAAGGGTGCCCCTCCCCTCTCCAATAAAAAGGTTTCCACTCATATCTAATAATAACACATAAATAACCATTTTGTTTTGTAATTATATACTAAAACCCATACTATAATCCATCCCCACATTCTTTATTCCTTATTTTAGGCAGAACACCCTTCTTAGAGGTTTTAAGCCATTCTACAATGGTGATCGACCAATAAAGAGATATCATTTTTTAGGTGATTCTATTTTATTTATTCATCCAAATCCTTTAAAAATCCTTTATTCATTATGAACTCATAAATAATATATAATAAATATATTTAGATGATATTATGTTATTATCATCACCTATATCCATCTCTAATTTCATTAAATGGGAAATAAATTGTTCGTTCGTGTGTATGGTGGACTACTTCCTCATGAACCGATATAGCTCAATTTTCATTAACATCAATCTAGGATATTTATAATTATAGAATGAATATTTATATTTAATACTCAAAAAATATCTATCATTTAAAAATAATAAGATTTAAATTAGATTCATACGTTTGATTTTTATAAAAATGATAACCTCATTCGTGGGTTTGTGCGAACTATCACATCCATGAAGGGATGTGAATCTTTTTTATTTACCAAATTATTTAATGTTATATATAAATCTTTTTAAATTATTATTATTATGTTGATAATATTTTTTTAATTCTGAAAAGGGAAAATTATAGTTATCTAATTTTCATAATGATCAATGGAAAATGGAAAACATTACTCATGCATACACACAACCTATCATCTCCATGATTATAATGTTTTTCATTTTTCAAATACCACAATTAATGTTTTGATTTTAAATTATAACATATGTACGAAAATTATCCTTATGTAATGAATATTATTCTAGAGAATATTTACTTATGTCCACATAGATGATTGTAACCATACCAGGTTCATTTTTGACTCACGTACCTAATATCGACATAATGTTTGATATGAACTTAAAAATTATGTAAATATCAAAACATGATAACAAGTGATATAAAACGAATAATAAACATTAAAATGGTTCTCAATAAAGTATAAATTAACCTACTTTGGTTATTCATGAATAAAATTATTGTATGTGATGAGTCAGGCTCAAGGTAAGGGACATCATCACAATCTACATTAATTGAAGGATTAATTGATAATATGAAACATTATTCATTTATAATATGTATATACATCCACTAAAACAATTTGTATCCACATTTATCTAAGATAAATTCATTTAATGTTTTTGTAAATATTTTAATTCATGGTTATTAAGAGATAAATTATCAGAGTGGTATGAGACTCCATAAACATTTAATGTTTTAATTATCAATTATTGTGATTATGAAATTAAAATTAATGTTTATTATAAATAAATAAATTAAATAATATGTTTTAATATATTTTTTATTTAATTAAAAGGTTTTAAAAGAAAATATTTTTACATTATTTATATGGAATGATTTAAAAAAAAGAAAAAATTAATGTCTCCTTTTACATATAACATGACAATGACTTCTCGGTCATCGTAAATATTATTTCATATTATGATTCCTCTATAACACTTGTTTTCTTTTGAATGGAATTGAAATATTGTATTCCTATTATTTTGGTTACCTTTATTTTGAAAATTATTTCTTAATAGAAAATTGTATATTTATATGAAAATGATTTTATGGGAATAAAATAGATATTCAAAATGGTTAGGGGGTGAATAATTTTTCATCAAGAAATTGTACTTGAGAAGTTAATGAAACTGGTGGGCCTGATAAATCGAATATGAATGGTTGATCCCCATTACATCTCATGGGTGAGAATGACACAACATATATAAAGATCCCCATTGTAACTCACTAGTGAGCCCGTCAAAGCATATAAAGATGATTGATCCCCATTATAACTCGCGGGTATGATATGAAGGGATAAACTAAATTATAAATCACTGGTGAGTCCGATATAGCTTATACGAAAGGTGATCCCCAATATAGTTCCCTAATTCATTATGTAATATAAATGCTGAAATTCAGCCATTTAGTTCATCTAATTGAATGGGTTCCGAATGGTTTCTATGTATATGATTCATTAAGTCCCGTAAAAGAGTTATAATTATATTCATTAGTTTTAATAAATTTCTATGATAAAAATGTATGAGTTTTATTCATGTGAAATTTGTTGTTTCATTTGATTAAGAAACATTAAAAGGGTTGCCTTGTTTTCACTAGACTGGGGGTTTTATTTCTTTTTTATGTACCTTACTGAGATATTGTACTCATCATATGTTATTGATTATTATTAAAATGATATTAGGGAGAATATATTCATGGATATAATCAATGAAATGTTATAATTATTAAACATGAAATTAAACTATTTTCTTTTTGAAGCTTCTTTTCTGTTATGTATGAAATTGATAATATTGGGAGTGTCCACTTTTTTTTTCTATAGTTTTGTAATTTAATCATTATAGAATAATTACATAATGATCTATACATGAAAAGATCATAAATTTGATGTAAAGTCATATTAATGACATAACTCAAGATTAAGTTATGTTTATGTTTGTTGGCATATATTATTCTTATATGGTATTCATCACTTGAGCTATTAGAGAACTCCAGAATTCCATTTTTTCATGTGTATGGGAGGTGGTGTACATATATGTTATTAATCATATTTTGAGGAATCCTGATATGGAATAACGATGAAATATTTCACAATTGTAATAATCCCATTTGGTTTCTAATAGTCACCATAATGTTTATCATATTCAATGATAAAAAGACTCATCCGTGTTCAATCAATTGACTGAAACAAAAATGTATATTGTCACAAAAAAATATTTAATGGAAATATATATAATCATATATAATATATTCATATAAGGATAAATTATACTAAATATAATATTTCTTTGGATGAACCTGATTCATTCATTTTCATAAACCTTTGAAATCCTTCACAATGTAATTTAATGAAAATTTGATTTATCTTAAGCATATCACCCCGTAGTGTTATACAAGGTGCATAGTAAGGCATGTTGTCATTCATTAGGTGATAATCAAGTCAATCCCGATGTTACCTTTTTGATTTATTACCAATATGTAAATCTATTCAAGAACCAAATCAAATTTTATTATATATATAGGGATGTATTTATGGGAAAACCCAAATAATCTCCAGATCACCAAAACAATTGGATGTTCTTCTATACATACCCTATGAGACTATCATAAGGTTATGTTCCATTAAATATTATTTCATAAAACTATATCTCATTGTTTCTAATATACTACCTCTAATACTATATTTATATATCCCTACCCCACCATCCTAGAGGAAGTGTCTACTTTACATCATTAGGAACAGATACAACGAATCACATTCCAATGAACTGAATAGTTTAGTGGAAAAAGTATACTTTTTACATACATTATCCTTGAGATACATTTGAAAAAACAAAAAAAAAAATTTCTTTGAGAATACTATTATTCATTCCATCATATCCTTGTATATAAATAATCACTCAATTAATTAATTATTTTTATTGGAAACAAAATAAGGGTGAAAAAAATGATCATTAAGGCTTAAGTATAACATAAATATCAAGAATAAAAACGAATAATAAAAATAGAAATGTAAATAAATGAATATTAATTCCATTTTAATAAATAGAAAATTCATAATCTATAAGTTTTGTTTAATAACTGAACACATATTCCAATTTAGTAATTGGATGATGTATAATTATGATGGAAATGTAAATAACTAGGAACTATTTTCTTTTAATAAATAACATGAAAATGAAAATATTCCAGAGATAATATCATTGTGAATCCCTCATGTTCAATAATAACCGAATTCTTAATGATGTAAAAACATAATCATTGTAAATAACTTCTCAGGCATGTGATACCAATACTGTCAAGATATATCCACATGGCAATTTAAAAATTATTGGAAGAAACACATTTCAAAAATGCTGGACAATTGATTCATCTAATGAGACCTATTGATTTACTGAGGGTATATCCATAATTGGGACTCACCTATATATAATTTTCCAATGAATTCCTCATATAAAAAATGATTGATTAAATTCTTTAGTAATGTGTCTTACCATACAATATCAATATTAATTAATGAACAATGATTTATCAACATTTAAATAGATAAATAATAACATTCATTGTATAACACTATATTCAGAAATTCAATATAGTTTAATATATAAACATATCCCTAATAAATGAAATATATATTTTGGGGAAACATAATTTTTAGTGATCATAGATAAGTTAATATTTCATTAGAGGGTTAATAACTACAAAAGTAAACCAAGAGTGTGAATTTCAATACATTCCTCAGCCAAAATGACCATAAAACATTCATATAATTAATGATAATTGTATTTTTCCAGAATATAACATTTTTATTAAGAACAAATGTTTTTTATTTTTGATGAATTGAAATAAAATAATAGTATATTTAAAACATTCTCTACGGAAATATCAATAAATTTTTTGAAATACTTTTTAAAACTAAAAGTTCATGAAAAAACATAAAAATAATATTCCTTCAAATTTACCATTGAAAATTAGAAGTCAATATTTATAACCTTGAGTTTTAATTATTTCACAAAATTATGTAGGTGACGTGTATGATTACATATTTTTTTAATTCATTTTTTTGGAAAATCCAAAGGAGAACTTTTTAAATAAGAAATATATATTCCACTAAAAAATATTTTTTTTAAAAAAATCCTAAAATATATTTAATAGAGGATTTTTAAAATTATTAAAATAATTTTAGATGATATTTTCGGAAATCATTATTTTAGAAGAAAAAATATTTCATATATAAGGAAAAAATGAATTCAAATTCTCATAATAAATTATAATATATTTTCTTTAAAAATATTGCAAAAATGGTGATATTATTGGAAAATGATATGAAAATTGTGGGATTAAAAAATTATATGTTTGTTATTAGTAAATGGAAAAATATTTTCCTACAATATAAATTCATAAATATTCAATCTTGAATGGAATGGTATTTTCACGTAAAGAATTATAGTTATCATAACATTCAATTAAGAATTAATAAAATTATTAAACTATGAGCATCAAATGTATATATAAATATATATATTCTACATACAACATAATATAATAAAAATTTATTATACATATAATTTTATAATACGAATGGAAAATGAAAAATGAACATAACTGTTTAAAAAGAAATGTACTTATGGAATATTTTACCACATGGTAACATTAATTTAAATTACCATTAGATTAAATAAATAAAATTAAAAAATAAAAACACTGAATTAATATGAACTTTTATATTACATTTCAATGTGTAATTATATACAACATATAATAGAAATTAGGTCAATAATATTACAATTTTCCTCAATAGTGGGAAACTGAGATAAAGTCTCTGCCATTAGGTTTCCTATTTATTTAATGAATACACATTAACCTATAGTATAGTGGTTGTAATTATTTTATTAACATATTACATAACCATATTAATATTTATAATACCACATAATATCCTTCCATAGCACATAATCACCCTTTTATTAATAATCAATCATTATCATTATTGGTTTGGGTGTATGTTAACTGGTGTCTTCATTCTAGATTTGTTGTGAAAGTTGTAGATATTATTGATATTATGAATAATAATAATAATAATAATAATAATAATAATGAAAAATTTATCACATTTATATGTCAAATATAATTTTATGACCAATCCTGAATGATGGTTTTGAGAAATGATGTATGTTACGATCATAGAGATGGTTAGTCGTACGTATGCATGAGTAACATTTCCATATTTCAGTGATCATTATGGAATGAAGATAAAATTTTATTCCATTATAGAATTTAAATAATTTCATATATACCATATTAGTTCTATTAATATGCTTATATATATTACATGTGGTGTGATAAATAAAATAGAGTCATGTCACATCGTGATGGCTCTAGTCCTCCTACGGATGAATGATGTTATTTTATCTCAGTTTAAGAAAGAAAATTGAATATTATCTACTGATAATTATAAATATGAAATTATTATCATAATACATCCATGTATATAAAATATATAAAATAATTTTATCCTTATTAAATTCTATATAAAAATGTTTGTGATAAAAGAATGTTGTTGCATCATGAGATGGTAGTCCAAAGTGCACATGAGAGATGTTATGTTATCCTGTACAGATTGGAATGTAAAAAAATGAATATTTAATATAATAAATTCATTAGTTAAATTATATAATGTATAAATTGTATCTATCATCTTAACAAACAATTAGAAGTTGTAATGGAAAAAGTGACATCGATTTGTGGGGCGGTAGTCTGTTATACATAAGAAATATAATTTCATAACCTATATGATTGAAGTGGGGATGGATGAAGGTTATAACCACTACCTAAAAATTCACAATACATGGATGAAAATGGTTTTATAAAATCATCATGGTTTAAAAAAATTATTCAGGTGGCGGAAGAAATAAAATAAAAGGGCTCAATAAATAACATTACCTCCTTTTCATGTATCCTCCTTATGATTTAATATTAAAAACGCCCCTAGAATGATTTTATGACCATATTAATACTTATAAGATGATAATAAGGATTTTTATTGGATTTGGTTAGTTATTATCTTATTCAATTGGGCATTTTGGTGTGACGATGTTAGCATATGCATAAAAATTAATATTTAACATATGTGGAACACTTGTAATTTCATGAAAATAAAAAGGTTTTACAACATTTTTCATATAAATAAATGGTTCCAAAGAGAAATTAATATATTCTTATATATTATATAGTATATATACAAAAATTTAATAAATTAAAGAAATTTGTTTGGATGTTTAAACCATTGTTTTTTTGTTTAACCCCATGGTAAATCCAATTTTTCATTAACCAAGATAAATAATTTTGAGTTTTCACTATTAATTTTGTTAAATATATTGTCAAAATTATTATTTTATATAAATTATGATTATTAAAAATATTTAATTGATTTTTCAAAATCAAATTTAAAAAAATAGTATAATTTAATATAAAATTAATCCTACAGATGGGAAAAGAAAGTTGGTATTTCAATGTTAAAATGTTCAAATGTTTACAATGTTTTAATATCTAATTTAAATAGTAAATTTATTAGAGTTAAATAAATTTACATAAATGATATATATTAGAATTAATTTTATTTAAAAACAAATTTAAAATATAATTTAAAATTATAAAAAAAATTAAAAAGTTTAGAGTGTTCATTTAAAATTGTGTATTTTTCTATATTCATCAAAAAATGATCCTTTTCTGAAAAATTAAATAAGTTCTCTCCAAAATAATTTTGGAATTATTATTTCAAAAAAATAATATTTTAATCATTATTTCATATTAATGTTAAAACATAATATTCTATTATGTACACAATGCATGAATTAACAATTTTTTAGAAAATATGTATTTCTTTTTTGAAACCATATCATTACTTTTATAAATTTTTTATTTTAATAAATAAATAAAAAATTATTTTCATACTTTATTTATAAAATTAATTCCCACACATTTAATGGTTATGTAATAATTTTATACTATATTATTATTCCTTTTGACGTGATTTTGAGAGTTATATAAGATATCAAAGAGATGAAATGTAAAGAAATATATTTTAAGGGTTGTTTATGCTTAGTGATTCAAGAATCATGTGTAATCAAAATACAATGTTCTAATTTAATTATTTTATGGTGTTACATTTGAAATATTTTATTCCTAGACTGGAACAATTGAATTATGTTCTAAAAACATAGTCTTTACATTTATAACTCAGACACCGATATACATGAACCAAATTCAAACAACTATAATTAAAATACCCATATTCATCATTGAATAAGTTATATATCTAGTTATATACAGTGTTAGAGAATTATGAAAACCATTTATTAAAAAACACTTTTATTTTCACTAAAATGAGAATTTATTCAATTATACATATATTTTCTTCTTCGATAAGAAGTCCTGAACATATTCCAAATAAGTCTTTACACATGACACTGTTGTCAACAAATATTACATGATATGATTCATTTTAACTTATGTAAAATTAAAACATGGGGAATGGTGAGGTGAACTGATCATTAATGGAAAAAATGAGAGATGTCTGTTTGAGGGGAAAAATATAATCTTTTGGTTATTATAACATAATCATTTTAATGATCACAACATAAAATATATGATTCTAGACAAATTTTACATCATAAAATCTAAAATAATTTCAAATCCAAAAGTAAGATGAATATGGGATTTAATGAATTATTCCTCCTTCTAGAGTAATAAAAAAAGAATATGGAATCATAAACCTATGAAAGCCTCATCATTTAATCATATGAAATTTAAATCATTTTAATAAATTTTATAAGGAAAATATCATGATGGAATTGAATACATGTATCAAAATGGGAACATAGTTATTTACATTAAAATAAAAAATAATCTTGTGAGCATAACTGGAATCAATCATACTCAAAAAATAGAATGGGGCATAGTTATTTTCAATCATATATATTTATCATCATAATTACAACTGAAATTATATCTCATTACCCAATGCATTTGAGGTATATAATATACCCCCACAATCACATAATTTCAATTAACTCATATGTCCATCAGAAGGCATTGAAAATAGTTATCATTTAATCAAAGCATAACATCTCTGAAAGAAAATGGGTGTCATCAAGTTACTATCATCATAATAAAACAAATTAGAGAAAGAATAATCCTGGTATCATTGGATCATGTCCCCATTGAAAATAAATAAATATTAAAGGATATTGTCAAAGATGAAAATAACATCAAATTATCACTGAAAATTTCTTATGTAGAATTCCATTTTTATATGAAAAGTACTTATTCAAAATAAATATAATTATAAAATATTGGGTAAAACAATTCATTTGTATTTTTTATGAAGTATATGTTAAAATGATGATTTCATTCACACCATTGGTAAAAATTATGTCATTAAAAAAAGACTATAATATTCTCTATAAAATTTTTTAAAAAGTATATCATATATAAAAATTAATCTAATAAATCAATTTGTAATTATAAAAAATATGTTTTCAAAATATATTAGAGAAAATTTAGAAATTATAATAAATATTCCAAATTGAATAGAAAAAAGTCAGTTTTACTTTTAGAAATTCATTTAGACATCAAAAAATGTAGTGAATGAAATGAAAGGAAAAATTGTAATTTCTAGTAGTAAAAAAGGATAAGAAAATAAATTATATTTTTTAAATATATGTCATATAATTTCATCAATAAAAATTTATTCATAAACATTTATGTTAAAAATGAAACAAGAACACAAAATTATTGCTGATGTGGTATCGTTGGAGACACATGTAAAATGAATAAATTACATAAAATGAATAAATAAATTCTACAAAAATATATATATTAATTAAACAACATATAAAATTTAAAATATATGTAGTTTCTAGATTAAGATAATTGTTTAACGTACATTATCTTCCAAAAATGATAATTTTATATGATAATCCCTTTCTACATTAGAAACATTTGAATCAATTACCATTAGATGAATGAAATTTAATTTTAACATTAAATATTGTGATTATGAATTATCCATGAAATAAAATGTCAATATAATATTATATACACATCATAAACATAGATAGTTTCATAACATCAAACATGTATCAATAAAATAACATTTACATGGAGAACATTTTAAAAAAATATCATTGAACAAATAATTAATGAATGAATTTATTATGTGTAACAATTTTAAATTAGAAAAATTTTCAAATAAAAAATAATTGAATAAAATTTCAATTTAGAATTCATATTATAATAAAATATTGGATTATGTTGAATTATTACCCAATAAATTGAAATTGAGTTAAAAAACCATAACCTAATGTCTAATTTTTCATCATATGTATTCAATCCACTATTTAAAAAGTAATAATTTATTATAAAAATATTTCAAAAACATAATTAGGAATAAAATTACATCATATATTCATTAATAGTTCCAAATTATCCTTATATTAAATTTTTTTTTGATTCATTCTATCGGGGTGCGCCCTCCCACGTGCCCGTCGGAACCACTCTAACAATCACATTTTACCCAATATTCCGGAATTCTAATGGAATCAATCATCTGTCACCTCTTGAGGGGTGGTTTCTCCTTGATCGAAATAGGGTAATGGGATGTTGGTTCCCCTTTCTTTGGATTCATCCTCATAACTCATCATGTAGTTCGGGTATCCCTTAAAGATTAAGAAAATGTTCATGAAACTCGTTCTCGGTTCTGTCACTTCATGGATGTAGATCAATTACATTGCTTCTATATTGATATTCCAATTTTTCTAGTCAGGAAAGAAACCATCAGCTAGGAGAGTAGTCATGTTGAGAAATCTATGGCATGCCTTGGTGCAGGAATATATTAACACATGTATTCTTCCTTGTCAGAGGGCTTCTCAAATGTTTATAAACCTAAGGATTGCATCATCAGTTGCTGGGTATCTTATGTTAGAGGCATGTCTCTGAGGTTTCACTCATCTTCCCATGCTTAAAAATGATTATTCCCTGAGTTTAATATATTAGGGAGTAGGATTAGACTAATCAAAACACAAACGATAGTGAATTTGATAGGCGCATCCCTTGGAGGGAGGAACAGGAAGGGTTGCAAGATTGAAGGATTAGAACACCCAATGAAAATGGACCTTGGGTGGCATGTCCCCATGAATTAAAAGCTCCACACTACGAAAGATAATCCAAAAACCTCTTATGGTTGATCAGAAATGGTGAACACAATAGTAGAAACACCAAGGTTTACCATTGGATGGTATTGAACCTCATGGAAGCTTCTTACATACCATGCTTATAAGGCAAGGCTCAAAACCCACATAGTTCAAATATGAAATTTGGGGCTTCTGATCTGAGACATCCTAGATGCTTCAAGGAGTATAAATCATATATATTAATTGGGATTACATACTGATATGGTCGATATGGATCACATTATTTCACTGAGATGTGATGTCCTGAGTAAAATTAGGATGGGTAATGAGTAAGTATTGAAGGAGGGAATTGAATGGAAATGAAATTGGTGTAATGGGAACCATTGTGGAGATGATGTTGTAAAAAATTTAACCTCAAGGTGGTTTCCTATATATCCCCTTGGTTGGGAATCAATGACCACCATGTTTTAGAATAGGGTGATGAATCACCATAGGAGGCGGTTTTTGAGAATGGATTCATGGATGTGACCCTAATGATGTGGATCCTTCGGTTGAGGAAAAATTTTCATGAAACTCAAGGGGTCAAGAGAGAGACCATATTGGGGAATGAGAAGTGTTCTTGAACTTTTGGGAGGCTACCAATGTATCTTCATGGAAGGGAATCTAAAAACAATTAGTTCATTAGTGGGAAATATAATTGGAAAGTACCTAAGGGACAGTGTCCCATAGACATTCTAGGGTTTACGCTATGAGAAGAACCATTGTGAGAGGGATACTATTGGTTTAAAGATTATAGGTCAAGTTAAATGATTATGTTTGGTTAGATAAATTAATATATTAGAGAACCTCATGGGTGTAGATCTTGGATATGTTCCCTAAAGAGGGAAGGAGTCACATCGAGTGGGCACATCCCAGGGAGGGAGAACCGATGTTTATCATTGGTTGGGTTGAACCTCAGGGAGATATCCTACATACCCTTATAAGGATATAGGGATCAAAATCCATGTATTTCATGATGGTTATGTAGTTTAACATCATTTGGGATGTGGATGAACTGACATGAAGTGGTCAGGACTGATCGGTGATGGGCTTCATCCTCAGGTAGGCTTCCTTTATACCATTCTTGAAAAAAGAAAGGATCAATGTCCATGAAGTTCAACAGATAGGGGCATGGGGATTATATGTGGATAGGGGGAAAAGAGTAAGTAATGTTCTATTATTACTCAATGCCCATTTGAGTCATGCTCGGTGTGATTAAAAAGAGGTATCATCAGACCTGACAATCGTGTCACAAAAAATGTGGCCATGAAGAATAGTGTGGGGAATATTCCTATATAGTGGCCAGGGGAGATGTTGATTGGGATATAATCCAAAATTGAAGCCTGGGGAAGGTGTTGTGATGTACAGGGAGGGCATGTCCATCATACAAGGATAAACCAATCAATGTGGGTTGGGGCATATGTGGAGAATTTATGAGGTGCACATTGAAAGAAAGTGCATAGGGAGAGAGGAGATGGATCAAAAAGGCGGGATGTTATAGGATCTCAGTTCTTTCACCTATATGGTCCTCTCCGTCCTTCTCCACATACCAAAATTCATATTTTATGTTCATGTGACGGGGGTGTAGGTTAACTAGTTGTTTTACATCAACAACATAGTCAATCTGGCCTCACTCATCACCCCTAGGACTTGAATAACCTGTACCAACTCACACATTGGGATGGCAAGGCAAAATCAATGCCTGAAGGGAGTGAGGTGGAAGAGTAGTCACTCAAGGGGATCAAATTAGAGTGGCTCTGTGAATATGAAATAGGGGTTAGATTTCTTATAGAGAGATTCTCGATGAAGGGAAATGTAACATGAGGAACCACTTGGGGAATAATGAATTCACTTCACACGGTCCTAGATGGCCTCACATAAGACGAGTTCACAAAGTAGATGACCTCACATAGAGGATCTTCTCTACGATCATATTCTTCAGGGAGAGTATGGGATCTTCAATGGTAAGTTCCTCACGATGAATGGTAAAAACGACCCCTCATAGGGGGGATTTTCGTGATGCATGATGACCAAAGTAAGGAATGGAGTCAACATGTTCTTGTAGGGTGCTTCGTGAAGACTGAATGCCTCATAAAGACTTCAGTACCCAAAAGTGGCTCCCACCTGTATGATGGACATAGGGTTTCGAAAAAATAATCCCCACATGAAATTGATGAAATATCAAGCAATGGGGAATCTAGTTCACAATGCTCATGTACCATGGTTGATTTATTTTTTATATCGTTTGTACAGAATAGTGTACTTTATTAATTGAGAACCCAGAAGGTGACAGGTTAGGGTGTAGATCCTCTTGGGGGATCTACCTATTTATAGGAGCCAAGGATCGTGATTCTACAGAGGTGACCGGTGAATGAAATGGTGATTGATGATCATAAGTAGTTTTGTCAGATCTAAATGGTATCATTCATTTATACATGTTAGTGATAGAGTTTATTAGACTCACAAAGTCTTCCCTCATTTCACTATAGAGGTCGCAAAGTTCATCGGACTAATAGAGGCTTCAGTCATTTCTCTAAGGAAGTCCCAAAGTTTTTTACAATTGCAGAGGCTTTCATCATTTCACTATGGTCTTCATAGAATATTCCACCTACTATATTTTCACTAGTCATAATGAGAAAGGTCTTTTCAATGTGGATTTGTGAACAAAAACCCTTTGGGGATTTTTTATATGCTTCCATGGACCAATTCTGGGTCCTGAAATTTGGTTCCAACAAATTCAGCCACATAATGGGAGTCGAGGAGAAGACAAGGAGTAGATTCTAATGGTAAATCAATTAAAAACATTTAGATTAGGAATATGAATCGTGATGGAAGTAGGAAAATCATAGGTGGAGATCATCGTGAAGCTTTTCGTAGCCAAGGGCACTGAAGATCTCTGCAGGTAGTCTCTAATAAATTGAGTCTAAGGGACCCTATTTTCTTCTCTTCTATCTTTTTGAACTTTTTTCTGAGCTCTTGAATTTTGATGACCCATCACCCCTCTGAATTCTCATTGTGAACAGGGTTACATGGATCGGTGCTACAAAAAATATTCTTAGTGAATCGATGCATCACAATATCTTTTAACATGGTGATGAATTGAAAGACCATTAAGTCTCTAGGATCATCTAATCTGGGATATGTTATTTTTTAATAAGACTTAAAAAAGATCTATGTGAATGATATTCATTAAAAGAGAAAGAAATTATAATAAATTTACAAAATTAAATGGTTAACTAAGAAGAATCTTGGGTGGTCCTTGTAGATACTTCTTGGATGAAGGAGATGTTGGAGAATATTTAAATCGAAGAATATGTGTGGGTGATTCTAACATTGAATCCCTAGTGTTGATGTTATCAGAAGGGAAAAACACTCAAATGGTAGATTACCATTGTACAATTTAATTCTAAGGGATGACATTATAATCCCAAAAGAAATTAGGGACAATAAAACGTACCAGTTTAGTGGAATGCCATGATAATACTAGTGGTTCATGGATGCCCATGGCCGTAACTGGAAGGACTACACACCTGTTGTCACCAAATGTATCAAACCACATCAATATTTTTGATGGTAAGGTACTATAGACCATATTATCTCCTCCTGAATGCCTCACAATTTTTATGGTAGGCACAGGTAACTTAATTAAATGGTGTAACGATAATTGGGGCCCACACTATGGAAGAATCTTCATGTATGTCAAGACCTATTCTTATTGGGATTGTGAATCTTGTGATGGGTTTGGGGAAGCGATGAGGTGGGTAGTCTGGTATAAATATGTGTGTGATAAAAAATTCCAAAACTAACATCCAAGACATATGATTCTAGAGTTTCTGAATAGTTTTTCGTAGTGGAAATTTACCTTCAATTTCCATCATAGGGAGGTCGACATCATTCTTTGGTAAATCTAAAATATCACTGAGATTCCAATTATAGGGGTGATGTACAATGAGTTCCTTCTTGCGAAGAACACAAGGTAAGTCTCAAAAAATATTCCATGGGAGGAAAAGGCGCTGATGGACCTAATTTTGGGAAATGAACAATAGTTAGTGAGGGATGTCCATTTCATGTTGTGGTTGGAAATGTACTGAACATCAGGAAAAAAATTATATAGAAGGGGATTAGGTGCCTAGGAAGATACCATTTAGTCCTCCCACTTGTCCAAAAGGAGATCAGTGAAGTAATGAAAACTCTTATTGGATATTCCAGGAGGAAATCCAATGGAAACTATGGGGGTACAATGTTAAATAAAATTATAAATTAGTGGATAGGCTGATTGGGATTATCTTTGCACTTATTTGCAGCTAGATATTGCTAGTAAGGGATACTAACAAGTGTGTGTGACAAATAAAAATAATTATGGATTCCTTGAATGTGATGGGGTACTATTTCAACCTTGGAATACATATACTGGAAAAGAAATAAATGGTGTTGCGAAACATTAATGAGGGAAAGAAGACACACTTGGTATATAGGACACACCACATCATGTATGGCTGGATAACATCGTACATTAGGGTATACGGATATCAGATCCCTATTACTCTTCATTGTTTAAACTTCAAACAATAAATTTTTATTATAGTGTGAAGTTTCCCAACCAAGATGACATCAGCAGCGGTGCTAATTAGAGTCTGGAAGGTGGATGATTTCAATTTCCATCAATTCCCACTACCAATGATAGTATTTACCGATGATGGCCAGGGAAATGATGAGTATTGATCATACATCCTAGAATTTTTTTGTGGATTTCTAGAATAATGGGAATATTGTTATCCTATCATTGAACTATATACTCTACCTCATTTTTAGTGATGTTTTATGGAATGAAGGGGATTACCCAAAATGTTTACTTGAGAGTTTTCCATGAGGACCACCCATGTGTACTAAGGAAGATGTGGATCTTGTTCACAATGATTCATGGGAAAACGAAAAACGAGATACCTTCACCTACCAATATTTATGTGATGGATGAAGATTATATGAAGGGTTGGTAGACATCCTAGATCAGCAAAATTTTAAAACAACATACTATTACTATTGATTATGGTGTTACCACTCAACCCCGATGTAGGGGCCAGACAATAGCATAAACACGTCGTGGTGTAGTAGAATAAAGTTATGTTATTTTATGTTTAGATTTAGTATGAAGTGAAAGGGGAATAATGGCTGACCTAGAGGCTCCAATTGGACAAATCCATGAGGGAGGGTTACACATGGAGGGCTCTGTAGGATAGCCACCTAGGATCTTGGGAAGTGGCTTCTCTATATAGACAAGTATGTGGATGCAGTTGTTTTGAAGGCTTAGGACACTTACAACTTTAAAAAACATATTTTTAGTCCCCACGATATATGGGAATACCTTATCTATATCAGGATGTATTTTCTAGAGATAATCTATTTGAATTCTTTCTTTCTGGCATCTCAGGTGGATGGGAAACTATGCGGTTCTGAGCTAGAAGAGTCCTTGCATTCTCTGGGAAACCTGTGTCCATTGACATATCATGTGAATGTAATGCTTGATCAAACATCCATATCACAAATTTATTTTTTAAAGATGAGGTTTTCTTTCACTTTACCCGAATATTAATAGGATTCCTTTTGGGGATAAGAGGTTGATAGGGGTGTCTCCCTTTGGACATAGGTGAATTACCTGCCTTAGAACATGGAGAGTTTACTGAAACTCATGAGGTAAACTCTAAACCATTATTATGTGTCACTTACTCAGATCATTCAATATTATTAATTGAAAAAAATTTGTGTATAGGAGATCCTCAAAAAAATTCACATTCCCACATAACATCAAATGTATCATTGGGCCCGACATCTAGGGTGATGGAAACTGCATCATCAATATAAACTGGAACAACATTAGTGACCATTCCAGAATCCTAGGAGTTTCCCAGTATATATGGGGTGTCATGTCATGGGATTCCCACAACAAAAACCCAAGTACATGATCAATTAATTACCTTTTTTAATTCATTTCTCTCATAAAATCGCAACTATTATCGATCAAAACTGGGTAACTGACAATGATCATTCCCGTCTGAACAGTTCTTCGAATCGAATGTTCCATGATCACAAGGAAGGATGGATATCCCAAAAATCCTTTACATATGGGAACACTAGTAATTGTGGAACCATAATTCAAGGCTAACCAGACTACGTTGATCATGGGTACAAGAATGATCACTGGTAGGACAAAACTAGAGCATACTGAGGTGGGATCTAGTGACTAATATCAACCAAATGACATAGTTCCCAATAAAATAGATATGATTCTAATGGAGGATCTTGTTTCCAAACTTCTATAGAAAGTACCTTAATATGAACCTAATGATCTGAATGAGATGTACAAGACCCCCTCTTTTGTGGAAGACTGTATGAATGTCTGTTGCTAATCATGGAACCTGATCCAACTCTTCATTAGTGATATCATTATATTAGAGTGCTTAATCCGGATTGGAAAACATTTTACCTGTCCGCACAACATATTCTCTAGAGGAGGGGATGAATTAAATAATCAAATTCCCATCAAATATTATATGGTATAAAGAATACGGGGGTACGACCGTGGCCTCAGTGTCGACTGGCTGTGGAGGAAGTCTATGAAAACTCAAAATATTCAAGATGCTAAAGTAGAGGTCCTATGTTTTGGGGGTTGAGTGTTTGAGTGCTCTGCTATTATCATCACATTGTAGGTGCTCCTATCATGGCTATTGGTTCTGCTGGAAGAAGATGGGGATTAGTAGAGGTGATAGTCTCATGAGCTGGATTACATCTGAGCTGAAGAGTATCAAGGATGAACCAGGGATTAGGAACTATTCCCCATAGCCAATGATGAATAAATGGATCTTAAATATGATAAAAACATGCATTCCACCTTCAAGAGGGTGGAAGAGATGAGATTCTTCATTGAAGTGCAAAATCCATAGGCAATATTTTTTTCAAACTCAGAAACATTTTTTTGTGCATGGTAATTTAATCTGTTTTCATGAAGACTTGTTAGTTTCATTTTCTTTTACACCATGATCCCATCTGTGAAACAACTAATATTCAATCCCTAAGTTCATGTGGGTCATGGCTGATATGGGAAACAAGGGATGACAATGAAATTACACACTCTGGATTTGAGGTCCCCACACACCCATAGAACTCTTTTGGTCATTACGATCACCCAATGTTTTCTAGAAAAGGTAGGTTCTTTTAATATAGAAGAGTGTTATCAACACAACAAAACCATATTTAAAAACAAACTCTAGTGCATGATTGGGATAGTGATATGGGTGTTGGAATTAATTTGAAGAAAGGGACATAAGAAGTGTCAATCAAGACACCCAAAATTTGGAACACATTGATGGTGGAATGACAATGGATGGAAACTAATGACCATGTTCGCAACACAGTATCCATGTCACATTATCCTAAAATGGGGACAAAAATGGGTTAATCACAGTTCGTATTCAAACACAGGTCCAAACACGATGTTTCATCCAATTTCCTCTAGAACATTGACCCACCAGTGTAGGTGAGCCAATTTGAAAAGGTACAAGGCCATTAGAGGATCCCTTCATACAAGTAAGAGGTTGAGGATCTGAAATAAAGGGCACAAAATGTGTGAATATGGATCGAGAGGTTCTTCGAATGGGGTCCAACACTCTTAAAATTATGCCACAATGAAGAATGCACATTTGGTTAGCATACTAGCCTGAATAGAGATATAACCTACTCTCATATGGGACCTATCTAGCGAGGACCGAAGATTCCATTCTATTTTTATTCACGATGATGAGGACAATAGACATAGTGTTCTTCGTCATATGCCTAAGGATGATGTGAAAAAACGTTTAACATCATATGACATGAAAATTTCACACATTTATGGTCATGATTCATGGACCCTAGACAATAGATTAATGTTATGTTACATGGATTGTGGACTCCATGTATAAGGTAATATGTTTGTACGTTTGTTAGAGGAAAATGGCCAGGATTGTTAATGAACATGGGGCTGGACCCGTTGGATAAATGTGTGGGCATCACTACGTATATCTTAAGGATGGGAATCATGACATAAGTATTAGTTAAGATTAAATGAAATGAAATGTCTTATCGTAAGGACATAGATAAATGGGAAACCCATAAGGATGGAGTACATGGTGTGGTTTCTGTAAACCATACAAGAACGATGAAAAAATTGGTCTTCTCTATAACACATATTTCCAAATGAATCTAAGGTCATAACACCTAAAATAAGGGAACATGGGACTGGACCCAAAGATCAGTGTTCCTACGTAACCCATTAGAATTTTCCACACATAGTTCATAAGATACCATGCAGTTTAATTTCATGTGGTATAAAAGAAAATTTAGAAATTCCTTTAATGTCACGTGACTAAGATATGGGAATTCCAATAGAGAAATGTGGGGCGTGGAACATTACCCCACATGAATGATGAGAGAATAAGTACACACCACACCTCACACTTACAATAGGGGAACTATAGCCAAACAATGGATTAAATGGGGAGTTTGAAATTACATGGCTGGAATTGAGGATGAGACACTCAGTTCTTACTATGTATCCTACTAAGGAAGGAATCAAGCCATACATAGTTCTAGCGATGTTCCGCCCTATGGGTCCAAACAACACAAAAAGTAAATAAGTGTTAGATATATCATATTTGTCCATTTTTTAGTATCTTCTGGAGTGACCATCCTAAGATGAAAATTCTAGAGACCACTAAAGGAATCAAGCCACATAGGATATGAAAAATGGAATGATGAATAACTAATGCCCAAGGTGATTCCCTCTTGAATGGTTAGGATAGATGTGATCCAACTTTAAGGTCATAAATCTTGGACCAGGGGGTCATAAAGTTTCATGTATGGGTATTAACCTACTAAAACTCCGAATTCTACGTGGTATATGACCAATGTAAGAAACAAGTTGTGTTTTTTGGCCTTCCCAATCACATGAGTGTGCAATAGTGGGAATGTAATGTCATGTGGGGACAATTATAGGAGCACCAAAATTCCTACTCGTTGAATGTGAATTCATGGATTAATAACACCAAGGGTGTCAATGATCTACAGAGTAGAAAGGAGTACAACACCTAATATTTTAGATTCATTGTGGGTGGTGTTACGGTGATGCATAATTATATACCATGTTCAAAACACATCATCCATTTCATGTTATCCCGAGATGGGAATAGAAAACTAAGGATCGATCAATGAATATTTTTGAAATGTGAGACCTGTATCACGTTATTATTAAGTATTCTCAAACGGGTTGGCCTAGGATGGTAGGTGAACACTAAGACCAATAATTCATACAATTAGGGGGTTGCATTGGATGTGAACATTGGTTGAAATCCAAATGAAGGAGTGTGTGAATCTGGTATACTAATTTTGTAGGTTAATTGATATGCATTAATGATGAGTGAATGGAGGGGTGATCTCCAAGGAAGTACATGTCATGACTGTTGGAAACCCGATGTGAATAAAGATAGATCAATTCTACACAACACCACATACTTTTGGGAGTACCCAACCATAAGGGTTGGGAAGAAGAAAGAGGTCACATATGGACCACATATAGGATTTCTAGGCATCTATATGAATCCCGGAAATATAAGAATCAAGCAAGGAATAGTTATAAAATCGAATGGAAGGCAGATAATACAAAAAGTTGGGGATGTACTCTTATGTGTGAAACACTATAGTTTCTGCACAATCTAATGTCAGGGGATTTTGATAATAAGAATCTTACTTTATGTTAATAGATATCAGACCATTAAGATACTCATTTAATGTCATGGTCATGGGACATTCCCATCTCTTTTAACTTCATACAATATGGATAGATACAATGGGGGATCATAAGGTAGTTACATGGTGTTTTTTTGTAAACTCGACGTGAATGATGAAAAATAATTCCAATACCACACTACATAGTCCTAGGAGAAACCTAGGATAATAAGGGGAAAAAGGATCATGATGATGTGGCAGGGCCCCGGGAAAAAATGAAGAGCATCACTATATATCCCATGAGGATGAGAATCAAGACACACATAGTTAATGAAGATGGAATGAAAGATATCTAGTGAAAAAACATCAAAATCTTCTCAAAAGAAGACATGAAATGGTTATATTGTATAGAATCAAACATTTCAGATGCAGAAGGCATAGTTTAACATCATATGATAAGGATGAAAGAGATATTATTTTATGGTCAATGATCTCAGAACAACATAAGAAGATTCCTAAATCCAAAATACATGATTTCATTCCATAAGTCATCCCTAAGTGAATGTGGACAACATGATTTATCACAACATTACATATTTTCAAAACAATACATATGGTTTAAAATCACGATTTATGGATTTCGGTTCAAGATATACTAGTTTACGGTCGTAGAGTTCAAACCATAAGGTGTGAATCTCTTACATTAGATAATGAATCATATCAAAGACCCAAATCCACCATGATCCATGTTCAGTGTGGGAATCAAGTGGTGGGGAAGTTCCTAACAACATGTGGAAATGTATGATAGGGGAACATAGGTGTGGGGGGAAGAAAATATTTAAAACACTGGTCCATTATTTCTATGCACAATGATGAAAGGAGGGATAACACCTAAGGTGTTAACATTCTATTTGAAAATAAGGAATTGGAATGGGATGTGAATCATGAGACCAATATTTGGGACACAAGGGGATTGGTGATAACGATAAAGGTTTGATACTAAAAATGTTAAAAACACAGTATCTATATCATGTGACCTATTATGGGAATAGAAAAATGAGGATCGATAGATGGCCATATTGGTAATGCAGGACTTGTATCATGTTTTTTTTTGAAATCCATCAGGACATTGGTCCAGGGTGGTAGGTTAGCACGGAGGTCGAGAATACAAACTGTTAGCGGGTCTATTTATACATGAAAGATGATGGGTTCCTAAATAAAAGGACATATGAGTCATGGATATGGAACACAATAATTTCCATTTAGATTCTAACACTCTAGGACCTATACCTCAACGCATCCCATACATGTTGATGTTGTAGGACAGAGGTAGAAGGAATAAACATAGGAAGAGATGACTTGGTAAGATGCGAAATAGAATGTGGTAAAACATGTCTATTAAACTAAGGCTAAACCCGAGGATTGAATACCTAGGTATCCCTACGTATCCCATAAGTATTGGAATCAAACCTTACGTAGTTCATGAAACTATGTATAGTTTGACGGCTTGCGGTATGGATCTAGAATGTAAACACATTTTATCATCTTGTGTCTAGGAAAATTTTGGTGTTTAATGTCAAAAAGGTTGTGTGCATGTCATGGAAAAACAAACCTGACGTGAATGAGTCCACTAACCACCATGCACTCAATAGTGGGGATATAGGCCAAGGGTGAAAAAAATGATGAGGGGCCAAGGGATGGACCCAATGCAAGATTCCCAGGCATTCCCATGTATCCCATGAGGATGGGAATCATGTTGATCATAGTTTATGATGGTTCTGTGTAGTTTAACATCATGTGGTACATATGAGTCTAATGATGTATACTCTTGAGGTGGAGCACACGGTGTCACCATTGTAAACCGGATTTGAATGGGGAGCAATGTGGTCAACACCACACCATGTGATCCCAAAAGAACCGAGGGAAAATGACAGAGTGAATGTTCTAGGGAAATGGGGATAGACCCAAAGAAAAATGCATAGTCATTCTTACGTATCCCCTGAGGATGGGAATCATGCTCGAAGTAGTTCTATAGATTTCGGGGATTTTATCATCATTCATTTATGATAAAGAAACAAGAAGGTATGCTTAAAAGGGGGATGGGGTATACGAAATGGCTATTGAAAACCCAACCTAACTAAGGACCAAATAGGTACACATCAGTTGAACTAATAGAAACCCTAGTCTATGAAGCCAATGATGGTTCTTCTTGGGGCTAGACCCAAAGAAAAAATGTCATGGAGTTCTTACATATCATGTAGGGGTAGAAATATAGCCACATGAATTTCCTCAATTGTCATTTTGGTTATTTCTATAGAGTAAAGTTGGAAGAGATATTAGATTATGGTCCTAGATATAATACCATAATGTTGGTTTACCATTTATAGTTTATAGTAATGCATGATGAATGCTGTGTTGTAATACATCTTTCATCCCATATGGATCACGTAGTATAACATCATGTAGGGAAGATGATAGATTCATTCTCAAGTGAAATACTGGTTGAAGAATCTCAAATTGTTCTGACAAGTATTACACTCACCCTCCATGGTTACCAAAGAGTATGTAGATATTGGGTAAATATTGTGGATATGATAGGGACCCTCTCATTTGGGATACATCATTGGTTGATTTATTTTGGGTGTCATTGATGTTCTCAGGGACAAAACTTGTCACTCTAAAAGAAAGAGTGAAGAAGAACCTTCATATTTAAAGTCCTAGTGGTCTTATTCTATAAACTCTCCAGATTGTGCAATTCATGAAGTTTGTAGTCATAAAAGGCATCCAACTCAATTAGATAGACTTATGATACAATGTCTAACATCTGATGATCATATACGGCCGTAAGGATCTATGGAAACTAAATTGTGATAGGAAACATGTCATATTTTCCACAGACATTTGAATATGGGGTCACCTATGTGGAATTTTGAGTTGTCATCTGGTATGACTAGATAATGTTGGGATGATTTTTCAAACAACATTTAAGGATATTATCAATCATATTCCCCATAACGTTTTATAGGATCATGTTGAATTCCTTGATCATCCCGTTTTATTTCTCATGATAGTGGAATGTATTGTTGGACTAGATAATGTACTTTATGTAAATTTGTTTCATTTTACATGAATGGATGTATGATCCTTTAATGGTGAGAATGATGAGTGGGACTTTGAATTATTGGATGATGTTAGAAGTCAATAATTTGAGGATAGAATGGTCCTTGACTTACTTTAGTGGGATCACCACTTCCCACATGTAAAATAAATCTATAAAAATCATAATGAATTTGTATTGTAAGGCTTTCACTAGAAGAAATGACCCAAAAGCATCGATTCCCCAGACCACAATGAGCTAAGAGTACGTGGTATTGTGAAGAGGCTATGGTGGTTAATGAAAAAAAATCATGGATCTGACATATGTGAGACCCCTTGTAAAAATTGATATAGACAAGGATCATGGTGGGAAATAAGTTTACCAACTATCCAATATGATGGGAGAGGTCTGACCTGATGAACTCCGTAAGAACCAACATTAACTAATTTAATGACATAAGGGATCTCATATCCTTGAATAAATATGAGAAAAACTCCATCAATCCCACATTTGTAGAGGATCTGATCAAGGCTGGACCACTCTGGAGGGTGAACATTACGACATGTTGAAAAATTCTCTGATGTTTGGCATTATCTATTTGGATATTTCCATGTTGTAGGTATGCAATAAAAGGTGTATTCTAGCCATGGGACTTTTCTACTATAGTCGGGGGGACCCAATGTCATGATGTGGAGGAACTAGTGGCAAGAAGTATCACATTTCATTTTTCATCATCATTCGGGGTGATGGTTGTGATGAATCTTTGATGTGCCTCATGTATTATAAATCATCTAGATAGGGATCTATAAAAGAAGTGGTAAGGCTGGACAAGGCATCGTCTAGACCGTTTTCTGAATGAGGGTCATGACTAGCCTCTACTGGACGAGGGAATTGGGCCATTCGATAGTTAGTTCACTCTAACAATTGTACGAGCTCTATAATTCTAGCAATGTAGTCACCATTAATATTCTTGATGGCTAAATAATATTCCCCCTTCACACACAAGTGTGGGACATAAATCTCAAGTGTGAGATCGAGACTATTGATGAGGGCCTAATACTCAACAAAAACTTTTGTGCATCCATCTAACAAAAATGTGAATAGGGAATGCCATCCTACATAGTAATGATAAAAATGATTCCCAGGAGAAATTTTTCGATCGAGTATCATTAATCCTTCCACCGATATGGATTTTAGAAGTATTATCGAAGTGCATCTACCAATACGGAACAACTTTATCCAATGAGAGGATGGCCTCATCTGGGAATTCAAAATGTAAAGATAGATCTTTGGGGGCCGGATGGGTGGCAAGGAAGTCTGATAACACCTGACCATTGATAGATTTATATGAAATGAACATTATGTCGAACTGCTGAAGGATTACTTCCCACCATGATAAAAAACTGTCAACATGGGGTGGTTTAGAATATACATTAATGAGACCACATGGGACACTAGCTATATCCTGTGGTGCTTCGGATAGTATTCCAACATCTACATTGTGAATACAAGTGAAAGACATCTCTTCTCGATAAAATAACAACTTTTCAATTTATCGAGGATTATGTGATTGAGATAGTATAAACATTTATATTACCCATTGATATTCCTCTGGGTGATTGGGGAACCAAGGGAACACTCTAGGTGTTTACATAATAGATTAGTGGATTCCAGATATGGGTGGCATCAGAACTGGACACTACAACACCCATTTCATGATCTATTCAAAAGCGGTCTGGCACTCTTCATCACAATGGTAGATAGAACCATGCTTCATGAGTCAGGAAACAGTCTTACACATCTCGGCCAGATTCAAAATAAATTGGAGAATATAGGAAATGTGGCCTTTAAAACCTCATATTTATCAATGGTTAATTGGATGAGGAATATGATTCATTGGATTAACCTTATATGGATTGATATCGATTCCTTTTCTTGAATTACCCAGCCTTGGAATTTTTCCTAGGGGACCCGATGCCACAATTTAAGCGGTTTTTCATCAAATGGTAGAAATAGAGGAAGAAAAAAACTTTCTAACGATCTCTATTATGGTTCTAATGTTGGAGGGAATTGTCAAGAAGGTCGTATAAGTAAAATTACTCTAATTTTCCATGTATTGGCTTGAATTTGTGGGGAATGAAACACTGATAGGTGGATCATTAATTATTCTGGCCGAAAAGGCATTACCTAGTAAAAGAAAGAACCCTGTGGCACTATAAAGGTGGTAGATTCAACGTCATCAAAGGCCATCAGTATTTTATTATATCCAGAATAAGTATCCATGAATGATAATTCTTGGAATTCAGTAGTGGGGTCGATCAACAGCTATGTCACTGGAAGAGGAATTTCATTCATCGAGCGGTGATGATTGACATCCCAAAAGTCGATGTCGTATGTGATCTTTCTGTTATTTATCCAGAAATGCACGACATTGTCTAAAAATCTTTGTTACTATGCTTCCTTGAGAAATTTGTCTTTGATGAGCTTATCCACATCACCCTCGACCATGGAACCATGAGAGGGGTGCATTTTCCTGGAAGGTCATTTGAACATGTGATGACTTGTTGACAGACCAAGATGGTGGATGGAAATTTTATGGTCTAGCCCCAATAGGTCTTCATAACTCTAGAAAAATACATCCCAAATATACTTTAGTAAATTCCCATGCTTATTTTTTTCAATAATTACTACACTGATTTGTATTGGCCTCTGATCCACCTTTGTGTCGAAGTTCACCTGTACGAAATAATTGAAAGTGGTGGAAACACATTCCTCAAATGATGAAGGATTTTCTTCCTATTACTCACCATCATATACAATGCGATATTCATATATAAGGGGAAACAATTCTTAATTTGGTGACCATGAATTAATACTAGTGTTGGCCTGAGGAGTGGTGAAACCTTCATCAAGAGATTCCATCACAAGTGACACCATTACGAAAAATGATGTTGTTCCATTACCATCATCCCTTCTACCGAGGGGGTCTTTCTTGATAATATATAAGTATTAGTGGAACTTCATATTAATTTATTTCAATCCATCCAAGTGAAAAAACAATGTCGGACGTAGTACTCTTTCCATGGTCCGAACATTGTGATATCTTATAGGGGTACGGTGCTCTAGAATCACATGATCCCAATTTCGGTAAGTGTACAATGTTATATTTTGTAATTCTATATATTTTGTAATGTTTTTCCTCTTTTCCTAGATATGATAATTTAATTTCCCATGTATGGGGTCATGGATTCCAATCGATGCATTAGTAGGATAAATGCATTATTCAAGTCTCTCTAAGGATCAACCACGACAGTAGTGTGTTCAACCTCATTTCTGTAAAATGTATTGTCCATACACTATTAATAGTAGGAATCTAAGTAGAGCGATTCAAAAGAGAAAAATGTAGACATGTCACCATGTATTTAGTGTAGTCGGCCATTAATGGGGTACTTGAGACACTAGTGGTAGGAGGAAGGAACTACCTCAGGTAGATGGAGCTAGGGTCTACCCATTAACACGTTATAGGTGTTGTCCTATGAGATAAACATAAAATCGGGGCTTATTAACAAAACACTAAATTGGTTTTTTAGACAGATTTTTCTAATAGGTGTTTTTTTTCCTGTCGTATCCGTTGATTTTTAGTTCATAGTGATCTAGAACTTCCCTTGACAGTCCCAGTTTGCAGAACATAAAGTTAAATATGAGATTGATCCCTGAACCTATGTCATCAAGATTGTAAAGAAAATTCATTTCATTGAACTGTCTATTAATTTATAATAGTAAGATTTTCCCCTTTATAAGATAACCTTTATCATCTATAGATTACTATATGATAGTGAGACATTCTACATGCTCGACTTCCCCAATAATGAATGATTCTGTAAAGGCTATCTCTATTTCAATGTGGTAAGGGATTCTCAAATCCTATGTGTGGGAATCAAGCTGATATTTAGATATATGGAGGGCCTCAAGAATATATTTTTTAGGAATGTTTCTGATATGATTAAGTACATTATTATTTCATGTTAGGCACACATTTCTACTGATAAGAGATTGTTATATTGATGGATTTTTGGCGGGTACTATTGGTCGAATTGATAGATTCCAGCTATGGCTTGGGTTATCCTACTACTAACTAGTTGAACCATGAAAAATTAATACCCACTCACAACAAGATGCATGAGGTTTATTCACTAATAAACATGACTGATAATATCACATTAATAGATGTTCAACCTCATTGGGAAGCACAAACGATGGTGGGAGTGAATCTAAAGGGGTAGACCAAGAGGACAATATGTGTTGAGATCTGCACTAAGCCTTATATCTGGTCTAGGTGGAATTTATGTATTGGTCAAAAGCACTAGCTGAAGAATTATATCTATTCACATATACATGACTTCATCTATGTTGATGTCGACTTCGTATATTGGGATGGTCTTAAAGGAATTCCTCATTGTTAGGAACCATATAATGGTCCACCAACTCAATGATGTTCACTGATACATACACCTAATTGTCACATGAAGAATACACCATTACTAGGCTTACCCTTTGGGAAATTCCATGAGAATGAGTACCCACCTTGTGAGATTTCTTGGTCTCAAAATTTGGAGATCTTCTTCTTGGGAACAATTTCCATTCACCGTTTATGTCATTATTATTTTTTCAGAGATGCACTCGACCTAAGATGGGGCCAGACCCAATATGATTATGTTGTTGTCGACCTGGTCTTAGAGACAAATCATGAATCATAACAATTGTTTGAGAGAATTACAATGGATCTGGTGATAAGGGAATTAGTTTGGGTGATCAATAAGATCAAACTCTTAAAGACACCTTCAATATAGAAACCATATGATTCCCTACTCCATGGAACTATAGATGTAGTCGGGCACTAGAGCCTCTTCAAATGAGGGGGTATGGTTCCTTTAGTCTTGAAGAGGGACATTGGGAGCATGGCCCTATTGAGGGATTGTATTCTAGTGAGTGTTTGAAACCTATTTGACTCACCTAAGAAGTAATGGTTGACGGGGTGGCACCTTATAATTTTGAGTTGAGAGCAACTAACCCTATGTTTAAGGCTTAGGTATCTCTACCGGTAATAATTCAAATTCCCTTGGGGCCTCAACCTGTATTACGACAACATTCTGAGCCCTATATATCCATATTTCTTGAGCTAATGGAGGCAATGGGCATTCCTATTTGTCATGTTTTAAAAAATACTATAGGCCTTGATCCTTGTCATATGAATTTTGGAATCCACCTGGTATGTTTTTGGTGATGAGGGAATGGGGAAATTCAAACTTCACATTCCCCACACATACCATTTGAAATTTTTCATAACTCAATGGCATGTCATGAAAATACTTGAGGCCCTTCCATCTGGTAAAAAATTATGGGACATGCTCATCTCGCATCTAATTTCATTTAAAAAGGTAAGAAATTATTTTTTATGGGTAGTGAAGCTGAACCGATACAACATGTTCATGTGTAGATCTTACTTTCCAGCTATAAATCTAATGGGAAACTGACTATACTAGATGAACGAGGTACCGTCCCCTGTCAATATAAGGAAAAAAGCTAGGATTCCCCTTATTGGGTTATAGTCCCAATCATAGGTCCACAACATGAGATTAAGTGGTCCCGGTGTTGCATCAAGTCACCCAAATTGTTGAAGGGGTCTAATGTGGGGATCCCAAAATATAGGTGTGTTCGAATGTCATCAGCCCATTATGGATATGGATTTCCATTAGGTGTTATTACTACCTTCTAGTTCTCATGATCTTTGAGATGGGAAATGAGGGAAACTAGTGGATCGACCAGAGGAAGAATCATATCATAATGAGGGTTCAAAACAACTTGTGTCATCGTGGTCTCTTTAGTGTGGTATACAGGCCCAATGAATCATGGAGAAGCTGGTGTAATAATTCATGGATCCTCTAGAGGGTCGAACAACACAATAGTAGTAGGAAGAACATATTGATCCACCTGATGGGATAATTAGAGAATATTCCTCTATAGCTCAGGCCGATTTGGTGACGTGTATCATGATATCATTTTGTATATTCCAAAATATACCCTATCTATATGGAAATGGTTGTTGAGGTCACCTAGAGACAAACCACCATGATGAATTTGTACCTACACCAATTGCCCTAGTTGTGGATCATTGTAGTCTCGACGTCCTACTATGGTACAGTCGATGAGGAGCTCATCAATGATCATTCTCTACCATGTGATCTATTGGAGAAAGATTTCCATTTAGGGAACATCCTCCACCTTTGGAACATAATGAGATAGATTAGAGGGTTTAACTTCTCTGGGGGGCCTTTTCCTTTTTTGGGGTCTCGAATGAAAGGAAATGGCTTCCTGGGCTCACCTAGTCTAAGAAAACATATATGTGGTTGAGTGAGAACATATGGTGGATCAATCAGATTTGGTACTACCCGAGGGGGGAGTATATCTTCAAGGATTACCACCTAGGCTTCATTATCTATGAGTTTATCAATATTTATGATTACTATACCTGATGGAACATCCTCAATATCACCATGTATATTAGGATGGAATAGGATAGAACTATAATTTAAGTACACATACTAACCCAAACCGTGGATCTTCACATGTGAGGATACCTCAATATTAATTATATAGATCATAGTGGAGCTCAATATTCATCATTTTTTGACATTTCAATGATAACATGTTGATGCAGGATGCTAATCCCTGGGGAGTGTGGGTAACTCGACTAGTTAGTGTTACTGTTCAAGGCTGTAATTGTGCCCCTTGCTATCTGGATAAACCTACTGACAATATAAGAGGAAAAATTCATCTCCTAGAGAACCTAGTAGGATCATGTGATCTTCTCCTGGGTGAGGGACTCCTATATTTTAATTTATATAGAACAGTCAGAATGAAAATTTCGAGGAATTGATCTCGAGTGATAATGTACCACATGCACCTTCACTAATTTGTGGGATCTGGTGTCCAAATTTTCAAGTCATCAATGTGATGTGGATTGAAATTAGTAACAACACAGATACAGATCATAGCAGCAGTGTACTAGTCAGTGGGGAGTACAATGTGTGAAAAGAAAACCCACTGCATACTAGGTCATCTCTTGGGGATATACTGACTACTTTACCACATCAATATATGAAGGGGAACTAACCACTACTTCCTGTACTATGGTGGTAGTCATTGGTGGCATGTCAAGATGGTGTTCATCATAAGCTGAACCCCAAAATGACTCTTCGTGATCTCATGTCGAGGTGGAATGTGAGTCAAGCGATAGTAGTGAATCCTTCATTGTAAGACCCTGGAAAAGAAAAAAAATACTCCTCCTATTATATATATATGTACTTATATTTATGGATATGGAGTATCTCCCTATATACAATGAATAATCTAATACACAGAGTTCCTACCGAAGACCCTAATATAGAGGATCAGGGAAAAGGTGCCATTATCAAATAGTACTCTACTTCCGAATTTGAAAAGTGTAAAGGATGAAAACTAATATAGGGATTCCTAGAGGTTTTTACTTTGTAAATGATGGTTCTACACCTTACACTGGATGGTTCTTCAAGGCAAGGTGAATTTTGACCTGGGGAGGACCATCAGACAGGATGGTGCTATAACGGGGAGGAACAATGCTTGAGAATATTGTGATGTGAGGATGACCTTATCATATGATGTCGTTTTTGGAGAAAGTAGTTCTTATTTGGCGGTCCTGGGTGTGAAGAGAACTGGTTCATATGAAGGATGGAACATGGGGAGTACCTCAACATATGTTTCGTAAGTGACGGGATTTCCTCCACGATAGTTAGTGCAAGAGTAGGGAAGTCCTCCACCAGAGTTGGTGAGAAAATGGTGAGGACCTCTATACTGGTATTTGATGGAGAGGAAATGATCATCACTCTAGTTGGTGCTTCCATGAGGAAGGCATCTGCTTGATCTACTGATGAGAGAAGGAGGTCCTTCACATTGATGACTTGAATTATGGGAAAAAACATCCATACCTAGTATCATGTGCACGTGGAGGACCACTGTGCTTTTCATCGATGAGGGTAACATGGGGAGGAACACCATGTTTGGATCATGTTCAGGGATGACGCCAACTCTATCTAGTGATGGTATGGGGAGGACTTTTTAACTGAATGTTGTTTTCCAAGATCATCCCAAAATAGATTTTGTTTATTCCAGTGATGAAAAGAATCAACCATAGTGATATGAATATAATTTGAAGTATAATCTATTTCTACTCTACTTTATCTACAATAATTATAGACACAGGTTCTAGTCATTCTATTATTTCCACGACTCTCATTTGGAGCTCGGAGATTTTGGTGGAGTTTTTGGCTTGATCCTTATAGTTAGAGACTCTTACAGGAGAGGATTCAAGGATTTCCCACTATTAATCACATTTGGTTATTACTCTAGGAGGTGAGAGCATCGATTGGGATCTTCCATTAAAGGCATTAAGGCTTTGCAACTTCATCTTTGGTATGGACTGGTTGTCCACAATCCATGCTCAGATTTACTTTATTAGGTGCAAAGTGTGGTCTCCCCACGAGGATGGGACCCGTTTTTCTTTCACTAGCAAGAAGGGAACCTTCTCATCACAGGATGGACTTACCCAGTGGGGGGTGAAACTTATCACTCATTAGTTGGCTATCATTACCCTCGGTGTAGTTGACATGAGAAGTCTGAGTTATTATATAGTGGTGGACCAGTATGCCGATGTATTTCCAAATTATGTACTCGGACTACCTCTATTTAGAGAGGTAGAATTTTACATCAACTAGTAACCTTGTAAGGAACCAAAATCTACACCAGTAAATCAGATGGATCCCACATTGCTTCGCGAGATACGAGTATAGTTGGAGGACTTACAGAGGATGGGGTTCATTTGGCCCAGTACTTATCTATGTGAAGCCCTGATTATTTTCTCCATGAATGCATATTGGAGTTTAAGACATTGTGTGGAAAATTGGTTCCTGAACCTAGTGACTGGGAAGAAAAAATATCTACTTACAAGGATTGATGATCTATTCAATCAGCTGAAGATAACTCATTGGTTTTCAAAGATAGACCTCAAATCAGGCTTCACATAACTAAGAGTATGAGATGAGTATTTGAAAAATGTGGCTTTCAGATGTCTGTATGGCCACTATGAGTTCTTGGATATGCCATTAGTCAGGACCATTGGCTCATAAATGTTCATGGGACTCATGAATAGGGTCTTTTAGCTGTACCTCGACCGCTATGTGGTTGTCTTTATTGATGAAATCTTGATATACTCGGCGTTGGAAGAGGATCATGCCTATCGTCTGTAGATAGTTCCGGATACACTGAAAGAGAACCATCATTATGGAAATCTCACGAAGTACTGGTTCTGGATATGAGAGGTTCAATTTCTATTAAATGTTATCTTGGAGGCTAGAGTTTTATTACATCCAAAGAAGATAGAGGTTGTTCTAGATTTTGAGCCACCTAAGAGTGTGGCCAATGTGTGGAGTTTATTGTGGTTTGCTGAATACTTACAGAGATTTGTGCCTAAATTTTCCAGAGTTGCGACCCCATTTTCAGTGTTAACGATGTAGGGATAGCCCTTCATAAGGATGGAGAGATGCTAGAAATGTTTGTAGGAGATGAGTTGGAGACTGGCGAGTGCCCCCGTCTTGAGGCTACCATAAGAAGTTGTTGGGTATGTATTCTACTACGACACATCAGGGACCAGACATTAGTGTGTCCTGATGTAGGAGTGAGAAGTGATCGCTTATGGTTCCCAACAGATGAGAAAACATGACCAGAACTATGCTACCCATGACCTACTATTAGTAGCATTGGTCTTTGCTTTGATGATGTGGCGACGTTACATGATGGGTGAAAGTTTTATAGTCTAATCTGATCGCAAGGGTCTCAAGTATATCTTCTCTCAGAAGGACCTGAATCTGATACATCGGTGATGGATAGAGATCCTTTAAGAGTATGACTCTGAGATAGTCAATACTTCTATGAAGGGGAACATGGTATCAAATGCACTCAACATGAGGTCTGGTCTATAGATGCTGAGTGAGGCGACAAAGATACTAACCGAGAAGTAGATATCCATTCTGAATATAGATAGAGCAGCTTACCTCTATTATATGACTGTCACTCCCCAACATCTTCAGTGAGTTCATGAGGCACAACATGAGTACAATGACTACAAGGAACAATGTGCTTAAATATCCACAGGATAAGAACCTGATGGATTTTCTAACGGTGGTGAGCACGTCATCCACTTATGAGGGAGAACTGTGGCCTTGATGGTGCTATGGGAGGAGGTGATGAGGGAGTTCTATACATCCCCTCCTGAGGTACATCATGGTGTGGAGAAGATGTACCAGGACCTCTGCCATTAGCAGTGGTGGCCAAGGATAAAGAAATCAATCGCAGAGTTTGTTTTAGGATGCATCACTTTTCATCATGTGAAGGTCGAGCATCCAGTTCCAATATGCTTAGCGCAACCACTAGAGGTGCCGAAGTGGAAGTGGGATGGAATCTCTATACACTTTGTGATATGGAATCCATGTGAGTTTAAGGGACAATATTCCATCTGGGTGATCAATAACCAACTCTCCTAGTCATCCCACTTTCTACCTATCTGATAGTAGGGATCTGTAGAGTTCATGGGACACCTCTACGTACAAGAGATTGTTAGCCTTAATGGGGTTCCATCAATGATTTTCTCTAACCGTGACACAAATTTTACATCCAAATTGTGGAATGGATTATGGGAGGCATTTGGGAATCAGCTATGTTTGAGCATAGACTTTCATCCTCAAACGGATGGTCAGAAGGAGTATACCATTCAGACAATGGAGGACAAGATACATGCTTGCATCCTATATTTTGGCCACAGTTGGGAGGATCACATATGCTTGTAGGTGTTTTCATACAAAGAAATTTATCACACCACCATAGGCAAGACCCCATTTAAGATTTGTACGGTTGACCACGCAGATCACCTCTATGTTGGATGGACCCAGTGGGTCTGCACTTATTTGTCGAGAGTTCGTACGGGCTACCACTGAGAAGGTGTAGGCCATCTGGGAGCAGATGAAGACTGAACAGAGCAAATATTAGTCTGGTGATGAGAGAAGGTGGAGACATTTGGAGTTCGAGGAGGGAGACCATGTCATCCTACGAGTCTCAACTCGACGTGGTTTATGGAGATTTGGTCGAGATTACAAGTTATAAACAAGGTTTAATGGACCATTTCTGATACTTCAGAGTATTGGAAGGTTGAAATACTTAATGGAACTTCCACCATATTTGGATAGGGTGCACAAGGTCTTCCATGTATCCTAGTTGAGGAGATACGTGCATTACCCATATCACATCATCGACCACGGTGAGTGGGACTTTGATGATGGGGTGACATTTATAGAGGTTCCATTAGATATTGAGGATCGATAGGAGCAAGTCCTTTGTGGGAGGTTGATATCTCTGGTCGGTGTTTAATGGAATCACGAGAACCCTCTAGAGTGCACTCAGTACCCCCATTTGTTTTCTTAATTTATGTAGTGGATTTCGGAGATGAAAATCCCTAAGGTATGGAGAATGTAAAAACCCATGCTTTCCATGTAATAATTATTAAATTGTTTGGAATTTTTACGAGTCTATAAAAAATGATGACATGTGATTCTGAGGCCCGATGTGCCCAAAATTAATTTCATAACATTATTTAAGTTATGTAAATAAATTTACCAAGAATAAATTACTATTTTTTGAACTAGTACTCGAAATTTAAATTTGAGGGCACCATTGAACTCACAATGTCGAGATTAGCTCAATAGAGCCTTCACTTCTACCATAGTAGGTCAATGGGAAGATCTAGTTTTGCTGGTTTTCATAGAGGATTAAAATAAAACAAATCATTTATTTTTATTAAACATATTCCATTCTTTTTAATTCATTGGAGGTTGGCACGACAAGAGGGTGGTCGTGCATTTAATATTGGGCATTAAAATCCTGTTTACTCAATGAGTGTAACCATGAAACCCACCATTTAATGAAATATAATTAATAAAAAGTTAATGAAATCATTAACTTTAGATAATGAGAATGGAATATCTCCATCCACTAGAACATTCATTAAAAAGGATTTGAATTTGGAGTAGAAACAATATTGGAGAGCCTTTAGGGAACCTTTGGAAGAAAAAATCAACTGTGCTAAGAATGGAGGATTGACGTTCGAGTAACAGTTGAAGCATGTTGTAGAGTGAAGAACATCGACCTATCATATTCGAAGAAGATCACTCTACAATGAATTGAGATAGGTAGTTGAACTTTTTTAATTTCACTTATGTATGATTAAATCTCTTCAACCTATTTCTATCAAGAAAACACGGAGGGCGTGGGCCAAACAAAGAAGGCTTGATACGTCCTCTATCTTTATTATTGTGTGAATTCTTCACAGGTGATTCTTTTGGATAGACAAACCCCAATTTGGATAGGCTAGATGCGACGACGAAGTCTTGGAATGTACAACGATGCCTTCGGAAGAAAAAAAGGGCCACTAGAGCTCACTCGGTGGCCCACGGAAAGTCACCGGCATTGCAGTACAGGTGATCGACACTGACGGGGACCATGGCGGCGGCAGACACCATCCAACCATGGAGGAGGATGTGGAACACCTACGCCGATGGAGGAACCAGCCATGGCTCGTCAGCAGCGGTAGTCAGAAGAGGCGACCGACACACTGACCAGCCTTAGAAGAGGAGGGCAGAACATCGAGTGCATAGCCAGAGGATACAAGTCATGGTTCATTAGTCAGGGAAGACCGAAGGAGGAGGAAAGCACACCTGCCAATAGTGTGTGGCAGAGCAGCATGTCATCGTGCGCTGTTGGAGATGGTGGCTGGCACCGGCCAGCCGCAATGGTAGATAAGACCCACTCCAGTGGGTCCCGTATGACACATGGCAACACCACGTGGAATCACCACTGTGTAGGAGACCGAACGACCCTCACGGTGTCTTGGGAAAACTGGGGGGTCACTCCCCCTAGTGTTGGCTAGGGAGGCCCCCTCCACCAAGGGATACTCCACCCCACTGCGGGTTGCGCCTCACATGGCTGGGCTACGCCCCCTTGCGGGCTGGGCCAGACCACAACACAACTTGATGAGCCCTCCATGGCCCTACCCAGACAGGTCAGGACCGGACTGTGTCGGGTTGACCCAAACTAGGTCAGGTCAGCCCATGTTGGGTCAGGTTAGGTCCTAGTGGACCGGAGCCCAACCAGATCTAGAAACACTTAGAGGGCCATATCTTGAGAATCCGACGTCTGTTTGACAAACCATTTGTGAGGTTCGGTTCATTGGTTTGTGTTTTTTCTTTTGTAATATTCCAATTGAGTTTTGGAGAAAGTTAGAGTCCCACCAGGTTGGATTGTACCTGAATCCAACTGAGCCCTCATAACTAAAATGATAATAGCATTCAGATCGAACATCGGATTGATGCACTGTCTGTCGTGTTGGGACACTTGAAACTAGGAGGCCCTTTGGGTTACAACTTTGTGGAATATAGTGGTGATGATGTATTCCCAATGACTTCAGGAGATGTTTCTATGGAACTTGAGCACACCGGGTGTGGGGAACCCTTTGGCTGGATGTAAATGAAGAACTTATACGAGTCCTATGGGGGTAAACATATTTGAATCATGTGTGGGTAAACATCTATGAATCCTGTTTCGGTATGATTCTATATATTTTGTGTGGGTCAATAGTTGAGCTTCTTGACCATTTAAGATGATCTACCAGAAGATCTAATAACCTTTACATGTGTACTTAAATTATACCTAGTTTGAGATGAGTGTTTACCTTTGTGGAAATTTTCTTCATGGTATTAAATTTTTGGTGTTTTACACATGATGTTACCTTTGTTTTACATTCCCTTGTGGTGTTACCTTCGTGGTGTTCTTCCTTCATGAAATATTTGTCCTAATGGATAAAAGGTTAGAGAATTTTGTTTAGCCATATATGTGATTAGTATATTTGATTATGTTGGTATATTTATTGGCATGTTCCTAATTACAGTTTACTATTTCTTCTTGATTTGCGTTTTTGGTCTTTATTTTTTGTTTATTCATTATGGATTATTTGAGAAATTCGAGGTCACGGGTCCCCTACTTAGTATTGTTATACTCACCACTATACATGCGATGCCTGCAACATAATGTGTCTTTTGTACACAATAATAAATGTTGATTGAGGCTGATGAAACCGGGACTGAAGGTTTCTTAGAGGTGGACAATTTGATGTGACATGATGTAGAGACAACTGATTGTGTTATTTAACTACCCTTAAAGTAGTATTCTTTTGGGATGATCACAGGATCAATCTTTCTATTTTACTTGTACTTTTTAGTTGGGCATGTATTTTGGAACCTTTACTTATAGTACTCACTCTTTTTTATTTATAGTATTTTCATTCTTGTATCATTTTTTGTGCTTGTACTATGTTCTTGCAGGTTTAAAGGAAATGCCTTCTTGTTTATTGGGATATGCGTTTCTGGTGCTAGTATACATCCACTGGCCTATGGAGGTGAGATTGGGGAAGTTATGTTATGGGACCCGGGGGATGGGTTGCGACATGATTACCTAATAAAGCTTAATATACCATGTTAGAATGTTTTATGAGGATTCCCTTAGTTTTTAATATTCTCATTCATACTTTTGTGACAATTTTAAATCATGGGGTTTTGGTTGGTTAAATTTAAGGGGTTATTTTCAAAATCACAATGGTTTTGGGTGTTTTCATAGATATTTAGAGTGCTATTGAATGTTTTCACATCCATGTCTGCACAAGGTTCACACATGGATGACAATAGAAAAGAATATGGAACATTAAAATATTTTTTCCATGGGACCTTGTTTTCTTAAATGGTTCCTTCATTTTTAAATTGTAGAGTCATGTTTCAAATTAAATGAGAATGTGATTTCAAATACCCTCTTTAAATATTTTCCCATTTCTATTTTGAGACATGTTATGGTTAATAATTGGTATAATGGATCATTTGGAAAATATTTATGATTTTGTATGTTTTAGTTTAGTTTTGGAATGTTAAAGGAATGTTTGGCATTGTACACATGAAAGTGGTGTTTCATATTATTATTGGATGTTTTTTGTAATTGTATTTGAAATGAGTATGATGATTCACCCAATTAAAAACAGCAAATGTTTATGAGAAATGTTTCATAAGATTTTATTATGGGACAACCTTATTAGAACTTTAATGATTTGTTTTATGATGGTAATTGATATAGAGGATTTCCATTCATGGGTTAGTGTATAGTTGGTGTTAGTGTTTGGGGTTTGCAAGTGTGGTGGTGGCAGGTATAGTGAGTCACACATGCAAGGAACTACTACTTACACCATACACAGTATCTATGAGTTTCATGTGCATAATTTAGATGATCGGTTAAAAATATCTTGACAACACTAAATTGATAGTTCGGTACCCCTTGACTTGATAGGGTTTGGTGAAATTTTCCACATGATTGGTCTGTTTTGGGTGGCCAGTTGGTTATAAAAAATTGAGCAATACCATATGCTGCAAGATGAGTATGAATCAATTTTTCACGTGGATCACTCTACGGATTTTTAGGAATTCCCAGTGTCAATATATATAATTTCTAATTTAAAATTTCCAATACTCTATCTTTTTCATACTACTAGTTTATTTTTTTCCTAGCATAGTATAGTTTTTTTATTCTAGTTTGGGATTTGGTTTTTAAAATATAATCCTTTTTAATACTAGATACGTGGTATGTAGTGATTTTAAATAAGAAATTATGTATTGATTAATAAAATATGAAAAAACAAATTTCAAACATGTATTTAAAACTTCTATTAATTTCCCTTTTTGGGAAACTAAATGAATCAATTCTATGGTGGTTTTCTATCGAGCGGTTAAGAAAACACCCTACTTGTACCATTCAGTTTTGGTATACCTGAGATGATATGTAGGCTCAGGATTTTAGTTTGAGTGCTTGTTGCTTTAGTGTTTTGGTATTATTGTTGGAGGTGACCAAGAGGTCACATAGATACCATAGATGTGTGTATCAGTTAATTTTGTGTTCTCCATCATAGTTTTTTATTTAGATTCTATTTTGTTTATCTATTTTAACTATATCAGTTTTATATATATATTTGAGATTTAGTTATTTTTGGTTCATCCTTTTATATATTTTATTTTAATGTTCCTCATTTTTTGGAAAAAAATCATTCACCTTATTGACTACTTCGATACCCTACAATAGCTTCCAGTCTATAGGGATTAGAAATTCCCTTTGGCCCATGTGTCAAATCAGGTCGAATGTTAGTTTGGATGGTTTCCCGGCCTAGTTCATTAAAAAATAATATCAGAGTAGGACCTAGTAATTTGAGGTGTAAGGTAGTTTTAGATTAGGATAGTCAGGAAATTAGAGGTTGGTATTGGAAGAGATTCATGATCTCAAACTTGTTGTAATACTCAAGTATCAAGGGGCAATCTATTTTTTAGTGTCTTTTTTTGGTTCTTGGCATGAGTGTATGATTAATGATAATACTGGCAATCTGGTGTTGTTTTGTGATCTCACATGTAGTAGTGACCATTTTGGAGTCTGAGTAGATGGATAAAGGTTCTCTTCGGTTTTTATTATTTCTTTATAGATGTCCCACTACAATTTTGATGTTTAATAATAACTAGAAGTTCCATATTCTAATAAGTTTTTGTGGGTTATTTCCTGTTTCAGTCTTGGTTTATGTGAATATCCCACTAAAATGAAATCAGATTTTGAAATGGTAATTATCTCATTAAAATGGTTTCAAAAATGAAAACTTTGATTTAATGGAAAATGTTTTGGATTTATAAAACTGGAATATTCTTGTGTTTCGATATTGAAAAGTTAAGTGTGCCCCTAGTTGCAACTTATGGACATTCATGTATGTGTGGGTATAAATGGGACTTTCATGTCATTAGTTGTGTGTGGATGATGCAAGTAAGAATTAATGGAAACATATGTGACAAATTATATGATTCCATGGGTGAATATTTGAAAATATTCATTTGTCTTGGTTTTTTAAATGTGTTTCAAGTGAAAAATGAATTGGGATTGAGTTTTCCAAGGAAACTTGGGTTTTATCTAGTGAAAATGGATTTTGGTTTTTGAAGTGTCCTTGTAAAATTAATTTTTTTTGAAATAAAAATGGAGAAGTCTTTTTTAAAAATATAATTTTGGTTGTGTTTTTATGTGTTTGGATTAAGACTAATTATTTGTAGATTAAGATGTTTTTTTATTGTGTTTTGGTTTGATGTGGGTTTTAGTTTCATGTTCTTAGTATTATTTAGGATATGCTAACAATAAAGCTCCCCAATGTTACTAGTATATCATACGTAGTAATTGATTATTCCTAATTATTTCATACCTATCATGGTTATCATGGTTCTTTAGAGTCAATGGTGTGGAATGATGAAGATGAATGTTTCTTTAGATCATTGGGAACTCCATAAGTTGTTAGAGTCTGAGCTGTTTTGGGTTGTTTGATTGTCTAGCTTTGGATGCATGAGAGATGTTTTCTCTACTATCAATCCATGTTGGGATGACATGCGATGTGTTTAAGTCCAACATTGTCTGTTTTTTTGTACCTGATGAGATGAAGATGATAAAAATTTAAGTTCTCAAGAATACTCATCATGGAAAGTATACAGTGAAGGACTATGTCGACTGCTTCAAGGAGTTGGTTTCCCTCACCTCAGATGTGGTGTCTATAGGATATGTTAATGTCCCCAATTTTCAATGGCAGTATTTATCCAAATATTAAACAGATATCGCTATACTCTATGTATATTCATTTTGAGATGTTGTTTGATGAAGTGTTTTTATCTATGTTTATTTATGGAGTATATGTAATTAGTGATCTGGTATCTCGTTCCACATAAGAAGGTTCCTGATCAAGAGAGAGGTGAGTACCAGTGTATACTATTTTAGGAAGGTATTTCTCATTATGAATGGTCTCCCTCATACCATTTTGTTATATGCAACAATTTTTGATGGTTCGGTCATTCGAAGCCATCTTGTTATAATCATCCAATAACATGCCATCGTTGCAGGTCTCTTGTTAATCTAGAGAAGTTTTTCAGGAAGCATCTCCTGATGAAAATGTTTAGATTTTGGAATGCTATTGACTAATTGTGAGAGATGTTATTTGTAACATCCCAAGTAATTAATGAAAAATATATATTTTTATCTATGTCTATTTATGAATTAGATAGTGTTTTAGAGGTTTAAAATGAGAAAAATCCAATCTTAAGCATGGAATACACTAATATTTTTTGAAAGATTGTTTTACTACCATTTGATGTAAAACCATTTTTAAATCAAACAGTTGACAATTTGATAAGCTCTATTTGTCAAAATAAACATTTTATTTATGATTGGGACATTTAAATTTATATTGGATAAATTTTTGGTATTTTTCTGACAATGTTCATTTTTAATGAATAGTAAAACAATGCTGCATTCTACATCAAAACTGATTTTTCATCTAATTTAATTATATGGATAGATTATCTTTTTAATTGGTCTTAAAGTGCATTTTAAATATATTTTTACCAATTAATCCAATGGTGGTCATTATGATTAATTTCACTTTGTAATTGGGCATAAACTAATGCCAATATTTTTATAGATATTGTTTCAAAAAAACCCGTTATTTGTTTTGACAATGCGTATTATTTTTAAATCAATTATTGAAATTTTTGTGTTTGGAATTTGGTAAAATGGATTACATATTTGGAATCATAAGGTCCAAATTATGTAATCCAGACTCTTTTGTTTTTGGACATTATGAATAGTAACGATGATAATTATCTTTAATTATCTTGATTAATGAGTAATTAGGTAGTTAAGGATAATAAAATAATATCATAATAATAAAAAATGAAACCAACATGTGTCCTAATGCTACTGGTTGTCTCATGGACGACCATGGTATGCCTTGTGCCAAACTTGGGGACCCCATGGAATCACTTTTGTGTGAAAATGACTTTTTATCTTTTTATTTTTAAAGAATGTAAATATAACAAAGAATGTATCACCTGAGTAAAAAAATTATAATTTTGTCTACATTATTGATATTATGTACTATAAATATACATTGTAATTCTAAAAATATTTCCTACATCATAGTATTTTTTTTTCATAATTTTTAGACTTTAAATAAATGAAATTATTTATGACATCATGATGATGCAACGATTACCTCATTAATAAATGATTTAAATAAAATGAAAAGATACTGTTAAAACTATAAATATCACTTGTAAAAGACCTATTGGATGAGTATATTTCGAACCCTTATCACCTTATCCTCTAAATAAATCAATTTGGATCCTTTAAAATCCAAAACTCATTTGAAAATAAAGTAACATTTTGTAACTTTCCAAGAGTGCATGTCCTCTCCTCTTATAAAAGGCCCCCACCTCTACCTCCTTACACACACCTCTCAAGCCTTTGTAAAGGCCAAACCCTGATCATTTTGTCTCTCCAAATCCCTCTCCTACTCCTAGAATCCTCACATTGGGCATAAGTCTTCCCAAGGAAGCCTTTGAGATCAAATCAAAAAGAGTTACCCGATTTAAAGGTAGTGTCCTCTCCTGTGTTCTTATGTTTAATTTTTCTTCTCCAACCCCCTAAACTCTTTTTATTAACTTCTTTTGTAACAAAACCTGTATCATTAATATACTAGAATGTTTTTATATGAAAGATTGGAGCTACAATTACACACACCAACATCTAATGGTTAATGAACATACTGTTTCTGTGGATGGAAAATTTCTGCCTCATGAAAGGATGATTGTTCTACACTCATATATCACCTTCAAAAGGTGGCCATTAATATGTCACTATATTTATATATGATATATAATATGTTTATGTTTTACTTAAGCTTCTGTATTTTTCATTTATGGCATATCTTTATGGTTTCCATTATGGGTAAACGAGATATCTTCATTTTAGGAAGTGCGGACTACCGCCCCCTCAAAGTGATTTGATTCGTTAATACCATATGTGGTATGTCTAAAGGATAGATTTAATGATATTATATATTATAACATACTATAATTATAATAATATTATGTATCATTATGGTTTAATTCCATTAAATTATGAGTTAGAAATGGAAGTAGCGTCCATGCGTACGTACGGCTTACCGTCTCCATGAATGGTGAATTTCATTTCTTATCCCCAAATGTAATATAATATTATAAGTAAATATATATAATGGATATATATGATTTATGTTACATCTAAATGATTAATATAATTCTGTAAATAAAATATACACATCTCTCATTTATTTTTAATTCCATTAATATGACATAGAAATGAAAGTAGCATTCATGCGTACGTACGGCTTACCGTCTCCATGAACGGTGCATTTAATTTCTTACCTCTATGTGTTATTTAATATTGTAAATGCATATATATACTACATATATATGATATATATGATCTATACATCTTGATTATAACTATGGATATAATTGATACATAAACAACTTGTAATTATAAAGAGCATATTTTTGACCCAAGTACCAATGATCGTTAAAACGACCATTATTAACTTTAATAATTACATATTGTTCATGACATGGTAATAAGTGATATAAAAGGAATAATGAACTTGAAAAATGTTCTTAAGAAAGTAGAAATTAACTCAAGTTTATTATTCAGGACTTTAATGAACGATCGAGTCAAGTTGGACCCGAGGTATGGGACATCGTCTTAATCTCCTTTCATTGAGGCATATTTTGTTTTATACACAACCTTCTTTTATACAGTGTATAAACCCATTTGAATTTTATGTTTATCCAAAAGGAATCTATTTTTTATACGAAGCGTTTTACTAAACGGCAAAAGGGAATGTTTTTGTTGTACGTATGTGGCGAAAACGACTTCTCCGCCGCCGTGATCATAATTTGAGTTTTGGATTCCTCTATAAGCCATACATTTAAAAAAAAGAAAAATAAATACCCTGTTTTAATTTTCTGTTATTTTGGTATTCAAAATGGTTTTCATAATGTTTTTATTATATCAATATTTTTTATTGATATCTTGTGATTGAAATGTGGAAATGTTATGTTTCCTTTATGCATGTTTTATGTGATATGATTATGTTATGGTTCATGGGCATTGTTATTAAGATGGGTGGTTCCGTGATAAACTAAGGGAGGGTAAGCCCGATATAGCTCTCCAATTCATTGGGTAACGCGAAGGGTTTAAACTTTAAGGTTTATCCGAAGAGATTTAGGGAATATACTGTGATGGGTATTCCAAACGTAACCAAGAGGGTTACTCCCTACAGAAGAATGTTATGAATGCATCAAGTTACCTTTATGTCTTATGATTTCTATGATTTATTCATGATTTGATGAGGTATGTTAATGTGCTTATGTTTTATGGGTAAAGTATGTTTTCATTCTTATGTATATATATACTCATGTTTCCTTTCCATATTTTTATATCCCTTACTGAGATTTTTATGCTCATCCCATGTTTTTGAAATGTTTTTCCCAGGTGAAGGGAAAGGTACATGATATGATGATAGTGTCGAAGAAGTGTCAAGAAATAATCCAAGTTTTATTTTAAATATGTTTCCACTGAGGGTAAAAAGAGTACTATCTTTTATGTATCCATTTTGTTTAAATATGGAATGTAATGCATGTTTTATGATCTAATTCCATAAAACTATAAACATGAAAAGATCCTCAATTTTTAATCTTGTAATAATTCAAGATTATGTAAGGTTAAAGGATGGGGACTTATATTATTCTTATATCATCACTACTCTTTCCACATTCCTTGATGTTCAGCTCACACATATTCAATAATTATCAATAGTAGAGAAGGCCTTGGACCAGTTATTGTCTCCCGTATTTTGGTGGAGACATATAGAGTTTTTTTTATGGATAATGTAAGTTCACATTTTTTAAATGTTGATGGGAATGTTATTTATTGATCGTAGTGGTTTTTTAATATTATTGTGGATATTTAAATGGATATCCTTTCATGAATCTATTTCTTCCTTTTTTGTGCTTGATTGGAGATGTATCTTCTGGTGAGAATCGTGGATTGTTGGTTGTGTTTGGGTTTATTGTTCTATTTTTTACCATTGTGTTTTGGTTTTTTACTTTATTTGAAAAAATTTAGTTCTTGTAGAAGGATTGATATTCCAGTATGGGGACATTTTGGTTAGTTTTGTAGGGAGTTCTCACTTGGGTGGGTACAAAGTTTTTCTAGGATGTTTGTCGAGTTCATCTAGTAGGGAGATCCCTCTTGTGATCTCCCATTATTATTTGTGTTTTTATTTTCTCAAAAATTATTTGGGTGTGAATTTTGATGTAAAATTTGACCTTGATCCTTGAGTTTTTGTTTTGGTTTTAGTTGGGAAAGGGACCTTGTCTTATTTAACTTTTATTTTGGTGATATTTCAGGTGAATAATGTACATGTGGTGGGATAATTATCATGTCACAATATTGGAATTCTATTATTTTATTATTTACTAATCATTTATTATTTTTGGATGAGACTTGGGTTGAACCTCGATTTAAATTTATCAATTTTTTAATGCTCGGGTGAGTTTCAAGCATGTGTAGAAGCAGCACACTCTTAAGAGAAACCATGAATCATCACCTAGGTAAATGTGCATTTCATGTTTTCAGGTTGGGGAAATAGAAAATGGGTTGTGAAAGGTTTGTGAAACCATTTGGAAACTATGTGGTTTAGTTCAGTAACCAAAAAGAGGCATTCAGTATGGTTAACACATGGTTTTGACACTGTGCAGAAAGTAGATGTGGGGTTCCCCTCCTTTCCAATGTTTCTCACATTATTGGCCCAAATTTTGGTAAGTCAATCATCCAAACCATTAGAAATTCCAATATTCATAAAATTTTGAAATTCCACATTTTCCCCTTCATGATTTTTACCTTGAAAATGGATTATTCTATATTTTTTTATCCTAAGTGTAGTAGGGGATCCTCTAAGCCCCCTCTCATTTTCATCCATTCCATTTTGGAAGTCCTTTGATGTTTCCTAAGTTGATTTATTATATTTTTAGTTTGATTTATCATTATATTCACCCTTATCTATTGAGTCTTGGTTCTCTCCATGTGGGTTCCTCTCTTGGAAAAATCAAAGGGTTTGGGTTGTCTAATCTTGGTTGATTTATTTTTTTAGGTTTTTTGGATTGTCCTTGTGTCTTAGTTCTTTTTTATTTGGGAGTTTTATTACATTTTCATTGTATTGAAGTCACTTATTCCATTATTTTATTTTCCAAAACAATAAATCAATTCTTTTTTGACCTAAAATAATTTTATAGATATGTTTCTCATGTCAATAATGTGTATTTGTTGATTATTTCAGTGGCTGGGTGTTGTCCGTTTTGTGAAAATAATGGACTTCAAAATGATTTAAATGTTTATTTTTATAAGTTCATGCTCCTAAAATGTTTTTAATATGTTTATTGTTTTCTTCAGAATAAATTTATCCTAGTTGTGATATTAGGAATGTATTATACTTTGGTAATATTATTTTAAATGTTAAATTGGGAATGGTGTGTGGTGTGAAAACCATTTATGGCTTAATAGGTTGTGGTAGAATATTTTTTGAAGATTCGAATAGTTTTAATGAATCATGTTTATAATTTTTTAATTATATTGAATAATTTTGATCCGTTTGTTTTGAGTGAAATTAGTGTTATTGGAAATGAAAATGATTTTGGTTGTTTCCTTGGATATTTTGAGTGTGCCATTAGGTGATGGAACATCAATGTGTGTACAAGGTGCGCATGTCAATGGGAATTCAAACGAAGATGTCACTTTACAATAAAGTTTTCCTTGAACCTAGTTTTCTCATATCGTTCCAAAATTTCCAATTATTAGATTATTTTTTCAAGTGACTTGAAAATATGATTTCAAATTCACTCTTCAATTCCTATCCCATTTTCCTATGAGAATGTTTTTTAATAATTGACATAAATACACAGTTGTCACATTTTCATTATATTTCATTTTTTATATTATTTTGAGAATGATAAAATGATGTTTGGGATTACACACATGAAAGTGATGTTTCATATTGACTTGAGAATTTTTTATGAATGTTTTTAAATGAGTATGATGAGAGGCCCATATGGAAACATTGAATGTTTTTCGGAAATTTTTCATTAGATAATTTGATGTGATGGATTATCTGTCACTTGAATTATTTTTTACATGACTTGAATCCCTATAGAGTATTTAACTATTTGTGTTATCTTATAGGTTGTGTTAGAATTTGAGTTATGCAGTTGTGTTGATGACAGATATTGCGAGTCACATGTGCAAGGGATTCCAACTTAAAAAGTACACTATTAACATGGGTTTCATGGGTACTTTTAGAGGGTCGAGTGAAAATTTATTGTAAAACTAGATTATAAATATCGGTACCCCCTTTACATGATATGTCATGGTGGGATAATCCACTATGTTAATCAATTTATGGTATCTTGGAGGTTATTCGGTTTAGTACTATATCATATTCATGTAGGTTAGACAAACTCGATTAGGTCCAGGGATCACTCTAGGGATGTTTTGGAATGACCATGGTCACTATCTATAATTTATTGTTTATATTTTTTTACTTGGTATTTTATCATACTACTTTTTTCAGCATAATCTTGCATTGTTTTTCTCAGATTCTATGTTTGGATTGTGTTTCTAAAATGGTTATCCTATTTGAAGACTGATGTCATGGTGTGTGGTTTTTGGAAAAGGGAAAATAAGTTTTGTTCATTAAAACAGGAAAAATACTAATTTCATATATGTATTTAAAAATAATGTTATTGAAGTGTTTTTGGGAAAGGAAATTTATTGATTATGTGGTGGTTGCCTACTAATCTATTAAACTCACACCATACTAGTTCCATTTTGTGTCGTTATAGTTGAGTTGTCTTGCATATCAAGGTTTCTAATTCGAATGCTCATTATCAGAGCATATTTTCATGGTTTGATGGTGCCTAAAAGGTCACAAGGAGATCTTGGTAGTGTGGTTGGATTCTAGTTTTATTCTCAATTTTAGTTTTCTAATAATCTTATATTTCATTAATAGTTTTTAAATGAATCAGTTTTATATATTTATTTTAAATTCAGTTATTTTTTATTCAACCTCTTATATTGTTTATTTTATGTATCATGGTTTATTTTAAAAATGTGGTCCCCTTATTGATTACATCAATTATCGGTATAGGTATCTAGCCACTGGGGATTGGGAATTCCCTTCTAGAAATGTATTACACTATGTCGAATGATATGTTGGATAGTATCCTTGCTTGGTTTGTGACAAAATAATATCACAATAGGCTCATGTTATTTGGGTTTTCATGTAGTTGGAGATTATGATAGCAGAGACTCAAGAGGTATCTATGAGTAGAGAGTCATGTCCTCTTTCTCACTATAATCCTCGAGTTACCAGGGTTATTCCATGATTGAGTCTCTAGTATTGGATCTTGGATTCAGTGGATGAGGAATGATAATAGGGGTAAACTGGTGTTATAAAATGATCTCACATAGAGTATTGACCCATGTGGAGTTTTAGTAGAAGTATTAAGGTCCTATTAGTCATTTCTGATTACATGGGTCATGGACAACTACCATTCCACCAGGATATGAATTCCTAAAAGTCCCTTATTATTGTTTTTTGATATGTGTAATACCTTGTTTCGGTCTTAGTTGATGTGAGGAATGCTTTAAAATGAACACCAGTTTTTGAAATGGAAATGATTTCATTAAAACGTTTTGGGATGGGAAATTTAAAGGAAAATGTTTTGGATTGATGAATTTGGTATGTTTGTTGGATTTCATAATGATATGGTAAGAATACCACTTGGTTCTTTTTATGGACATTCACATATGTGTGGGTATGAATGTGAAGATCATTGTAACAACCTCAATTTGTTTAATGGAAATTCTCTTCTTATAAATATATTATAAAATCACATTAAAACACAACATAATAAACTACTATGGGCTATATTACCTTTAGGAATATTTTTTTCAATTATATGTTTGAAATTTTCAAAATCTAACATACACGATTGCAATTAGTATATTATTTGGAGACCAATAGTGGAATTTTTTTTAATGAATAATATCCTACCCTTGTGAATAGTTACATACACTTATAAATAGTGATATACTGTAATAAATAGTAACCTTACCTATGATAATATTTAAATAAAATTCAAATTGAAAGTTTGAAATACCTATATTTTTATAATAAGTAAATGATTATTTTAAAACCAGTTTTTATACTAAATTATGACTTTAATTAAATATTAAAATAATAATGCATAGATAATTATTTTGAAAAAATGGACTTCATTTTTGGATTCTACACGTCGAAAAATCGCTGGGGGGAAATTTTGGGATTTTTCTAAAATACATGATTTTTTATGAATAGTGAAATACCATAATTTACAAAATATACTAAATAAGCTATTTGTAGAGTCATGTATGATGGTCTGCAAATGTAATTCTAATTGGTTCAGGATCAAATGATAAAATTACAATTCTTGGTCAATGAAGAGTCAATATTCCTTGTATTGTGGGAAAACAATAAACTAATGAATTTTATATTGAGAAAACCCCTCTCCCTCCACTATACAAACCACCCTTACCACCCTCATTTCATCACACCTCTAAAGCTACATTTTTTGTCCAAGATTTTTCCATGAATCTTCCCTAGATCCATACCCACTTTTAAGAGCTTCTGGCCTCATCAAAAGACCATTCCTAGGACCCCTAATGAGGATCTCAATAGGAGGATTCAAGAGGGGATTTCCCTAACTCTTTCATTTAATTTACTTTCAATTTGAAGTTACTTTCTTATTCAATTGACAACTATTTTAATCACCATGGTATGGTCACTCTGGTATCATACATATACTATAATGTTATGATACTAATGGTATATAATACCATCCAACCCCCTTCGCCACATCCTTTTATTTTAAAAAATAAAACATTGTTCATGAGGTGTTAATCTGTCACCTTCAAGAATGCCATGTTTTATTTTTTCCATTTATAATATCATATCTATTCATGAATCCATTTTATGTTTGAAATTGAATATTTTATATTTATTATGTTCTATTTTATGTTCTGGAACTAACTTATGAACATATTACTAAATGATTAATCAAAACAAGTTTGTTGTGGTTGAAAAATCACCCAAATTAACTCAAACAATCATCATTTAATTATTATATAATAATTCATCCACATGGAATATATTAAAATCAACTATAAGATAATTTATTCACTTGGAATATAATTAAAAACATGTAATATCAGTTCTATATGTTTACCCATGTTCTACCCGGACATCAATTTAGGAATACAAGTATAACGCTGAAGAAAAAGCATAAAAACCAACATTGTTGAAAAATGTTTTTAAACTACATAACCCAACCAAAGGAACATAAAATAACTGAATAAAGACATATTAATCAATATTTATGTACACAAGGTTCTTTAATTGTTAATTAATTAATTTAATTTTGTTTTACATGAAATTCAATCGATGATGAATTCAGATATAAGGTATGGAGAAATTATCCAATGCAACATTCATTCTTCGAGTTCTCCCTATTTCACTCTTTTTTTGATATGGTAGTTCCTTAAAAATAATTTGTTCATAATTTTTTTTCTATTTTTGGGATATATATGTTTTTCACTAGTGTTTATGTCAAACAAATTTCTTTTCATAAATAACTCTTCTTTTAAGAAGACACCTTTTACTTCTCATTAAATGTTGATGGTTCTTGTAACATGTATGTTATTACCTATTTCTTTTGTGAAACAGATGTTTATGAAGGTGTTCTTATGAGATGTCAACCATTCATTTTAATGTGTTATTTATTTTTATTTTTAATATATGTTCATTGTGGCATCGATTATAAATGATAATGTTATGATGTGATGGGTGAACCCAAAATTATATAGAGCAATTTGAATGTTTCAATGTGATGGGTGAACCAGAATTATACAGTGCTCTAATGCATTGGGTAAAGTGATGAATCTCATGAGTTAATGTTAAATGATGTGTGAACATGATGCTAGATTTTTTCACAAGTATGTCTGGTAGTTAACCAGTAAGACATGATGATTCATTTTTATGCATTGCCACATTTCAAGTATCTTATTAATGCTTCGTCTCATGTTCATGATCATTTGAATATGTTATGGTTATTCTCACCCTTTGTTATATTGTTATTATATATCCTCATACCAGGCTTTTATCTCACCCATTTATGATGTATATCCTCAGGTGACTACATATAATAAGGAGTTTTCAAGTGCCTATAAGAAGCTAGAGAAGAAGGAATTAAATAAATGTTTATGGTTGATATTATAATTGTTATTTATGGTCCCAGTTTTCCCAAGAAACTAATCCTTTGGATCCTCTATGTGTAATAAAATTATTTTTTTTAACTTTAACATGATGTATTAGTAATTTAAGAAATGGGTGGGGTGGCTATAGTTGGTATTAGAGGCATGGTTTAGTTAATTTGTGAATTAGAATTAGTGAACCCTAGAGAAAACATCTAGTATGAGACTATGTACAAATATTTACACAAGAATCATTATATAGAGATCTCTTATGTTATTCATTTAGTATAAATTTTAAAAATGAATAAGTTGTTCTAAACATGATGATTTATGTTTTGTTCTATCCTTTTATATTTTAGAAAATGGTGGGAACCAGGAGAAACCAGCAAAACAACTCATGAGAGCGACAATATAATGATTACCCGAATGACATCCTCAATGATTTGTGTGGTGGAGTTAAAAACATCATGGTGATTCGTGCCCAACTATATCTGGTGATGAATAATATCCATAATAATGGATAACATCCTCTTACACCAAAGATGGGGCAACATGATATCAAATGTTTTATGGGGTAATGACCACTGATGTTCAGTGGATCGTCCGATCAAAGAGTTGCAGAACAGTGGTTCAACTCCATAAAGTTGATTTTTTCTATGCTCCACTGTTATGAGGTATAGAAGTAGACTCTAGATGTTTATTGTCTATATATAGAGGCCAATGAATGGTGGAATTTTATTAATAACACCATGCCAAGGGAGGAAATTTATGATATTTAATGGGAATACTTTCATATAATGTTTCTTAACAAGTATTTTCCAATAACTATTCACACAAAGATGGAGAGATAATTCATAGTGCAAGAAATAGAATCTATCATAATCTATTAAACTAATTTATCAAGGCTTCAAAGGTATGCTCTATTTTTTGTTATCAATAATGATAGCCGAATTGATATATTCATTAGTTAATTAAAACTGAACTTTCTAAAGGATCTTGGAATTCAATACATTGGTAGTTATGAAGAAGTTATTCGGTAATCTATCAATGTGGATATAGAGTTTGGATAATGGTCTGAAAACTGTGGTGATAAGAAATGAAAGATGGAGTTTCAAGACAGATGATCAAGTGATAGGTGGGATGAAAACTCAAAGAACTACATTAAAAAAATGTGGGAAGTTTCACTAATAGAACTACCTCAATGGGACGGAGTAGTGATTCACGTGTTGGAAAGAATGACCCCATGCTCAAGAGTGTCGAAATGACATGAAAATGGAGGAGATTGTAGATTAATAAAAAAAGAACCACCCATGGTTAAATGTTATAACTATATGGAGATATTAAACTAGAAAACTAGTGCACTATTCCTCGAGTTATTGCGTGTAATTAGATTCAGCATCCCCCAAAGATAAAGGAACTAGGGTTGGCATATTTCATCACTACTATAGAAGTGGAACATAATAAGGACGTCATACAAGGTACACTTCCTATTCAATCATGAATGGAAAAAGTCATATTTGATTCTGGTTCTATGGATTTTTTTATTTCATGCATGTTTTCTGGACCTATATAATCTATTCCCTAAAACCTTAAAGTAGAGATATCTGTAAAAACAGAAAGTGGTGGAATCATTACAACACTAGTGTTTGACTCTTCTCCAATTGGTGTATGAGGGAAAATTCTTCCAGTGAATCAATAATACTTTCATTGGTGGAATTCGACGCTATAATTGGAATGGATTGGCTCTAATTATATTGAGCACATATCAACTATTGGGAAAAGGAAATATATTTTTATATTCCAAAATTTCCCATGATCCGCTAAAAAGGTAAGAAATATCACGGATCCCATATGAAAAATCATTCATATGTGTGGGCGTTGAATCCCAATGAAGAAGCATACCATTATCAAATGGTTGTTCAAATGAAAGTGCCAACCTTGTGGAAATTTCCATCGTGAGGGAATATTATGATGTATTTCCCAATGAGTTACCTAGAATTCCCCTGGATCGTGTGGTGGAGTTCTCAATAGAACTCATACCCAGAGATACTCTTATCTCAATGTGTTCATATTGTATGGATCCTATCGAACTGGGGGAGTTAAAGAAGAAACTTCCTGAAAAACTGGATAGAGGGTACATAGGCCCTAGTGTAACACCTTGGAATAAGCCTGTGATCTTTAGGAAGATGAAGGATGGAACAGTGCAGCTGTGTATCGATTATCGAGAACTCAAAAAGATCACCATAAAGAACAAGTGTCCTCTTCTATGGATTGATGACTTGTTCGATCAGTTAAGAGGATCTAAATACTTCTCAATAGTGGATCCTTGTTCTAGATATCATCTGATAAATGTTAAAAAATGAAGATATTTAGAGTACTTCCTTCTGTAAAAGGTAAGGGAAGTATGAGTTTCTGGTGATTCCTTTCAGACTAAATAATCCCCCTACAATCTTCATGGATTTGATGAATAGATTCTTTAGAAATTACCTAGACAAATTTGTATTAGTGTTTATTGATGATATTCTCATATACACCTAGGGAAACAGAGGAACATGAATAACATCTAAAACTTTTGTGGGAATCCTTTTGAAAGGAGATGTTTAATTCCATGGTCAGAAAGTGTGACTTTTGGATGAAGAATGTCACGTTCTTGGGACACGTGATCTCATGTGAGGGAATTTCTGGGGACCCTTTAGAAACAAAGTCGATTGAAGAATGGCCATGGCCCCCTAGTGTCACAGAAATCTATACTTCTCTTGGATTAGCTGGGTACTACTGATGTATTGTGATAAAATTCTCCTGATTGTCCAGTCCGATAACTAAGTTAACAAGATAAGGGTTAATGTATTTATGGATGGAAGAATGTGAGGGATGCTTCATGGAGATAAACAAAAGTCTGATCACATCACCGCTACTCAAACTACTGAAAAGTTGATATTTTTTATGATAAAAAGTGATGGTTCAAAGAATGGATTGGGTTATGTACCCATGAGAAAATAAAATGTGATAGACCCTGCCTCACGGAAGTTGAAGATCAAGGATTAGAACTACCTGAGCCATGATATAGATCTTTCAGTCATGAAATTTATGTTTATAATCAAGAGGCACTACCATTATGGAAAGAAGTGTGACATATACACCGACTACAAGAGCATAAAGTATATATTCACACAAAAGGAGCACAATATGCATCAAAGGAGGATGTTGGAGCTAATAAATGATTAGTATTTCTGTATTCACAATCATTCTAGAAAAGTAAACAAGGTAGATGATTATCTAAGAAGAATAAAACCTTCTACTCTATCTATGTTACATATTAAGAAAGACCCTATCTTTTGGATATGCGAAGGATAGATTTATAAATCATAAGGGAAGGGAATAAATCCTAACATTCCCAAATGATTGCACAACTGTAGATCCAGGAGAATATTAAAGGAGCATAAAGGGATGATTTGGAGATACAAAAGATTGTGAATACAGTAAAGGATGGGATTCTTCAATAGTTCCATATCGACGGTGATGGTGTGACTCAGTTTGGAATGCCTCTTTGTGTGCCTTCATCACCCAGGATAGAGAAGGAGTTATTTGACAATGCACATAGAACAACATTATATATCCATCTTTAGAGTACAAAGATTCACCATGATCACCAAGAACTCTTTTTGGGGGATAACATGATGTATAAGATTGCAGAATATATATCATGGTCCTTAGTATGACAGCACGTTAAAGATGAGTGAAAAAGTCCAATGGGATGATGCATCCATTGCCTAAACCCATGTGGAAATTGGAGAATGTAACTATGGACATTTTCATGGGTCTCCCAAAGACATCGAAGGTATTTAATATGATATGGGTTTTGGTTTTAAAAAATCAACAAGATAACCCATTTTATCAATATTTAGAAAGACATATCACATGAACAACTTGCCATGATATATGTGAAGGATGTGGTGAGACTGTATGGAGTTCCACTCATGATTTTCCCTAAATGTTTTCTAAGGGTCACATCTAAATTCTAGATGATCCTTAAACATTTTCTTATTACTAAATTAACTTTCATCATGTCCTATCGACCCGAAAATTATGGCCAATATGAAAGGACCATTCAAAAACTTGAAGATATGCTAAGAGACTACTCTCTAGAATTCAAAGGTTGATGGGATCAACATCTCCCATTGGTTTGGTTCTCATACTACAATAGCATCCAATCGAGTATTTAGATGGCTCTGTATAAAACTCTGTATGTAAAGCAAGGTAGAAATCCTACCTCTTGTGATGAAGTTGGTGAAAGAAAGCAACATGGACCCGATCTTGTTCAAGATATGTCGGAGAAGGTTCTAGTCATCCAAAAAAATCATCAATTCTGCTCAAAGTCTGCAAAAGATCTATGCTGACAACCATCGAAGGGACTTGGCGTTCGATGTTGGAGATTAAGTTTTCCATTGAATATCAACATGGAAGGGATTCATGTGGTTTGTAAATAATGTTAATCTAAGACCAAGGTACATTGGCCCCTTTGTGATCCATGAAATCATTGGAGCTATAGAGTATTCCCTTGTACTTCCACCAAATACAGCTCAAGTTCATTATGCTTTTCACATATCACTCCTAAGGAAGTAGACACTTGATCCCACACATGTACTATACTCGGAGGTGGTACAACTCGAAAATGATCTCTCATATGAGGAGAATCCCATAGAGATTCTAGACCAGAGATATAAGGTTCTATGAAACAAAAAAACCCACCCTTTCAAATTTTTGTGGAGGAACCATAAGTTTGAATAAGCTACATGGGAACCAAAGGAGGCGATGAAGGATAAGTACACTCGCCTATTTATGTAAATTAAAATTTCGAGGGATAAATTTCATAAGGGGGGCAGAATGTAACGACGAAATGTTTTTTAATGGAAATTTCTCTCTGATTAATATGTTATAAAATCACATGAAAACACAACATAATAAACTACTATGTTATAAGTGACCATGAAACATAAGTTTTTCACTTCTATGTTTGTAATTTTGAAAATCTAACATTCACAGTTGCAATCAGTAAGTTATTTGGAGTCCAATAAAAAAAACATAATGTTTAATGAATAGTAACATGCCCTTATAAATAGTAACATACTCGTATGAATAGTGATATAATAAAATGAATAGTGACCTTACCTATGATAATATAGAAAAATATTCAAATTGAAGGTATGATATACCTATAATTTTAGAATAAGTAAACGACTATTTTAAAACTAGTTTTTTATACTAAATTATGAATTTAATTAAATATTAAAATAATAATATATAAATGATTAATTTTGAAAAACGGACTTCATTTTTGGATTCTACTCATCAAAAAATGGTTGGAGTGAATTTTTGGTATTTTTTTGAAATACTTGAATGTTTTATGAATTGTGTAACACCATAATTTAATAAATAAGCAAAATAAGAAAATTATAGTCATGCATGATGTTCTACTGATTTATTCCCAATTTGTTTAGTATAAAATGAAAAAAATTACTATTATTTCTCATGGGAGACTCACTATTTCTTGTATTTTGGGGAAATAATAAACTAATGAATTTTACATTGAGAAAACCCCTCTCCCCTTCACTATAAAAAAACCCTATACACCCTCATTTCCTCACACATCTCAAGCATCATTCCTTTTCTAAACTCTATCCAATAATCTTCCCTTTCCCCTTCCCCACGTCCAAGAGAATATGGTGTCATCAAAAGACCATGCATATTTCCCCTTAAGGAGGATCTCAAGAGAATAATTCAAGAGGTAATTTCCCTTCATCTTTCCTTTAATTGCCTTTCAATTTTATGTTATTTTCTAATTATCTCCCAAACTATCTTCATCCACATAGTATGGTAACTATAGTTTCATAAATATACTATAATTTTATGATTCTAAGGGTATATTATACCATGAAACCCCCTTCCCCACATCCTTTTATTTTATAAAAGAAAACATTGTTTGTGATGTGTTAATCTATCACCTTCAAGAACCACATGTTTTATTTTTCCATTTCTATTTATAGATTTTGTTATAAAAAAATAATTATGGTTGAAATAGAATATGTTATATGTATTATGTCCTATTTAATGTTCTGTAACTAAAATATTTACAAATTACTAAATGAGTAATCAAAACAAGTTTGTTGGGGTTGAAAAAATAGCAAAATTAACTCAAACAATCATCATTTAATTATTATACAATAATTCATCCACATAGTATATAATATAATCAATTACAATATCATTTAAATAGATGTAATTTAATTAATAAAATGTAATATATATTATGAATGTTTACCCATGTTCTACCCTAACATCAATTTATGAACAAAAGTGAACCACTGAAAAAAACCATAAAAACAAACTTTCTCAAACAATGTTTTTAAATTCTATAACCCACCCAAAGGCACATAAAATACCTTATTAAAACGAAAATAAACCATATTCATGTACACAAGGTTCTTGAAATGTTATTTAAAGAATGTAATGTGGTTATACATTACATTAAAGTGAAGGATGCATTCATATATAAGGGAATGGGAAATTCTCAAACACAACTTTCATCTTCAGCATCTCCCTATTTCACTTCGTTATTGATATGGTTATTCCTTAAAAATAATTTGTTCAGAATTTTATTTCATTTCAAGGGATATAAATGTTTTTAAAACTGTTTATGTTGAATGAAATATTTTCCAAAAGAACTCTTCTTTAAAGAACACACCTTTTACTTCTCATTCATGGTTAACAGTTCTTGTAACATGTATGTCATGCCCACTTTATTTTGGGAAAAAAATGTTTATGATTGATTTCTTAAGAGATGAAACCCATTACTTTTAATGGGTTAGTTATGTTCCTTTTTGATATATGTTCATTTTGTCATGCATGATAAATTATATTTTTATGATGTGATGGGTGCGCCCAAAATTATATAGCGCAATATGAATGTTTCAATGTGATGGGGGTTCCCAGAATTATTCAGCACTGCAATTCATTGGGTAAATTGAGGAATCTCATTAGTTAATGTGAAATTTTGTGTGAACAAGAATTTATCTTTGTTCACAAGTTTGTTTGGTAGTTAACCACTAAGTCATGTTGTTTAATTTTTATGCATTTCCACATTTCAAGTCTCTTATTAATGATTCCTCTAACATTCATGATCCTTTTCCTATGTTATGGTTATGCTCATCCTTTGTTATGTTGTATAACATATACTATTAATGGAATTTTATCTCATATATTTTTATGAATATCCTCAGGTGACTACATGTTTTGAGGAGAGTTCAAGTGCTAATAAGAATATATAGAATACAGAATTAAATAAATGTGTACGGTTGATGTTACAGTTGTTATGTATGGTCCTAGTTTTCCCAAGACACTAAATCTTTAGATCCTCTATGTGTAATACAATTATTTTTTTATCTTTAAAAATATGTAATAGTAATGTAAGAAAATAATGGGTCACTATATTCATGTTTTCACAAGTGTGTGTCTGATGCATGTAGGAATGGAAAAACACATATTTTATGGTTCATGTGTATCAATGGGTGAGTATTTGAAATTAATCTTTTTCATGGGTTTATCAAACTTGTTGTTGAGTGATGAATTATTCGGTATTGTGTTTTCCAGGGAATAGTTGGGTTTTTCTATGAAAATGTATTTTAGTTTTCGAAATGTCACCTAGGAAGAATTATGTTTTTAAATTATAAATGATATAAGGGTTATTAATGGGAATTTAGGTTTTGTTTGCCAGATTTTTCTTATGACCAATTTATTTTTTCTTGACTTGTTTCTTTTTATTGTGTCTAGGATTTATGTTGGTTTTAGTTTCAATTTCTTGTTATTTTCTAGGACATTTCACCTATGAAGGCCACCAATTATTCTATTGATTCATTCCCAGTTTCAAATTCATATCCAGCATTTCATGCCTATCATGGTGGTCAAGGTAAGATAAAGGTAGATAGTTTTTTTTGATAAATATGAAAGTGTCTCCGGATCATTGTGAAAAAAAAAGTTGTTATACTTCAATATATTTTCTATTTGTTTAATGGATTTTAATTAGACACAGGGGATATGTTTTATCCACCATAGATAAATGTTGGTATGACATTGGAGTTATTTAATTATTTCTCCATTCAAGGGTTAATACATGAATAGGTGAAGATGAATAAAATGTAAGAGGTCATGAACACAACAAGGAATGCATATGGTAAAGAACTATGTTGACCGCTTCATGGATGTGTTTTCTTTCTCCCCAGAGGGGGAGTCATAAGATATGTTTATTTACTCTCTATTCATTTGTGTTCTTTGTCTGGAGATCATGGAAAATTCTTCTCCTCCAAGGATAATTGTTATTAGATATTTGTGGATGATGTGTCTTTAAATGAGTCACCTTCTAGAGCATGTATAGTTGGAAATCTAGTATCTCCTGCCACACAATTGGTTTAACCATCAAGCGAGAGGTCTTTAAATGATGATGCAATTTCTAAATGTTTTTCCTCAATAAATATGTTATAGATTTATTCATAACATTCGGTTTTCTTCCACTGGTGTGGAAGGTATGGGAATACAAATCTATCTTCTTACAACCCCCCCCCCCCAAACCATGCCATCATAGATGTTTTCTAGTTTAAATAGATAGGTTTTATAGTAATCATTACCAAAATAAAAAGTTTTTATCAAGGGATACTTGTGAATTACTATGTAGAAGGTGATGCGTAGTCTATTAGGGATCCAGGCATATTCCTTAGAGTGATGCTCATGTAGATTCCTAAATATTCAGGTCCACAGAAGCCCTTGGCCTAGTTATTATCGCATGTGTTAAGGTGTAGGCATAGTGGGATTTAATGTTTATGTTTTTAGGATATTGTTAGTTCATCTTTTTTAAATGTTAAATGCACATGTTATTTATTGATCCAATTAGTTTTTTTATCTAAATGTGTATTTCTAAATGTATAGCATTTCATGAATCATTTTCGTGCTTCTACCAAGCTTGATTGGAGATGTCTGTAATGGTGATAATCGTTTATTGAAATTTTGGATTGGGTTCATTGCTCGATTTGGTATTCCCCATTGTTTTGTGGTTTTTCTCTTATGTAAAATATTTATAGTTATTTTGGAAAGGTTTTTAAGACTATACATAGATATTTTTGTTCATTGTGATGGCTGTTCCTGTGTTAGGCCAGACCAATGTTTTTAAAGGATGTCAGTTGAGTTCTTGTTGTGGGGAGAACCCTATAATGTTTAGTCATTGTTCTATCTAGACTAGTTTTCTTTAGGACTGGTTGGATGTGACTTGTGAAGAGAATGGTCACCTAGTGGATTGTGTTATTGTTTCATTTTAAATTGGGTAAGGGACCAGGACATGTAGAACATTTTTAGGTGACTTTCTACGTGAAAAGGGTTTTTTGTGGGGAAAACTATCACACTCAACATTAGAATTAGGTCACACCTGAGTATACATATTTTAATTTTTGAATTATTATATGAGTTTATGGCATGTTTAAGAGAAATTCATAGTTATAGGAACACGTGCCACTTCACACAGGTGACCATTCATCTCGTGGATTGTGGTATGGGACATGACACATGGGTTTCACCTTGATTGGGAAATTGTGTTTCCACTCAATAGTTTTGTTCTATAATTGGAAATATTTTTTTAGCATGGTCGGTGCATAGTTTCGAAACAGTGTGGAAGGCCCATGCACCTTTCCCCTCTTTTATAGTAGCTCATGCATGGTTAGGACATGGTTTGGTAAACCGTATGGACGAACACTGAGACCTTCCAAAATTCCTAGAAATTAAAAATTCCATGTTTACCAAACCATGTTTGTATCCCTAAATATGGATTCTACTCCATTTTTCATCCTAATAACACTTGGGTATCCTTTACGATCCATGTCATTTACTTGCATTCCATTTCAGAAGCCTCTTAAGGGTTCCTAAGTTTATTTCTTGTATTCTTTTATATTTATCCATCTCTTGTCTATTATATCATTATTATTGGTTCTCTCTTGGTGGGTTCTTATCTTTGAAAAATCATAGTGTTAGGGTAGGATAATCATTATTGAATTCTTTGATGTTAGAGTGTGTGGATTGTCCATGCGGTTTAATTTGATCTTATGTGAGAGTTTCATCATATCCTCACTCTACTAAGGTATGTGATTCCATTATTTTCTTTTTTAGGAATTATCCATCGATTCCTTTGTGTCTTAAAGTTTTTTACTAATATGTTTCATAGGCATATATTGTGTTGGTGATGATAATTTTTCTATTTTAGTGTTTTTGTTTTTGTGTAAAAATGGATTTCGAAAGGATTTATATGTTTATTCTTATAAGTTCATGAACATAATTTGTTTTTTTAAATGATTATTATTTTCTTAAGAAAACATTATTCCATGTTTTTGTATTTTTAATTCATTATATTTAGGTAACTAGATTATAAATTAAAAATTTCTATGTTGTGTGGCTTGTGGTGTGTGGTGTGTGGTTTGAATACCTCCTATTTCTTAATGGTCCATGGTATAATTTTTTTGGATAATTCTCTATGGTTTTAAGATACTTGTTCCGAAATTTTCTAATTATGTGGAGTCATTATATTTGGGTTGTTTTGAGAGAAGAATGTGATTTTTTAAATTAAAATGGTTTTTGGTATTTCTATGGTTATTTAGAGTGTGACATTGGATGATGGTGCATCCATGATTGCACAAACAGCACATAAAGATGGACATTCAAATGAATATGTGACATTAACATAATGATATCCATAACCCTTGGTTTTCAAATGGTTCCTCAATTTCCAAATATTATAGTATTGTTTCAGGTGACATAAAATGTGATATCATACGAACTCTTCAAATCCCCACCCATTTGGGTTTTGATACAACTTTTTTTGAATAATTGTCATAAAGCCAAATTTTGAACATTTTCTTGATGTTTCATGTTTTAAAACAATATAGGGATGTTAAATGTTTGTTTGGAATTTGTAAAATGAAATTTGTGTTCCATATTATTTTGGAAATGATTTATAAATGTATTTGAAAAAATAATATTGAGAGGTCCGGTTGGAAACACTGAATTATTCTGAGAGAAAATTAATAATATCATTTGATGTGTCAGCCTTGTTGGAACTTTAATGATTTTTTCATGAAATAAACCCCTAATTAAGATTTATATATATGGGTTATTTAATAGATAGTGTCAATGTTTGGGTTAGGCAAGTGTTGTGATAGTAGTTAAGGTGAGTCGAATGTGAGAGGGCCTCATACTTATATAGTACACTATTATTATGGGTTTTTATGGAGTCCTTTAATGGGTCGAGTTAATGATACATATCAACCCAGATTAGATGGGTTGTTTCTCATATTTAATTGAAAGGTAATAGTGGTATGTTCCACTAAGTTGGTTAATTTATGGTGTTCAGTTAGTTATAGACTCCAGAGATGGACCATATTCCACCTGGTGAGTCTCGAATACATCTTGGGATCGCTTTATGGATGTTTAGGAATTACCGTGGTCACTGTATATAATTGATTATTTTTATTTCTATTCAGTTGGATTTTTTGTTCATATAATAAAATTATTATTATCCTTGCCATGTACATTGTTTCTTGGATTATGGTTTTGTATTTTTATAAAAAAAATGTTATCCCACTTTGAAAACGGGTGTTGTGGGGTGTACTATTTTCAAAAGGGATAAGTAGTGTTTTTTATAAAATTAATAAAACCCTAATATCATATATTTATTTTAAACTAGTATTAATGGAATGTTTTTTTGAATGTAAATTTATGGATTCTATGTTGGCTTCTTATAGATATGTTATGCTCACACCCTAATTGCACCATTCAGTGTCGATAGAGATGATCTATTTTTAGGTTTTGGGTTTTAGTTCATGTTCTCATTTTTGGAGCATTGTGTAATTATGGATTATGGTGAACAAGAGGTCATAAGGATATTATGATAGTCTGGCATAGTTCTAGTTTTTTCCCATATCAGTTTTTTTGGCTTCAGTATCATGTTTCTATTGTAACTAAATCAATTTTATATATTTATTTTATATTCATTTATTGTTTGTTCAACTACTTTTCTTGTTCATATTATTTATCCTGTTTTATATGTAAAAATAGTACCCATAGTTAAAATATTGATGTCCGATATTAGTTTCCATCCCATGGGGATCCAGAAAGCCATTTAACCCATGTTTTGGATAGGGTCAGATGTCGGGTTGGACAACACTTCAGTCTGGTTTGTGACTTGAAATTATTGGGTGGATGAATCCCTTATTAATGAAATCTTGGAACTTCATTTTTAATTAGAGAAACTCATGTTAAGCTATTCGGTTACAGGGTTTTTAAATTTTTCATGAATCTGAAGATTAGTCAATAGAAAATTTAACCATCTTATTAAGAATAAAACCTAGAAAATAATTATAAAATATATCTAACTAAACATTTTATGTTAATAATATGTTATTGACATATTATATACCCCCTTTACTAATTTCATATGAACTGTGCATAATTTGTGTGAAATACTAATGTTTTAATACTAAATATAATTTTTGAGTATTTTTAGAAATAGTCCAATTGAGTCAGTTTACTATATTATTTATAATTATCTACCTAATGATCCAAATTGTGTGATTATAGTTTTTTAGGCTACCAAGTGAAATATATAACATTTAATTAGAAGGAATTTTAGTTCAATTATTCCATTTAAAGGGTCATATAGATCACATAAGAAGGCCCACAGAATCTATGACAAAACTGGAACAACGATGAAGATTGAATTATTAGGATCAATAAGGAAGAAAAAATTCTTTAATTCCCATTAATGATTTTGGGGTCAACTTAAGGAGTAGTGGATAAAAATTACAAGGCCTAACTCTATATTCAAGGGTCCAAACTGATTCATTTAAACTCATCCCACAATTCGGGATGAGAAATGTAATCAGTACAGTAATCAAGGCATATCTCATAGTGTAATCATCCAATCAAGCTAAGATTTTTTAGTGTGAATTAAAAGATATAGGTGACCAAAAATTTTCATGAAATCATTCAGGATTGAAGGAATATGCCTATTCAAACACCCATAGACATTTTGGCCATCAAAATGTTTGTATTGAAATGGACAGATTAAATGTTTTTAATCCAACAGCCATAACATTGTCTCCTTAAGTCCAATAGCCGCATAAATTTTCTGAGTATCCAGAAGAGATATTTATATACAACTTGTAAAAAAATCAGATCTCGTGATTTAGTAGTCTAATTTATAAAATAGGTGATGCATTTGGAGGAGATGTTTTCGAATTCAAACATCCCAAAACATTGGGCTATAAATAAATCCCCTCCTCTGCTTTCAAAAGATATGGAATTTAAGAAGAGATGAGGATCAATTGGCCTGACAAAAGCCTTGAAAAAGGCCTAGGAGGACATAAAAAACTCATGATTTTACTTTAGAGACCCTTCCTACCCTCTTTGATTTCATGTTCTTTCCATTTATTCTCAGTTGTAATTTCATAATTGTTTGTATTTTCAATTCTATTATAATCCAAGTTTCATATTAAGTATCTATTATTATCATCCACCTTATATAGTTTAATATTAACTTTATCAAAATAGTTTAAATAAAATTGCATCCCCTTCCCTTCTTTTTCTTTCTCATTTAATCTAAAGTTCATTTTTAATTATCATCATCGTCTGAGTAAATCACCCATTGGGGTGAGTCATTATTTAGAGATGTTAAGCGATCGATAGATTTTTCTCGATGAGTATTCTTGAATTTAACATTGGGTATGTTGGACTTAACATATAATGATTACTGACTTGTTTTGTTTAATGTGTGGTTTCCATGGATTATTGGAACAATAAATACACTACCATAAAAAATATCTGATTGAGATTAGATCGCTATGTTTAGTTAAAGCTTAGATTAAAGACTTAAAATATAGGAATTCTAATCAACATTATCTTGGGAAGTGGGTGTCAATTTAAATGAAATATAAATCAAATTTCAAGGTTATCACAAGCTAAACTCTCTAAAAATGAACTCACCCAAATAATTATAAAATTGTTAAATCAAACACCAATCATTAATCACTTCATTTAAGCTCTGAAAAAAACCCCAATCAAAATACAATAAAATAAAAACATACGGCTATTTAAAAAAGAATCATCCCCGAGGATTTGACTCGAGTGCTGCTACACACATTAGTAAAGCATCAGAACATTGATTGGTCGGTAGGTGACAATATTCTGTGCTTTCAAATGTGGTCATTGCCGATGATTGTGCAATTGAATAGTCTTTAGTTTCTTGTTATTGTAAAAAAAGAAAAAAAAAACAAAATTTAAAAAAAATGAAAAAAAAACACAATGAAAAACCCTCATTCTCATTAAAATCATAAAAAACCCCATCTTCCAATTTATTGTAAAATAATTCTGAAGGTCTCATAGCCTCCCAAACAATCCCTCGGATTTGTTGGACCTTGAAATTCAGCTAACAATTTTCCAACATTGGAATAACATAAGATATAATCAACTCATTCAAGAACCGGTCCTTGTCCAACCATTTGAATTTTATGTATCCAATCCTAGGGAACAAACCCTAAAAGAACTTTCTTCCCATGATATGAATTACAAACCTATTTTCATTCAATATACAAACATAGAGGATATCTTTGAAATCAAGTCGGGTCCGATTCATCTTCTTCCTCATTTCCACAGGCTAGACGGTGAGGATCTGCATCTCCACCATAAAATGTTCCAAGTGGTGTGCTCTACCATAAAGCCTCAAGGGGTTTCTAAAGAACAAATAAATCGTTGAGCATTACCTTTCTCCATAGATGACAACGCCATGTCATTGATCTACTACCTTCCTCTTTCTTCCAAAACCACATGGAAAGACATGAAGCGACACTTCTTAGAGAAATTCTTTTATTCTTATCTTACAACATCCGAAAGAAATTTAGTGGTATCCACCAATTCCCTAATGAATCATTCCATGAATACTGGGAGAGGTTCAAAAATATTATTACAACCTACCCACACCACCAAATCCCTGACCAACTCTTGATCCAATACTTCTATTAGGGGTTATTGGTAATGGAGAGAACTCTCATTGCTAACGCAAGTGGTGGTGCTCTTGTTGATAAAACTTCCACAACTCCAAGAGTTCTCATAAGCAACATGGCGGTAAACACACCACAATTCTATACTCAAGCACATGATCAAGTCAAACAATCCCAAGATAATAAATCAATAGAGAAAAACAAGATGATAGAGTGGATGAGTAATCTAATAAGTCTTGTGTGACAACTTTCTATGGCATCCAAAGCCCCAACATAATCATCTTCACAATCACTATTCCCTGGACCTATCAAGAACTGTAGAATTTGTATCACCCCATCTCATCCAACTGACACATGTCTGTAACATCTAGAGGATCAATCTAATTCATCTGGACCAATGGAGATCAATGTAGCATATGTTCAGCAGAACACCAACCCTCAACTGTCAAGACTATTTGTTTGAAATATTCAACCAACTTCACTCTTAGCCCCTTTCTTCCTCCTTTATCCAAGGCCAGAGTTATGGTAGTCCTATCTCTCATCAAACTCAATTCCATCCTCATAAACGAAACCAGTTTCAATATGATCCAGGTGTTGGAAACTTCCAAAAACCTTATCCTTTTGTATCTCAACAACAAAGGAGAAATACTTCTCTTAATCCTCCAAGTTTCCTCTATCCTAATGAGCCATCCCAATTCCCAAACCAATAAAATCACTTTACCAAGAACCAAAATCAAGGAAATCCTAATTCAGGACATGCCTCTTATTCAAAGCAACCATGGTATAGTGAAGTTAAAGATATTTCCTCCTTCACCCATTCCAGTCATAAAAACATTAAAAACCAAATTGGTCAACTTTCATCCCACCTGATCCAAAAACAACAATAAAATTCTTCTCAACACTCAACTCAACCATTACCCAACCCCAAGGGTAATGTAAGTGAAATTAGACTTAGATCAGGAAAGAAAATTTATAAGGCTCAAGATATCTCCTCCAACCCCCTTTTGAATGTTGACCTAAAAAACGAAAAGAAAAAGAAACTTGAAAAAGAAATCTGAATCCATTCTCTCATCGCATTCCATTCCTCACAAGAATCCAATTCTATTTACTCAAGCCATTTCTAATCCAAATACATCCTTTGAACCCAATATTGAAATGTTTGACATGTTTAGCCATGTTGATGTCAATATTCCCCTCTTTAATGCCATTAAATAAATCCCTTATAATGCCATGTTTCTTAAGGAGTTGTGTACCCATAAGAGGCAACATTGGACCTTTGAAAATGTTACCGCCCAATAGTCTATTCCCATAATGTGCCTAGATCTTGGGACCTTTACAGTTTCATGCCAAAGTGGAAGTTCCAAATTTGATGAAGAACTCATAGAAATATGAGCCTCAATTAATGTCATTCCCAGGTCTATCTTCTCTAACCTTGGTCAAGGTCCCTTATATACAATGTGTGTTGTCCGTCAATTAGCCAATCGAAGCACAACCTGTCCTGAGGGAATAATTGGGTATGTCCTTGTTCATGTGAATGATCTTATCTTCCCTACTGATTTCTATGTCCTTGAGATGGAAGGTTAGTTGAAATCTTCTCAATCTCCCATAATTCTAGGAAGTACATTCATCCCGACTTCTAGAACAAAGATTTATGTCCATTCAGGCATCATGTCCATTGAATTTGGTGATCATCTGGTCAAGGTCAACATTTTAAAATCTAGGAGATACCCATCTAAGGATCACTCTGCATTTTCAATCCATTCTTATGAGTACACTTCTATGAGTCAATTGAACCCCAATCCATCATGTTATTAATGTTCAAATGATAATGGATCTTATAAAATCTACACCATGATTAACAAAGTCATAAATGGGGAAGTTGATGTAGACCACTCATTCATAGACTTCATCAATCTAGTGGAACATGAAAACTCCCGTTAATTCCACATCAACTCTGATATCTACTACTCTACCTTGGACAGTATTAATGAAAATGAATCTGATGCAACTAAAGTCCCTTCCTCTATTGACGAGTTGTCTAGCCCTCAAATGAAAGATGAGACTGATCTGAAACCTCTTCCTTAACACATGAAATATGAATTATTATTCCTTCATCACTCTAGTTATGTCATCATCTCTTCTTCACTTACCAAAACTGCGAAGTCCAAACTTGTTCAGGTGTTAGAGGGAAAAAAAGGCCTTAGGTTGGACCCCAGATGATATAATAGGAATCTAACGCACTCTTTTCATGTATCACATTCATCTTGAGGAATAATACAAACCAATTAGACAACCACAATGAAGAATCAATCCACTCATACTTGAGGTAGTTCGGTAAGAGATGAACAAGCTTCTTCAAGATGGTATTATCTACCAAATTTATTATAGTGAATGGGTTTGTCCAATTCAGGTTGTAACTGAGAATGGTGGAATAACTATTGTTAAAAATGAACATGGGAAGGTAATCACAACTCGAGTGAAGAACAAATGGAGTGTGTGCATCGACTACCAAAAATTGAATGTTTAAACACAAAAATATCACTGCCAAATTCCATTCCTTAATGAAATTCTAGAACAAGTATCCAGAAAGTCACACTATTTCTTTCTTAATAGATGCACCGACTACATATATGTCCCAATTAGACCATAGGAAGATGAAAAGTCTACATTCACATTCCACTTTGGAACATATGCATATAAGAGAATGCCTTTTGGAATTTAAAATGTTCATGTAACACTCCATATGTGTATATGAGTATCTTTTCTGAATTCCTTAAACACTTCATTGAAGTATTCATGGAAGAATTTTACATTTATGGTGATTCATTTGAATTATGGTATCATTCTCTATCTTTATTCCATCAAAAGTGTGTCATGTGTAACCATCTATTAAATTTTAAAAAATGTCACTTCATAGATACAAATCTGATTGTTCAAGGGCACATAGTTTCAAAATATGTTATTTAAGTTAATCATGCCAAAATTGAAGTGATCCAGTCACTTCCAGAACCCACTTCTGTTCGAGACAACCATTCATTCCTCGGTCATGCTGGTTTCTATCATTGATTTATCCATAACTTTAGTAATATTTCCCTCCCACTCCCTAGGATACTCCAATATTATGTTGCATTCCATTTTGATGAGGTTTGCAAGAGATCCTTCTTTGAACTCAAAACTGATTGTACAATTTCCCCAATAATCCAACCTCGAAATTGGTCCTTACCCTTTAAGATGATGTGTGATGCTTCTGATAGAACCATTGGGGTTGTTCTTGGTAAAAGAATATAAAGAATTACTCATGTCATATATTAGGCGTCAAACACTTTATATGAAACTCAATATCACTAAATTGTCACTGAGAATGAACTTTTAGTAGTGGTTTTTTTCCTTAGATAAATTCTGGCCCTATCTCTTTAGTGCCAAAATCTTCATCTTCACTGACCATTCTTCTATAATGTTCTTACTATTAAAAAGTTATTCCAAACCAAGGATAATAATATGGATCATAATTCTCCAAGAATTTGACCTTGAAATCAATGATTGACTAAGAAAAAAGCTTTATGGCTAATCAATTGAGTATAATTTGTAATTCTTCTAATTCTGAAATAATTGATTTAGAATTTACAATTGAGCACCTTTCATCTCTCACTCCAAAAATACAATGGTATTCCCCAATTGAAAATTACTTGGTTTCTCATGTATTTCATGAAATTTTTTCAAAAGAACAAAAAATTTAGTTCAAAAGTGATTCAAAATTCTATTTTTTTGGAAGATAATAAACTTTGGAAAACTGGGGGAGACATTGTAATTATGAGATGTGTTGATGAAAATGAACATTCTTCAATCTTAAAATTATGTCACTCAATGCCAGGTGGTGGCCATTTTGGACCACAAAGGATCTCCCCAAAGGTCCTAGACTTTGGATTCTTTTATCATATAGTCTTCAAGTACTCACATGAGTTCTATCAATAATGTCCCACTTTCCAATAGTTTGGTACAATTATAAAGAGAAATGAAATGCTCCAAAATCCTTTAATTTTCTATGTGATATTCGATGTTTGGCGAATCGATTTCATGGGATCATTCCCCCCTTCCAATTGATTCTTATACAATCTTCTTGTATTTTATTATATTTCTAGGTGGGTCGAGGCTAAACCCCCTAGAAAAGATGATTCACATACAGTTAGTGGGTTCCAAAAGACACACATCTTCCACCAATTTGGCATACCACCTTCCTTGATAAGTGACTTAGGAACACATTTTGTAATAAAAACATGGAATATCTTTTTAAAACGAACAGTGTTGTACATAATAAATCAACTGAATATCACCCCCAAAAAAATTGCATTGATGGACATTCTAAAAGAGATGAAAAACAAGTGCTTAAGAGAATTGTAAAATCCACTAGAAAAGACTGTCCTGAAATACTTGGTGAAGCAATATGGGCATATCAAACTGCCTATAAAACACCCACTGTGATATCTCCTTTTACCATAGTTTTTTGTAAAGAATTTCGTCTTCCAGTTGAAAACCAACCTAAGTCATTTTGGGCTATGAGAAATTGTAATTTCCATTTTGAAAAATCTGGTGAATAAAGAATATTGCAATTGGATGAATTGAAAGAGCATCGACATTATTCTTATGAGACATCCAATCTGTACAAGGAAAAGGCTAATGCACTCCAGGATAAACACATCCTGAGAAAGGTATTTTGTGAAGGTGTAAAGGTAATTCTTTTCAAATCTTGATTTCAACTTCACCCAGGTATGCTTAATTCTCGTTGGGATGGTTATTTTGTTATTACTAATGTTTACCCATTTGGTGCAATGTAATTCTAAGACCCCTCCACCAAAATTACATTCACAGTTAATGGACATCTTTAAAAGCATTACCATGTAAGGACACACAATACTGGAACCACATCTCTTCTATCCGATCCCAAACTTGTATAGTTGACACACCCCTGGATGGAGATGGCGACCCACCAAATCCCAACTAGGGGATCCACTTTCTGTTTAACTCTCCATCTTTCTCTCCCTTACTCTCAATTACTCTTTCTTCTTCTTCCACTTTATTTAATTTTTTTACCACTTTCTTCATCAAAGCCTTTATTTTTTCCTTTCTCTTTTGGGTGGATGTGTATTTAAAAAAAACCAAAAAACAAATAAATAAATGGAAAGAACACTATAAGAGTCATGATTATTCACCTTTATCTTTTGAAAATTCTCTAACCATTTTGGTGAGTCAATATACAATGTTTCATCTCAAAAACTTGGTGGTTTCATCATTAGTTTGAATAACAAATCTGGTGTCAAAACCAACAAATTTTGATTGATAAATTATTTAATTTTGAAGATGAATTTCCCCACCCATGAGGAACAACATTATCTTTCATGAAATGTCTACCTAAGGCCATATTTTCAAAATGTGTGTTTTCACCCCCCTTTGTGAGTCTTTTTTTTGTGTACCTCCAATCTTAATTTCTTACTTTAGTGTGTGTTACTATTATTGGGTCATTTTTCAAACCACATGAGAATTATAATACCTAAATAGCATCCCAATAACCATAAGTTAATCCTCATTTTGAAATCCCCTTCAAGACTAGGAAAACATTTTCTTTGATAGAAACATTATAATCCAAATACCTTATCCCACCCAATATCAACATGAATTTTCATTGCCTAATTTTTTGAAATTAATGTGTGGGGGGAATGGATTTCATTTTGTGTACCCATTGTTGATTTCACCATGTTCTCATATGCTTGATGGAAAGAACCAATTTTAGTGTGGAGAAGAGGTTATAATTAAGTGTGTTTTGGGGAACATACTGTACATTCAATTATATATTTTTGTAAATTTTAATCACAATTGTTTATAAAAAATCAAAAATAGTAAAATCACAAAAATAGAAAAAAGTAAAAACAATTGGGTTATGCCTTGGGTAGGTCAAAAATCACTCTTCCCTAACCTTTGATCTTATTATAACTATTACAATTAGGGTCGTGAGAAGATCAATCATGGTTTGGGATATTATTGTGATATATTTTTCAATTTCAACATTCGAAAAATACTAAAAAATAAAAAAAAGAGAAAAATAAATGAACAAAATGAACACTTGCATTATATTCTTATGTCCTTGGGAGAAGATTTGTGTTTTGTAAATATTTCTCCTTTCTATTCCCATAATAATACCTTCCTCTTCTGTGTCTTATTTCACATTTTCATTCACTCTTAAATATGTGTTTCCATTTCCTTTCATGTCTTATTTAAAAAAACGCATTTCTTTTTCCATGTTGGTGTTTTACCCCTCTTCTTCTCTCTATTAAACATTATATTACAACATTCCCATAGCCACAAAAGACCCTCCAAAATACCTCTTGATTATTGTGAACTTTGGATAGGTAATGGAAGCTAAGAGCTCTTCAAAATCTAAGATTTTAAATTTTGGTAAGTGAATGACTGAAGCTCCATTAATTAATTTTATCATCTTGAGAGAGGTACTTTTTGTGTGCCACCATTTTCCATTTCTAAATTTGATCTTGAAAATATGAATTTTTTTAGAACATTTTTTCTTTAATAACATTTGGTGTTATTTAATATGGATGGGTAAAATTTTCAAAACCTCCCCTGATTAAAGAAAACAAAATTTTAATATGTGATGGTGTGTGAAAATGATATTTGTAATGTTTTTATATTTGTTGTACATTAGGAAATCCACCAGACTATATGTGGTGGATTTTATGTTATTAATATTTTCAGGACTTATTATATACTCCCTTTACTAATTTTATATGAAATGTTCATAATTTATTTGAAATATTAATGTTTTAATACTAGACATAATTTTTGTGCATTTTTAGAAATAGTCCAATTGAGACAGTTTACTATTTTATTTATAATTATCAACCAATGATTAGAATTGTGTAATTATTGTTTTTTTAGCTTCCTAATTCAATATAATACATTTCCATATAAGGAATATTGGCCAATTATTCCATATGAAGGGTCATATTGATCACACAAGAATGCCCACAAAATCTGTGATAAAATCAAACCTTCCAAAAAGATTGAATTACTAGGAATAATCCAGAAGTGAGAATTCCTCCAGTCTCATCAAAGGTTTCTGGGACAATGTAAGGAGTACTTTATAAAAATTTCAAAGCCCAAATTCAAATACAATGGGCCCAACTGATTCACGTAATCGCATCCTACCATTCTAGATGAGAAATAGAATCAGTAAAATATTCATGAAATATCAAATGGTGTAATCATCCAAATCAAGCTGAGATATTTCATTTTTAACAAGGAGATATTCGCGGTCGACTTTGATGAATAGGGAATTCAGATTTGAAGGCATATTCCTATTTAAAAACCCATTCACATTTTTTCCTACCAATGTTTTGTACGGAAATGGAAAAATTAAAATTGTTTAAACCATCCACCACAACTTTTTCTCCTTATGTTAAATGGCCACCAGATATTATGAGTAGACAAAGGATATATTTATCTATAACCTGTAAGTAGACCATATCTTGAGATTTGGATTAATAATTTATCAATGTGGTGATGCAAGTGGAGGGGCAGTTTTGGAATGCAATTTCCCAAAACATTGGGATATAAATACATCCCCTCTACTCCTTTCAAATGAGTTTGCAATTCAGAATAGATGAGGGTCAATTAGCATGAGCAAGGCTCATCCAAAGGCCAGGGAGGACCTGCCAAAATAATGTTTTTACTTAAAATACCCTTCCTCCTATCTTTGATTTTGTGTTCTTCCCGGTCATTTTCAATTTTAATTTCATAAGTGTTTGTATTTGTAATTAGGTTTTAATTCATGTTTCTGTTTGAGTATCTCTTATTTTCATACACTTTATGTAGTTTAATATTAATGTTCTTAAAATATTTTAAATATAGTTGAATCCACTTTCCTTCTTTTTCTATCTCATTAAATCTAAAGTTCATTTTTAAAAAATTTCATCGTTTGTGTGTGTTTTCGTCGCACCAATCTTTTCTTTTCCCTTTTTTTTCTTATCTTCTTAATTTATAATCATAATAATTATAACCAAATCACTAATAATTTCAATTTCTGAGTAATTCTCAAATCAGGGTGAGTTATTATTTATATAGGTTAAGGGATTGAGATATTTTTCTCGATTAGTATTCTTTAATTTAACATTATGTATGTTGGACTTCACATGTCAGGGATTAATGACTTGTTTTGTTTAATGTGTGGTTTCCATGGATTATTGGAACCCTAAATACAATACCATAAACAATCTATGATTGAGATTAGAACCCTGTATTCTGTTAAGGATTAGATTAATGCCTTGACATTTAGGAATTCCAATCAACATTATCTTGTGATGTGGGTGTTAATTTAAATACAATATAAAGAAATTTTCAAGGATATCACAAGCATAAATCCCTAAAAATGAACTCAACCCAATCATTATAAAATTATTAAATCAAACAAAAATCATTAATCACGTCATTTATTTTCTGTAAACAAAACCCCAAATCAAAATACAATCAACTAAAAACATTTGACTATTAAAAAAGTATCATCATCTAGAATTTGACCCGAGTGCTGCTATACACATTAACAGAGCATCAGGACATTAACTGGTAGATAGGCGACAATCGACCATGCTTTCCCTATTTACCACCATCACATAAGTAATTAAAACCATTAAATAGTATTTAATACTATGTATGATAACTTTCACATCATTATATTATTAGTATCTCAGCATCTTGATATGTTATCAAATGTATGAATTTATTCTGACGTATGAATTAAAAATCACTCTGAAAATGGAATGTGTCATATTTATTTATATAATAATTCATAATATAACAAACTAAAATCCAATATATACCAATAATTAAATCAAACATCAAAATGGTAAATACAAATTTTTTTCATGGATATAACAATATATAGAGAACTATAATAGTGTTCTAATAAATTATTTTTTTCTTAATACTACTCTGATGAGTTCCTACCAAAATATCACACATCTGTTATAGAGAAGGTATTTCAATTCTACATGAAAATTTATGTGATAAAATCAATATTTTAGATCCTAATCATATAAGAAATTGGAATAATCTCAATAAAAATGTAATATATCATCCACCACTTAATTTGATAGCCTATAATATTTTAATTTAGTAGAAATAGAAATTACCACACTATTCCTCTTTTGGTCTTAGTGATTCCCACCTTGATTAATTAAATTCGAACATGAATTTTCATAACGCACCAACTCCATTAAATTAGAACAACTCGTTGTTGGATAACGTTCTATTTTATCATTAATAGTTCGATTAGAACTATTTTCTTGGATCCACGTTCCAAATAACCGATCATAATAAATCAATAATATATTCTCGATCTAGACAAAGATTTATTAAATTATCATTTACCACATATGGATCATTTGGTGGGATTACCATTAGATTTCCTTGTTGACTGGTTCTCTATTTCTTGAGATATTGATCTCTTTTTTAATTTTTCCATGAGGTATATATGTGTCTGAAAACACAATATTAACATTCATAAGTTAAAAAAAGTCTTCGTTATATTTTAATTATCAAGATTCAAATGTCACACATAAACATTTATTTAATCTTAAGATGAAATCTATCAATTTTACCCACATTATCAAAAATGAAATTTAGTTCATAAATAATTTATTAGGTAATGTATTTTGCATAATAGGCCTCTAATTTTTAATCCCTTTATTTTAAAACTATAAATTTTATTTTCTATATATGTCATAAAACATTTGGAAAATAAATATCATGTAAAATAGAAGTAATGAAAATCCACTTCATGTGATCAATCTCAAACTGTTATATACTATTCCTAATCTAATACCACCATCAATTGAATTAACTATCCAAACAATATATATAAACAGTTTCCTGTTACTATTTTGTAGTAATCATAAAATCCAATATCATATCATGTTAAATTATCAATCCTTTATATTTATATAGATTTGAAGATCCACTGAATGTTGGATGTTTTTCTTCCCATAAATTATCCACAATAATCAAGTTCCTATAAAATTAAATATTTTTTGGATGATTCCACTAGTAACTTGAATCTACGGAGATAATAATACAACAAACATATATGATACAACAATACTAAGTTTCTTATTCTCAGGGTTATTATCAAATTGACACTGTCCTACTTTAGGTAATATTTTAATTCTGGTAAATACTATTTTGAATTGAAATAAATTTAATGATGTAACATTAAAATATTTAATAGTTAACTCATCATAAACTAAATTCTCTTAAATGTGTACTTTAACAATCACATAACCTCTAAAGTTATAGTAATTTTTGATTTAATTCTATATATAATGACTCATTATATAATCAAAACATAATTATCTGATTTATAAGAAGGGTTGAAACATAATACATTTTCAAGAACCATGTTTATTTTAATTTTTAGAGAATTTAAAAAAAACATCTAACAAAAAAGTGATCACATATATATAGTATATATATTTCCAAAAAAAATTCTTTATGTTTACACCACAATTTCATTCAATAAAAATTTTATTTATTTTTAAACAGGACACTTTAATATAAATTAAGAACATGATAAAAATTACTCACATAAATTTTTTTCTTATAACATTTGAATATTTTTCATGAAGAAAAAATTATCAGAATGTGATAATAAATAAGAAATTTTCTTATGCCAGTGAAGAAAATAAATAATCTTGAAGATATTTACAATTTAATAAATAAACATTAACACCTAAAATAGAGAATACCCGCATGATAAAATAATATTTTTAAGAATGAAATACTTATAAAAAAATAATTAATAAGAATAAATTATGGATTATTAATAAATTTTGGAACTCATAAAAATATTTTTTAATAAAATAAACCTTTCAACTTTAATAGTTCACAAAATTCCTTACCATCTGATATAAATTGTTTTCCAAGAAAATCAATTATTTTGAATAATATAGGTATTTTATAAATTCATATTAATATCACATGTTCATTTATTTATAACACATGAATGAATAAATAAATTTAATTTAATTCCATATGAGTAAGCTACCTGGTTATCTCAATCATTTTCAAATTTTTAGAATGTACAATAGTCAATGCCTTAGATTGCTATTTTAAGGTAACCTATTTTCATGAGTGATATCATGCTCTCTTGTCATCATATATGATGATTAAATTTGGTATCATGAATAAATTAAATTTAATCTTGTAACATTTCATCATAATAACCTAAAAATATTAAAAATAAAAAATACACCTTCAATATTTACGTTATCATAAGTATTGATTTACATTTTACATAAAAGAATGTTGAAAAATAAAAACACCCAAAAGAGAATGAATAAGATATTTATTAAAAAACTTGTTAAATTTTCATGAAATATTGCTAATGAATAAATAATATGATTATAAAAAATGTAATTCAACCATTATAAGATTAAAAACATTATTTTTTAATTCGGTTAACGAAATAAAAAAAGATCTATATAGTGAATGTTTAAAAGATTAATTTTTATTATATTATGGATATTTTCAAGAGTGGATAAAAATTAATTCCAAAAACAATTTTGTTTATAAATAACACATTTTATAATAATTTAAAATAATATAATCCTATAGAAAAAATTTTGTATATCATTTTAAAAAATATTTTATATGAAAACCTCATACCTTATATATCCACCAGCATATTATGTTATATAACTCCTGAATTATAAAATTATTTTAATTTTATACACTATTTATAATCATTTTTATTTTAATTTCACTATTATTATTCCTTTTATTTCCTTTTTAGCATATTTTACTTTGTTATTAAAATGGTGATGTTCATGTTTTTTGTTTTGATGTTAGTTGGTTTATAACAAAAAACAACATTGATTCACTTCCCATTTTGAAAGTAGTTACTTTTAAATTGACCCCATAATATAAAATATTTTATTATTATCATATTTGAACATAGAATAAATTTTCAGAACAAACCATTTAGGGCTATTATTAAAAATTAATCACGCCATTTATTGCAAATTATAGACCTCTATACTCCTGAACATCTTAATAATTTTTATATTTATTAAAAAGTAAACAAATTTAGTAATATTAAAATATTCGATTAAAATAATTTTTTTTATGATTTTCATAATTATTCATTACTTATATCTTTCTTTCCTTCCATGTTTGATGGAAATGAAAACATATTCCCATTGCTCCGTAGAGGTGCTATTCCCCACATATAAATGTGTGATGTTATAAATATCCAACATAAGGAAAAAGTAATAAGTTGTGTAATGTTTTATATTTAAATAATATTTATTATATAATAAATATAGTATATATACATTTGATACAAAATTTTAAGCATCCATATATTCAGAATATAAAACATGAAACACGTCCCTTCATGGTTGTGGTAGACTAGACATACCTAAAATCGATGATTCTATATCCCATAGAATGGAAAAATGAGATAAATGAGGGTTTCACCCTAATCATAGTAAAATTTAATCATATATAATATTTTATGTTATTCTATCATCATTGGTATAGAATATTGGAAGGATGTAAAAGAAAAATAATTATTTAACACCTATCTATGATTTATAACTCTTGTATAAGAAACCACCTTTCTTCATACAGGATAATCCTTCTAGGTTTGGGTTTTTGGTCATAAAATAACCTATAAGACGTGTGGAAGGGTTTAGGGGAGAGATCAATTTAGGTTTAAGAAATAACATATTTTTAAATAGTTATGGGGTTGAGAGGAGTGGATGTTCCCATTTATAAGTAATGGGAGGGACACACATATTATTTTTTAAAAATTATAAATATTAGAAATGCATTACTCAATTTAATGTGGAAACAAAACTATAAATTTTATAATAAAATGTTTTTATTTTATAAATTCCATCATAATGAATTTTTTAGCATAACAATTATGTCCTTTATCAGATATTATTTACATTAATTAGATTCAATTACACCTTATCATGGTGATTCATTTTTACTGTATTTACTATTAATAATGATAGAAAAATGACAATGATATAATTAGTAAATGTTAACCTCATCATTAAGAAGATGGGATTAATTTTTTATATTTAATATTTATAATTGATGTAAATTAATTTTAATATATGTTCACAAACCCCAACTATAAGACTATAATACTATTTATATGAGCATAAATGTAATGTTATAAAAAAGTGAATATAATAACGATATATGTAAAATTATATAGATTAAATTTATCAAAAATAGTATTATTTTACTTTAAAAGTAATTATAATATATTAATATACATTTAAATTAATGTTTTTAATGAAATAAATGTCATTTTTCAAAAAAAAAATAACTTTCTCACTATTAACTAAAAGATAATTCCTTTTGATAAAAATTCAAAAACATCCACCCTATATATATGATATCATGATTAATTTCTTTTAATAAATCCTATTAATCTACAAATCTATAATCGTGTATTTATTTTAACAAAATGATGTAATACATGGGAAAACAATTTACTTATATAAAACTCCTTCATTTTTGGATTGAAAAATTATAAAAATTAATTTATAATAATAAAATCAATATAAATACCTAAAATTATTTTTTTTAAATAATAATATTTATATATTTCTATAAATACATAGGTCATAAATAATTAATGTTTCATATAAGAATTAATTTTACATGTAGATATTGTTACGAGGCCTAAAAATTCACACGTTTTGATGATATTTTTGTGAGAGTTACTAAAAAAATTATAATAGTCTTATATTCTTGAGAAAAATAAATGTAATGATATTGAAATGATTCATAATCTCATGGTGTCCCGTTTACTTTAACAGAATCATAGATATTAATTTTTTACATGTAAAAGAATCAATGTGTTAGAATAGTTCATGATAACAATTTTTTCTACAAAAAATATTTGTAAACAAGAACATTATATTTGATGAAGGATGTTAAGATCATTTGTTTTAATCTAACAGATGATTCAAATAATGTATAAAATCCAAATATTACTAATAAATGAAAATATTAACATACAAAAAATTGTGATTCAGGATTGAGAATATCATTTTTCGTGTAGAATCATATTTATAAATATAACATTTAATAAAAATATTGATAAAATTAAATAATAATTAAATATAAGATAATAAATACTAAATTATTTATTTTTTAAAGATTTATTTTTGAAAATTATTTCTTGATAATAAATCCACCTTTAAATGTGACATGACCCTTTTTTATCTATGATCCAATAGAATATATTTTCAAATTGAGAAATGGAATTATTGGATGATTTTTAATAACTATAATTATTTATTTATAATTATAGAGGATTTTGTTGTTTATTATTTTCATTTATGTAAATTAGAGTTTGTATTATTATTGTTATTATATTTTTATTGGTTTTGGTGGGGATGGTGTTATTATTATTTATAAATAGATTATAGAGGGGTTATCTCCACACTTTCTGTATGTTGGGTTATGTGAATAATAAGGGATGTTTAAAGATTGCACCTAGGAAGATGATGAATGATCACCGAGAATGGTGTGAATCAATAAAAAATATATAGACAAATTTTTAAACAAATATGTATAGGTTTATTAAAACATAGGATTTGTAAATGAAACTCAGAAATTGGTGATAAGATACCAAGGGTTATTAACAACCAAAACCGTATATAAGATTATTTTAGAAGGTTCCTAATATATTTTTATCATGCTGATAATACTTATTTTTTTGGTATGATCTCATTGTTTTTATATTTACTTAATATCAATAAAAAATAAATTAAAGGATCAGAAATATATTAGATGCATTAAAAGATAAATTATAAAAATATATGTCATGATACAAACCAACCTAGTAAAATACTCCTCAGGTTAACCGAATATTGAGACATGTATAAACTATTTTTATTCACCTCAACATGGATTAATTATCCATTAATTTTTATACCAAATGTTAGGAAAGAAATATCAATAGTTTATCTGAATTCAGTAAAAATAGCTATAGTTTTTCAAAATACATAAAAAATGTTGTAAAACAATATTTTATATAGTATGTTTTGGTCATCTATGGTCTCAAAATCATGGATGATATTCTAAATTAATCGTTTTATATGATTCAACATGATCTAAAAAAATAAGGGATATCAATCTCATTGAGACTTCATAAAATATATCATGGTTTAGTGACTTCTATAATCCATTATCTGTAAAAACTAGTTTATACACTACTAGAGAACCAACAATAATTATTACATGAAAATCAATAATTTAATTATCATAGAGGGAAATTATTTTCTGACTAAACACCTTAGTCATTAAATAATTATTTTTGAGAAAATATAAAAAACTAAACAATGAATTGAATCCCCTAATTAATATCCAAAGATCATATATATATATATAAACAATATCCATATATTATAGGGTGGATCATTAGTTAAAATGATTATATAAAACCTCCTGAATTATTGATTTTAAAATATATTAGTTACATAATTATATTCACTAATATCAAATACACTATTTCATATTTTACCATTATAGTTAGAAGATATGTTTTCAAGATGAAGTATTTAGAAATTCATAAAATATTCTTTTATTTTCATTCATAGAAGTTCAATTAAATATTTTAGTCATCCGTGATCATGTTGAAATTAAAAAATATATAAAATATATTCAGTACTAATTAATATATATACTCAATAAATGTGTAATAATATCCTTTCCATGTCGGAGTTTCCTCAACACCAAAGACATATATATAATAATGGTTTGGAATTTTTTACACCCCTGTGTTTCAATATAAATCATATATTGATTAAGTATCAGTATCTATATTCTCATCACCCAATTTTATGACCATTTCATGAATGTTATTTAATATTTATGTGATATTCAATCTCCCTTGATTTATTTTATGAGAAAAATAAGATTATTATTTCAATAAATTAATCATGAATGGTATCTCTATCTTTATCATCATTAAAACACTCCCTCAACTATTTATTCTCCTTTGGTATTCATAATTGAATTTTTTCCTTCCAATTTTATATAATAATGGACTATTTATTATCATTTTTTTAAAATAAAGAAATGCTTTTGATGTGTGGAAAAAAATTCAATGAACATAGATGGATTTCCTAAGGCAGTGCACTCCAATTAAAAATCTCATGTGATTGAAGGTATTAACCTGTATGAAGTGATACATGAAAATAGTATGCCTAAACTAGAATGTTTTAAAATATTTTTAACTATTTTATTTTACTTTGATTTCGAAAACAAATCACTAAAGAATATGGTCCTTCCCCACCCCATTAATTTCTCAATATTGTGACTTAAACACTATCATTTGAGTAATGTATTGTGAGGTCCTATCATAAGAAAAATTAATTTTAATTTAATTTATTCATGGTTTCATTTTGTAGATATTAGAAAAAAACATCCAATGATAAATAATGATACTAGTATTGTGTAACATTGATCTACTATTCCTCTACCATAAAAATTACTACAAAAAAATATTTATGATAAAATGAAGATTTTTCCCTTAATAAATAAACAAAAAATCATGTGTTCCTTCAATATTGTGTAAGATATAATTTTCAACAATTTTAGTAAATACATTAGATATATAAGGATTCAAGAACAAATTTTAATAATAAACATGACCTTTGGTCAAAATAATTCTAACTAGAGTAAAAAATGAATAATACAATGGAAATTATTCTAATTCAAACAACATTTTTAATAGACCTTAGAAAACATATCCCCAATTACTGTAAAATTTTAGAAATACCTAGGTTAATCGATTTTGAACCTCCCATATGAATCACATGCAAAATTTTATCATCACCTAAATTTTTTAACTATTCCTAAAATTTCAAAAATCCTTTTCATTTAAAAACAAGAGTCCTCACATCGATTAAATTTGGTTCTAATAGACTTTCTTTGACATAAAATGCCACAATGTTCTTTTTTTATCTAATATCCATTGAGAAATGTATTTCTGTATTATTTTTCATTTATTAAATTTATTATCCTCACACAGATGTGTAATTTAGAATAAAATTACTTTAGAACATATTTAATACCACAGAAAAAATAATTATTTATAATTAGACATGAATATCATCACTATTAATAATAAATACCTATTATTTATCAACAAAAAACTATTCATTATGTTAGTAGATCATGAATAACATCATCGCATGAAATTATACTATTTTACTGTTTTTTTAAATTATCATAATAATAACACATGTTATTTAAAGAATAGTTTATTATTAAAAATAACAATTAATGTCTATACCCTAAAATATTCTATAACCCTTAAAAACATGTAAATTATTTATTCAATTATAATTATTCATTCATATTTTTTTTTTGAAAAAAGAATTTTTTTTACCAAATGATTATTTTTTACATTTGATATTACATCAACTCTCAAGATCCATTCTACTAAATTGGATTGAGCTCTCCATCAGTAGATATTTCTTAATACACTTGTATAAAAACTACATTAACACTCTTTAGTTTAACCTGTACAAGAAATATGGTATGACATGAAATCCTTATTTTTTTTTCAAAAACCATATATTATCACCAATTATGTCATTAGGCTCTAAATTTATATTATGGAATATGATATTACAGTATCCATACTACAAACATACTTTGGTCTATAAATCTATAAATTATTAATGAGATTTGTTAAACATACTCCTCTATCTAAGTATATACAATGTTATTAAAATCAATCTACTTGATCTTAATAATTATATTATTCAATAAAAAATTATAACAATAATCTAATACAATTCTAAAAAAATATGACATTAAATATATAAATTTCAATATTTTTATTATTAACCTAAAACTATTAAATCCTTTCACTAATTTATTATCCCAGAAATGTACCCTTGTTGTCTTTTAATTTAAGGTTTACAAAATGTAAACCATTAATTTATAGGTATCATAGTGTTTTTAAAAAACAAACACTATTCAAGAGAAGATTCTCCCAAAACAACATTTCATATGATATGTTGACTGAATTAGGTTAATATAACAATTTATTGATAATTAATATAATAATGACTGTTGGATGTCTCTAATTGAACTATAAAATTCCATTATCTAATAAATTAATCCTTAATATATTGGCTCAAAACATTTTTATAAATTTTTTTTTGATTTTAAACATAAATACCCATTAAATAAAACCAAAGAGTAGATGGGATTAGTGTATTTAGAGGACTACATACATAAAAAATTAAACATAAATAATACATCATTATTTTAATATCCCTAATGAGATTTTAAATCCATTTTATCCCTAAAATAACATATAATAATCTTAGAAATACATTAAATAAAGGGGTAGAATATAATTATGAGTAAGGTAATAAACATGATAGTATGGTATAACAAGATATCATAGAAAAAAACCTCATTAATAATAACATGGGGATGTGAAATAAGGATATTAATATAATAAAATCATGTAAATATAGGAAACTGGTACCCATATATAACATGACATAAACATGAGTCAAGGCTAACCATCAAGACAACATCATTTGGTGGACATTGTCCCATAATGGATTTGGATTACACTCTAAACCCATTCATAATGTCTCATTGGATGAAATTATTACCCAATTAAATGGAGTGGTATTTTGATTCCCCCAAAATAACATGTACATTATTTTTTTCATAAATGAAATCAATCATAATGCCTAAATCTTAACATTACCCATGGATAAAAATTGATTTCATTTGAGAAAATGACTTATGGAATTTTTTACTCCATCAAATGAATGAAGGGTAATATTGGTATATATGTAATATAAATATCTATATAATTTAATGGATTTTCATAACATAGCAGTTAAAAATAATTATTTTAGGTAGATAAATTTTATAACCAAAAGACTAAGGGAGGTTCCAAGAGAACCCTTACCTTATGTTGCATATTTTTCTCTGAAATAGCACGTAATCTACAAAATTATCAAATTGACATCATTAATTACTAAATTTATAAAACATCTCCAAATATATTTACTTTTTTATAATATTATTATGTTTACTTATAAGCATTTAAATTAGATAATGTGGTTAATTTCATTGTTATGATGGTAATACTTTCAAGGTTCAGTGGTTATAATACTCTTAAATATTTGTTGATATACTTTTCAAATTTCATTAAAATACTTGAAGTCAAATTAATATTGAATAATATGATTCTGTAAAAATCAATGAACTCAAAATACTATTTTTTTATAATATAGGGACAATTAACTTAGATAAAACGTAATTTATTTTTTGTTAACTGATATAATATTCTTTACTAATGGTCCCAAACCAGATTTGTTTTAATTTATAATATTTTCACATATTTTTATAATAAATAAAAGAACATAAAATATACTTATTATAATATTATTAAAAAATAATAAATATTTTATGACCATCTATAATGGTGGTGAAAAAAATAAGTTTGGTATTCCAGAAATAAATTAACGAAAAATATTGTAAATAATTCCCTCTTTTTTTAAAAATATATAATGCAGGTTTTAGGATTGATATTCATCCATAATAAAAAATATCATTATATTAAGGATAGTTCTGTTACTATGTTAAAGTGGATGCATATTATATGGGTTGGTATGAGAAGATTAAAATTGAAATATATTGTTAAACAATTATATCTCTTCCTTTACAAACCACTACATAATATATCCCATCAGGCTCCTTGAATAGGTATATGTATGAGATTATAAGGACTATAATTTGGGGGAGAGGTGTTACATCCCCATGAAATAGTCCACTAAACCGATTCACCAATTCAGGTCACTACAAGACCTCATGCATGCCTCCATATAGGCCAAAGGATTCTGACTAGAATCGAGGGTCTAAAATAACATGTTGACAGACCGTACATTCATAATCATTGTATGACACAGAAGATAACAATTATTAAGAAGGGAAAAAAATAGACAATAAAAAACAATTAATTACTAACCATTCACCAAAATTGGGTTCAACAGCAACAAAAGAATAAATATGTCATGTGATTCTAACCGTGTCCAAAGTGAAGAAACCCAAAATAAAATGTCTAATTGAAGTATCCCAAAAATGGTTCCTAACGCCAAGTCAGGATCCTCATCCATGAACACCATAGGCCAAACACAACTCCCAATAATATGGCTCATTCTATTGTACATACCTTCAACCATCAAGTCTCCTCAGGTACCCAATGGCATCCTGATAAGGGTGAGAATACAATTTAATATGCCACCACCAATGGTGTATACAAAATATACTATCTATAGACATTGAATGAAAGTAAAAATTAAATGAAAATTTAAATCAAATATATCAGACATGCCATTACTGAATAATACTTACTTTATTCATTTTATCATTTGTTTCATGGGGTGAGAATTTCTACTATTTACATAATGTCCCGAGGAAGAAAATTATCATGAATAGAGGTATAAGTTAATTTCCCTTTCTCACTAGGGAAAAAAATTTCAAATATAATCCTAAAATACATACCATGGTTCCTCAGTCTATGTAGTCTCATAAAATGAAACTATTAGGGGCCTTGAAAATCATTCCAAATCATTAAATCATGCATTATAGGGCGGGATTTTGAGGCTTTGTCTAACCCGACCCATGAGAGTACTTTTGGTCCTTTATGTCAGACCACCAATACATGCACACAATCTTCCTTATCCATTTACTAAATATTACATATCAAAAACCATACCTATAAAAATAAAAATAATATTTACATCCCATAATTTTTCATCATGGGAATCAACATCATGCCTTAACACATTAAAACATTTACCAACTACATTGAATAGCTCATTCAACTCATTTCCATTTATCATGGTTTACCAAATTAATAATATTAAAATATATCCATAAATTATCCTTTTTAGTCCTTTTATTGACACACATGAATTTACCCCCTTAACATGCCCATCATTTCAAATTATTTATTCCAGTATTTATTTTCATGTATAATTCATAAGTCAGATAGAACAATCAATTTATTGCACCTAACACACGTCACATTAATACAACCAATCCATTATGTTCTTATCCTAATCTAAAAAAATATCAACATTAGCTTATTAACACAACTAACATGTTAGCATATTCTTCGAGGGATCTACTTTATCACAACTTTTTTTTTATCGTGACATGTTTTCATGCTAGTGAACCCAATAAAACCACATTGGTAGACCCAAATCTGTTTAATAAACATCAATGCCTCCCTTGGGAACCATGAGAGGTTTAATTGATCAACTAGGAACCCATTGAACCATATTATTCAAAATATATCAAATTCACATCAAGATGGATGAAATATCACATCCATACATTCAAAAATCCACAATAAGAATATATTGTATAACTTTTAAACCAACTACCTCGAATATGAATATGAATATAAAATAAAAAATATCCATAGATCTATATTAAAGAATCACTTGATGCCTCATACTATGATCGAATGAAAATGAGGGTTTTTGGGATTTATTATATGATTATCAAAATAATAATACATAATCCATAAAATTTAAGAAGGAAGAGCATTAGACATATGCTAAGACTTGATATTCACACAACGAGACTCCAAATGGACTCTAATCAATGGAGTAACCCCATTGGTAAGAATTGGGGGATTTTATTCCACACTATGGATTTATAAAAAAATGGGGAGAAAACCAGGTGAGAGACATAAAATCCAGCTTGGAAAATTGTAACTTCAATATTTTTAATGGGGATAATAGATTGGAAGCACAGTATACCAATCTAAACTTGAACATTCTTCCAACTTATTTTTAATACGGTTCAGTCTCATAGTAACCAATTTGGCATAAAATTTTTTATAAACAATAAATTATTTATGTGATGCTCCTCTATCAAAGGTCACATTGTTTTGATCACCCCATTGCATTATTTAACAAACAATGCATCTGTCCTCCTAACTAGAATGGTTTGGGTGCACATTTTACTCTAACTGTGTGCCAGCAATGAAATATGCATTAGATATCAATTTATTCATTTTCATTCATATCCCAGACCCTCAGAACACCCCCAAGCTTCCCCATGAACATGGTAAATATTTAATTGGGAAACATTATGGGATAAAAATCGAGATTTAAATTAAATCATTCCTCCATGAAATACTCCATATTATAACCTCTCCAACTTATAATTGATCATCCTTGAGCCATAGTTTAAAGAATCATCGTACCTATGAGGTAAGTAGATTTCGCCACTAACCCACCATATATAACTATATCTCCCATGTTTTTTGCTGATCATTAAAATTCCTTACCAAAACTCAAACCAAACAGAGAGTCATTCTGTTCTATAATTTCTCACAATGATCCATAAAAACTAACTAGATGAATCATAGAGGATGAGTTAGCTTCAAAATCAACATCCTCAACATAAAAAATATGATATGGGTTCGGTTGATACTTTTTATTCTAAAAAAATTCTAAATGATCTTTCATATCACTGTTTCACTGTGGAAGAAAAAATCAATACACCACCAATCTTGTCACATCATCAATCTCAAACAACCACACATACCTAGGTTTCATCATACACTATTTTCTAATTAGACGGTGACCCATCCCTGGAGAAAACTGAAAAAACACAAGATCACCCCCCAAAAATCATGAGGTCTATATGTAAATCCATATATAAATTCTACATATTGTGAAACATTCCCATTAATTTTTGAATCAGCAGAATTTTTTCTAAAAACTCATATTGGAGACTTGGTCCAAACAGATCTGATTCTCAATATTTAATCCAGTATAAAGGAGATCTACATGGTCTATCACAGAGCGCCTGAAATAGTTCCATCTAAATCATATCATGGTAACTATTAATGTAAGAAAACTCAAAAAGTGGTATATTTTTTCCCATGATCCACCAATGTTTAAGACACATTCCCTCAACATTTATTCTAATACCTAATGAATAAACTATGAATTCCTAGATATCTACAGGTGGAAATCCTTACTCAAAACACATATTTACAAGTCCTTTTGTAATTACTACCAAAAGTGTGTTGTAAAATGTGGATCAAAAAATGAAACTATGGTTGGTAGACCACATGATACATACCTAATTTTCATACATAAAACACACCCAAATAATCAATGTTTAATGTGTCCCAAATTGGAAATAAATGAGTAACTTTAGTCAATCGATCCACTACTACATAAATTGTTTTATTATTCTGAGACATCCATGTAAGAACTAAAATAAAATCTGTCATCATATCATGCCTTTTATATTCCATAATTGGGAATGCTATAGAATAACCACCATACTATTGATGCTCGTCCTTCTCCTACTAGCAGGTAAGGCTTCGATCCAAGAAACCCACAAACTAATTTTTCATCTCTTGACCCCAACACATCTTATGAATTATTCAATACATTTTGGTCAAGATAAGATGCACTTACCACATCGATTAATGTAACCCACACATAAACCCATTTTACATAAGAACAAGGATAATAACACAGTCATGAACATAAAATATTCAATTATATCCAATGGCCCAACAAGATGGTCACTCCCATCATTTAGGACATTCTATCAAAGAAATAAATTTGGAATGTTCATGTTTCTTCTCTTTGAACTGGATAAAAAGTGAAAACTCAACTGCCTCGGAAGTGACAGACGTCCTCTCTTTACCATCATGTACCTAAAAATGAATCACAATGAACAAAGACATCATTTTTCACATAAAGCTGTTTTTCTAAACCATATGGTTCTGTGTCTTCCAAGTAAAATCTTGCCAACATTTTTTCCATTTTTCAGTTTATAAACCAACTCAAAATAAATAGATTTAAGGTACTAAACTAGTATTCCCTAAAAAAGATTAAAATAAAAATTTGAGAAAATCTAATGAAGGGTTTTTGATTAGTATACAATGTATTCCATTCTCCTAACAAGTAGTTTTTCAAACACATTATGGAATAGAAAACAAAATCCATCTCATGTTATTGAGTAGGCTAACTCCTTTGAAGAATAATGAACTACATAAACCATGAAAAATAATGTAGTCATCCTAAATCAACAATACCCCATTCCCAACACTAGATGCGACAAAAAACAGTGACTACCAATTACTTATCATGGGTAAGATCAGAATTTATGTGGTATTTATCTGCTTCATTAACTCTTATAATGCATTATCACATGTCATTGAACAATCAAACTCAATACCCTTCTTAGTTAAACCTAGATGTGGTTTTTCTAATTGGTATAAATATAGGATGATCCTATGTTTATAACCTACCAATCCCAAAAAATTAGACCTATGATACATTATTAGTATTTTACAAGGAAATAACTACCATCACTTTAATTGGGTCAACCGAAACAACTTCCTCAGAGATTATGTTCCCCAATAAATGAACCATATCAATCCCAAAATGAAATTTGGATAGCTTGGTATATAGCCTATTCTCTATTAACGTAAATATGATGTTCTCAAGATGTATTTGATGACCATAATAATTTTTATAGTACAAAAAAATATCATAAATAAATAAAACTGCTAACTTATCCAATTAAGGGTGAATGATTCGGATCATTAAATAAAAAAACACTTCGAGTGAATTTTTCAATCTGAATTTCCTTACAAAAAATAATTCTCTCCATACCTACTTCTTAATGATAGTTTCTTGTAAGTCAAAAGGTCTCACATATAGCTAATGATTTCCTAATCTAACAAAAATCATAGAGAACAGTGAATCCCCTCTCTAGTAGTAAAAAATATCATCGGTCCAAGGAATAGGTATCTACTCATCATAGTCATTTGATTCATATTTCTATAATCGGAACATAACCACAAAGATCTATCATACCTTTTAGAAAAAATACTATTGATCCCCTAGGTGGAAATATAATACCAAAAAACCCTTTATTCTCTAATTCCCCCAATCGAGTTTTTAGGTTTTTGAGTTATGTCGTTGTCATTCTGTATCAAGGAATGGAAATACGTTCTACTCCTTGAAGGAACATTATTGGGAATTAGACATCCCTATCAGGTAGTAGTACTAATATGTCTCGAGGAAACGCATAATAAAACTAATCCACTATCAAAAGAAAATACATGTTTATACCCTCTACACCATCAACAATAGGATAAGCCACATATGATGTGAGTTCACCAACTACTAGAAAACTAGAACTCCACAGAGTACCCAGACACCCCATTCACCATGATTGACATATATGTCCCCTACAAAGATTTATATGTTACCCTATGACATTAATAGTCAATATGGGCATGGTATAACAACATCAAGTACATTCCAAAAATAAAATCAAAACTAGACCTCTCAAGAACCAAAATGTACAAATATAAAAAGGTACCCACCAACATCCAGATCGCACAACTTACATTTTCAGATATTCTATACTTTAACTCATAATGAAGTATAATTTAAATAAATGCACACATTTTTCCATTAAATGGACCATCACACTCACAAACGCAACAGATATAAAATAATGTGAGGAACATGTTTCATATACAACACTATAAAGAGTGGAATCTACAATTATTATACCATGTACCATCGATGAACTATTCTCAAAATATCTAGGTGTGGGTGGAATTTTATGAAGTAAGAGAGCTCATCTACATTGGGCATAGGTCTAAGATCCTTGAACATCAATACAATAGTAATACGGATTATCCTTCTCTAGAGTTCCATGTCTGAAACCTCTACTGGTATGGAAAGTAGATCTCTAAATAACTGTCTTCTTTGAGTAATCCGGCCCCTACATGTTCTCTACACTATCCTCCTGCCTATCCCATTACTAACCCACCATGGGTCCCTATATAACCTCTACACATTCTCAATTCGTTGTACTCATGTTACTCAATAGGTGGGTGGGGTAACTAACTATACATGTGTACCAGCCTGCCACACTAAAAAGGGTAATATCAATCATTAGTCTAAGAGGCTAGTTCCCTCTACTGACTACTCTTTCCCCTATCATTCTACCATAGAGTAAAAAACTATAATTTCTATTATAGGCAGTCATTCCACGAGGTCACCCAAATATATCTACACATACACCCATAGAAACATCCATGAGATTTCCTTTAAAAGGGCACGATCCAACATATCATTAAACCTATTTAAATGTAAAATTTTCACATAGGACATTTTTTGTGTCTATGTCTATCTGGGAAATTTTTTGTCATGGCGAGCTCATCCCACACCAATGCGGGGAAAACATTTCACATGGGTTAAATTGACATCATAATCCATTAATGACCTAGGATCCTCAGCCAACATCATAAAATCAACATCATTATCATGTCTCAAGGTCTAATGATAGAAATGTTCTAGAAAAATTTACATAAAATCATTGAATATTATAATGTCATATTTTCAGGTCGGAACCAGAGCATCCCATTAGTGCTTCTCAAGGGATCACATCATATAATCCACCAGCTTGACCCTCTTCTTATGCAGAGTCTCTAAGTGGTTATAAATCATCTAGATAGAATCTATTTAGAACATAAACACATCTATTCAACCCTCTCCAGCAAATGTAGTAGGGTTTTTATTTGGAACCCCATAGTCATCTAATAAATACATGGTAGAACCCACTTTAGGTACTATTCCATCATCTATATAAAATGATAAAAGATTTCACATAACTTATATTCTCCCCAGTTAGACTAAATCAATAGGTTCCCATGATCCACCGTTGTAGGTAAAATATTGGTGAGATCATTTGGTCACCCAACTAGAACACGATGTCATTGTTGAATTTTCCTAAAATCCGAAGCACACATCCTTGAACATGATGTCAGGGTGGAATATGACAACAATTCCAAGAACATATCATAGAACACATAATACCAAAAAATTCCCAGTTTAATAAAATAAGGATTTTCACTATCTATAAAAAACAAATCTTGTATACAATATCCTAATAAAAATAATCAAAAATAGTACACTAACCTCATCCATACCTACCCCAACTAAGAATCAACATGGGGTAAAAAAATTACATATTCATAGTTATTTTTTATACACCTCCTTAATATACTTCATATTTCACTACACAAATATTTTATCTTAGGCACATTTAGCATTTGAAAACATGTTAGAACCAACATTTAAAATTATTTTTACAATTAATTAAAAATCATTATTTTACGTTACATTTTTAACCATTGTAATTAATAATATAAGACACCATTTTCTTAAATTGTTATGGAATTGAAATTCATTATTCTCTTTGTTCCCACACACAAATATTATGTGTGCTTATCATGATGAATGCCAAATATATATACAGGAGAAAAAAATGATCCATGAACGTACAACCTCATTTCATTCCTTTCATGAAACAAAATTCACAAATAAGTCACATCACACAACAAATTCATCACCCAATGGTGAAATATCATAAAACTATAGCCACAAATATCTGGATCAACAATTCATACTAGGGGTACTTGGGTTTCCCATGTACATGGATTAGATACTCCCATGGATGATATAATATCCATTTATTGATGCATCATAATGTCCCATCTTATATAAAAAATTGTAAGTCATAGATAATACCACATTTGATATCACTTTGTAACATCCCTAACCTAGAGGCCACTAAACTGGTACCTCATGTCGGGTCGCCACATGACTTCAATCATGCCTCCCCATATTCTAGTGGTTGCTGACTAGTAGAGAGCCTATAAAATAACATGTGGGGAGATGGTAACCACTTAACAAATGTATTCCAGAAAATATAACAAGTATAAATAATGTAAACAACAAACAATAACCAAAAATGAAGAATTACATACCATTCCACAAAACTGGGTAAAACCAAAACCAAAAAATAAATATGTCATGTCATGCTAAAAGTGATGAATTTGTAGAAAAACCCAAAATAATTTAATGCTAAAGAATTCCCAAAACAGGACTAGAATCCAATTGTTGATCCATTTCAACGTACTTCCCAATTTCATCTCAACTCCCATGAATAGGGACCATACTCATATCCTGACCTATGACTATGAATTCTACTGGGGTACCCAGTGGAGAGGCCTGAGTAAGGAGTAAGTAAAACAATATAGGCCACCATCATTGGTGTTTATAAAAAATCTATTCTACATATAGGTAATTCAAATATAATGTAAATGAAAATAAAAATAATAATAAACTAGGTACCATTAGTTAACAATACTGACTTTAGTCACCAAAATAAATTTTTATAGTTTAGGTTTTTCAATCATTTTTTTATTTACCGCCTCTAATCATTGGAAATTAGGATTGAAACACTATTACAATAAGTTATATATGTTAAATTTTTTGTTTTAATAATACATAAATATTTTATATATAAAAAATAACATAATTCATTTCATTTTGTTGAAACATTATAATTTCATTTATGGATGTGTGGACAACCACCTCATAAAAGAGATGTGATATATTCACAGATTACAAAAAATGTATTATGGGTAGGTTTAAATAATAATTTGTGAAATAAAAGAAATACATTTGTTATTAATTACAGTGTAAATAAAATATGTACCTTTATTTATTAAATTTTACACACACAAAAAAGTGAAAAGATCGTTCGTTGACATGTGGACAATTGCTGCCTCAACAAGATGTGACTCCTTTTACATCACAATAATTATATATATAAGTATATATAATTAATTTAAATTGTGTTTTTTGTTATAATTATCATTATGTAAAGGTAAATTGTTACATTCATTCATTATACAATGATAATTGAATATTAGAATATTACTCATGGGCACGTAGGGTCTACCATCTCCATGATTTTACCATTGGATATTTTTTTAAAACCAAATATCATGATATGTTTTAAAATTATAATTTAAATATAAATATTATAAATCATTCATTATTATTATTCATTATATGTTTATATAATTATCTATTTTTCATAGTGTACCTAGAAGTGATGTTTTTAATACATGATCCAAATTTGGTCAGAACGCCTATTGTTGACATAATTGATTATTAGTTGCATAAATCATTATAATAAGTGATGTAAAAAAATAAAAATGAAAAAATTTCTTATTAAATTAAATAATTAACATATGTTTATTATTTAGCAATGTAAAGACACATGTGGAAGGTTGTACTCAAGGTAATCTATTCTTGCCACATTTTTTCATTTTTGAGGCATTCACAACATTCACAACTTATTTATTTTTTATGGTGTATGCTCTTACCCTTTTCCCTTGATATCATTATTAACACATATTTCAAGGTATTATATGTTTCCATTTTAATTTTATTAGATAATGTGCTTGGATTGAAAATTCTAATGTGGTAAAATTTATTATTGATATCATAGACTCTTTAGTGATTGTTATCTTTCTCTTGAAACAATCACTTTCTTATAAACTTTTTCCAATGGGAATTATATTTAATATTATTATCCATATTATTTGATGATGTATATGACTAATTCCAAATTTTTATACTATTTTAAAATTGATGATTACGTCTAATGATATATTATTTTTTAGGGAAATATTTTTGATTCAGTATCATTTACTCAATATGGATATTCGACATGGTACATTGTATATTTTTAAAATTAATTCTCAGTATATAAGTAATGTTTATTTTCATAAACCGAATCTAGTCCCCATCAAAACCGACACCTGAACCATCTCTTGAATAGAAACAAAGGGCATTCCCAAACCCCATGGTCTAGAACAATATCTTGGGTATCATAAAATGTTTTTTGGGAATGATTTACATGAGTTTATAAACATTAACCAACAAACAAACTCAATAAAAAAATATGGATTTTCCAACATAAATTGTCTTTTAAAAAATTTCAATACTGAATTACATATTTTAAAACATTGTTTAAATACCATTAAAAAGGAACCAAACTAGATAAATTCATCCTGAGTACCTCCATATTGAAAGATGCATCACCCTCAAGCCATCTTCACAATACTGCATCATGAAGGACCGGTAAAAACCCAAACTATTTGCACAAAAGTTATACCCAAACCTATGACAAAAAAATAACCAATTATACTTACACCCAAAAGAGTAAGTAGGGTTTTATCTTAATACTAGTAGGATAACTCCATGAAGAGATTTTATGTGATAAACATTTAATTATGAGATGCATGTGAGTTTTCAAAAACATGAAATGCTAGTTACAATTTCTAAAACATGCTACCTTGAATAAAAATTGTTTTCAAGTGGGATAATTTAAAGAGTCCAAAAATTTAAAATAAAATCAAATTATACTTATTATATCATTCAATCATATTGTATGTTTATGGTAAGAAAAAAATATTTAATGAGTACAAGCAACCAGAAATAACCACTAGGCACTAGCTTGTTTTGGGTCCCAAGTACCTCGTATCTCGGTGAGAGTATCCATCGCAATATATGTTATTGTGCACGAGCCACTAGTAGGGAACATACTCATAACCTAGAATTCCACAATCATCCTAATAATAATATTGTAGTTTATATTTTAAGCACCAATAATTCTACATGAAACTAAGGCCAAACCCCACTATGTCAATAGTATACTAGTACAAGTCCACCAACCTAGATACTCGGGTTTCCCCTTGTGCTCAAAAAAGTTCAACAAGTCATGAAAAATAATTTGCACATAAAAATATCATTTCCACATCATAATTTTACCAAAAAATCAACATGTACATTACACAGGTTAGAAAATCAACATTTTCATTCAAATGAAACTACAAATCATACTCACAAAAAAATAGCCCACAACACTTTTCACACTTATTTAACACTTTCACAAATCTATTAAACAATTTTATAAAACCCTTCCAAGATATAGAAAATATTGTAAATTCCCAAAAACATATCACATAATTCCTTTCACACCTCCAGAATTAAGTTTATCATCAAATTCATACAAAATAGTCCAGAAATATTTTTCACACAGACATCAAAGTTTAATAAAAAATTTCAAGAATTTATAAATCATTCTAAAAGTGTTTGGAATCTTAATTCACCACTTTACATATAAAAAATGAATATTAGTGGAATGAACTCAACCATAAAGTAAATATACACCCATTTCCCACCTTTTTTAACCAAAAAAACACATACAAATTTCACGAAACAAACCCAAAGGGTGTAACTATGTCTTGCACACAAAACACATTTCAAAACCATAATTCATGGCCAAAATAAAAATAAGACAAATAGAAAACAAAATTGGAAGCCCTAGAAATATATTTAAAACCACCCCAAAGTGTTATAAAATTACTCTAAATAATATAAAAAATTATAGACATGAAAACAAACATTTTCATAAAAAAATCCTCAAGAAGTATATCATGGTATTAAACCTTAATATCATTCAAAACCCCCACTTCAAGGCCCACTAGATACAAAGGAAATAAAAAACAGAATTATCAATCTATTTTAACACTAATAAATCACTTTCATGTGTTATAAAATAAATTGATAAATTACCCCAAGAGTCACCCATAAAAATCACCTAATTTCAAGCCTAAATGAAACTACAAAATTAAACGCTTAAAAAAATCAATCATAAACGGTTTTCGCACCAAAATCTGCTTATGAGGAACATGAAAACTATTAAACCAAGAAATATAACTCATAAAAAATTTCTTACGCACTGAACCGCCTTCCATTTGATCTTAAACCCTCAAATCATGGGGCGAAACATCCAACAAACCACCACCACGCTACATGGATTTTTAGAGAAACCGAAAATATCAAGATTACACCAAAACGACACCATGTAAAATACAAGGCTCTAACACTATCTTCTAGACACTTTGGAAAATCACGAATGAGGGATAAAACCCTATAGATATGGAATAAAATGAAGGGAGGAACACTTACATGAAGGAATCTTGGAGAGATCACACTAAATCCACTAGTATCTCTTCAAATTTGGGCGATTTGATAAATCCAGAGAATTTTCGTCGAAATTCTCAATAAAAATGAACTCCAAAGAGGGTAAGAGTGAATGGGAGTGAACCTCGGGTAGTTTTTCATGGGTGAGAGTAGGAATCATTGAAAAAAAATAAATTTTTAATGAGATATTAAATAATTTATAAATATTTTTAATGCAATAAATGGGAGTTCAGGCTGGCCTAACACCTTAATAATAAACCAAATGCATCATTATTATGGATTCATATGGATTCCAAATTGTTATGGTGATTTTAATATACTAGGGGATTCCATTTGTGAAGTGTAATGGGTGAAAAACGTTGAAGAAAAATGAGTTATAAAGGAAACAAAAATTTATTTTTGAATCTGGAAAATGGCTTATGGTCTGGCCTAATTTTCAAAAACCCACCATTTTCACCAAAATGCATGGTAAACCTATAAAACAAAATCAGAATGTAAATTTAATGAAAAATGCATTTAAAAGAATCAATGGAAGTCAAATTTATGACATTATATATAATGTTTTGGGACCATTTTATATAATACCATTGATGTATCGGCAGTCTAATAGGATGAAATCAGTTGAAGACAAACCCTTCTTATTTGTTTTCCAAGTAGTTTTAATTTCACATTTGGATGAATGTTAATGATAATAAGATGGGTTTCTACTAATAGGCATAATATATCATGAGGATATATCATTATTGTAACTATTTTGAGGATATAACATCATAATCCAAATGTACCACATTATAAATACTTTTATTATTATTATTCTATATGATTATTTTATTAGATAGAGTATACATGGTCAAGTTTTAAGCTCATGGGACTATTTATATGGTATTATTTAATAATATTATATTCTTGACGTATTAATTATTCATTATTAATTAATGATAGCTTCCACTATATGTTACCCTTAATGGGCATTTGAGTTCACCATTATTTTTTCATTTCCCCAATGTTAAAAGATGAATTATTGAAATGAGTATCCTGGATGATGAGTATTTCATTTAGTTATTTATTAATTTTTTAGTATGAATGTAAAATGCTTTATATATATGTAATAATTTTTTTCCAAAAATACTAAAATGATTTTTCCATCAGGATTTGATTTCGTGTAATATTCCTAATATAATAAAGTGAGGCACCAACTCTATGTTTCTGGGGTCGAGGTGCTATAGTTGGTATCATGGAGAGTTTAGTAGAATCCTTGGAAAAAATAATTATGAAATCCTTGATTATACAAAATAATTATATTATATAATATAATGATAAATAGTGAAGAAAACCCCAAAGAAACCCTGTTTATGATTATGAGGTTAGATATGCAATTTTTTTTAATTTTTTTAATGTACATCACTAGAATTTTGATTAAAAAATATATTAAATAAAAAAGTAGATAATTTAGTGCATGTAAACATTTAGAAATGGTTCCTAGAAGATTTAATCGGAACCACACCAATTAAATTGATCTAAATAGTAAGAATGATCATTTCTTTTGGGGTATTAATCTAATCATTCTTAGGGAAATATTCACTAAATAATTCTTATCAAATGAGGACATATTATAATGGGATAAAATGATAGATAAATAATTATCAATGCAGTATGGATTCAACGTGATGAACTAGAATAAGATGAAAATTGGAAAAAATATTGATTATGAGAAGAAGGGAAATATGTATTTTACTACCTGTAATAACTGTGCAAATAATCACCCTAATATATAATTAAAATGACTGTGAGTTATCTAGATGTTAGGAGGGAAAGGCCTCCGTGATTGTAATTTTGAGGATATGAAAAAAGGTTTCCATTGTAAAATTCATCAATTGAAATGATATATGACTTTTCTCAAATCACCGCCTCAAGTGTCAAAGGAATATACCCTAAATGCAGCTAATGGATCAGGTTTAATCTACTCTTACAGTTGCGACCCCAAATCATTTATTAATGAAATTCCCTTAGTATAATTTGTTCTTGTAGTATAATAATATAAAATCACAATAAATGACACAATATATAAATTATAAATGGAAATTGAATGAAATAAATTGTATTTTTATAAGTTAAGGAACTGATACAAATGGGAAGGTAAATTTTTCATCTATATATTAATGAGGCCCTTATGAATAGAAAACTGGTCAACTGATTGGAAACCTGACAAAATAATGTATAAATACAATTTATCTAACTTATAGGTGAAGTTTTTATATAATTAGATCATAGAATAAGTAAATAAATATTTTAAAAACTATTTATTAGGGTTAGTATTTGTTTAAGTCATAAATATTTAATTATAATTTGATGAATAATTTATTATTTTAAAAGACAAACTATTTTCCAAAAAAATTTCATAAATTAATATTTTGATGTATTATTATTTAATTATTATTTTACGAGACCTAATGGAATTTTTCAAAGTGTTATGAAATCATTTCAAATTATAAAATATGTTTTTACATGTAAATGATCATTTTAATTAATAATTAAATAACTCAGGTTTAGAAAATTAATTTCAAAAAATGGAATTTATTATTAAATTCTACACATATAAAAATTTATGGGGGGTTGTTTCTGGATTTTTTTGAAATACAAGACTTTTTTTGAATTGTAATCCACAACAATTTACAGTATAAATAAAATATAAGTCATATAAAAATTTAACTATGTCATTGATTATGTAAGACACATTATCCTGATCATTAGTTAATTTTTTTTATTTTTTGTGATAATTCTGGAACTATTCATATTATTGAGGGATAATAATAAACTAATGAATATATTGATGAGAAAAAACCCATATCCTCCACTATAAATACAAACATCACCCTCTCTTATCCTCCCACCTCTTGAGAATTAAGACATTACCAAATTATACAAAATTATCCTCCCTATCCACCCCCACATGATGTTTCTCTTGGTATCCAAAAAAGACAAAAACATTTTTCATATGGATGTTCTTAAAGAAGATAAATCTAAGAGGTAAAATCCTAATCATTTTCAATTAATTTATTTTCAATTTCATATAATTTCTTCTCTTATTCAAACCATCTCTTATGAAAATGGGATGATAACTCTGGTATGATTGAAATACTGGTATTCTATTATGCTAATGAAAGAACCATCGTCAATCTATACTCTCTCTTTTAGTCTAAAAATGAAAATGTCACCCATGATGTTTCTATTTGTAGACATCATGGGCGATGCAATTTCATATACATTTAACACATTAATGTATTTTAACAAAACCATTATATTTGTTTAAAACATTTTAAAATTTATTTTAGAACCCACTTTATATTTTACTTCTACCATGTATACATCTTACTATATGATAAAGAAAAATGTGTACATTGTGTTCAAAAAACCACTGAAGTTAACCGAAAACAATCATCACTAACGTTTATCTAATTATTATTTATCATAACATATAATGAAATTAATAGTAATATTATTTAAAATTCTGCAACATCATTAATAATATATAATTAATATTTTCTATATTTTACCACATTTTACACGAAATTCAATTCATGTATACAGGTGAACAGGTCATGAAAACTAAAAAATGAACACTCCCTAATAATGAATGTAAACACAATAACACATTCAAAAAACATGTAAATAAACTTATTAAAAAAATAATGAATAATATTCATATGTAAAGGGTTATTTAATTGTTAATTAATAAATCTATGTTGATTATACATGATATTAATGTGAATTAATACTTCAGACACAATGTTAGGGGAATTCTTAAACCCAAATCTCTTTCATTGGGTTTCCCCCTTTCACCCCTTTTCCAGTATGTATAGTACATAATTATAATTTAATCATCAGTATCTTACCTCTTATTGGATATAATTTAATTTTAAATGAGTTTAAAAAACAAAATATTTTCTAAAATAACTCATCATTTCAAAAAAACACCTTTTACATATTGAGATTGTTTCTTCTTTAGTCAAGATTGATGAATCATATATCAAGTGTGTTATTCAATTATTAATTTTTTATACCAATTTTTATGATTGAATTATTTTATGAAATTAATATCATTGCGTTCAATGGGATATTTTATGTGCAATATTTATATACTTACTAAATGGAATGCATGATAATATAACAGTTATGATGTGACATGTGTTTCTAGAATTATATAGTAAAATATAAATGACGTGATATGATGGATACACACAAAATGATATATTGCTAAAATTCATTTGATAATGTGATTTATCTCATGATAAATGAAAAACATTCTTGAACATAATGCTAGTTATTTCCCAACAATGTAAGGTAGTTAACCACTCAGACGTGATATTTCATTTTTATGCATTACAAAATTTTGAATAATATTCATAATTCTTATTATCATGATTATGATCTTATGCCTAGTATTTTTATAATTATTAGAATCATCCCATATTATATTCTATCATGTTCTTATCTATCCTCCAACAAGGAGTTTTTATCACCTCTTTGATTTATATCCTCAGGTATTTACTTGTACTAAGCAGACTACAAAAACCACTATGAAGCTAAGGAATAAATAATTAAATTACTATTTATGATTTAATTTTTAAATTTTATGGAATTTAAAAATTTTCCCAAAACAGTAATCTATTTGATCTTATTCAGGCATTTTTTTTCATTAATATTTTGTAAAAGTAATATAAGAAAAGTACGAGTCACTATAGTTGATATTAGAGCACGATTTAGATAATTTTGGAATTAAGATAAGAAAACATTATTGAAATCCCTTTGTATGAATCTAGGTTTAGGTAATAACCTAGAATGATTTCTTTTAGAAAATATTAGATATATGGATCCCACAAGATATTATATTAGATATAATTTCTAAAGGAATAAATTATTTAATCAAGACATGTTGAATTTTTTGTATATAACATTTATTTTTTATTAAATGGTGGGGATCAATATAAACCATGCAAATAATCAGTTTTAGGGACAATGCAATGATTTCCTAAATGACATACCAATGGTTTGGAATGTGAAGTTCAAAATTTCATAGAAATTCATACCGAGTTTTCATTGTTTTTGAACAATAACATGAGTAGTGTAGAACATCCCCACCACCTAATAGTGACTAACTACCTATCGAGTGTTTTATACAAAAAACACCATCATTTTTAGTGGATTTTCCAATCCACTATTCATGGGATACTGGTTCTACATAACGAAGAAAATATTTTATGTGCTTCACCATTATTTGATGGAGTAGGTCACTATGATTGTATTCCATATAGTTGGATAGGCTGATCAATGATTGTATTTTATTAATAACCCGATGAAAAAAATAAGAAATTCAGGAGATTGAGTGGGGATACATTTTGAAAATTTTCCATAACAAGTATTTCACTCAAACAATTTTTAAAAATATTAATATATAAGTAATAGAGATGAAGTAAATGTAGTGTGAATTTTTCATTGCATATAAAGAAAATTTAAAAATGATTCTAAGGTACGGTTCAAGTTTGTTTTCAATAATGATAGAAAAATTGATAAATTTTTAGGGGATAAAAACAACACCAATTAAATGCTCTATAAATTTGATACTTTGGGAGTTATGAGTTTGTTTTTTGATGTTCTCTCAAAGTGGATATGGACATTAGATATTGGTACAATGGATATAGTGGGAGGAAATTATTGATTGAGTTTAAAGATTGAGGATCTAATGAAAAAGGTGGAAATAAAACTGAACAACTCATAAGTCAATAATGTGGTAAGAAGCATCATCAAAAATATCTCAATGGGAAATGAAAATGGTTAAAGTTTGGTGATAAGGCCACCAGGATCATGAATGTCAAAAATACATGAGGATGCTATAATATGTGGTTGAGGAAAGGATAGAACCGCCCATGTCCCAATTCAACAACTGTTTGGAGGAAGGTAACTATGAAAACAATTTCACTAAACCTCGAGTCCATGATGGTAACCAATATAAACATCCACAAAATTAAATGTAGATAGTCATGTTTTATAACATCACTAATTCAAAAAGAGGTTCAAGAAAATAAATTATCAGAAGGTACAATTTCTCTTCATTCAATAGTGGAAAATTATTCTTTGATTTTGGTTCTAAACATTCTATTATATCTTGCATGTTTGTAAGAATGGTTGAATTGAATCCCTGAAACCATGACATAGAGATATTTGTAAAAACATCAAGTGTTGCAATCATTTCCACACAAGTGATGGAATCTTCTCCTATTTTCATATATAGCAATAATTTCCTATAAAATCACATAATACTTCCCTTGGTTTTATTTGATGATATTTTTGTGGATGTATTTTATAATTTTTTTATGGAGTAGACAACACATGTAGAAAATAGGAAATATCTTATCCTATTCCAAACTATACTAGGAACCTCTAAAAATGCATGGATTTTCATGAATATACTTTTCAAAACACTTCAACTATATGGTTGTTTTTTCCATATAAAGAACAACAACTCAATCAAATGGTTGACCCAATAGAAAGTGTCTTTCTATCATAAATGGATATCATGGGGGAATATAGTGATGTATATTCTGAAGAGTTAACCAGAAATCCATGGATAATTATGTATAGTTATTAATAGAACACATACTCAGAGCTACTCTGATATCAATATGTCTTTATAGAATGGATCTTATCGAAATACTCGATTTAATGATGTAGGTATAATAAAATGTTGAAAATTTGTTCATAAGAACTTGTGATTCACCTTGGGATGATCCTATAATTATTGAAAATAACAAAAAAAAGTAGTTGTATATACATTATTAGGGACTCATCAATATCACCATAAATATTGATGACTTGTTCGATCAATTTAAAGAACCCAATAACTCTCATAGGTCTATCATTTTTTAGGATATAATCAGCTAAGCGTAATGAAGGATTATATTAAAAATACTACCTTCCATACAATGTATAGGCACTATGAGTTTCTGGTAATCCCCTTCCGAATTACTAATGTCCGTACAATCTTCTTGGATTTGATGAATAGAGTTTTTAGACATTACCTTGCTAATTTTTTTAGGTATTATAGATGAAATTATCATATTCTTCAAGAATAATGAGGAACATAAATAATATATAATGATTATTTTGGAGACATTAATGAATGACAAATTGTACCCCATGTTCAGAATGTATGAGTTTTCGATATATCATGTCACATTTTTTGGACATGTGATCATAATTGATGGAATTTTCATGGATCCTTAAGAACAATGGAAACTAGGGAATATATAAGACCCTCTAGTGTTATAAAAATCCTTAGACTTTTTGTATTATTTGGAAACTATTAATTCTTTTTGATAAATTGGTCATGATTTTCATGCCTTCTAATTATGTTAACAAAGGGAGCTATAAATTTTGTTAGGAGAGAATAATTTGAGGAAATCATCAATAGGATAAATAATAGGCTAATTACATGACCTATACACACATTACAAAAAAGTGGATAACGTTTTGTGATAGAATTTCACTATTCAAAGAATTTCATGGGTTGTGTTTACATGAAAAATGATAATGTGATATACTATGCCTCATTGCAGTTGAAGATTGATGAGTAGAACAACCTCACACATAATCTGGAGCCATTAGGTGTGATTTTTTGACCAAAAAATCTGGTGGCACTACCTCTATTTTGAGATGTCTTATATATATACTTATTACGAGAGCCTAAAGTATATATTCAAAAAAGGATGTCAATATCCATCAAATTTTTTTCTTAGAGCTAATAAAGGACAATGATTTCTCTATTCACTATCATTTTGTAAATAATAATGGTATGGAAGAAATGATGACATTCCAAAATAATTTCCAAAACATCAATCCAATAGAATATTAAGGAAGAAAAATGTAATGATCTAGTGTTATAAAACATGGTGAATGTAGTAAATAAATGGAAAACGAAATAGATACATATCAATGATGATACAGTGATTTATTTTGGAACTAGGCTTTATGTGACTTCATCGCCTGAGATATAAAATGTGCTATTGGATAAAGCACAAATATCAACATTGACTATATATCCTAATAGTTCCATGATGTAATTTGATCTATTAGAAAACTTCTAGTGGAAAAAATTTAAGAAGGATATAGCTGAGTATATCTCAATGTTCATGTTATGAAATTATGTTAATGTTGGGTGCCAAAAGTACAATGGGATGACATAATTTTTTCCTATACCCATGTGGAAATGAAAGAATGTCACTATGGACTTTTTCAATAGTCTCACAAATACATGAAATATAAATAATTAATTATGGTTTTTGGTGGACCAAGTCCCCAACACTAACAAATTTATCACTATTCAGGAAGATGTATCACTTGAATAACTTGAAAAGATATACATGATTGAATTGATGATACTGCAAAGACTTCATGTCTCTATTATCACTTCTCATGATCATAGGTTCACATATTAGTTTTAGTGGTGTCTTCAACAAACATTGAGTACTGTCTTAGATTTCAACCTGACCCATCGCCCAAAAATGATGACCAATCTGAATGGACTATTCAGACGCTTAGAGATATTAAAGGATCATTCTCATTATTATTCAATGGTGGTTGGGATCAACATCTCCCATCGGATAGGTTCTCCTACGAAAATAGCCTTCAATGAACAATTAAAATCCCACCATATGAAGCTCTCTATGAAAGATATGTAGAACTCTAACTTTTTGGGATGAAAGTAGTGAATGAAATCTATTTGGATCTGATCTGTTGCATTATATGAATGAGAAGGTTACTGATATCCATCAACATAACAATTCTTCTCATAGTTGACAACATAGATATACTGTAAACCATCAAAAGGACTTGGAGTTCGAAATTAGAGGTAAATACTTCTTTAAAATACCACCATGAAGGATCTTAGTGTTGTTTGGAATGAAAGGGAAGCTATGTTTAAGGTAAATTGGTCCATTTGAGATCCTTGAGAGAATATGAGTCAATGACTATAGTATTACACTTCAACTGAATATGGCTCATGTTCATGATGTATTCTGATTATAAGTCCTAACAAAGTACATATTATATTCCTCAATTTTTCATGAATATAGATATTGTACAACTGGAAGATTTTCTCTCTTATGAGGTGAAACCGTTAAAGATTATGGACCGGATAGATACCGTTATACATAATAGAACTTTTAAACTTTTCAATTTGTTTTTGAGGAACCATAAGTAAGGAGAAGAATCATGGGAACTCAGGGATGCAATGAATGATAAGTACCCTCACCATTTTATGTAAAAATATATTTCAGGGGTGAAACTTCAAAATAGGGGCAGAATATAGAGACCTGATAAATTTATTAATGAACTTTCATTCATATAATTATATCATATAGTATAATAACATAAAATAAAATTAGAACCACACTGCATACATAATTAATGATGAATGAATGAAATAAAAGTTATTTCTATATTTTAAGGATCTGATACCGATGAAATAGTAACATGAAATTTTGAATAGTAATGTGAACCTTCTAAATAGTAAACCAGATATTTGAAAATTCACCTCACCAATGAATGTGTAAATAAAATTTATCCATATTATAAGTGAAAATAAGATATAAATATTTCATAATATATGTAGATACATATTTTAAAAATTATTAATTAGGTGTTGGTATTTTTTTAGTAATAAATATTTAATTATAATTTTATTTCTAATATAATTATTTAAAATAAAATTTAATTTCATAAAATTTATTCATAAATTATTTTTTTGATGTCTTTTGATTTTATGATAATTTTATAAGACTTTAAGTAATTTTTCCAATTGTTTTAGAATCAGATGTATTTTTAAAATATATATTTTCCAACTAAATGATGATTTTAAATAAAATTCAAATTAATATTCAATAGAAAATTATTTTCATAAAATCGAGTACATTTTTGCATTATACACATCATAAATGGTTACTGTTAATATTTGGGATTTTTTGGAAATACATCAATTCTCTACAAATAGTAAAATAAGGTAATTTACGGTGATAATACGTTATAAGTTAAATAAACTATTCAATGAGTAAAACTCCAATATAAGAACCATAATCACAAACTTACCTTTATTGATTTAATAATTTTTTAGATAATTATCAAACTATTAATATTCTTGATCCAAAAATAATAAACTTGTGAATATAATAATAAGAATACACCTCTCTCCTCCAATATAAATAACACCCCTCACCCCCCTCTTCTCCCCACACCTCTAATGATTTGATCCATGCCTAAAATTATAAAACATAGTCGTTACTTGTCCCTCTACCAGTTTGAATATATCTTGGTCTAATCAAAAACCTAAACTATTTTCATAAGGTGGTTCTCAAGGTGGATAAATCAAATATGTGAAATCCTCTTCCTTTTTATTTAATTTCTTTTTAGTCCTTTTAATTTTTTTATCTTCTTTTAACCACTCTTATAAAACTGGAATGATAAATACATTATGTCTGATATAATGGTATGATATCATGTTAATGCAATATAAATCATTAATCTTCATTCAATCTCTTTTATTCTTAAAATGAAATCATTTCCTGTGATGTTTTGGGCGATGCAGATTCATTTAAATTTAGAACCTTAAAGGATGGTAATTAAACCATTAAAATGGTTGAAAAATATTTTAAAATTTATTTTATAACCCTATTTATGTTCTATAATTGGAATGTTAACATAATAATAAAGGAAAAAAACAAAATGAGTCCATTGTGATCGAAACCCCAACAAAAGTATCCTATAATGATCATCGTTAAATTTTATCTAATGATTCATTATCATAACATATAGCCAAATTATTTGTAAGATAATTTAATATTATATAACATAATTAATAACATATAATAAGTTATTTTATATTTAACCACATTTTACATTAACATTTATTCATGCGTATAATTGAACCGATCATGAAATCAACGAAAAAAAAACTCTCAAATAGTGAAAGTAAACTCAATAACTCATAGAAAAGTCCATAAATGAAATTAACAAATCCATAATGAATAAAAATAATATATAAAATTTTCTCGATATCTTAATTAATTAATCTAATGTAATTATATGGGATATTAATGAGAAGGAATCTTTCAAACACAAGGGAATGGGAATTCTCGAACCCAACTCTTTCTTGTGATTTTCCATCTTTCACCCCATTTTTAGTAAAGATATTCGATAAATATAATTACTTTATAATTATATTAACCCTAATTAGATATAAATGTTTTCAATATGAGATTATAATAATCATTATTTTTTTCAAAAGAATACGTCTTTTAAAAAATACACCTTTTACATCTCAAGATTGTTTCTTCATCACTCGAGATTGATGATTCATATATCAAGTGTGTTATTCCATCTTGAATTTTGAAATGCATAGATTATGAAATATTGATTTATTAAATGAAACTAAATCCTTTCCAGTGGTAATTTTATGTCCATTATTGATATAATTTCTATGTGGCATGCATGATAATGTAATAGTAATGATGTGAGGGGTGTGACAGGATTATATGGTGTAATGTAAATGTTATCCTCTAATGGGTGAACCCAGAATTATATGCCCAGCCAATGCATTGGGCAATGTTACGTATCAACTGAGAAGAGTGAAAAATGAATGAGCTTGATGCTATCTTTATTCACAACTATTTTTTGTATTTAACCATAAGGACATGTTGTTTCATTGTATGCATTACCAAATTTCATTCCTTTTACCAAAATTATTGGGGAAGATATATTTTTATTTAGAAAAAGAAAATGAATTCCTTTGAAATTGGGAAATGAGAAAACCCATTACACACCTTAAGTATAGAGGTATATATCCTTAGTCATGAGTGGTGAGATTCCATTGGTATATATCCCTTTACAAATAAACCCAATAAAACATATTCAAACTCATAGTGAGAGGTCCAATAAACATCCAAAATAAGTGAAAACCCTAGATGACACCACCATGAATTCTGCACCAACACTTCTACAACAGATAGAATCACCATATGTCAGTTGACTATGGCCGCTCCATCACAAAGTCAACTTAGCTCTCACCCAACCAAAATCCACAACCACCCATCGCCTCAAGATTTTCACTTATCCAAAGCCTACAAAAATCGTATAGATATTGATTTGCATCACTGTGACCCACCTTTTCCCATGCCCTCCACATCCTACCTTGATTTTTCAATTATACCCCACTCACAGTTTAAAAAAATTTTCCAAATCCAATAATATATCATCTAAAATAGAAGATCCAGAATTGATCAGACATGCCCACCACCAATCTAGATGACCGACACCATCAAGGCCAAACACCATCAACATGCCCTTACGCCAGAAGAATGAAATCACACAAGGACTGAATATGAATATCACTCTATTGAGCTTGTTGCTGAGGTCATCGACCACACCAATGAACATCAGACCACCAATACCAAAGATGACCATAACACCTCATCATCACAGCATTGGGATTATTCACCAAAGAAGCTGAATAGAATTCTATACTGTGTAACCCTTATTAATGTAAAGAGCTCATGTCTATAGCTATGATCTTGCAACATGTTTAAGTGTAACACTGGCCTCCCACTTGGTTTTTATCTCATGACTTTTGATGTATATACTTTGGTGATTGTGTATACTATTGAGAATGTGAAAACCTATATGATTCTAGAGAACAATTAATTTAATAAATGTTTATGTTTTATTTTATAAACCATATGTATGGTCCTAATTTTCTAAATACACTAGTCCTTTGGATCTTGGTCATGTAATTTTATTATGTTTTTTAGCATTAAAATTGTGTTCTAATAATTTATGAAAGATTAGGGTAACAATACTTACTACCATAGATCATGAGGAATGATTAATATGGATGTAAATGGATTCTTGAATTATTCCATTTATGTAATGTTCTAGTCCTTAGATTCATAAAATAAATAAGGATTCTACCGGTGTACTATTTGATTAAGTATTCGAGATCATATATTGAGTTTTATAAAAAAGTAATGAAAAAGAATGTTCATATTTTTGGAAAACATGTGGATAAGGGAAATATATCACATCATATGTCACCGATTTTGATACAATGGTTCTTGGATAAATAGATGATTGATATGGATAAAGCAAATTTTATAAAAATAAATCATTGGAACTGATTATAATGTTTTCTATCCTAATAAATGGAAGTTGCATATGGTTTAACATTTATGAAATGGTTTCTATTGAAATTTGGATGAGGCTACCAAGATTTCGGTATTATTTCACCCATATGATGCAATATATACAAAGATACGATTTAGAAATAGATCATGGAACAACCAAAGGATAATATTTCACTTATGAAAGTTAATTGTATCATGTTATTGTAATTGTATACATTCTTATAGAGTGAAATAATTAATAAAATATAGGAAAATGGTCTTGAAACAAAAATGATTTCAAATTATCATTATTTTTATGATATTAATGTCAATTATTCACACCTATATTTTATGACTTCATTGTAAATAATATTTTCATGAACATGTTCCTTATCCCCATCCATCATAAGATAAATGTAATATTTTTGGTCCATGCCCATGATTTCACTAGTTTTCCCATATTAGAAAGAATGGTTTTATGGTGAAAATTACATCTGAATCTCCTTTTAATTATTAATATTTTTTGTAAACCCTATTTATGAAATGGGGTTTTCAATAATATTTTTTTCAAATATTTATCCCTCAATTATTGAGATCATGTCTTAATTATGAGGACACAATTTATTTAAATATGGGAGAATGTAACACCCAAATAATTAAATATATTTTACATTTATAATAAATTTAATTCTGATAATAAATTTCATTATACTCTTAACATTATTAACAATACACCACACACAACATTAATTCATCTTATATTATGCACAATACCGAGTTTTACCTTCTTTTAACGGAAAACCTATTTTGAAACTAAAATTTAACACCTTAATAAATTTTATTTATCAAAATATATTTTTTGTTGAAATATAAATGTAAAATTTTTATTACAGTGAATTATGGTTGCTTTTATAAGAATTTTAATTTTTTGATTAAGAGTAAGAAATTCTACAATTCAGTTGAAAACTATATTTTTGATTATTTATTTACTAATTATAAATTATATTTGAAAATGTTCTAAACATAAAAATAGACCAATTATACATCTATTAATAAAACATTGGAAAAGGTAATCATTTTTATATTAAATTTAAATATAAAAGATTAATGAAATTTTGAACATTTTTTTATTAAACCCCAGCTTTATCTCCATGCTCGTAGGATTAACATCAAATTTTATTTTTCCACAATTTTGAATTGAAATTGGAAAAAATATATATAGATTCAATTGGTATAATATTTATTACATAATAAAATCATTAATTTTTTTAACAAAAATTATTAGAGAATGTAATTAATATTTATTACATCAAATAAGGTAAAAATTGGTATACTTAATAGTTAAACATTAATCTCAATGTGGAAATTAAACTCAAAACTTGTATAAAAGAGATTGGATTACAATATTTAGACCACATCCCCTATTTTTTCAATATTTATGAGTTAGTGGGTTACTATTCCATTAAGGAGACCTGTATAAAAAGTTTAATAAGGAAAATATAATGAAGGAAACTTTCTTACCATTAATATGTATAAATCCTTGATATATGGATAAATAACCCATTATTACGGTTATAAATATTATTTTTAATGGTATATAAGTTATTTTAAATTATATTTATTTTTTGGGATGTATTAATTAGACAACATACTTAGGTAATTTTAATACGGTAATTTTTAAATTAATAATTAAATTAAATAAATTATACTAAAATTATTGGATTTATTTATTTAATTATTTTTGAAATGAATATATCATGAAAATATTTTGTAACATAGCAGTTTCAGATTAAATCATTTTCATGATATTTTTATTTTTAAATAATGTAAATAATTCCAAGATTGACATCAAAGTTATTTTATATTATATGATATTTAATTTAAATATTTAAAATTTACTGAAAATAATTTCTTAATCCGATTTATTTAGAAATGTTAATTAATAAAAAATATATTATATTAATTGAACAATTATTATTATATAATTAACATATTTAACCCTAAATAGTAAAATCATTGTTATCATGTTTTGGTTTGAAAGTGTGTTTCTGCGTGTTACATATGATTTTTTTAAAATTAATTTCACACACAAGAGAGTATATTGTTTAATGTGGATAAAAAATTTAGACTTCATTCGATATATATTTTGTTCAAAATATAATTTCAATTTAGTCTTTTTGGTAAAATTACTTATAATAGAAAACAAGTTACCTTAATGAAAATTAAAATGGTGAAAATTGATAAACATAGAATTTAAGAATCAAAATTATAAAAACTCACTTATTTTATGTGGTGGATATTTTAATAGACCATAAATTTAAATTAATTCGTTAGTTTCCAGTTTTATTGGAACATTATGTAAGAGAGAGATCATAATAAAGCTTACCATTTTATATTTACAATAATGGAACTTCCCATGGACTATAATAATATATTCACTCTTCCCCTTACTCAAATGTTTAAAGTCACATTGTCCCATCATTCCCCAACATTATTAATCTCCATAAATTAGTCCCATAATCAATGAAATATAAAATTGTGATGAAGGCAACACAACAATGTTCTTTACTAAAAACCAAAAGGAGCTTCCTAAATAAGAGGTAACATTCTTCAATGACTATTTTTGATTTATTTATTTCTAAAAACATTAATTTTTTTAATTACATGACTATATAATAAAAAAAGTATCCAATATATAAATTTATGGTTTTATGTTATGGGATTGACCTACACATTCACTTACATCCATCAAATGGGTATCCAAATTAATGTTCAAGAGTACACAGAAACTCTACCCCACAAAACGATGTTCTTCGTGTTTCCATTACCAAAACACATGGTGGAGAATTATAAAGGACAAATATTTTTATATGATATTTATTTCATCATAGTTTTAGTTTTACAATTATATAACACATAAATTAATGGTTTCCATTTTGTGGAAATATAATAACATCGCTTGAGGATGTAGGGACTACCACCTCCTCAATGCGGTATGATACATTCACACATTACATGGAATGTGTTAGGGTTAGATTTAATTAAAAATATGTAAAAGATGAAACATATATATGATATTAATTGATTTATTTAAATCCATGAAATATAATATTTCATTTTTTTATTATCCATTTCACCCTATAAAAAAAGTGATAACATCATTAAAGGGCATGTGAGATGCCACATCCTTAACGCGATGTCATTATTTTAATATAAAAGAATTATTTATATAAGAATATATGAATAAATTATTTTCTATTTATTATATTATTATAATAATATAAATATAAAATTTTACTTACATTATTTCCATAACTAACATTAAATTATTGGAATGTTAGTCATGCATACACACTTCTTATTGTCCCATTGAATGTAACATTGGACCATTTTTTGTAATAATCATTCAGGATTTGTTTCAAAATTATAAATTTTTTATATGTATGATAATTATGTCATTATTATTATTATAGAAATGTTTATATGACTAAACTTATGACCAATGTTGGCCTACCAATGTCGTGTTTAACAGATTAACCGAATTTGGTCAAAACATATAAAATAAAATTCATTGATTAATTATTCATATAAAAAATTGTAGTAATTTAAGTAAAAGTAATAATAAGGTTTAAAAATTTTATTATAAAGGTAAATAATTATCATCTGTTTATTATTTTTTAATATAATGACACACGTAACAAGATGGACTGAAGGTAACAAATTCTTTTCTCACTCTTTCTTTCACGGGCCACACACCATATTTAGAGAATATCTATTTTGTGCGATGAATATTCTTCCCAGTTTCAATATAATATCATTACACACTCATATTAAGTGGTACTATGAGTTTCAATTTGAATTATCAAATCTGAGTGGTTTGATTTTAAAATTTCTATCTTGTCAAAGTTACCATCAAAATCTCATATTCTTTTGTGTTTGATACCATTATTTTGAAAAAATCACACTATTGTAATCATATTTCATAGAAAATGATATTTATTTTATTATATATATTATTATATTATGGATATGATTATTTAAAAAACCATATGACAATTTTATATATGGTTTTCACTTTGAAATTTATATGCTTTATTGGGGAAATGATGACAAATGTGTACCCTATACACAATATTGATATTTGATAAAGATCATTTTTTATGATTTAAATTGATTTTTCAACATATGTGGAATTTTTTTGTCATAAATTATATAAGTTGGGTATCATTTATTGAAATTACCTATATGTATCAATAGTCTCAATAAATGAAATTATCTTGTGATAAAACCATAGTGTATGTTTCCAAGTCATTTTCTATTGTTAAGAGAATAGATATTGAAACATATCTTATGGGTTTCTATGCACATGCATACAATTTCTTGATGATAGATATTTATAGTAACTATCTATAAGTTAGATATAGATAGATCAAACATCCAACATTATTCATTCCTTAATTTATTATTATTCCATGTGATTATTTGAGTAGTCAGATTATCTGTGGTCATGTTTTAAGATCATGTTATTATTTATATGGAATTATTCAATCAACTTCTATTATTTCTAAATTTACTATTCATTATTTATTCATGATAGCTTCTAATATTCATTATCCATACATATCATTCTAGGTCACCCTTATTTTTGTTCTTTTCCACAGGTTAGGAAGATGATTTCATGGAATGAGTTTCTAGGATGCTGTGAATTTTATTTTGTTGTGAATTTTGGTTTTTATTTCCAACATAAAATGGGTTCCATGTATGTAATCTAGTTTTCCAAAACATATAAACCAATAAATCCTTTGCGATTTGATTCCTTAAAATAATTCCAATGTAATAATGTAAGGAACTATCTCCAGACTTCTGAGATCGGGGTGCTACAATATATATCATCAATTTCAAAACTCATAGAGGACTACTAACATTCTGGTTAATTTATAAAATGTTTCTCATGATTTTTATTCTTCTGGATGTTCATGTAGATCTATATTTCTATATTTTACTTATCTTTTTACCAGTTTTTTCTTGTTTTAACACATTCTATTATTAAAGAAATGTGTATTATCCTAATAGAATTTTGATATTATTATAATAACCTTAATGGATTTATTAATATTGTCTATGTGTAATATAATTCGTTACTAAATATGTTAAAAATAATACATAGTGGAAGAGTTTATTGATTAAATTATTGGTCGATACATTCTTCCTTGTATAGAAATTTCTACTATGAAATTTCATTTTATGTTCTATGGTTGAAATTTAAGAGTTTAATTATTCTTCATGGATTTATTTGGTTCCCAAGTCATCTTCTCATACACATGGTTTCACCATTTAACATTAATATGGTGAGTTGTATTATTTCATAAAACATTATCTTTAGGGTCCATAATCTTTACTGGATCCTCATTTTTTGAGTAAACGTTTTCTTAATGCATAACCTTTAAATTTAGTACATGTGGGGAATATGGTATATATATCCTTTAGAGGTACGATTGGAATACATCATGTACTTGATAAAGGACATGTGAGAGTGTAGTATTACATTCGTAACATTAATGTGATCAATAAAATCAAAGGGGTTTATTTAATTACGTGTTACCATTCCATTCATCCCGTATATCAAGACACTGATTCGTGGATATATGTGAAGTAACACTTTATATCTACCTCAATCTATATGTTTAATTGAAAATTATCATCATAGATCTTTGATCGACTTAGAGTATACATGATGTGTTTATGATTCGTCATGAACTTTTTTACCAATTCCTTGAAAATTTTAGAATATAAAATCAAATGATATCCAAATTCATTTTAGAATGAAGGAATTCTAAATTTCCCTCCATAAATGGATTCCTATGAATCCATTTTTATGATTGGTTGAAAAGTATTATTATGTGAGAATTCAACTAATTGAATTTGTAGATCCCATTATCATTTTAATTCTACCAAGATTTATCTCATCATGTATTCTAGTGTTTTTAAAAGACAATACGATTGGACATCAGTTTTGGGTTTATACTATGTACATAAGTTCTATATAATTAATAGACTATGTTAAATAAAATTTAAAAACATTGATGTAAATGTCGTATCTTAGTTAGATGAAATCTATAATAGTTTTATATGTAGCCTCACCTCCTCTCTAATGTAAATCCTTTCATATTGAACTATTAAATGTCCTATTAAATTTAAATGAAGTGAAAAATCATTGTATCATTATATAACCCATCCCAGAAATCATTATTTCCACTTGAGGACTTTGGATCTAATGTGACAACATCCATTGTGATGTCATTCCATTTAAACAGAGGAATGGGTAAGGGTTGCTTCATTCACAAAAAAATTTTCATTTTATCATTCACTTCCAAACGTAGCTAGAATATTGAGTTATATTATACATTGACATCCATGAACCATCACATGTATATCCTATGTTAAAAATATAAACATTACATTTTTGGAATTGATACCGATATATATGACCCGATTTTTTAAATCAAAAAAATTTAAAATCCAAATTAAGTATTATATGACTTATATTATTATGGACCGTTGAGATTTCTAGTTTTGGAGAATTAGTATAAACTCTTAAATAAACTATATTCTTGGTAAATTATGAGTTTTCACTAACTATAAATAACATTTAATTTTCTATATTAAGTATTTAAAATATCACATAAAAATTTCCACATATGATTCCTTTATAGAGATGAATAATTTTTCATCATTATTCAAAACCATTGAAAAATGTTACATACAATAGGTGATATAAAATGCCTATTTTGAGATAGAATAATCATTAATAATTAAATTTAATTATTGAGAGTTGTATGATTATAAGGTTATGATGACATAATCATTATTCTTAATCATAACTTATGAAAATTCATATCAATCAATACTTAGATCATAAACCATGAAAAATAGAACAACTATATGACTATTATATAGTAAAATTCTGTGATGAACATAATCATTACAAAGTTCAATTTTTCACTATCTGGGTATACACATCATATAAGCTCCATCAGTTAGAACTATGAGGTATAATGGGGCTCAAAACTTCATAATGCATATATAAGGACCATGTCATGAATTAATCTCTTGAAAACTATTTTAAACCTACCTACAAACACATTCCGATATAAATAATACAATTTTTTTTAAAAATATATTTTAATGAAAAATAGAAATGAATAAGTAATGGATTTTTTTCCCTCAAAACATATAATGTATGACCGAAATAAAATAATAGTTATTAAAGTGGGAAAAGGCAATGGCGTTATATATGGTTAAAAATTACATTCCGTTCATAATATAATTAACCATTGGAAATGATAAATGATTCATGATAATCTATTTTAAACAATATTTATCCATTAAGAGGGACTTAGTGTGGTATCGTTAAAAAATATCCATATTGGAGCATAACTATCATCAATACTTGTTGTTGATGATGAATAAAAATACCATTAAAATTTCATTAAAAAAATTCTAGAGGAAAAAATCATCATCTCATTGAAAATAACTTGTTAAATTTTTATAAAATATTTTGAAGAAAATTTTATATAGAGATAATACTAGAACTTATAAATGAATTAAAAAATCAAAAAAAATTCCTTCATGGGGGAAAAATATGTACATACTATATATTATATAAATAAATTTTCATCTAAACATTTCATAATATAAGACCAAAACGATTTCTTTTTAAAATGTTATGAATTTTAATTTTTTAAAAAATCATATTTAATAAATTTGAAATATTATTTAAAACATTTTGGGAAATAATTTAGTCCTATAAAAAACTAATTTGAAATTTTTTTATAAAACATGCATATAGAAGAGAAATATTATAGATCTATTAGAGGATACAAGATCTACTACACATAAAAATAAAATTATTGATTTTAATTTAATCAATAATAGGGGAAATTTATATTAAACAATTTAATAATATTGATAAATAAATTAGAATAAATGAGACATGGTTATATAAAATAATATGTAATGATTTTCCACAAATAATCATTGAACATAAACAAACCTAAAAATAAAAAAGATTGTAACATATCTCTTTTTCCACTTAAAAACTCTGTAATTGTATGCCAATGTAATAATAACATCAAGTGAATCCTTAAATATTTTGAAAATATGGATATTCAATATATATTTTTTAAAACTTGAAGTATATGAACCTCTTAAAATATCACATTTTTTATAACATCTACATGTGTCATAATAAATAGAATTTCTGACAAATAACATATAAAATGATCTCTCAATTTATTTGAGAATTAAAAAAATGAGAGATTCTGTTTAACAATAATAAATCCAAAGCATTTAATTATAATTACATGATAAATACATTTAAAGAGAAATTCACACAAAATAATACTTTAACAATTTGAATGAAGATAAGTTATAACCTAGTGTTAGGAGATCAAGTTTAGAAACCCATTATCAATTGGTAACATTAATTTCGAACACCTATGGGTAAAATAATAAATATTTCAAATCAAAATTTAATTATTGATGTCTGTTTCATGAAATAAAATTTAAAATCTTATGTTAATCACCATATAAAATAAATTAGGAACATAAAAATTTAATATGCCTCAATGAATAAAAAGTGGGATGAAACCCCTTGACATGGATATAAACATTCCATGTTTTCCCTTTATATATCATATAATAAAATCATAAATATGATTTTATTTCTGAAAATAATTTCACAGTTTTAAGTTGTTATCCTTAAATAATTTATTTTATTTATCTTAATTAAATAGTTATTTACTTGATTGGATATTTCCATGTAATGTTCTTTGGGGATGTTGGGTTCAACGGTTCAAAATAACTTCTATAGGTTGACTTTTGTAAAATATGTCATTTACCTATAATCTCAATAATAATAATAAAGAAATAAGTATAATTTTTATAGAAAAATTATTCTTTTAAAACCAATCATGAATGATAATGGTGGAAAATGAACACCATTGAAATCATGGAAAATGTAGGTTATACATAAGTATGATTGACTTTTTTATTATTCAATGGTCATTTTTAAAAACAAGTTTGTTACTATTTGATCTTCTAGTAATTATTATATTATTAATCTATTATTTATTTTTTTAATATAATTTTATAATAATTTATGGGATGTGGTTGTGGAAGAAAAATCACATCGCATCATGGAGGTGGTAATCCACACGTATGCACGAATGATGTTATCAATTTTTTAGTTAAACTATGGGTATTAACATAAATGATATATTATTGTTTATGAATGTTAAATATTAAATAAATTTCATATATAAACCTTATAAACCATATAGTGACCATCATTGATTTGTAGCGATCAAAAAATGAATTACATCAGTCATTGAGGTGGTAGTCCACCTTAAACACGAATGAAAATTTTCATTCCCATTTAATCGATATTGGGGAGGAATATATTATATTAAAATTACATAATAAAATATAATTATATGTTATATAATGATCATGTTATTTAATCTTGGTTATGTATTTTGGACTCATGATATACTATAAAATATTAAATTATATACACTATATAATATTAATTATTTTTATAAACCATAAATATGCCTTAATAATGGATAATTGAGATGAAATCACAAATCATTAGTCCATACATTCCGTGTGTTCCCATTGAATAAATTCTAATAAAATAAAATCAATAATTGTATTTCCTATGATAAAAATATTGTTTTAATAGCCTACCATTATACAATTTATCTCATTAGAGTAGGTCATATATATTATTAATTATTCATTTTAGTCCACATTAGTTGTTTTGAGGATGTTCAATTCATTAAATTAAAATTTTATTTTGTTGATTGATAGTGTTAAAAGATTTCATTATTCCAACCCCTATAGAATATTAATAATTAAATAATTATCATTTTAATACATATATTATTCATTTAAAACCAATCATGAAATATTGTTATTAAAAATAAATTATGTTACTATCCAAGAGGTGGTAGGTCATACATATTACTGAGTAACATGTACATATTTCATCAAAATTTATGGAAACAATATATGAATTATTTTATATTTTCCAAATAATAATTTTATAGAAAATATATTTTTGAATATTTAGATAATCATATTTATATCCTAAACATGGTGTGGTTATTAAAAATGAGTCACATCTTTGTGTGTACATGGTAGCCTACACATATACACAAATGACAATTTCATTTCTCAATGAATGGAAAGGTAATAAATGAAATGATATATTATCTTTTAATAATGAAAAATATGTCCTTAATAAAATATATATGCTATAATTCAACAATTATAACCATCCAAAAGAGGCGGTTATGAAGAAAAATTACTTATGAATATGAGATTTTCGTCCACCGTACACAAGAATGATGAATTTGTTTCCCATTAGATAGATGTTGGATGTCAATATAGGTTGTTTAAATATCATAATTATAGATATTTACAAGTACAATACTGATTTTATTATAAGATCATGTTTCATTAATACTTTATGGAGTTCTTTGAAGAAATAAAACAAAAAATGTTCGGTTAACAATGAAACCACTTCTTTAGATATCATAATTTTAAATACAACATTAGTCCACTAAGGTAGGTATTGTTGCATAAATTAAGAAAATATAACGTGGGATGGTATGTTATAAATGCTTTTGGGTAGATCATGGATGTAAAAATTAGGGTTTTTTGTATGGAATTATTGTTAGAAGAAAAACACATTTAAAAGAGAGGGGAGTGTCAGTCATGAAATTTCTTGAAATATTAAAATAATGTAAGTTAATTTTGATGCAAAAATAGATCATAATTTATATTTTTTCAATATAAAATCATTATGATTCTAAATAATCCCATAAAAAATATTTTTTATTTTTTTTCTTTTTTTTATTCTTATCTTTTGGTATTAACCACATCTTAACCGTTTTCACACTTTCCATGACAACATGATTTTTTCAATTTTAGGGTCATTATAGTAACAATAAATAGAAAAAAGGATCATAATTACTTTTTTTATATTGTAAACCTTATCCCAATATGTTTTTAGAATGGAATATTTTTAGGAATTTTTAATAATTTCATTAAATATTATTATTTATAAAATATCATTAATTTCAACTTTAAAAACTATTCATTATGTTGAAATCAATAACATCACCAAAATAAATGAAAATTTATATAAATATTTTGATATATACAATACCTATTATATTAATTTTGAAGATTTATGGAACAAATTAATTATCATAAATTATATATCATTTAATGGCACTAATAGTATTATTAAATTTATTGTATTATTCTCATGCCAGCTTTATCTAAGAATTTAATATAATTATTTATTCACTAAAAATAAAAAATAAATTACCATGTTGAATATAAATCAATTATATTTGAATGTAATGTTTATGAAAAAAATATCTTTTATTTATCCCCACATAAAAATTATTATGTTTATTAAAAGAAATAGATCATCAATTTTTACTTATCATTATATAAAATATAATAATGGTCAAAATCACACCCAAGTTGAAAAAATATCACATAGAAAAATATTGGATTTGTATGGATTATATAGAAATGTCCAACAAAATTAAGTTAATATTTACAGTCATTTTATAGTATTTATCATATTGCCTGTAACCATTGACTACCAAATTTATCATTTATAGTGATAACAAAAGTTCTTATAGTTATTATTCAGGTTGGCCAAAAATTAAGCAATCCTATCAAAAAATTAAATTTTTTATTCCAAATATTAAATTGATTTTTAAAATTTAGAATATAGAAGTCATGATATTAATTTAAAATGAAAAAAAATAATGAAGAAAATATATTTTTAAATAATTTCTTTCTTTAAATATAAAATGATTTCATACTAAAAAAACAAAAAAAAATCATTACAAACACTATAATTAGAAATTTTTTATATTAAATGGTACTAATTATTTATTAATATCCACACAAAATATAATTTTTCTAAATACCTATTTGAATAAAAACATAGTTTTCAAAAAAACAATCTCTCACTATTCAAATGAAAATAGAATTTTTTAAAAATATTCCAAAAATATCAGAAAAATATAAAATTTTAATTATCACTTTGAATCTTTTATAAATTTATCTACATAAAATAAATATAAGTTTCAATAATTAATTTTAATATTTTATGAAAAAATAAAATAAAAACATTGTTGAAAAAAATATAAATTTGCAAAATAATATGACATTAATAAAAATTTAGTACTCATTTTATAATAATTAATAAATAAATTTTCTAACTAGCTCCATGATATATTTTTCAAAACATAATTAATTATATTCAAAAGAAAAAAATTAATGCCTACAATAAAATGGTAAAATTTAAATTATAATATTTTATAATTTGTTTATGCTCAGTGTTGCATATTATGAATTCTATTAAACAATAATTATTTTTAAAATGTTGTGATATTAATTATTTGATATCCTAATTCATATAAACTGACAAATAATGTTATCATGGATCTTGATTCATCTTTGGAATCCTTTTGTGGGTGGAGAATGTCGAGAAATGTGCATCTTTCAACATCTCTATCATTATATCATGATTTGATGGTATAAATAGTCAGAACCAAGAACTTATGACTCCATCATTGTCAATTATATAGTTCATGCATGTCAATTTTCTTATAACTTACACCATCTTCATTATTTCAACATCATCTCTTTCTAAATCATTTATCGTCCCTATATGTGTTGATAAAAAATCATTTCAGAAAGGAATGATGGAATTTCCTCCTTTATGATTCGTATTTATAACCATTTCAGGTATAAGAATATTGGATCCCTATAAATAATCATCATTGATAATGTCACCAAATCATTTTAACTTATATCATCAACTACATTATGGGTTTTCCATTACAGTAGTGGATTTAGTAGAAAAAATCCATTAATATCGCTAATGATCTTCACCAGTTAATATTAATTTCATTCCATGAGTATATATATTTATGGATATTATTATCCATATATATTTTACACTTCTCTACAAAGAGATAATTTCTTCACTTTTTAAACATGAAGATTACTACAACCAACTCTATATCACAGGTTGTATTGTATGGTATCAAGGAAAATGTAGTTATAATATAAAATTTTAATTCAGAAAATATCTCTCCAAAATAATTTTCCTATAAAAATTTTATTTAAATTTTAAAGATCTTGGGTAGTGGTTTTAACAATAATGTTATGTTTCTCACAAATTGTTTGTAATTCCCATGTAGTCCAAGGAATCGGATGATCTCATTTACTAGCACTGGTATGTGACACTACTCAATTTTCTTTTTCTTATAAGGTTCCACATATATCCATTTAGTAGTGATAAAATTCAACATTAATGGTACTTACTCCATCCTCAAATCACATTTACTATAAACTTCATATACATTTTAATTTATCATATTCCATATAATAGTATTAAAAAAATTTATCATGCACTTCCATTATTTTTGAGTATATCAGAGCATCATGAAAAAGTTCAAAAACATATTGAATATTAAATTTCTATAAATATAATTCATTATGCCCATAAATATTAAAGGATAATTAATGTGTCTAATGAAATCATTATGAACTCATAATGTATGTACATTATTTGAAATGTAGTCTTTAAAATGTTTTCTTTCTTCTCCATTAATTGGTTTAATCTAGACCAAATCATGACCTTTAAAAAATATTGAGCACCACAGAAAGAAAAATTAAAGTATCCATGAAATCATATACATTTTCATTATCAATTTTTTTTGAGATTAGGATAATCGATGCAAGGTTCATTTACCAATTCTTATTCTTTGTAGATAAGATTGACAGAACCCATGATAAAGCACTCAGGTGTATAAAAAAGTTATCTTGGTTCTCTATTAACATCTTCTTTAATTAATCCTGCATAATTGTGTCTATTATGTAAGGCGTATCGAATATTGTTTAAGATATATGTATAATTTTAATCATAAAATATGCCTCAGATTTGAAGGAATACCAATTAACACTTTTGGGGATAAATTAGTATAATACCTCAGAATGGTCATGTCATCAATCATTCTACTATCCTTGGTATCAATAATTTTTGTTAGATATTCTCTCTCATATTTTAATCATTCACACTAATGTATGTGATTCCAAGTGTTTTTCATCCCCTCCATACATTTAAACACATTTATTGGAAAACATGGTATTTAAAGAGTGATCTCCCTTTACAGATAGTTATTAGATGATTTCTATAACAACATTTAATCCATGTCCATTACAGAATCAAACTCCCAAAAAGAAAATAGAAAAAAAATTATTGGGAGTTTCAGTCCCTGAAAATGAAATGGGAGGATTAATATACATGGTAGGAAATAATATTTACATTTTATGTTCCCATAGATTTATAAAACCTCGTTTTTATATAACATCATTAAATGGTTCAATTATACGTAAAAGATATAAAAGAATGTGTAAAACCAAAAAACATTACATTAACAATTTTTTTAACAATAACTAGAGTACATTTCAGCACATATTTATCGGGATCCAACTCAATGTTAATGAATGAATATTCCCTTATTTTAATTATATAAAATTGTAATTTTTTTTCATTTGTTGTCTTGTATAAACCCTGCCATAGGGAATTACAATAAATAATTACCATACTAATTATTGTTGAACCATTGAAAGACAATCTGGTTTTTTATGATATATCTATTCAGCCAATGCCTTTGGGGATTATTCAAATCTCATCGAAATTTATTTTCCATATGCACCTCCATTTAATATTAAAAAAAATCTCACACTACCCTTTATATAGTTTCATAGAGGCATCTTCTAACATTTTTAAAACATGGTATTTTGGGTCTCTTTCTTCCATGGGGTTTATCCATTTAACCAATTAATGTAAAAAAAATTTAATACTTTCTTTATTAAGCCAAATTAGACCATTCAGAGCTGTCGATCTCTATATAATCCTTAAGGGAACAATAAAAAACCTCATCATAGATATCAATGTCATGCATCATTAATTTCTTTTTCAGAATCATGTTTAACCAAGTAAATTAACATCCCATATTTAATTACTTTTTCATGATTATTATGGAGGAATACTATGAAATAATTCTGATTTTTTCGTTATACACTCCTTTAAAAATATCATTTTTTTTATTTTGTCAAAGTAATTACCTATTTATTTTAATATTGAGAGTCTTTGGGAAATATTTATATGAAAAACAAATTTGCATCCTTTCAATTCCATGCCCTAAATTTATTCATTATAATTAATGTTATTGACAGATTTTTAAAAATAATTAGTTACCTCTTTTATATGATAAAATTACAATAAAAAATTCTACTATTTCAAACAAGGGATGATAGGAAATACCTTATCAAAATATTTAATTTTATGTTTTTTGATTAGGGGATTAGAATATTCAATATTGGTTAATGTATATTTTCATATGGTTAACTTCACCACAACATGCTCTTTATTGGAATAAGTTTGTAATTATAGGTTATTCATATTTATTATTATATCATGATTTGACTAAGATAGTATTCCCACAAAGATCCTAGATCCTACTCCATTTGAGGGTCAGATTATAATTATGGAAATCATTATATTTTATGTCATATTTTTTGTTGGATTAGTTCCTCCTATTTCCTTCCTTTATGTAATTTTACTGAAAAAAGAGATGATAATTCCTTAACTAAAAAATGATTATCCAATATTAGAGGGAATAAAATATAAATGAAAATTATATCCTATAATATGAGTATCTTGGTTTCAGTGTTTTTTATCCATAGTAATTTCTCTATTATGCTTTCTATCCTAAGAATCTATTAATTTCCATCATAATGGTTCATTAATAGATTCTGAATTTTGAAAATCGTATGCCTTGGTAGTGTCAAAATCACAATAAAGAAATACCTCTTTGTTGTGAACCATGGGAATATTGATTCAAATATCAATATTCTATTTTTGAGGTTATTACATCTACGAACAACATGTTATAGTCATCTCCTCTTTTTTAATCAAAGAAGGGTTGTAATTTGGTGGATAACACCCTCTTTATACTTCACCATAACTCGAGTATATTATCATATACATAGATTTACCACAAGGAATATTAGTAAATTATTATATTCATAATTTCAAAAAATAACTATACATTGATTTGATATAAATTAAAGAAACCTATAACCTTCAAATTTTTTATTACATGATTCTTAAAATAATTATCTATTCAATTAAAGCAACAGATTGAATGTCCTTGTGTATTTTGAAGACAAGGTACATAAAACAACAACATGAAACTAAATTAGGAATTAAATGTTTTAATATCAATAATGAACACCTAAAACAACTTTCTATATTAAACCAATACAGGATAACCATGGAAATATATAAAAGAATGGGGTGAGCTGTAAATCATAGTAATAAAATAAAAATTGTAATAATATATAACATGTGAATCAAATGAAATAACATGATATCAAAAAAGATAATGATATTTAATATTCACTAGGGAGAATAATGTAAATTGAATGGTATCCTAATGTCATGGAAAAATAGTAAACATTCATCAATATATAGCATGACATAAACATCATTCTAGGCTAACCATCCAGACAACATCACATTATTGGAATAATCATATAATGGTTTCGTCTAAATCATTAATTCCATAAAATATTTCTAATGAGGAAAAATCCATTACACAAGTCATTGTAGCACTATTTAGGTGAAGCCATCATAACATGGAAATGCTTATGCATGCAACATAATCATACCAATATTATCACATGAACATAAAAAATTCCCATTGAATTAAATTAAATGCATTTGAGAAAACAAATTATGGCCTATTTTAACTCACCAATGGAATGAATGATAATTTAGATATATATATATATATGTATATATATATATGCGGGAAATATGTATAGAATATAAAATTATTCTATAACATAATAGAGTAAGATAAAGTTATCTATATAGATAGAATGTTTACAATGAAAAGAAAATGTTTGGTTTAGAGAGATCACATACCATATCATCAAGAAAAGTTTTTCACATGAAAATAATGAACAAAATATTCATTTATATTAAAAAATTAAATACATTTTAAAAAACAAAATACAATTTTTTATTATATTTTTTTATATTTTTTTACAAAAATTTTGATGATATATTATTGTCTATTTCACTATTCTGAGGGGGTTTATTTCATGGTTCCAATGCTAGATCACGTAGGGATGTTTATTGATATTATTATCAAATGATACAAAAACTATATATGTTAAAATAATTTCTATTCATATACATGTAGAAATTTAAATTTTCAAAAATATCATTTTATGTTCTGATATAGGGATGAATCACATAGTAAAAGTATTATAATTTTAAAGATATTTAATTTTAGCTGTTATAATTACCATCATAGAAAATATTGGTTTCAATTAATTTTTTAAATATATAACCATTATGGAAAAAAATTAAGATACAATATAATTATTATAATCTTATTTAACCATAAAAATTATTTTTTATTGTCCTAAAATGCAGTGGAGGAATCTTAATTGCATAATTCATTAAGGAAGTGAACCAACCATATTTTCCACAAAGCATTAATTTTAGAAAATAATAATGGGAGTTTTTAGGATGGATATTAAACAATAATAATAATAAAATAAGAATATTTATGAAACTTATTTTAGTATACTTTTATTTATGGAGACTATATGGTGTGGTAGAAGAATAATAACATTGAAAGATACAATTAGAGAATAATACCTCTTCCTTTAGTAACCTCCTCTTAATATACCCCTTAATGATCTATAAAATATAATACTCATGACACCAAAATATTGCGGACATTTGGAGAGGTATTAGAAGCGATTTACATTGAAATTTATAATATTTCAAGGTATATACATTGTGAGGATAAGGGGTGGTATTTAAAAGGGGAAGGGAAGTGTGTTTTTTAATATTTTATTAAACTATTTATTATTTCTCCCAAGCAAATAAATATTTTTTTTGAATATATATAATAAATAGTGCATGTGAGTTCAAATGAATTTATTCATACGTCAACCATTACTCAAAAATTCATGTATTTATCTTATATTGTGTAATAAAATACTTTGCAATATTTAACTATTCACTAGAAATTTAACTATTTTATTGAAGTAACAAAAAATAATTCTAATAATTTTTCAAGGCGTATATTGAATAAATTAATCCATTTTATTAAAAAAATAAAAAATATGATAATTTTAAATTTTAAATAAAATACACATTTCTGAGAGAAATATTAATTATAATATGATGACTAATTTCCTAAAATATTGAGAAATTAGTTATGGTATCCTAAAATTACATTAAAAATATAATTTAATAAAAAATTTATTTAAAAATTCATTTTATTCAAATTAAATTTCCTTTAAATAATATTAATTATTCTAAAATTGAAATTGAAATAGTTATGTTTTACAAATAAACATGTAATGTATCATTTTTAAAAAATTTATTTGGGATTGTAAAATAAAAAATATATTATATTATCGTTTTATGTTATTCATAAATATTATTTTATCTGTCATTAGGTGATGTTTCTATTCTAATGGTTAGTTTACTATTTTTAATGGTATGATTACTATTCAAATAGTATTGTTAAATTTCCAACAGTGAAATTACTATTCCAATGTTCATTTTTTATGTTCATATTTCATCAAAATATTATATAAATAACATGTATTTAATTCATTCACCATTAAAATCTATTTTCTGATGATTGACATATATATTTACATTTTCAAAATACGTATTTTATTACCAACATTTTACATTATTACTACATTGTTATTTAAGAGTGTGATTATTTTAGTGGATTGATAATATTGAAAATTATATATTTTTTATTCTTTCTTTCTATATTTTCACATAATATAAATTATAATTCTTATGGACATTGTTATTCACTAAATGTATTTTTAAAATTATTATAACAAAATTTTATTTTTTCCATATTGTGCATGTACATTATATGACTTTACAAAATATGAAAAAATTATATAAATAGATGGAAATTTATATTGATAAAATTGTGCGTCATTAAATTTCACATTTATATCAAAAAATATTTTTATTTTAAAACATTTGATTTTATTGGGGTGTGTTGGGAGGGCTATATTCATGAATAATTCCATGATTCCAAATATATCCCTAAAATGAATTTTTCTCATAAATAAATATATTACTAGTATGTTTTTTTATTAAAAACATCCAATTTTATTGTCAATATGTCTTCATAAAATTTACAACCTATATATGTCTATGAATTAATCAATATAACATTAAAAAAATCCATATCAATAAAATCAAAAAATAATGTAATATTTATATTAATTGGATAACATCACTCACATTGGGAAACACACATATAAATACGTTAATTAAATTGTAATAATAGTTTTTAGCACTATTAAATTATGACATTCATTCATTAATTATCTTTTGTATCACTCGTAATATGTTCTTACCCATTAATGATTCATAATTTCTATATTTATCACATCAGCATAATTATCATCATTATCTATGGTTTTAATAAAAATTTATCCATATTTTATACTAAAATACGTTTTCTTACTTTATATTTAACACCCCAGTCTTCCACAGTACGTTTCCCTTTGAATAATTCAGTATCTTACGTTGTACGAAACATGGAGTTTTAACACACCACGATGAATCAAATTAGCCGTTTTAAATAGTAATAACCTCCTTTTGAAATTATAAACCTTTTTTTCAAAATGGACTTCATTTTTAAATTCGGAATATCAAAATTATCTTAGGGTGAATTTTTGGTAATTTTATGAAAACATCCAATTTTTTATGAATAGTGAAAAATAATAATTTTTAATTAATAAAATTTTTTTTAATCAGAATCATTTATAGTGTTAAATTATAAATTTTCAGTGTTTTAAAGTATCATAAGATTATATTTTTATCATTTAATATATTTTATGTCATTGTATGTAATTTCACATTTAAACATGACAAAAACAAGTGTCAATCTTTTGATAGTTATTATTTCTTAAATACACTCTTCTCAGTTTTGATAACAGAAATTAATTTTTAATTAATTTCTTCCAATTAATTTTCTTGAATTTAGAAAAATGGATTCCATATTATGAGTCATGATCGCCAAATTTTATAAATAGGTAACTTTTATTTTTCAATGTTATGAATAATTACTGCGGTAAATATTTTATTAACCATGGTTAAAGGGTAAATCCGGTAATTTATGGTAAAATATCATATTATAATAATATTAAATTACCCTAAAATGTGTAATATTCTTATTGGTTGATGCATGTCCAACCATTGGCATCCTTGGGTCAATTTTGAGACCCCATGGAGCCACATGATAGTGATAATGACACTTTATATTAATTAATTTAAAGTAAATACAAAAAATGACATAAACATATATCTTTTAGTAATAGAATATTTATATTGCGATATATATGATATCCTATCGACTATAAATTATTTTTATACAGATAAAATGATTTCCTACATAATATTATTTTATTTATTATTTTTAGACATTAAATATTTAAATTTATTTAAGACACAATGGTGATGCAGTAATTACCTTATTAATGAAAGAATCAAATTAATTGTATTATAAATATTAAAATTAAAATAAATTAAATATTTTTATGACATATACATGTTTTTTAGGGTAATATTACATGTTAGGGTTTATTCAATGTATTTGGTTATTTTTAATCAATTTTTTATGACATTCTAAAAAACCCAATACTAAATAGTATCAAAATTGACATAAATGTGTTTTCAAAAAAAATATTATATTATTAAATTATATAATAGTCCTAAAAATATTAGATTATTAGAAAGAACTTATATAATGATAGGTATATCATTAATGAACCCCTTTAGGTTCCTTGGAATTTTACAGTATGTTTATTAACCAATTAATATAACAATACAAGAATACATGGTAAAAGATAAACTATTTAACTAATAGTTAAATCTAAAAGATAAGGTTGATATGGCAACCCAAACCACTCTAAAACCTATTTGTTGAGATTTTTCGACCAATAACCACCTTATACACTAAATAAATCATTTTGGAGCAATTATAAATCGAAATTTATTTTATTATAAAATAATATTTCAATCATTTCTTAAGGTGCCCCTCACGCCTCTTATAAAAGGCCACTTCTCCTTCTCTCGATATCACACCTCCAAAGTCATTTGGATCCACCAACCACAAACAAAAAATCATCCCAATATCCCTCAATACAACCTAGAGTACTTAGTTTGATCATAAAGCCAACATATAGATCTCTTTTGATCAACTAAAAAGGATACACTCGAAGAAGAGATAATAATTTCTCCACCATCTTTCATGTTCTTTTCTTCTACAACATCCTCTATCATTGTTGTATAAATTATATAATAATAACTCCAGTATCTTCTATATACTATTATGTTATTATAAAAATTGTACAACCATATTCATCATTCTATCTATCATATGATTGACAAAGCCACCAGACGTGTGTGCGTACGACTTATCGTCTTCTCGTCGTGGTGTAGTTTGTTAATCCAACACATTATTATTTAGATGGGTATAATAATGAGTATAACTGATGTAAATAATAAATATAACATGTTAATGATTCTGTATAAATAATATAACATCCAATTACATATGATTTCACCATCAGTATAATGATATTGTCTCTCGTGAGTACGTATGGATTATCGTGTCCATGAACGCGATGAGATTCATTCCCCGTTGTAATAATTGAAGAATAATTGTTATTTTATGATTAAAAATTAATTTTTAAGAGCTTAATATCATTATATATTTGAATACAACACATCCAATCCATAAAAAACATGTCTTACGTAACCGAGCATATAATGGAAAAATATATCAGTTAACACCTGAAATGATGATACTAGTGAAATATTATTAACAAATCTATATTAGAGGATCAAAAATTATATCATATTTATGCATATAGTTATTTTGTGATTTAATACAAAAAATTTACTATTATAAATGAGGTTAATATACCATGCAATAAGGAAAAGTACAAGGTAATGTTTAATTTCACAATCTCTTTATTATCCAAGGTTGTTTTTACGTAAGTATATAATTGGACCTCTTTATCATCCACAACCATGTTTTCATAAAAATGTAATTGAAAACATTTTTACTGTTTTCTATACTATGGGTTAAAGTCATTTATACCATTATTTGACCATATATGTTTTGAAAGTAATCTTTCCATTGTTTTCCAAACAAGGTACTTTATTACCTTTTCAACAATATTAGGGTATGAATGACTTTTTTAACTTATACGGCGGGTGTGGCTATTTTCTGCCATTATATAATAGTTGAAGCTTCCCATACAAGCTTATAATAATATTTTCAAAATAAATGTTTGCTTCTATAATTATATGACTTTTAAATTATTTCAAAATAGAAAGAGATATTTCTCTAAAAAAGTGTTTATTTCTTCTAGGTCAATATTTTTTTATTTATTTTAAACTTGTTTGAAGTTGACTTATTACAATAGAGAACATCTATATTTCATTTATGGGTTTGTGATATTTTTGACTATGGATGTGTTATTTTTAAACCATTCATCATTTATTGATAAAATATAGACAATTTTTATGCTAGTTTTAATACGAATGTTTATGTTATGTTTAAACCTTCTCATATGAGGAATGCATTTGACATAGTACGTTACGGGTGGAGCCCGCTATAAATCCTCAATGAATCGGTAGGTCTCATGAGAAAAACTAGTGTCTTGGAACATGGCCTTTTCAAAATCTTATCTGTATTCTTGGCACAAAGCCTTGACTATGTGGTTATGAAGTCTAGAATTATACATTCCATCATTATGAAAGTGGATATTGATATTTCATTTGATTATTAAACTAGTAGAATATCCATGTGAGTATGTAAATTATTTTATTAGATTTTATCTTTTTCATATTATGTGGATGTTTATGATTAAAGGTATTTGGTTTTAGTCTTATACATTTCCATAAATATTTATGATTATTTATGACAGTTTCTTCTATCTTGTTATCCTTACCAATCATCTGAGCTCACACCATTCTATGTTTTATTTTTCCTAGGATGTCAAGAAGTATATAATGGTTTACCTGCAAGGATATTCTAAGTATATAAGTGTGTTCAAAGTGGACAATATGTCTTTGATGTTTTTAGTTCAAGATGTTATGTTAAACTTATGAATGTATCTAGTTCTTCCAAGGATTCTAAACAAATTGGACTTTCAGGACATTATTCCTTGTATCATACCAATATTATGTAATAGTGCACCGATTCTAGGTAGTAGGGGTCAGGGAATTACAGTTGGTATCATAGGAATTTTAGTATAATCCATGGAAGCTATATTTAGAAAAACTCTAATTAGAGAACATTGCCCTAAGATGAAATTTGATGATTATTATAGAAGAACTTCCTAGAATTTTGGTAATTTGAGATTTTGTGAGTTTTACATGAAATAAATCCCTGTCTAGATATGAGCAGGTAGAGGCTGCTCTGGAACATATGTACATATGGGAAAATCTCGAAAACATTCCTTTAAGATAGTCTCGGACGAGAACTTGGGCACGACCATCGGCCTTGATGCACTCTTGGTTATGACACTCCCAGTGGATATTCTTAGGATAATTTTAATTTTAATAAAAAAACATTTTAAAGGGTTTATGAGTATATATTTTCTCAAAGAAAACATTTTTATGATTATGGATTATATCCCTAAACTGTTCAATTTATGTTAACAGTTTACAAGTTTGGAATTATGTATTGTGATTCATAAAAAAATCTAGTGTACGTTATTTTTTAAAAAATGGCTCATAGTTGAAAGAATAGAAATTATATCAACCCATTTAATCCATATAGGGATTTCCCCCGAACTCAAGATAATTATAATGGAGCTGGTGATACAACTGGTGTTTATCAGCTTGTCACCATACTGAGATAACTCATTCAGGTTATTAATAATAACCATACCCATATAAATCACCCTAATCCACCACACAGAGGATCAATGTTAGACTGCTTCATGAGGCATCACCACCAAAATTTAATGGGAGTACAAATCCATTAGTAGCTATGCAATTTATAAGTACCATAGAGAAAATATTTCATTCTTTGGGGAGTCACAAACAGGAAAAGGTTGTCATGACAGTTTATCACCCCACGAGTGATGCAGATCAATGGTGGCCATTAATCCAAAACACAAAGGAAGATGAAGACGTGTAAAACTAGGAATTTATGGAGTTTAAAGAGTTTTGGTTAGAAAAATAACTTCCTTATGACCATCAACCAGATATGGAAATACAATTTCAGAGTTTGTGCCAAAAGTAGGATGATAATGTCTAAAAGTATGAGGTTAACATTACAAGGTTATCAAGGCATGCATCAGATTATATATGTAATTCAAGGAGTAATATTGATTTATTATTTGATGGGTTAAATCCATTTCCATGTCCAGTATTATCCTCATAGTCCTTCTCATTATAAGAAGATATTATCTCATGCACTATCAAGACATAAAATGAATTCACTAAGACTTTCGATTTCAAAATAATGAAAGAGAAGAATAGATCTACATAACACTTTGAAAATGGAAATAAGGGAATGAAGGGAAAATTTTAATATATATCCTACGGTAAATATGACAATAAACACCCTAGTACTTTACTAAAGGGAATGAGAGTCTGTTACAAGTGAGGTTAAATTTCCCAAAAAGCTGATGATTGTCATGGGAAGAAAAAGGATACCAATGTTGAATGATATAATTGTAGAGAAAAGGAGAATAATGAAAATTAATTTCTTAATCACCATGAGAACATACCTCAGAATTGGACAAGGGAGCAAGTCTAATATTATGCGATCACTGCTATTGAGGATGAATCTATGAAAGATGTGGTTGCAGGTAATTTAATGGTTTCCTCATGTTTAGCCAATGCTTTATTTGATTCTGGATCATCACATGGTTTCACATCTTCCCAGTTTTCTAAGATAATTAGATTTTTTCAATTTGTCATAACAAAGTAGTTTTAAGTCAAAACACCTAAGGGAAATTTCATTGAAATAATGATTTCTGAATCAGTTCCCATTGGGGAATATAAACTTTCATTAACTAGTAATCTCATCTTCATATCCAAGATTGAATTTGATATTATCCTCATTATGGATTGTCTTTCAGAACATGATGCAAAAAAATTATTGTAAAAATAAGGAGGTTACAATTTTCGATGATGATAAAGTGTATTTTATTTTTAGAGTAGATACGTCACCACATGATTCTTATCTAGATCCACCCATATTAGCTCTACTAAATTAAATTATTATGGTGGAAGAGAATGAAATAACTATGGGAGTGGAAAAGAATGTTCAAATAGAGGACATACTTATTGTTTAAGAAATATGTTGATGTGTTTCCAGAGTTTTTACATAGACATCCTCCAGAGCAATAAATTGAGTTTTCCATTGATTTAATTTTTGGTTCAAGAACCATATTGAAGACCCCTTATAGAATGGTCACTGTGGAATTAATGGAACTAAAGAAACCACTAGAGGAATTGAGTAATAAGGGATTTAGTTTCCTTTGTGTTTCTCTAAGTGGAGTCCCTATTCTTTTTGTTAAAAATAATGATGGATCCTTCAGGTCGTACATTAACTATAATGATATCATTGTTATAACAATAAAGAACAAGAATCACCTACATCACACTGATGATTTATTCGAGAAAATTCATGGAGCTCAATATTTTGCAATGATTGACCTTCAATATGGATATCATGAGTTGTGTGTAAAGAAGGGAGACATTTCGAAATTTTCATTTTGAACCAGGTACGAGCATTAAGTGTTTGCAGTAATTCCTTTTGGATTGACCAATGTACCCTATGTCCTCATGGATCTAATGAATAGAGTTTTCAAATAATATCTGGAAGACTTCGTAGTGGTATTTATTGATGATATTTTTGTATACTCAAAATTCTATGAAGATCAAGAAAATCAATTTCACATTATCCTATGGACTCTAAGAATAAATGAATTAAATTATAAATTTAGCAAGTGTGAATTATGGATTTATGAGAATTTTTTCTTGGCCGAATTTTCTCTAAGGATGGAATCTTTGTTGACCCATCAAAGACCAAGGCAACCCATGAATGGCTATAACCGATGATTATAACTATGGTACATAGTTTTATTGGTTTAGTAGGTTATTATCGGTGTTTGTTCCTTAATTTTTCCCTATTGGTTAACCGATTAACAAAGTTCACTCATAATGGGGTTAAATTTTTTTGGACAAAAGAGTGTGAAGAATGTTATGAAGAACTAACGAGAAGATTACTTAATAACCCAATCCGGACTCTACTATCGGGGAATGATGGGTTTGTTTTTTATAGTGATGCATTAAACAAAGGACTTAATCATGTCCTTATGCAGAATGATATAGTTATTTCCTATGCATAATGTTAGATAAAAATTAATGATAAAAACTATGATTCTCATTATCATAATTTAACAGCTATAATCATTGCTCTAATGATATGGAGACACTATCTCAAGGGTGAAAAATGTGAGATTTATACTAATCACAAGAGTTTAAAGTATAATTTACCACAGAAAGAACACAACAAGAGGCAAAAGCCATGGATTGAAGTACTCAAGGATTATGATAGCACTATACACTACCACCCAGGGAAGTCAAAGAATGTGGGAGATTCTTTGAGTAGAAAGGATCATGGATTTTTGATCATGAAGAGAGTTGAAAGGGATCCTATTTTTGTGGATCTACTAATGATGGATATGGGAATAACAATGGAAGGAGGAACATCAATACATTTTCAAATGGATTCCAAACCATATTTAAAAGAAATGATAAAGAGTTCTCAGACTGGTGATGAAGAGTTTCAAAAAGGTGAATAAAGTTGTAAATGATGGGACATTGAGTGACTTTGTATATGAAGATGGAATTTTGAAATTTGGGAAGAGAATTTGTGCTCATATCATACCTGATATAAAAATGGAATTATTGGATGATGCTCATAACTCATATTTCTCTATACGCCTTGGGAGAAAAAATATGTATATATATTGCAAATAACATTTTGGGTGGGACAACATAAAGAGGGATATTGCTAATTTGGTGTCAAGATGTTTGGTTTGTCAAAAAGTGAATGCTGGAAGGCAACAGCCAGGAGGAGTCATGCAACCTCTTCCCATACATGAGTGTAAATGGGATAATATTATGATGAAATTTTTCATGGGGCTACCAAAGACTCCTAGAAGGAATGATGCAATATGGGTCATTATTATTCTTCTTACCAAGTAATCACATTTTTATGATATAGAAATCATTTACCACATGAACGTATGGAAAGACTATATATTAATGATTCTGTTAGAATTCACGGAGTACCCCTATCGACTGTTTCTGATCCTCAACCTCATTTTACATCAGGATTATAGTAAGGTCTTGAAAAATCCATGGATACTTAACTTTTTTTGAGCACTGACTACCACCCTAAAAAATATGGAAAGTCAGAATGGACTATTCAAAACTTAGAAGACATGTTGAGATCTTTCCCACTTGACTTTCAAGGTATATAGAATCAATATTTACCTCTGGTAGAATTTTCTTATTACAATAACTTTCATTCAATTATTCAGATGGTACCATATAAAGAATTATACTGAAAGAGATGTCACACACCCATTTTTTGGGATACTGTTGGTGAAAGAAAACTTGTAGGCCAAGAACTTGTTGGGGAAATAATGGAAGAGTTAATATTATCCAAACCCATATCAAAGCTTCTCAATGTAGTCAAAATAGCTATTACAATAACTGAAGGTAGGATTTGGAATTTCATGTAGGAGAAAATATTTTCATGAAGGAATCTCCATGGAAGGGTGTTATACGTTTCAGTAAGTATGGTAAACTACATACCAGGTACATCGGTCATTTCGAAATTTTAGAACGAATTGGAGTTGTAGCTTATCGTTTTGAAATGCCTCAAAGTCTCTCCAAATTTAATGATGTGTTCCACATATAACTGTTGAGAAAATACATTCATGAACCAGCACATGTACTCACCTATGAGGAAATTTAACTAGAACCAGATATGTCTTATTGTGAAGATCCTATCAAAATTCTTGATACAATAGAATAAGTGCTGAGAAACAAGAGGACTCATCTTCTAAAAGTTCTATGGAGCAACCATAAGATGGAAGAGGAAATGTGGGATCCCGAGGAATATATGATGAAGAACCACCTTAATCTTTTTATGCAATAATATTATAGAAAATTCGATGATGAAATTATTTTAAGTAGGAAATAATGTCACACCCCATGCTTCCACGTTAAATTTCCCTTTGAATAATACAGTAGCTTGCTTTGTATGCAACTTGGAGTTTTAACACACCAAGACCAATCAAACTATCTTTTATAACTAGTAATAACCACCTTTTTATATTTTATAAATTTTATTTTTCAAAATGGACTTTATTTTAGAATTTTGAATATTGAAATCAGCTAAGTGTGATGTTTTGGTACCTTTTAGAAAACCGTTAATTTTTGATGAATACTGAAAAAGAATAAATTTTAATTAAAAACAACATTTTAAATCAGAAGCATTTATAATGTTATTTTATACATTTGAGTTGTTTTAAAGTATCATTAGATTACATTTTTATCATTTAATATAATTTAGGTTATTTTATGTATGTTCAAATTTAGAATGGACATAAACAGGTGTCAATATTTTGATAGTTAATATTTATCAGAAACATGCATTTTGTTTTGACAAAGGGAATTAATTTTAAATTAATTTATGCCACTTCTATGTTTTGAAGTGGGAAAAATGGATTCCATATTGGGAATCCAGAGGTCAAAATTGTGTAAATAGGTAAAGTTTATTTTTAGACATTATGAATAATTACTTTGGTAAATATTTTATTTACCATGGTTAAAGTTTAAATTAGGTAAATAAGGGTAGAAAATATAATTATAATAATAATAAATTAAACTAAAATGTGTTCTATTCATATTGATTGATACATGTGAAGCCATGGGAATCCTCGGGTCTATTTTGTGACCCCATGGAGCCACTTGAGAGTGATTATGGCACTTTATATTAATTAATTTAAAGTAAAGACAAAAATAACATAAACTTATATCTTTTAGTTAAACAATTTTTAAATGGGGTTATTTAAGTTATACATTCGACTATAAAAACTAAATATAGATATAATAAGATTTCCTATATAATGTTATTTAATTTATAAATTTTAGAGATTAAATAATTAATTTTATTTATGACACAAGTGTGATGCAATAATTACCTTATTAATGAAAGAATCATATAAATGGTATTATAAATATTTATTTAAATATAATTTCATTGTTTTTATGACATAAACAAATATTCTAGTTTAATATGACATGTTAGGGTTGGTTAATTTTATTTTCTTCAAATTAATCATGTAGTGATGACTTTCACAAAAACCAAATACTAAATAGTTTCAAAATTGACATAAATGAGTTTTTAAAATAAATATAATATTTTTAAATTATATAACAGGTCTAATAATTTATTGTTCTACCAGTGACCTTTTATATTGATATTTATATCATTAATCAACCATTATAGGTTCTCTTGGAATTTTATAGTACGTTTATAAACCATTTATTATAATAATAGAAGAATACATGGTAAAATTTTAACTGTTTAACAAAGAGTTAAATCTAAAAGATAAGGTTAATATGGTTACCCAAACCTATCTAAAACGTATTGGTTTAGAGGTGTTCAACCCATACCGACCTTATATTTGAAATAAATTATTTTTAAGCCATTAGTAACTGAAAATTATTTTATTATAAAATATTATTTCAATCTTTACCTAAGGTGTGCCTCACCTATCTTATAAAGGCGAAATTCCCCTTCTCTCCAAATCAATCCTCCAAAGCAATTTGGCTCAGCCAACCAATGACAAAATAACCTCTAAATGTCCCTCAAATAATTATAGAGGCATTATTTTGATCATAATTCAATCCTAAGGAGCCCTTTTGATCAACTTAAAAGGAAACACCAGAAGAAGAGGATATAATTTCACCACCCTCTTTCAAGTTCGTTTCTTCTTCCACTTACACTTTCTATGTTGTTTCCATTAAAAAAATAATAAATCCAATATATTCTATATTTTTTTTATGTTTTTATAAAAATGGTTCAACCATATTCATTATTCTATCCATCGTATGAATGACAAAGTCACCATACGTGTGTGTGTACATTTTACAGTATCCACGTCGTGGTGTAGTTAGTTTTTCAAGCACTTCATTATGTGGATGGGTAAAATAATGAGTATAACTGATGTAAATAATAAATATAACTTTTTATTTATTCATTATATATTATATACCATCCAATTACATACGATTTATACCTCAGTATAATGATATTGTCGCTCATTCGTACGTACGGATTACCGTCTCCACAAACGCGATGACATTCATTCCCCATCATAATAATTCAAGAATAATTTTCTTTTTATGATTAAAAATAATGTTTAAGAACATAATATCATTATGTATATGAATAAAATACATCCTATCCATAACAAATATTTCTTACGTAACCGAGCATATAAAGGAAAACAGATCAGTTAACAACCGAAACTATTATACTACTAAAATATGGTTAACAATGAAATATCAGAGGATCATATATGATATCATATTTATTTATATAGTTATTGAATAATTTTATAAAAATGTTTTAATTATTATAAAATAGGTTAACATACGATCGACTAAGAAAAAGAACAAGGTAAGGGTTAATTTCAAAATCTCTTTATTATTCGAGGTTGTTTTTACATATGTATCTACTAGGATCTCTTTATCATCCAAATCAATGTTTTCTAAAAAATGTAATTCAAAACATTTTTAATATTTACAATACTATAGGTTAAATTCATTTATACCATATTTTGACCCTATATATTTTTAAATAAATCTTTCTTTTGTTTTCCGAATAATGTACTTTATGACTTGTTCGTCAAAATTAAGGTAAGAATGTCTTTTTTTAACTTATATGGTAGGTGTGGCTATTTTCTGCCATTATATCATCATAAAAGATTCTTATACCATCTTATAAGAATATTTTCGAAATAAATTTTTCCTTTTATAATATTATTACGTTTAATGTATTTCAAAATAGAAAAAGATATTTCTCTAAAAATGTTTTCATTACATCTATGTCAACATCCTATGATGGATTTTAAGCATGTTTGAAGATGATATTTTATTATAAAACACTTCCATATTGTATTGAGGGTATTATGATATATTTTTTGTGGATGTGTTATTTTTACACCATTCATGGTTTATGGATAAAGTATTTAATATGAATATTTATGTTATTTTTAAACCTTCTCATATAAGGAATTCCTAGGACATATTATGTAATGGGTGGAGTTTGCTATAGAATCTCGATGCATCTATAGGTCTCATGAGAAAAACTACTATCTTCTCCCAAGGACTTGACAAAATCTTCTTTGTAGTCTTGGCACTAGGCCTTGACTATGTGGTTATGAAGTCTGACATTAGGATTTCCCACATTATGAAAGTTTCTATTGATATTTCCTATTATTATTTGACTAGTTGATTATTCATGTGATTACTTTAATGGCATTATTTGATTTTAAATTTTCCATATTATGCTGATGTTTATGTTTATTAATATTTTGTTTTATTCTTGTACGTTTCCTTAAATGTTTATGCTTATTTATGAATATTTCGACTATATTTCTATCCTTACTGAGCATCTAAGCTCACCCCTTTCTATGTTTTATTTTTCCAAGTATGTGAAGAAGTATTGTATTGTTGTCCTCTATGGATATGATAAGGGTATAAGTGTATTCCAAAGGGGACAAAATGTTTTTGATGTTTTTATTTCATGATGTAATGTTAAACTTATAAATGTATCTAGTACTTCAAAAACTACTAAACTGATCAGTATTTTGGGACATGATTCCCTATATCATTCCAATGCTATGTAATAACGCACAAACTATGGGTAACTATGGTCGGGGCATTACATTATACTAATGAAATAAGTATTTCTTATTTTATATTTAAATGAAATTGTCACTTTATTATTTTTCATTAATAATGATTTTTCCATTCTTCATCAATACTATGAAATAAAAATACATTCCAAAAACATTACATCATTGTAAAGACCTGTAAAAATCAAGTAATTTTGTTTCCTAATTTTCTATTGTATTTTACAAGAATGCAGTTTCTGACGACACCTGATTCTGAGGCCCGGTGTTCCTGGAATAATTTTCTGAAATTTAGCTCGGGTACGTTCAGTGAACGAACGAGCGGGATTTCCTAACTTTTGAACAGGTGCTCGGGATCGATATCTGAGGACACCGATGAAATCGCAGCGCCGGTAATTGCTTAGGAACACCTTTTCCGGAGTTGTGTTTGATCGGGTGTGGTTTTAAAATTTTGGGTTAATTAAAAGAATAAAATAAAATGGTGCAACCAATTTTATTTTATTTAATGTAGTATAACCTAAGCTAAGTAGTTGTAGTGGGACCCATTATATCATACTCCACTAGGTAGGATATTGTTTGGGTGGGGCCCACACGAGCCCCACATTTTCAACTTCCTCAAACCCCCTCCATTAATTAGGTAACGCACCCGCACCCCCCTTTAAATGAATGTCAACTCTTGCATTTAAATGAATATTAAACGCCTCTTTAATTGGGCGGTTTAAACTTCTCAATTAATTCAATTAATTGAATGTTTCAATTTTTGAATTTCAAAACATTTGGCGTATGTAATAAAATAAGGAAACACTTATTTTATTAGTGTTGTTTTGGTTGTGCGAGAGGATTTTGGAGAGATTTTTCTCTATATATTGATGTTCTCCTCCCTTGACAAAGAACATGAAGAACGTAGAGACTTCAACGAAGAACATCTTTCCCGCCAAGGGGATTTAGTCGTACCGTCTTCTTCCCTCTCCACAACAGGAAAGAGACGCCATCCTCGGAGATCGACGACGCGATGCTGACGAATATTTCTCCGCGACACCGATGATCCTTCTTCCACGACGTTCAATTCCGCGGAGAACCTTTGTTCAACCTTTTTTTCAAGGTAGTGGTTTGGTTTTATGTCGTGAATAATTTTTGGGTATTCATCGAATAATTTTTAGCTGCATGCTATCGATTAACAGGAGGGGTCCAGAACGCACAAACACAGCCGACCCCCCTCCCTTATTATTGTTGTCCGTCGTTGTGGATTAGAATAGAGATAGCGTGGTGTCTTCGCACCACGCGGAAACGAGAGAACCGCGGAAAAGGACCGTGGAGCCATCGAGCCATGCCGGGGAACCATGAATACACCACGGCCGGATTGGGGCCACGGAGGAGGGGCGTGACGCCGTCACGCAAGGCCGGACTGACCAAGGCCGCGGAGGAACAGGGAGCGGCGGCCGGCTACCGGCCGCTGTCGCCGGAGCAGGAGGGCGGGACCGCGGGGTCCCGCGGCAGCAGAACGGTTGGCCATCTAGGCCGGCCGAATGAGGAACCGGGGGTCGTAACCCCCGGACGGCCGAAGGAGTGGCCCCCATATAGGGGCCGCAGTTTTCCAAACAGGGGGGTAGAGCCCCCCACCCTTTCGCTCGGCTGTTACGGCCGAGCCGCCCGGCCGCGCCGGCCAGGCCGAGCTTGCCAGGCTGGGCCGCACCCACCGGTCTGGGCCACGCCCTATTGGGCCGGACCCAGACCCGGGTCAGGCCGACCCAGGGGGTATCGGGCCGGGTCGGACCGGGCCCGAACCCCCTATTTCCGGACAACTTTCTGTCTTTTGCCCATAACATGGGATGCGGACCTCCGATCGACACACCGTCAGCTGCGATGCGATCTGAGAATCAAGAGGGTCGTTTCGGTATATTACACTCAAGGTTTCAGAGAACTTTTGGTTCGGCCGTGTTGGTTCGTACACGAAACCAACCGGGCCCTCGGAGAGAAAACACTTATAACATTAGCTCCGGACATCCGATTGACGTGCCATCGACTTTGATGGATTCCTATTAGTGAGACGAAACTTTTGGCTTACTCCACTCGAGGTTTGGATGCAGTTGGAGGTCGGATAGGTTGTTTTTGACTAAAAACCCAACAGGGCCCCTCGGACGAAAAAGCCAATAACTCCCATACTGGACGTCCGATTGACACGCCGTCTGTGACGTTGAGTTCTTGTTGGCGATATGGAACTTTTGGATACATCAACTCCAGACTTCGTTTCAGTTGAGGTGTCATCCCCTTGGCTCGTGGAGCAGACCCTCCTGAACGAGCTTGCTATGTGCGGGAACCCTATAGCTGGCTGCGACTGTGACGACGATGAAGACAGTATGGGAATCCTCCGTGGGTTCGACAACGATGACTACAAGACTCAGTGATCCTCAGTGGATTAGTGCTACTAATCTTTTGTGGGTCAGATCCTGTGTGGGTTAGCACTCATCGGTCCTTTGTTGGCTAGCGCATTCTGATCCTGTGTGGGTCAGATCTTGTGTGGGTCATTGCGGGGGTTAGTTACCTATCAATCCTTTGTGGGTCATTGTGAGGGTTAGTTACCTATAGATCCTTTGTGGGTCATTACGGTGGTTAGTTACCTATCGATCCTTTGTTTGTCATTACGAAGGATAGTTATCTATCGATCCATTGTTGGTCATTGCGGGGGTTAGTACCTATCGATCCTGTGTGGGTCCGACGGCTTAGATGATTCAGTGGCTACATCTGATCATCTCTATCGTCTTAAGAAGAAGTATATCCTGCGTGAGATGAGTCTTGAAATTCAATCATTATCGTGGATATGATTGACTTTGATTCCTATGTGGATTGTGTTGTGATATCCTGTGTGGACGTGATCGAACATCGGATAGGATGCTGGAGTCAAACGAGAATTGATGACTTAGGTATATGTATGGGAATATACCTAAGTAGTGTTGGTTGTTGCTTCGTGATTGTATCTTTCTTTTGTGGATAATACTTTTTGGATTCTGGGAGACCTTCAGGGGTCTCGGGGTCCCTACTGAGTAGCTTATACTCACCCCTGCATGGGCTATGCCCGCACTACGTTGTGTTGGATGCAGATGATGGACACCGCTGATCATGGTAGAGACTAGTGGAGCAGTCGGTACCTGGAGGTGGACCACTGGGCGGGATGTACATGGAGCGGATGTGTGGACCAGAGGAGATGAGGTGGCTATCTGTACCCACCCTTCAGGTGGGAGTACCAGTGGACGGCTCGACGTTGCTGACTTAATTTCAGTTGTTGTACTTTCATTCCAGTTGTACATTACTTTCAGTTTGGGTTTGTATTCTGGCCCATTTGCTTTCCGCACTTACTTGTACTTAGTATACTTATTGTTTACTTCTTCTGGCTTACTCTGTGGTGTTTGTTTACTTTTGAAGTAAATGCCTTACCTATTTGTTGAGATATACGCCTTGGTGCTAGTCACCAACCCCTGGCCTATGGAAGGCGGGCTTGTGGTAGTCCCGACACGTGCCCCGAGGAAGGGACGTGACAAATTGGTATCAGAGGGGGGTTCGGTTCTACCTCAGAACTCAGGACTCTGATCTTTTTATATGTGAAGTAATAGTGTTAAGAGTATTTAGTGTGGTTATCAGTTCATGGAGTCCAGTGTTTCTACGGCGGCCGACGTATCCGGACACCAGGACCCTGACTTTGGATTTCCATCTTAGTGCATGAAAACATTGATTGCATGTGTGTTTCAAGTTTTCTTTGTGATTACTTTGTGTCACCTCACCAGGTATACTGTATTAACAGTGGAGAAAAAATTTCTTTTCAGAATGGCCCCATGACGACATCCAGCTAGGGTTCCAAGTTTTGTACGTGATGACAGACCACCGAGTGACGAGGCCTCGGTGCATGGCCCTATTACTACGGAGGCACCGGCGATACCACTATCGGCCGAGCCACCGATGATACCAGCCCCATCCGCTGAGAGTGAACGTCTCTTTGGTGCACTTCACGGGTGTCAGCGTCAGTGACCACCCAGGTTCTGCGGGGAGACGGACCCTCATGCAGCCGAGGATTGGATGGAGGAAGTTGTGCGAGTATTCCATTTGGTAGGAACACCAGCAGACCTCATGGTGATCCTTGCAGCGAGTCTCCTACACGCGGCAGTAGGCAGATGGTGGAGCTTGATGATCCAGGTACATGACGGGGCATCTCTCCTCTGGATGGACTTTGAGAGACTCTTCTACTCAGAGTTCATCCCAGCCACTCTCTGTGCGGTGCGCATCTAGGACATACTACAGCTGGGTCAGGGAAGCTTGACGGTCGCCCAGTACTCAGAGAGATTTACCGATCTCTCGCGCTATTCGACAGACATGGTACGTGACCCATTCTTCTGGGCCCAGACCTTCAAGAATGGGATTGAGGCATGAGATCAAGGCATGACAGATCTCCCTCAACATTCTGACACATGAAAGAGTACTAGAGTGATACCTTCTCATCGAGAGCTGTCTTGCGGAGTCTACATCAGTAGCGAGACCTACCCTAGGGCGGCACGTAGAAGAGTCTTCAGCAGCTGGAAGTCGACAGATGACACATGGGTCCAGGCGGACCAGACCCTCAGGCAGACGACCTTAGGACACTGTCTCACAGGTGTGGGACACAAAGCGCAGAGCCAGTCTTTCGAGAGGTAGGTAGTGCTACGCATGCAGTGGGAAGGGACACATGGCTCGTGACTACCTGACTCGCCGTGCGGAGGAGTGGAAGATTGGTGAGGGACCACCCAGACTGAGGCAGAGGGTCGAATGTGGTGGTCCGTAGGGAGAAGGTAGACGAGGCAGAGGAGCTGGCCGAGCCGCAGGTGGTGGGCGACGCTTTGAGGCTCTACTACCACCACCACCAGGAGGTCCACCCCGACCACAGGGAGCTGGCGGACAAAGGAATGCACAAATTCAGGCAGTGGAGGCCTACGACCATGGCGTGCCCGAGATGATTCAAGGTACTATTTGTGTCTATTCCACCCTTGCTGTAGTTCTTATAGAGACAGGTGCGAGTCATTCTTTCATTTCTTCTACCCTTGTTCGAAGCTCCGAGATTCCAACGGAGTCGTTGACTCGATCTTTACGGCTAGTGACTCTTACAGGAGCAGACTCGACGATTACGCACTGGTGCCGGCAGTGTGAGCGTACTCTAGGAGGCGAGATCTTCGGCTGGGATCTTCTTGCAGCAGCGTCGAGGCCTTACGATGCCATCTTTGGCATGGATTGGTTATCTACACTCCATGATCAAATTGACTACATTAGGTGCAATGTGCGATGTTTTCGCACCAATGGGAGCAGGTTCACCTTCACCGGAGAGACGAGAGCCTTTGCAGCGCAGGATGGACTAACGCAGAGGAGAGGACAGCCCATCACACATCAGTTGGCTAGCCTCATCCTAGGATCAGTTTCCGTGTGGAGTCCGAGCATACCTGCAGTGATGGATCAGTATGTGGACGTTTTCCCTGACGACATTCCAGGTCTACCTCCTCACAGAGAGGTAGACTTTTATATTGACTTGTACCCCGGGACATCCCTGATATCCACACCAGCATGTTGGATGGCTCCCGCCGAACTTCGAGAGCTGCGGGTACAGCTGGAGGACTTGCAGGGAAAGTGATTCATCTGACCCAGTGTTTCACACTGGGCTTTTCCAATATTATTCGCCAAGAAGGCGGACGGGAGCTTGCGACTGTGTGTCAACTATCATCGCCTGAACCAGGTGACTGTGAGGAACATGTATCCACTAACGAGGATTGACGACCTATTCGATCAACTCAAGGGAGAATGGTGGTTCTCAAAGATAGACATCAGAGCAGGCTATCATCATCTCAGAGTTTGAGTCGAGGACGTGCAGAAGATGGCCTTCAGATGTTGGTATGGATACTATGAGTTCTTGGTTATACCTTTCGGCATAACCAACGCTCCAGTAGTGTTCATGGGTCTCATGAACAGGCTCTTTCAGCCATACCTCGATCGATTTGTCATTGTCTTCATTGACGACATTTTGATATACTCGACCAATGAGGAGGATCATGCCTACCACTTACGGGTTATACAAGACACACTCTGAGATCACTAGCTTTATCGCAAGCTCTCGAAGTGTCAGTTCTGAATACGTGAGGTCCATTTCTTGGGACACGTCATCTCTGAGGTGGGAGTTGCGGTGGATCCTGCGAATATCAAGGTAGTTCTAGCTTGGGAGCCACCCAGGAGCGTGACGAGGTGTGGAGATTCTTAGGGCTAGCTGGGTACTACCGGAGAATCGAGCAAGTCTTTTCTAGTGTTTCGGCACCACTCTCAGCTTTGACGAAGAAGGGGAAACTCTTTGTGTGGTTAGACAGATGTCAGCAGAGCTTCCAGGGGCTAAGATAAGGATTGACCAGTGCGCCTATTTTGAGGCTACCAGAAGAGGGAGTAGGGTACGTAGTTTATTGCGATGCATCAGGGATCGGACTCGGATGTGTCCTGATGCAGGAGCAGGCTGTGATCGCCTATGGATCACGTTAGTTGAGGCAGAATGAGTAGAACTATGCTACCCATGAAATGGAGTTAGTAGTAGTGGTCTTCACTCTGAAGATGAGGTGACACTATCTGATGGGCGAGCGTTTTAAAGACTATTCTGACCATCAGAGTCGCAGGTACATCTTATCGCAGAAGGACCTGAACCTGAGATAGCTGTGACGGCTTGAGTTCCTCCAGGACTATGACTTTGAGATAGTCTATACTCCTGGAAAGGGGAATGTAGTAGCCGATGCTCTCATGAGGAGGACAGGCATTCAACTATTTGGGGAGGTGACAGAGCAGCTCGCCTCTTTGCATATATCCTTCATGGATATTGATGGAGAATCATTTCTATTGTCACTCACAGTCACTCCTCCACTTCTACAATGGGATAGAGAGGCACATTGTGTGGAAGATGACTGTGAGACGTGGCATGCACAGATATCCTCATGATAGGAACATGATGGATTCTCTATGGGAGGAGAGAACTTCAACCTTTTCAGAGGAAGTACCATGGTACCAGCTACATTACAAGAGGAGGTGCTTAGGGAGTTTCACACTTCCCCTTCAGCTGTACATCCAGGAGTGGCGAAGATGTATCAGGACCTCAGACAATAGCACTGGTGGCCGAGTATGATGAAGGTTGTGGCAGAGTTCGTTTCTCGACGCCTCACCTGTCAGGAGATGAAGGTAGAGCACTAGGAACTACCAGGCTTGGTAGAGCCTTTGGAGGTCCTGGAGTGGAATTGGTATGGGATATCTATGGTTTTCCTGACTGTACTTCCACGCACTTCTAGAGGTCACGACTCCATTTGGGTGATTGTCGACCGACTCACCAGGTCGGCTCACTTATTACCCATTAGGGAGTAGGGATCAGAAGAGAGCATGGAACGTCTCTACGTTCAAGAGATTGTATGGCTTCATGGTGTGCCATCATCTATTGTCTCCGATCGATATGCTCTCTTTACTACCGGCTTTGGAAGGGGTTGCAGTAGGCATTCGGGAAGCAGCTACGTTTGAGCACCTCCTTTCACCCTCAGACAGACGACCAGACGGAGAGGACCATTCAAACTCACGAGGACATGCTCCGTGCATTTGTCCTCGACTTTGTTCACAGCTAGGAGGATTATCTATCCTTGATGGAGTTTGCGTACAACAACAGCTACCAATCCACCATCGGGATGGCACCATACGAGGTGTTGTACGGTCGGCCTTACAGATCACCGCTGTACTGGACATACACTGGGGAGTCAGCACTTGTGGGACCGGAGATGGTCTAGGCCACGACGGAGAAGGTGCAGGTCATCCAGGAGCAGATGAGGACATTTAGAGTCGGCAGAAGTCTTATGCTCACAGGAGGAAGATGCCACTAGAGTTTGAGGATGGTGACCACGTCATCTTGCGGGTCTCACCTCGACGTGGATTACGGAGACTTTGCCAAGGAATCATGTTATCTATGTGCTTCATCAGACCATTCCAAGTCCGTAGTAGGATTGGTGAGGTGGCTTACCTCCTGGCTCTACCACCTCAGTTGCACCGGGTACACAACGTCTTCCATGTATCTCAGCTGAGGAGACATGTTCAGGACCTGACGCATATCATTGACCATGGGGAGCTGGACATTGATGATGGGGCGACTTTTGCAGAGGTCCCGGTTAAGATCGAATATCGACAGGAGTGGGTTCTAAGTGCATGGTTGATTCCTATAGTGTGCATCAGATGGCAGCACAGGTACCTCCAAGAGAGCACATGGGACCGGGAGGCTCCGATGCATGCTTAGTACCCACATTTGATTCCTTAGTTTATGATGTATCTTTACGAGGATGTAAAGCCCTGAGGTGGGGGTAATGTAAAGACCAGTAAAATTCAAGGAATTTATTTTTCTTAATTTTTTTTTGGATTTTAGAAGAACGCAGTTTCTGACGACACTGGATTCCGAGGACCGGTGTGCCCAGAATCATTTTCTGAAATTTTTCTCAGGTACGTTCAGTGAACGAACGAGCGAGATTTCCAAACATTTGAACAAGTTCTCTGAATCAAAATCCGAGGACACCGATGAAATCGCAACACTAGTAATAGATTAGGAACACCTTTTCTGGAGTTGCATTTTCTTGGGTGTGGTTTTAAAATTTTGGGTTCAGTAAAATAATAAAAAAATGGTGCAACCAATTTTATTTTTTTAAAGTAGTTTAACCTAAGCTAAGTGGTTGGAGTGGGACCCACTATATCCTACTCCACTAGGTAGGATATTTGTGGGGTGGGACCCACACGAGCCCTACCTTTTCAACTTCCTCAAACTCCCTCCATTAATTAGGCAATGCACCCTCGCCCCCCTTTAAATGAAAGTCAACACTTGTGTTTAACTGAATATTAAATGCCTCTTTAATTGGGAGGTTTAATCTTCTCAATTAATAACATTGATTGAATGATTCAATTTTTTAATTTCAAAACGTTGGTGTAACTAATACAATAAGGTAACGCTTATTTTATTAGTGTTGTTATGGTTGTGTGAGAGTATTTTGGAGAGATTTTTCTCTAAGTCTTGAAGTTCTCCTTCCTCGACGAAGAACACGAAGAACATCGATCCTTCGATGAAGAACTCTGTCACCGCAAAGGGGAGTTCGTCGTATCATCTTCTTCACTCTCCACAGCCGGTGAGAGACGCCATCCTCGGAGATCGACTACGCGATGCCGACGAATCTCTCTCCGCGACACCGACAATCCTTCTTCCTAGACGTTCAATTCCACGATGAACCTTCGTTCAACCTTTTCTTTGAGGTTGTGGTTTGGTTTTATGTCGTGAATAATTTTTGGGTGTTCATCAATTAACTTTTAGCCGCAGGCTATCGATTAACGGGAGGGGTCCAGACCGCACAAACATGGTTAGCCCCCTCCCTTATAATTGTTATCATTCATTGTTGATTGGAACGGAGATGGAGTGGTGCCGTCGCACCGTGCGGAAATGAGAGAACCGCAGCAAAGGAGCGAGGAGCCGTCGCGCCAGGCCGGGGAACCACTAAGACACCGTTGCCGGAGCGGGGCGGCGGCGGAGGGGCGCGGCGCTGTCACGCCGCGCCGGTCTGAATAAGGCCACGACGGAACAGGGAGTGGCGGCCGGCTGCCGGCCGCCAGCGCCGGAGCAGGAGGGCGGGACCGCAGGGTCCCGCGGCAGTAGCACGACCGACCAGGTGGGCCGGCTGAACGATGAACCGGGGGTCGTAACCCCCGGCCGGCCGAAGAAGCGGCCCCCCACAAGGTGGATGCGGTTTTCCAAATTGGGGGGGGGGGGGGGTAGCGCCCCCCCACCCTTCCGCTCGGCCGTTACAGCCGAGCGCAACACGCCGGGCTGTGCAAATGCTGGGCCGGGCCGCACCCAGGCCGGGATGGGCCGCATCGGCCGGGTCGGGCCGTGCCCACCGGGCCGGGCCGTTTCCTATTGGGCCGGACCCGGACCCGAGTCGGGTTGACCCGGTTCAGGCCGACCCAGGGGGTATCGGGCCGGGTCGGACTGGCCCGAACCCCCTTTTTCTGGTCCTCTTTCGGTCTTTTGCCCATAACTTGGGTTGCGGACCTCAGATCGATGCACCGTCAGCTGTGACGTGATCCTTGGATCGAGTCGGTAGTTTTGGTATATTACAATCAAGGTTTCGGAGAACTTTGGTTTCGGCAGGGTTGGTTCGTACACGAAACCAACCGGGCCCTCGGAGCGGAAACACTTATAACATGAGCTCCGGACGTCCTATTGACGTGCCGTCGACTTTGATGGATTCCTCTTAGTGAGACGGACCTTTCGGCTTACTCCGATCGAGGTTTGGATGCATTTGTAGTTTGGCAGGGATATTTTTGACATAAAAACAGAACGGGCCCATGGGACGAAAAAGACAATAACTCACAGAACGGACGTCCGATTGACGTTCCTTCTATGACGTTGAGTTCCTGTAGGCGATACAGAACTTTTGGATACATCAACTCCAGACTTCGTGTCAGTTGATTTATCATCCCCTCGGCCTGTGGAGCGGATCCTCCCGAATGAGATTGCTGTGTGCGGGAACCCTAGAGCTTGCTGCGACTGCGACGACGATGAAAACAGTACATGAATCCTTCGTGGGTTCGACAGCGATGACTACAGCACTCAGTGATCCTCAGTGGATCAGTGCTACCGATCCTATGTGGGTTAGATCCTGTGTGGGTCAGCGCTCAGCGGTTTTGTGTGGGCCAATGCATTCTGGTCCTGTGTGGGTCATTGCGGGGGTTAGTTACCTATCGATCCTTTGTGGGTCATTGCGGGGGCTAGTTACCTATCTATCCTTTGTGGGTCATTGCGGGGGATAGTTTCCTATTGATCCATTGTGGGTCATTGTGGGGGCTAGTTCCATATCGTTCATTTATGGGTCATTATGGGGGTTAGTACCTATCAATCTTGTGTGGGTCCGACGGCTTAGATGAATCAGTGGCTACATATGATCATCTCTATCATCTTACAAAGAAGTATATCATGTGTGAGATGAGTCTTGACTTTCAATCATTGCCTTCGATATGAGTGACTTGATTTCGCATGTGGAATATGTTGTGATATCATGTGTGGACGTGATCGAACTTGGGCTCGGATGCTGGAGAAAAACTAGAATTGATGACTTTGGTATATGTATGGGTATATACCTAAGTAGTGTGGGATGTTACTTGGTGATTGTATCTTTCTTTTGTGGATAATCCTTTGTGGATTCTGGGAGACCTTTGGGGGTCTTGGGGTCCCTACTGAGTACCTTATACTCACCCCTGCATGGGCTACACCCGCACTACGTTGTGTTGGATGCTGACGACAGACATCACTGATCGTGGTAGATGCTAGTGGAGTAGTCGATACCTGGAGGTGGACCACTGGGCGGGACGTACATGGAGTGGACTGCTGGACCCGAGGAGATGAGGTGGCTATCTGTACCCACCCTTTAGGTGGGAGTACCAGTGGACGGCTCGACATTTCTGCTTTACATTCAGTTGATGTACTTTCTTTCCAGTTGTACTTCACTTTTAGTTTGGGTTTTTATTTTGGCCCATTTACTTTCCACACTTACTTGTACTCAGTTTACTTAGTGTTTAGGTCTGTTGTCTTACTCTATGGTGTTTGTTTACTTTTAAATGCAATGCCTTCCCTTTTTGTTGGGATATACGCCTTGGTGCTACTCTCCAACCCTTGGCCTATGGAGTACGGGCTTGGGGTAGTCACGGCAAGGGCCCCGAGGACGGGTCGTGACAATCATTCACATTTTTAAAATGCTGGAAAAAGCTCAATAGATTATGTTTCAACATATCAACAAAAATAAATTCCTTTAATTAATACTTAATATAATCAATTTCAATGATACCAATTCCATTAAAATTTAACAAATGATCACTTTTTGAATTTAAATCTCATTAATCAGAGATAGAGATTTTTTTTCATGTGATATTTTTTCACTTCATATATTACCAGAAATATTATCTAATATAAATTGTTTTTTCACCATTAAAATCTTCATAAGTCACAACAATCACACATTACTTCTCCTGATCAATCATCCCCTTAAAATAATATATGTTTTCTTCTTATTAAAATTTATAAATTACAAATTCGTGAAATTAGATTGAAATGTGAAGAGGTCAATGAAACATACCACGATTCTTCAGATGAATGTCAAAAGAACTATTCATTTATATCCTCCCAAAAAGTAGCCATGATTTTTCTTCTTAAATCATTACATTGACTCCCTAATAAATCGTGAAATATATTCGATTGAGAGAAGGATATATTAATCTCTATATATTTTATATTTGTCTACATGCTATACAATACAAACAACTATCATTAAACAAAAATATTTTCAATAGAAAATTTTATTAATTTTTTTAATTCAGTTGAGAAATACATTAATTTCCTTCAACATTATCATGGTTAAATTTCTTTTACCTTAACTATTTTCATTACATTTGTATTACCCTAATCATTCTCCATTTTCTATATCTTTTTTTAATTTCAAATAAGATATTTTGGATTATAAATGATTAACAATATCTTGAGGTATATCAAAATATTAGAGGGGTTAAATAGGTGTTGATATATTTTCTCATTCTATCAAAATCACAATCATTCCAATTTATCATCAATATATTGATACCCATAGATGGATTCATTTTTTTAATGATCTTTTCCCACAATATGCATAACATCATCCAAATTATATGGTAGTTGTTACCTTACATGTGTTGATTCAATTTTATTATCAATATAAATATATGGAAGTGATGTATCTCTAAAACCAATACATTGATGAAACCAATCCATAGAAAACTAGGTAATTTTAAAACAAATCTTTCTAATATGAGTTTTATTAAGACACCACAATCATGACACCATGATCTCGCTATCCATTATAGATTAGATTTAATGATTTATAATTTGTAATACATGAATTTAGGATGCATTATATACCTTATAATATTGTCCTTGATATTATACATAATCTTTTGTCATCCATTTTAATAAGAATCACCATAATATAATCTTTTGAATGCATGTTGACTCATCCATCAGAATCTCATCAATGGGAATGCTTGGGATACCCTTCAAAATCAATGAAACTTTACTCCACACTAAATAAAATTGATTTATAACACATGAAAAATGTGTTTAAATATATAATTGGCATTTAATGGTTCTACCACTACATCTTCTTGTTGGTGGTATTTTCTTTATAATCCTAAGTGAATCCCACTCAATTAAAGGGTTGCATTTCAACTCATATACATTGTTGTGTATCAGTGTAAAATATGTAAAAAATATATTATAATGGGTAAACCACAAGATCTTGTCTATAATATGATAGAATACATTGAAAACCTACATTATCCACCAATAACAATCTAACATCACCAGAGGAGGGGTGTGAAAAATGGGAACCATCAATTTAAACGCCCTCTCCTGTAAGGGTTTGGATAGTGGTTCCAACCAAATTTAAAATTGGTAATCATAGGTTAAGTTATTAAAGATAATTCAAGTTCCATCGAATATGAGGTTCCATGTTGAGTTGAAATGAATTTTACTCTAAATTTTAACTATTTATTTCATTCCATAGTCATTTATCACAAAAATAATCTCACAGATCTAACTGTCAAAACCTAATGGGTGATAAGAATTAACAAATATTTTTGTTGATGAGATAGGAGTTTGTTGTTTTATGGTTTAATTTAATCACAAAAACCCAATCACAATCCAAAAGTACATCCCTCTAGACCATTTATAACAAGATTAAATTTTTATCTTATAATCTATATTTAAGAATGTGATACATCCATATAAACCTTTTGGATTCCAATATGAAAATCTCAGCAAGTGTCCAAATAAAATTTTGATACTTTACATGAATACTCAATAACCAATGCATTCTTATGGTATCTAGTATAGATGTTGTTTCATGAAAAAACACAAACGTCTCAATAACTCATCTATAAGAGTCTCCACTAGATATTTGAGGATGAAAAAAATTTAACCAAAAATAATTTTTTGAAAACACCATTTGAGGTATGTGGTCTTAATGCATACTTAATCCTTGATATGTAACCCTATAGAGGGTCCAATATATTAAAAAAATACTATATACTGAATAAGGCCTCAAAATCTATCAATTGTTTTGTAATCCTTCTACTAGATAGAGGAAAACATCATCGACAAATAGAATACTATCCCATGTTGGAATATTAATGAAAAATCCTTCATCAGGTGAAAAATAGATTGAATTAAAAAATTATTAGACTCCATAAAATAATCTATATTTCTATTACCATATAATCCTTATATTCTTATATATCCATTATAAATGAAATCGGAATAGTACCACAGAACTACAAGTATTCTCATCCATCACTGTTTGAACTATTAATAACTCTAAGAGAAGTTATTCACTATGAATGATGATTGACAGAAACATTAACAGTTTTCTTGGAATGTATATCTCTTAACTGATTCATTAAAAAAATTCCTTGTAACTCACTTATCATTTATGTGAGGCCTAACTATTAAAAGGATATTTCCATAACTTATACTCTATGAAAAATATTTCTAGTAGTATATATCACCTAATAGATTTTATGATTAACCAGCATCTGTTAGATAATATTTAGAGGATATAGCATATTAATAACATAAATGATCATAATAAACAACCATTTTATGCATGCATAAATTTTTTTACACTATAATTGATATATTAGAGAATATGGTATACTGAAAATCTATCGAAGAATAGTATAAATAAATTTTGAAGAATAAAACATATGCCGGTATCCCTAATATATTATCTTAAATCAATACACACCTTAACACTGATTCCCAAATGTATCAAACATGTCCCTTCATAATTGCTAACTATAAATTCCATCCCAAGGACAAGACCACTCTAATAACAGTAAAACATGACCTCCATTTTTCCATTGGTTGCTTGTGTTTTTTTCACATGTCCTCCTAACATTGGTTAGAATTTGTTGACAAGATCTAAGTAGCTGTTTTAATCAATATAGAAGGCCTCAACAGATATTAACCTATAATAGGTATTTATATCCAATGTATAAAATAACATGTTTTACTAGTATCCTATATATATCAACAATTATTTGAATTTTATATAATTAATTAATGATATAATACAAATAAGAACAATTCTATTAGTTAAATTAATATAGAAAACCTCCATAATAAAATAATATGAACCTTTCAATCATAATATTCCAAAAGGACCCTTACCATTATGTGTACCCCAAGATCCATATCTAGCTAAAATGGACATTGTCCCAATTATTAACAACTATGCCTTCCCAAGTGTCATAGGGAATTATATCCAACATGGAAATGGTAGCTCCATATCCACAAAAATTATATTATTATTAGAAGTAATCTACACATAGGCAACACTTGTGGGAACCCGGTTTTTTGTGTGTGAGTAGAAAACTACTCAGTATGACTACTCCAAAAAAACATTGAAAAAGGAACTAGTCATATCTAATCAACTGATTGATGATAGTAACATAAAGTGTGTAATTTAATTTTCTTGATATTTAAACCAATATAATTCATATAGATGAATCTAATTCCTAATTATCTCAAATATAATCCATGAATGTCATTCCTCAAAAGAAACATATAATTATTTGAGTATTAAAAATATACGAAATTATATTATTAATCACCTAGCCATAAGTCACATTTTTATGAAAAATAAGGTTTTCTGTAGGTTCCATGTGCCTCAATGAATAAAATCTAAATCTCTCTAATTTATGAATTTCCAATAAAAACTATAAATAATGGCCACCTTTTCGTTGAATCCAACATAGTATCCTAAGATTTTCTAAACCTTGTCATCCAATATCATTAAATTCCCATTCAAAAAACTTATAGGGGGAACCACACCTCACCAATGGATAAGTGTTATTGATGAGTGTACTAGTTCATTCCATCACAACTACCTAGATATTAGAAATAAAACACTTAATCTCATAGAAACCAGGATGTAGAAATCATGCACCATCGAAGATACATATTAATTAATGTGGGTAACCAACCAATGAGGATGACCCAGACCTTTTTGAGAAGACATCAACAGATGAGGGAGGACCCATCTCTATTGATATAAGAGACACGACATGAGTCGAACCCACTAGATGAAGGAATGCCAAAATTTATAAATATATAACCCATAACTGGAGTGAGCACAGTTAGACTACGGAAAACTTAGATTTATTGTTTATATAAGTGTAAATGAATAATTTTTTATGATGGTGTATAATATAGTCTAGTATACCCTAATAGTTCCTTCATATCCCAAACAGATCCACTTCATCAACCCTATCATGTTAAGGATAATAGACTAATAGTATCCCCTTGTGTCCCAACTATGATGCCATGTAAAAGTGTGCCATCATGTATAGTGTCGATGAAAACATAAGATAGACTACTTAAACCCCCAAATGAATTCATTAGAAATTAAATATGATAATCCAAAATGCCTACAAAATTTCACACGATGTACTATAGGTGGATACAATATATATACCTTATAGGGAATCATAGTCATATTTTTTACTTCAAACGAAATGTGTAGTAAATCTATACTATGTTAACAATGATTCAAATATCAATTACGACATAAAATGGAACTTAATGTATGTGACTAATACATGGGTCCATTTCATATCAGTTAACACATCACATATGATGTGTTACATGACATGTGATGACAATGTGAGTACTCATTATGTAACACCTCTTTATTGAGTAATGTAACCCTTATTGTACATGACATGTTCCACCCCACCTGGAATGTGGATCCACAATAATGATATATTATATTCATATCATACAAAAACCCTATCACTATTGATACAGAGCCACATGATGTGAATTCTTCTATAATAAAATTTCTATCATCAATTTCTTCTCATAAAACATCAAACTATTTTGATTTCAATAATACCACTAACCATATACATCCATAATCATTTTTACTCCATTTATTTACACATATTACCATTTTTTATCTATAATGGAAACATACTCATCCCCAAAACACCTCTATGAAGAAAATATGTCATCAGTTGATTAAATAAAAACTAAATATATACCCAAATACCACTCTTTATGTAGAAAACTCTATCCCAATATCCATTAGTAACCAAAGGCTTATCTTACATTAGTCAAAATCCACACTATCATGAAAATCTATCATCCGCAAAATGGTAGGTGGTGTATCAAACATCAAAAAAGAATGATGGTTAGAGAGGGGAGAGGTAATTAAGGGCAGTGTGAATTATGTATAATAGAATATATATCAACAATCTCAAATACAACTGATGTGGGGGTTATGAGATGCTATATACGTAAAAACATGATATAAATTATAGAATAAAATCATATGAAAAAATAAAGAAGTTAGACTTTATATTTTGGAAGTGACTCCCCAATTATTATAATAACTACTTTGAATGTCTAAAAAATACATACCAAATATAATGAAAGAAACATACTAAAATAGCATGTCTAATGAGGAATGGATATGAGGGAATAAACCATACATATTGAAAATAATTCATTATTTTAATCTTTGTTGATGGTAGGGTTTCATTATTAATTTATTTTTCATCAATTATTTTATTTTATCATGGATATGGTCTCATTCATTTGATCTTATGTCATCTAATTCATAATTTTAGTCCCCCTCCTCTCTTTCAAAATATTGGGTTATGTTCAGTGGAAAGTAGAAGCTAACCGTAGGGTGGAAGCTTAATAAGATATATATGGAGATATTTTATGCTTTCACCAAAATTAAAACATTTCAACTAGTATTTAGACTAAAAAACCTGTAATGACCACCTCATAGATACACATTTCAAGGCTGGGTTAAACCATTCCTAGGGTAAACCTATCAAAAATAATTTAATTGAAATATTATAATATATATATATGGATATCTTATTAGAAGAAAACACATCCAAACTCAATTGATTAATATTAATTTAATTAAGAGTCACAAAAATCAATTAAAAGTAAATATGGTGAAAAACAAAAAAACATGTTGTGTGTAAACACATCATCGTAGAATAAATAGGTCCATTTAAAAATAACTGATCCCCTTTTTTGGTACGTTCATTATTTTTTCCCAGGGGTGGTCATGGGACTCTAAAATCTCAATGTTTATTTACGTATTTAATGGATAATATTTTGTTCAACACGCTTTCTAGGGTACATATATTTTCCTCAATTCAATTTTCATAAAACAAATGTGATGATATAATCTGTTCTATCAGTGTTCTAGTCTCCATTATAACTATATGATCATCTATATTTTTTATATTTTTTATATATTTAAAATAAATTTAGTCTAAAATATTCACCTTGATTTTGAGAGTATCATATCTTTTAATCTCATATGATACTAAATTATTACTGATTTAGGTAACAAGTGATGTTATGAGGATAACAATATTTAAGTGGAATCAAAATTTTCTAGGACAATACAAAATAATTTCTTTACAAATATGTTTTTTTACCCATTTATTCATACAGACTGATGGTGTTAAAAATTATAATAACTCTAGTAAATAATTTCTAAATAAAACAACATTCTTTTATACTCATATATTAAAATTTTATTTTATATATATATTGTTTTTCCTACATCACTATCATTTATGATTTATAAATATTATAATGTTTTTATAGATACTAAATTAATTTTATTCCCAAAACCATTGTAATCCTTTATTTTAATATTCAATAGAAAAATAAAAATCATTTTTACCCATAACATTAAAGAGTATTAATATCACTGATATACCATGAGGCAGCCTCATTTGGAGTTATAAATATTTAAATATATGGTTGACTAAAATATAATATATGATATACAATATAACATATCATTATTTCTATACATATATAAAATACATTAATTTGAAATGAATGATTCGTTTTTTCCTCATTATTAATGATCAATGATAATATTAAAAGAGTTCATTATGAGAAAACAAAAAACTGAAACAAAAATTTAATATCACATAACTAATTATCAGTATTGAGAGGCTATCAGTTAGCATTGATAACATTCAAATTTCACTCATAGCCACTCTTAAGAATATTTATCAACAATATATCATCCCAAATATATTCATAGAATAATAATTAGAATATAATATTTAATAAGGTTAAAATATAATATTCATGAAAATGTAAACAATGTATGGTATTTGTTATCCAACACACACATAGATTCTATTTCAATGTCAAGATGAAGCTAGAAAAGATGGTGTATCCATGAACATTGGAAAATTATATCAGAATACTATGTATAAAACCAAGATCTCATAATTATTAGTGATAAAAAAAATTGAATCCCCAAGGGACTAAATGAATATGACATTCATATTATGTAGTAAATTCCTGTTTTTATGGCTACCTATCCCTTAAAATAGTTTCTGAAAAATATTCTAGATTTCCCCGTATTTACTACCACTCTCATTTATATATTTTAAAATATAGAGTAGATCATGTGTATATTATAAAATATACATCTTTGGAAACTCCAATTATAATTGATCACATGGATCTTCAATTTTATAACTGTTCAAAAAGTCACTAAAAATCCTATTGCATCGATTATAAGGAATCGAATCAATATTCATATATTTTGCATTATAATCACAATAAAATAACATCCTATGTATCTATGTTTTTTCTCCATTAAATTTTTATAAAACATTCACCCCATCCTTTGTTGAAACATCCTCAAAATACAATGCTATTTTTCCTTTATATATTTTCACAAGAAAATTATTTTTTTTTGTTCAAAAATATGATCTAACGGGGAGATTTCATTCCATGAATGTCAGTTCCTAGAACAACAGATTGAATCAAGAGTTTTCCAATATTATCATGAAATTTAAAACATGAATATTAATATAGAATAATCATATTTAATATCAATTTTCATATAATAACACCCATTATAATCATATATTATCACTTGAAGGATAATATATATACACTAATAACCTTATATCACTCTTATGTTTCTTTGATTTTAATTTTATGTATGTTTAGAACATCAAAGTCAGTATATAATATACCCATATTAATTTCTCACACGATTAAAGTTAATCATACCCACCTTAATGATTTTAAAATTCGTTGCCTATGTGACATTATTCATGTCCTTACTATAAAAAATAATCACTTGTATAATTTGAAAACATAGACTTTACATTATGTAATCATCTAAAAACAAATTTCATTTATACAAACCACAATAATTTTCATTAATTTAATAAAATTGATATAAAATGACCATAAATCAATTTAATACTACTCAAAATATTTCCAAATATACTCAATAACCACAAATTCATTTCAAAACCATATTAACTATACTGGAAATATTAACAATTATTAATAATATATAAAATATACTCATTCATGTGGATAATAGAAATAAATGTATCACCCCTGTAATGTGATGTTTTAGCTTTCTTTATTTTCTTATCATTACTTCCATTGTATTTTTAATCTTCTTGAGTGCATGTTATAACCATTCACTACTAATTTTTATAATAAATGGAACACTTAGGAGTTCTAAAAAGCTAATCTTAATATTTACAATAATATTTCACACCATCGAACAAATATATTGAACTCCTAATGAAATTTTGGAAAAATTTATTCAACTGAAATTAGTTTTTAATCAAGAAATTTATACTATTCATTCATGCTAAGAATTTAAATTATAGAAATATAAATACTCATGTCTTTTTCATCTTGGATAACAATACAATCATCCATCTTCCTTATAGACCCATGTTCTGTATTTATAGTTTATTTATCTTTTCATGTATCAAGGAAATTTATCAATGATTAATTACATATTGTTATATATTTCTTTCAACATTCTGTAATTATATAGCTTTCAATGAAAACCTTGATATTCACTCTCAAATTTAAATCCTTTGGAGTTTATTCTTCTTCTTTGTCCTATTCAATAATTTCTTCTTTATTTGAAAGTAATTTTTTCATATTATTTTATTACGTGATAAAATTTTTATCAAATTAATCATATAGTTATTTTAATTCTTTTTCCACCATATAATAGAATGTAAAAATATTTTTTTGAAATGTCATATTATTTTAAAAATATAAATTTATCCATGAATTTGATATTTTGTCAAAAATTATACAACTTTTCACCAAGTCATGTCATCATTATATTTTTGAAAAATCATAAACTCCTTTTACATGGTTATTCTTTTCAAATCATGATTAAAACCATTGAATAATTCATAAATTGGAACACCTGACTAGAAATTGTTTTTAAAAAATTTCATCATCAAATAACAATACACAATAATAATAATAATATATTGAAATTTTCTGATATATATTTCTCTTTTATTTATAAACATGATACCAATTTCTTCTATTTTTCTTTAATATATTAGAATATTTTAATAATGTATACTTTTTGGTTTTGACTTCATTCATCAAGGATGAGATCAATTTTATTTCATAAGTAGTGAAGAAAATAAATATTTTGTTAATAGAAAATTTTCTTGAATACTAATCCTCTAACTAAATTATTTTTTCATTGAAATTGTCTCATATATTTCATAAAACATTATTATTATTATTTCAATAATCCCATTATGAAAATGTATATAATGAATATTTATCCCATCAAAACAAATTAATCTTCCAAAATTTCATATTCACCCATTAAAATATCCTAAAATTATTTATGATACATTTTTTTTCTAAATATATTATTTTTTATAACCATGGTTTATATAATAATTTGTACATCCAAAGGTGTATTATATTTTGAAACTTATAACTAATATTAATTATTTCATAACGTATAATGATAGAAATAATTTAAAATGAATACGATAAGAATTAATATTTTTCCTTGCCTATATTTTTAAGGCTACACCCATTTAGGTATATTAATTCAATTATCATTAGTGTTAAGAATGACATTGATAAGAGATAAAACTTATGGATCCATATTCTCCCACCATAAGTGAAATTATTTTCCCTTAAAAAATAAATGTCATTATTATTTGATAAATTCATATTTCAATATTTAATTTAATATAATATTTTTTGAATAAATAAATAAACTATAATTTTTAAGAATACAACGAAATTTTTCCTAGCACAACTTTTTATGAACAAGTTAAATATACATAACCACTAATAGAGAGGGGAGTTTGTGGTCACTCAAAAAAATTATGAAATTATTTTCATCATAAATGATGAATAATATAAATAAATGAAACTCAAAATTTAGCATGAAATTTATATTGTGATTAATATTTGACACATGACTTGATAATGTTTGATAAAGTTCACCAAAAATATTTATCATGATGATAAACCATGGTTTTTAAAAGTTTTAATCAAAATTCAATGTAATTTACCTATTATAAATAAGGATAAATTTAGATAAACAAGTATCCATGAGATATCATTGTGTACTATGAATTGTCCTAAAAATGTATCTATGAAATATCTTAAAATTTCTCTATAATGTTTCTTTACCTACCACAAATTTTAAAAATAATTCATCATGTTAACATCCAGTATTTAAATACTATTTAAAAATCACAATATTAGAAGATGATAATTATGAGTTTCATTATAGTTTTAATTTTTTTGGAGAAAACATTAAATTTACTCAATGAGGTAGTTTGTATAATAGGAATTTAATGTTTATATTTGATTATTATGCATTGGAATGCTATGTTTATTTTATTTCGGTGTATGGTTTGGATTGTTAGGTCTTATTGGGTTTTGGGAGAATGGTCCAAGAGCTCTGAATAATTAATTCTCATATAAAGAGGATATGTGGTATAAGATTTATTTTACTATGTATATGATTCAAGTTTCAATAGTTAAGAGACCCATGTTTCCACACTAGAAAACTAAAGGGTTTGGTCTATGTAATCCATTGGGTTAGGACCTATTATTTTTATTGACGGTAAAGATTTTTATTTCCAAAAAATTTTTTAATTATAAATTACAAGTCACCTACATTATTGGGAAGGACCATTGGGGACACAAAACTCTCTTCTTCTATATTCTATCCTTTCCCAACCATTTATCTGTTATCTATTAGGTTTATTTTCACTAACAAATCCTAGGTAATTCTTAATGTTTTTCATTTTTTATTCTAATTTGACTCCCTCATATTATGATTGGATCAATTTATGGGTTTAAAGGTTATTCCCTTAAATAATAATAAAATAATCTCAAAATGATTTGATTTTATGGTGTAGTTATTAGATGACATTGAAAGATGTTTAATATAGAAAACCTGACACATTTTAATCATAATAAACTAAGAGATAGGGCCACATGCTCAAGGGTGGATCATCATATACATAAGGATACTAACTAGATATGGGGATCTAATTATGGTATTAGGGTAGAATATACCCTCTAGATTAGTACTAAATAAAAATAAGTAACAAATATAATTGATAAATCACAGATTGATTATAATCAACTAAATTATATAAACACTTAATAATATGAACACATATATCCTATTATGATTTAAAAAATATAAAAAAAAGTACATATGAAAGGTAAAACATTATATGGTTAAATGAATATGATTAAATAAACATTAGGGAAAAAATTTTATAGGTATTTTGAGTTCATTATCAGTCCACAACACCCATTCCCTGTCTTAGAAATAGAAATGTAATAGAAAAATCACTATTGATGTCCAAAAATGTATCCATGAGATATGATTTGTTACTAAGAATTGGTTTGAACAAGTTGTGATTAAAACTCAACAAGATGCCACCAATTATGTCTAATTAATTTACATTATGTGAGTATTAAATATTATAATTTTTAGAATAAAAATAATGTAATATATTAGGATATTGTTGATCCATGGAATCCATATTCATTGGAATATAATAGAATTATTTTGACATATAGGAAATAAATTAATAATTAGACCCAATGATTTCAACATAGGACTAATAAATTAATTTGTAATAGTGGAAACATATAACGGGTTTGGTAATTCCCATTTATATAAGCAATAATATTCCATTTTATAGTATACATAAATCATTGTGAGTAATAGGAAAGCCAAATCATGATACTCATCCATGATATTTATCTATGGAGTATAATCATAGGGACGAACCTTTAAAACTCTAATTTCTAAATGGTTATTATACAAGATTTAGGGGGAAGTTATACGTATTTTTGAGAGAGGATAGATTATAATCCAAGGAAACATTCTAAGGCCTTTAAATTCTATGAAAATATATAATATTAATGGATGTATACTATGAATAATATTTTTTTGGAGATTCTAAGTGAATTTTTAGTACCATGAAATGAAATTTAAAAAAAATTGACCAGATACCATGAGGGATTTAACCTTGGTATTCTAATCAATTAATCATGTGAAATTAGTAAGGTTCATGATTTGAATTCAAAACTATAATCCAATAAAATCACATGTAATTTATCACTTTTAATCCATGACATTCTCTAAAATAAATATAGTTTATATCATTATAAGATCATTATGAATGAAAATAAAATGCAACAAAGATAATAAAACATTCTAGCATAAGTTCACATGTATAACATTTATCCAAAAAAATTTATTAATTTCAATATAATTTAGCCCCATACTCCCCTTCTTTTGTTATTGTATTTTATTAAGGGTATCTCAACAAATAGACAACATATACTAATTTATATACAGTATGATTCCCATAAAATTAAATCATAAGTACCAAGCCATTCTAGAACGTTAATTGATGATATTAATCGTACAATTTGTTTATACATTTAATGTAATCATATCAAGAACTTTCTTAAAATTAAACTACAATATTGGACATGTATCACAAGGTTGACCATATGGTACATGTATGAGTTGATAAGGAAATTTTATGTTTAAATATATATGTAAGTAAAAACGATTGAAAATGGGATCACGAAATAATTTATTACACTATAATTGATAAAAAAACATTCAGTAACCCAATCCATTCCCATGATAAATCTAAGAGTTATATTATTTATTTAAAATGCCAAAAACACCATAATGGGTGATCAGATCAAATTAGAATTTGATATTTTATTCATTTTTAAGCAATAAAAAGCCCTAATTTGTTTTTTTACATACACGATAGTTATGGTCTCTAATAACATAAAAAAAACATAGCATAAAGGGTGGTTTCAATAATTTGGGACAAAAAATTAGGTATTTACTAATTATTAATCCACACACAACTTATGATCTGTTTTTTCATAGAAATTAATTTTTTCATGGGAATTATGATGAGTCACCCAATGGTGTAAAAGGGAGTTATAATATATCCATGTTGTATATTAAAAGAAAACATTAAAGAATTACTATTTTTTGTAAAAATTATCAAAATTAATAATATGGAAAACAAAAACCCAATTTTTAAAAACCAATAATTTTATTTAAAATCGTATATACCACCTACCATATACTTAGGAAGCTTCAATCATCTGTTAATAGCCATTGGTACATCCTGTTAGTAGAAAAATGGGAATGTATATAATGAAAGGGGAAATTTAAAACATTATCCAAAACATGTGTGAGAAAACAAGGAAATAAATAAAACAAATAAAAAACATTAATTTATTCTAATCATTAACTTTTGATTTCCATTTACATGGACATAAATTTATTCTAACCCCAGATATGTAAGATCCAATCATGGGAGAGGATAAATTGATAAGGATAGATTTAGGTCTAATATAAGAGGTGTGAAAAATAAAAATAGGTGGAATGGTTTTAAATGTATTAATGGAAATAGAGTAAAGTTAAACATTATATGTGTTTACATAGTTTAGTCACATAGTTTTACAAACTATTTTCTAAAAATGAAGACATATTATTAACCCCTTCCTCTACATCACCATTTTGCAATGAAAGTTTTAAAAAAAATAAAACAACTATACATATTTCTATAAAATTATTCAAATAACTACATGTTTTTTAGATCCCCACATAGGGGTTAAATATTTATCTACCATAAAAAAGGATTAATGTTCTTGGTGCCCTGTTGGCAATAATTGTATAATAATTGTGCATTGGGGGATGTTTTTCTAGAAATTGATATTTTCAATCCTGAAGATATGGAGGAAATTGATGGAAGCATTAAAACAACTTAAAACCTAAATATTATAAAAAAAATCCCTAGTAAGTAGTTTGGACACTTGAATTTCCATTTCAGTGATTGCTTTTAAAATGGACAATGCAATAGAATGAAATTTAAATGTTCCATCTAAATTATCAAACAATAAGAATGTGGGATATTATAACATCAATTCCATATCACTTATCATATAAAATATTTCCATTTGGACTTCTTATATCATCATCATTAATTTTTCTAATTGGAAACTCTGATACAGTGGACCCATTTCATTTTCTATCACCTAACAAATTCTTTAAATGGAACACAAAGCATAACACATGATCCCCCCATAGAACCAAATATGATTCATATTTTTTCACTAAAACTGTTATTACTCTCTAAAGATATCATCTTACCCAATACACTAACTTTATAATACAGTTAGATTGACTTACTCATGTTACTCCCCACCATAGAGCGTAGCTTACAATGAAAATTATGAACTTTGGAAAGCCCCAACCATAATTTCCCAACAAAAAATTTATATTTTTATTTTATCATCCTCATTAAAATGGTTCCATGTCTAATTTATATAAATACAAACAATATAAACATAAACCAGGTACCATCACTTAGTTCCTAATCATAATGTTAATAGTTGCGTCCTCACCAGCCATATATAAACTGAACACGATAGATCATCATTGAAAACCCTACCTACCCAATGAACATGGTCTACTAAATATCTAATTATAATCCTGAGGTGTTTTTAAACCCCTCTAATTGAATCCAATGAAAAATACGTAGTCCAAATTCTTCTTCTCCTCATGGTATAACAATTTTCAATTTCCCCCACCCATGATCCATTAAAACTATCACACATAACACCCTGATCCCTCGACATATATTATGGTCATCCTAAGGAAACATTGAGGAAAAAACCAAAACTCCCTTTTATGTTACATGATTGAACCATTATCTATAAATGTATCCCCATGTAAATTCATTATCACTAATGTTCTTCCTATCGTTTCCTAAGAATTACTATATCAGATTCCACTTCTAGTTTAATTGTACTATTTCGAGCTATAGTGTCTATATTTTAATTATTTCTCACCTAAGATCTCCCAAAGCCACCTGAAATGGTGGCTCCACTTGAATCTATCTTCTCCCCATTAAAAACCAAACATTACCAAAATCTAGTCCAATATGTTCAAATTTTAGGATAATAAACAGAAATCCACATGCCCTACATAATATGACAATGTTGAAGTATTATTCACTTAATATGTAATGTAGTTTACTCAAATTATAGTGGAATAATTCCATGTTGATTTATTTAAATTATGTACATCATAATAATATATACATTATTTATGGGCTTAATCTATTTAACAAAAATCCAAATGGTATTTAGGATCATTTAGAAAAACTTGTCGAACTATAAGCCAGATTCATGGGGTTATTAAACAATTCTAAACTAAACCAACCATTTTCCATTATGAATCCCAAATACAATACATAACCTACTAAGATTTCATTGATACCATAAATTGTATGTATCACAAGATGGAATTTAATGTCTATACCCATCCCAAACATTTAACTAAATTTTTAATTTAGTTACATATCTTGTATTGGAAAACTCAAACGTGACATATATTAAACTCCAAAAAATAATTCAAAGCATTTTTGTTTAGTATTTATATTTTTATGATCCTTTGTATATAAAATTCACACATTCTAAAATCGACATGATTATCCCAAAAGCTATATTTTTCTAGGTTTCACATCACTAAAGTCATAATAATGATTCTCATTGATAACACGCCATGCACAAATAAAAATTATTTCATCATTGGGCTAACATGCTTATGTCAAGAGGTAAAAAAACTCGAACATGGAATCTGAAAGAACCACACTCAAAATTTGGGTTACCAATTTGATCTTTTGGGTGTTTAACAACCACCATATGAGTATTTCTCAAGAACATGTATTCATAACTATAATAGTACAATTCAAAGATACATACATGATTCCCTTGTAAATACTTGATCACACACCTTATCGAAACCTGAAACTAAGTCCAATAATCTATATCAGATCAATTGTGTTATAGATCTAGATCATTTACATTGACTTTACCCTCACTATAACAACATATCTTTTTCAAATAACAGATTAGTGAAACAACTCTCATGATGAAACTATTAACATCCATGTCACTCTGATATAGTTTTGACCCATGGACATAGCCCTAAAGAGCCCGTGAACCATTTATAAAGAGTTGTGAACTGATAATGATTAATTTTTTTTTACAAAGATTACATATCTCAATACCTCAACATATTCATGATTACCACCAAACCAGACATGAATCATGCCAAATCAATATATATAAAGAGCATCACAAGCGGAAACACAAATTTCCTTATTATTAATTTAGCATAATGGGAGTGCCGTTTATATTTGATATACATACCAAATTGACCCTTTATTATGAGAATTCACATTATAATCCAAAATATTAAAGATATAAATTATGGGGTTTCATACATCACACATTGGATTTAATACATTATATGATATATTTTATTGGAAAATTAATGTTCACAAGACACACTAAGAATTCTACAATGTCGTCCTGTAATATGTTTAATAATACTTGAAAACCCCCTCTTTTACTAAATTCATTTGTTGCACTCAGGCATATGATAGAGTCTACATACTCTTGGATAGGGTCAATGATGGTACAGTATGGAAAGTAGGCCTTCATTATCAAAGAATCATGAAATATTTTATAACGGGTAAATAAACATAAACATAATAATAATGGATCCTAAAAATTAATTCATTAAATAATTTTAACTAACATAAATAAAAACATCTATCATATAAATGTATGATTTTATTATTCTCTAAAAAATTAGTGAATATTGGGAATAGGGAAGATAAAATAAAATAGTATATGATATCCAATGAAATCCAAAAGACTAAGAGATAAAAACAAATAGCATCATTAGAAATATACCATTACTATACTTTTTTAGTACATCATAGTATTTAAAATCATGAATTCAATGTAGTGAGTTTCCTATAACCATACCAATAAATTAAATTTATCCAGGTTCCAATTTTCATTTAAAAAAGGTGTCAGTAATTGATAGTAGACCATCAGTAATGGTGTCTATATGTAATTCGGTAGCAACCCAATTTTTGACAAGGGTATAGATCCTTTAAATTTTTTATAAAAAATTATTATGGATCTATTTAAGAGGCCTAATAAGATAATGAATGTCTCAGGGGTGTCATTGTAATATTTGGAGACTATTTTTTTTTGAAAAAATTTCTTTGTCGCACGGTTAGATTTTACACTTCAGGGAGAACACGTTGTACGTCTAACCGATTTAGATGATCTACATTAATGGGTAGATCCATATAAAAGGGTTGTGTCATTGGTAATTAAACGGATCAAACTAATCATGTGATTAACCTCCCTTTCACAATGTACCCATGCTTAGTTGGTGAATAGTTTGGAAAACTGTGCAGCCAAACTCTGCACAGGCCATATTCGGGGAAATGACCATTTATCCCATTGGATGAGAAATGGTATGTACTCGAGTCTTCAAAACCTATTCCAAAAATTTCGATCTATTTACCATGTTAATATGGTTTAGGATTTTTTTACATGTTTTTCATATCTTCTTTGATTTAGGTTGAATTACAGTCTGATACTATTTGAGGAGATTTGTACGTGTATGAGTTGAGTGGTCTATAGCTCATCACTCATGTTCATTGATTTTGGAATTGATGTGTGGGGCACAAAAATTTCATAAGGTGACATTTCTTGAATTTATAATACTTTTTATATTCATTAGAATCCCATTTTTAATCTATTTCCATTAATATGATTAGCTATTTTTTGTTTCATCCAGTACTCCCAACACCCCATGTAGGGTGATATCCCATAATTGGTTTTTTAGTGTTTTGACACTTTTGATCCATAGTTTGGGCATGATAGATCTTTCACACACTAATAGTATGCCTTTATATATAAATTTATTATTGAATAATGAAATTAGGAATATATTTTACCTTTTTAGATCTACTTGACACACCTATGCTATGTGACTAAATGTAAGTAATTTCTTCTAATGATATTTCGGTAAGAATAATTAAGTATATGAAATGGCCATAACAGTTGAAAATGAATTTTTAGTAACATCTCTTCATCATGTCATTCCATCTTTATGGAATGTAGTATACTTATTCTTAATAATAGATCTTGACCTAAATGGTTTTAATTAAATGGTTTCATTCTACTTGGCCTCATCAAGCTAATGAAAGGCAAGACTTTTTCAATGTGAATTTGTGAATGGAATATTTATCATATGACCAAATTAATAGCAATGAATTAAAAGTAATGATCCCCTTTAACCACACATACCATGAAACTTTTGTTGGAATGATTGACTTGTGTTGGCTCATGGATTCCAAAGAGAATTACATGGGTGCTCGAGGACGTCATTCTGATTCAAGGATTTTGATTGCCTTGGGAGAGACCTACCCAAGATCCAGATCCTTCACTACCACTAGATAGATGCATGACATCATATGATCACTTCATTATTCTTACATAATTCCTCAGATACACTATTAAGGTCATGTGTGACAAGAGGTACCGTCTTTACCTCATTAGACTTGGACACTGGTTATCTCCCATTTTACATTGGATGCAATCCTTTGACTGAGATAGAATCATTATTATTGGAATTCCATTGAAGATGCTCTTTGTATTAAAATATTACCTTTTATATAGACTCATTTACTTCTGATTTAGTAGACCATAAGGTTTAGGTTTTCATGTTGATTACTAAGGAACCACTTTAAATTAATTATCAATTATAGTTTCATTGTTACATCATTGAAAATTCACTCTTTATACTATCATGAGGTGACGAGAGTGTAGGATGTGACTCATGTGGATATTTTATATAAAATTAAACATAATTAATTGATGAAAGGGTTACACATTCATAAACCATCTGAGAGATAAAACAGGTACTCCAGTTTTTAGTTACATTGTATTGTATTATTCATATTTGAATTCTTGATCAATGCACTTTTTTCCATTACACGAGACAAATGATATAGACATTGTTGGTGGTGGCCCACTAAGATTTATCTCACACCCTCTCCATGATCCATTTTGTACTTGGGGTATTTTACATGTATGCAACTTTTTATAGTGGTAAGTGTAATGCTTCTGACACTTGATTGCTTATTGTTCTAGAATGGAGTTTGATCTAGTTAACCTAGCTATAGATCATGATTCTTGGGTTTGTTTATGTATCTTATTTTTTCCTACATTTGGTTTTTCCTGTATTTATTATACATTATATCTATGTTTTCTAGGTTTCAAGTGACATGACATATATCTTCATTAATTATTGTATGTTATTAAAATTATTTCAGTTATTTTTTATTTTTCTCCTTTTATTGTGAATTCTATTTAATTATATTCACTGTGTTATTTATCTAAAATTGTATTATATATTTCATTCACTTCATTTCATGTTATTAATTAGGGAATAGACTCCCCAAAGGCACACCCAAAGCCCCCATAGCTTGTCAAAATCAACTGGAATTTTGGGAGAACCGATTGGTGTAATGTGGCGCGCTGGTCTCGAGGCATCTCCTCAGTGGAACACTGATCGGATACATCACATATCCACCTTGTGAATCCTAAAAGAAACATTTTGTAGGTATAATAAATATAAATAATAAATTTTTGAAACCACTATCATGATCAGGTCCCTCATGGAACACCTAGAAGAATATACTAACTTTGACTTAAGCTTGAATGGCTCTAAATATAAGAACATTAAAGTGGATACATGACCCAGGGATTCATTCCTAGTAATACATTAGTATGACTAGTCTTGTGGGACACATTTAAATATCATATAATCAATTTATAATAAACAAATTATAATCGGACAACATAGAAACCCGTCATTTTATATGTGTATATGTAAAACTATGTTATCCATTGAATCCCATATATGAATCCCAATATATCCAATAGAGAAATATAATGCAGTTGAACTTATGTCCCCATCCAAGGAATCCCCTTTTGGTATATATGTTTCACCCAAGGGTTTATATATTTCCATTAAATGAATTTATTACGTCCAATTAATTCTTTATCGGGACCAGAGTATCCATCCAATAATAATTTAATTCAATTTAGAAAATGATAATATCTAATGAATTTTTCATCAATACACCATTATTCTTCCATGTGTAATATAATTATATTTATCTAATTATTCTTTCAAGGGTTTCCATGTAAGGTACCCATCTATTTTCCAATACATAATATCAAAATTCCATATATCCTATTAGCCTATCCTTATAATTATGTAAAAGGAATATAGCTACCAACCATGGATTCAAATCATTTCATTAACCCTATGAGTCCTTCCATGTAATTAAATATATGGAGTCCTGGAATCACTCAAGTCTTCATATAAAATTTGGTATGTATAATATAATAACTAGCATAGAAAATGGAAAAAATATAAACTACACTTATAATTCATTGACCACCATTAATCATTTCACCTATAAGTAAAAAAAGGTAAAGGTAATATCCATTCCATAAATATTTCTATTCAATATCCATGGATGATTTCAAAAATGATCGTGTTCCCATAATAGTAATATCCATTAGTATGATTCACGACATCCAATGGCTCTGTGACATAGTATTTCTTTTAACCATACACATAATAATTTAATCATGATCCAAAAGTATATCTAACCCATTTGAATGAATCCATTTAGCACGTCAAATTCTAAATTTAATATATAAACTAAAATGGTTTGAAGATATGTATTTAAGTCATTTAAAAAACATTAAATAGTTAATCACTAATATAGATGTTGTGAAATGGTACAACTATTGAGCATTCTATTTTTAATTAAAATGATAAATTTATTATCATTTAATAAATTCCCTTTTTAAGAATCAGATAAACAAAACATTGTGGTGTTTTATTCAATTAAATGTAATGTATAATGATGGAAAATTTAATCAACAACCCAAAAGGGTTATACAAATTGATGGATCAAAACTCCAATAAATTAAATGATTCCAAAGATCATCAAGGATGTGTTTTATGAATTTTTATTAAGGCATTCCACATTTTAAGAGATAAGACAATAAATTATTATCTACAACAAAATGGAATCAATTTATAAATGATGATACAATGATTGAAAAGTCATAGTCCACCCAAATAATGAAAATGGGGATTTAGACTTCTTCTTCTAGAATTTTATTTGACTTGAATGAGAAAAATTGAGAAACCATGCAAAAAAAAATACGATATATTATCTTTCATAAAGATAATGAGAAAGAAGATAAGTGAATCTAATCAAATAAAATAAGAGGATAATTAGTCTTATGGAGAGGTGTAATAATAAACTAAAATTGACCAATTATATTCTCATATGGATATGATAGATCAAGACCATTAAGAGAAGGAGTAATGATCTCCATTAGAAGAGGTTTTTTGAGTTTGAGAGAGGACAAAATGAATTAAATTTTATGATCAAGGAAAATGAAACAACTAATTGAACACATTTTTGATGTGTATATGGATTTTACCCATGTTTAGAATAACTATTAACCAATTATGCTCCAAATTTTCACAATTACTACCTATCTATCTAATGTTCTCACATGGTTCGGAAAATATTTAGACAAATCGTGCACCACCCATGTGGTTCCACTATCCCAAATGCTATCCTCTCCCATGATTAGAAAAACCATGTACATACTATGTGATTACCTCTATAAATCTACATTATTTCAAATTATGTACATTAAATCCTCACAAAATTAAACAACAGTGTCCCAGTAGAAAATATGATGCATAGTTTTCCATCATGGTTACCACCAACAGTTCTCCTACCATGCACCCAGGATGGTTTCTTCTAAATTTTTTTTCTTGAAGTCTAATACTTCAAAATATCATATAAATAGATAAGAAACATTTAAAATACTAAAACAACAAATAAAAAAAATTTAATTTATTCTAAAAATCATAATTAAATTCCATATTGTAGTTTTTAATTTGGTAAGAACAACAGAAATGAACTGAATTTTTCATTGAAAATTTTCTTATTGATCAGCATATGGGATCTTAAAACCTCCCAACCTGAAATCATAGAATCTAAATGATGATTTAGTGGTTATAAAAGCTAAAATCATAATGAAAATTGGTTAGATATTCTAGCTAAAATATTTTCATTGGGCTTCTAATTTCCCAACACAAATCTGAACACCACATAATGAATATGAATCTTAAACCAAAAAAACCCAATGCTCGAAGAAATCACTACAACATATGTAATATTTTTATATGAACCCATATAACCTTACACAAGATCATGTATTAATATTATTCATTAAACAGTATATGTCGCTACCTTTATATGTTTTATCCTTTGATGGAAAAGTTTATGTAATGATACTCCCATATTCAGAATTAGAAATTGAAGCACATTCTAACCATACTAATGATGCTCCCATAATAGTTAAAATATCTATACACCCATTAATACTCAAAGAAATTACCTCAAATCCATGATTTCAGTCAAAATCATACTCCATCCATTACACTGTACTTGTCACAAACCAATTAATATCCCATTGTATTTCCACACTAAATGCATATGAATTCTCAAGAGAACTAAAATAAAGCTTCCATTGGCCATCTATTTGGAAAATACGTAGCTTTAATCATATTCCCATCAAAATTACATATCCCAACACCATAATACATGGTACAGCAAGATCATTTGGATTATAAACATTGAATAAAGTAACATGCATATGGTGACAAATCCAAATCATACCAACACTTCATCAAAACCCATATCATTAATAAAAAATGTACATATGGATTACTAATCTAGTAACCATGTATATTAATAAGTTATCCTAAGACTATAGGTCATAGTCATACTTTCGAAATTCTGTACATGAACTTGTATTAGTAAATTACAAATAAATCTATTCTTTCATGGTTCCCTTTATCTAACAACTTCAATGAGTCAAAAAAAATTTAAAATGTTGTCTTGAACTTCTACAATACTTTTCTCATGACATGAATCTACCAATAGCCAATGATGACCTCATATCCTTATTGATTGCATTTGATCTCTCCTCAAGCATAATTTACATGAGTTCTTCTCATCAAACCATATGGATCATTTAATTATTTATCTAATTCTATAATTGATTATCTCTAAGTGTAATCAGTTTAATGAAAAGTTATTTGTTATGAATTTCTCAAGGATTAGAGAAAAATATAATTTTATGCATCATTTATCCTTTGTAAATGGAATCCATGACCATAGAACACGTCATAAATTTTATCAATATGTACTATTCCTTTTAAGCAATGGTCCCCTTAAATTATGAAAACCCATGCCTTTAAATATCCCTAGAAACTCTCTCTCCAGACATTGTTTATTAAGAAATATCAACTACTAAACAATCTCAAGTTATCCATTTTATTTTCAAAAAGGAATCATCACCCATTTGTGGATTGATCATGTCAGACTTCCCTCAAAAATCATTCAACTAGATCTAGAGAGAGTCAAATTATATCTAAAACAAAAGATCTCATCGCTGTTTTCAACTATCAAATCAATTTTTACATAGAAAATAATGATAAATCACTAATGATTTTCCTGGATAAAGGATTTCCACATAAAATCGATTTTTCTCTAATAAATGATCCTATAATAAATCATGCATACACATTGATGTCTAATATCAATTCACGGTGTTTATAAATGTTTAGGTAGAAAATAAATCACTTTACAAACATGATTCATTTTAAGAATTGACTCATTTCCATCCTCTAACATCTCTCAAATATATCATTAACTCTGTTTTGATGTCTAACCCCTAGACATGATACAACTCATAATTAATTCAATACTTAGTGTTACATTAAAAAATGGTAGAATAATCATACTAGTTAACCAGCTTCGAAGGGCCATTTTTACTATTCACAAATAGACCACTATATTCAGTTCCCCCTACCATAAATGAAACACTTTTTATAGTCATTGTGATAGTCCACACCTTAGTATTTTCATAGTCACCACCTTATAGAAAATCGAATCATATTCCATGGAACACTTTCAATAAAAAATTTAACATTGTTCATTGACAAGGAAAATATGGTTATATAAAGTGATAATAAGATTCGAGAGAAGAAACAACATATTATAAGAGAACTTAAACTAGATCGACCTATGAAATGGAAGTGATTCTCCCCATGATATATATTTAGGAACATCCTCAACATTATGCATAAAAATAAAAACCTAAATAAAATTGGACATGTTACAGGACTCAACATATATACAACAAGATCATTTGAATTGGGATACCCCATCCACCATTTAATGTCTCAATATTATGAAATTAAAATAATAATTAATTAATAGTTTACTATAATCTAGAGATGATCCTACATGTATAATTCAAAAATGATTATCATAAAACTTCATATGTTTTGTAGAAACACTCTATATATCGATGGGAACCACATGAAAAATTCATGCATCATTGATATCACATATAAAAAATGGATTATTCTTGTAAGTAATCAACAGAATAATGTCAATAAGAATTATAGTAATTTGATATGCTATAAAAAATATTAAACCATATCCATACATCCCCATACGAATATTAACCTCAATGAATAATGGTTGAGTCATATATCAAGTGAAAAAATTAGTATCAAATTATCAAAGTGGATTATTATGATAAATGATTGTCTGACCCACTAATGTGGAAAATTAAATGATGATCACATCTATAATAAGGATTATTTTATTTAATGATCACTAAATAAATTAGGGGATTAATTTTATCACTATATTTCCTACCCAATCCAAAATTGAACATGAACACCACATCATTCCTAATAAGCTAAAAATTTATTCACAAGAGATTTTTCTTCTAATGGGATGGCCACAACTAGGATATCCCTTATTTTACGACAACTCATCATCTCTATAATAAGAATCATGCCTAAAATTCTTGTAGGATTACCTACCTAACCATTAGGTCCAACAAAACAGAAGAGGTCAACTAAGAACCAATTGAAACATTCACATTCTCCTCCAATAAATTCTCAAGAAAACATCCAAAATAACCCATACGCAATGTTAATTGGTTCAAGAACCAATAAAATTTTCATTCGTGTATTTAAATATATTAAATTTTAAAATAATATTTAAAAATGATCAAATATAAAAATAGTCATGTACCAGTTGAAAAGGGACATTTTTCCAAACTATACATGGAATGTGACTTATTTGAAACCTCATTACATTCTGTTAAATTTATTTCATAATTTCATTATTTCCAATTTTTATTCTATAATTTCTCACCAAAGGTATAGTTAACAAGATGTAACTTCCAATATCATTAGGGAAACCCCATTTAGTTGTTACAAAAGTATTAATTAGCATATGCATCTTAAAAAATAGGATAAAAGAGCATACAAAATGGTTTTTATCACATTTTGGATATATTTTATGTAAGATTCCACAATTAGTTTATATGAGAAATTTTATAATTGGGTTTTGAAACATTAACTAATTATCCCTATTTTTTTATAAACATACCCTGATATTGTTAATAACCAAGTCATAAAAAGGAATACATGTCCTATATGGGTAAAGTCACACTATTTTTGGGTTTAGTGAAATGGGAATCAATTCATAATCATTATATTCAACACTCTATATATAAAAATATTAATACAATTTATGTTAAACCCATTAATTTTAAATTAATTATGATTTAAAAACCTCCCCATCCAGATTATCTCATAACATACAATTCTAGGAATGATCTACAATAGTGTAATAAAGCATATAAGGGCTCAGTAGTATTTTTCACCATTACCATTTTATGGAGGTACAATACATTATAATTTTTAAATGGAACACCATTTAACTAGAATCCATAAGAAATTAATTTTTTTGTTAAAAATAATGAATTAATTTCCAATTCCAAAATTGAATTTTGTATAATTAATCATCTAATTTGATACCATTAAATTCCATTGATATGTTTTATGATGGGTAAATAGACATCCAACATCATGATATAAAGGAAAACTCCCTTTCGGTTGATGTATACACTTTATTTAATTTTTTTCATACTATAATTATAATATATAATCTAAAACATCATTAGAGAATACAATAATGAAATGATATAATAATATAATCAAGTTATATATGTAAACTAGCTAAATAATCACCTGGTCATCATATATTGAATAACATATGACATAATCACACATGCATGGTATACAAAAAATAAATATAAATCATTTCAAAATAATGTTATACATATAAGAATGATAATTACATGTGAATCTTGTTTGGATAAAATGATTAATGAACACACCCCTCCTCTTGGAATTGCTACGTATGAGTGAAATCTCATAAATTAAAAAATAATTTTAATTTTACCTATCATTTAGTGTGACATTACAATAGACTATAATGATGAACAACCAATAAAAATATTCCCATCAATATATACATGTAATTTCTCACATGTGTAGGTTGTCCATTCCATTATATTATCAATATACTATGTTCTAACACATTCATAGAATCCTATCTACCAGCCTAAAATATTAACACAATAGAAATTAATGTCATAATACAACTTTTTGACATAATGGATCCAGTTCAAACATAAATTACAGAACCGGGAGGGTCATATATAATCACGTGAACCTTCTTATACACCTTATGTTCTTGAATAGTATTGAGGATCTATGATATTACCAGGGGTAGTTTATAACATTTTTATAGCGAAACAAAAAATTAGGATATATTATCTAAATCACTATATGCATAACAATGATTTATTAGAAAAATGAAATCATCCATCAACAATATATAACATAAGTAATAACCAGTATCATATACGAGGATGATGACACGATGCTACAAAGAAGAGAAGCATAAGGGAAACATAGGGGCATGAGTAGAATAATACATATTATATATAAGATAATAGGTAATATCGAATATCATAATGATAACTTGATTTGTATTATTCCTTCATACTTAATCCTACGAATTAAAAGAAATCATTGTAGTATTTCCATTTCCATTATCCCAACTTAGAGCCCTAAAGTCTATCTAAGTACCTATCAATATCCATAATAGTTAGAGAGTTAAACTATATATTAAAAAAATAATTGTTTCTATATCTAATATTTCATGTGACTTAAAAATTAATATTGTACAATCATCATAAATATAAATTTTTAATGTATATATAAACTACATCAAGCATAGGTTACTCATAGAACACCTAGCCGACAATACCATATTCGGCCTAATTTAGAATGTCTTTGAACATAAGAACAATAAAGTTGAAATAGAAACCCTTTATAAATCCCATTAATTAATGTTTAATGTATTTCATGTGATAATAAAGTAGAATAAAATGTATATATGTATAATAAAGTTATATAATTTTCCACATAACTACCAAGAATTTATTAATTATATTTTTCTTATGAGCACATCCATGGAATCAAATATAGGGATCCACGTATTCCCAATGGAAATATATAATTAATTTTATACTATGAAACTATAACTAAAACCATGTATCATAATCCATGTTTCTCCAAAGGATTTATATGATTCCATTCAAACATGTGAGCCCATCCAAGGTACTCTACATCAGACCACAAGTATATCTCCATGAAAAATGTAATTCAATTTTACAAATAAGACCATCCCTGGAATTACAAATTATAACTATAGTAATAATCAATGTTTAATATAATCAAATTTATCCAATTATATTATCCACACATTTCTATATATGAAACACAAGAATGGACCAAAGCATAATAACATAATTCAACATAACCAAAGAGTCTATCCAAGGAAATATGTATAAATAATCCATTTGTATTACATGGATTGACAATATTTAAATTAACCCAAGATCCCATCCAATGAATTCCAACTAAATAATGTAGTTATTACCCATGCAATTATATAAAATCTAGAACATTTCCCTATATAACTAAATATAGTCCCTGAAAAATATAGATCCCAAATTTACGAATTAAATCGTAAATATAATTATTTAATTTATCAGTAAAAAAAACTAAGGTAGTATCCTTTCCATAAAATTGTTTATTCATTATCCATGTATGATACCATAAATGAATGATTTCCCATAATAATAATGGGAATGAGTATTCTTCAAAATTACCTAGGGAACTGTTATTTAGTCTCAACTATCACCTATAATTTTATACTGGAAAATTGATCCATGTGTAACTCTATATCATTTCCAAATTTCCATTTATTCCATTAAATTATAAATTTCATCTATAAATGAATAATGGTTCAACAAAGGTATTCATGAAATTTAACAACACATTGAATAATTAATCACCCACTTAAATGTGAATAAAAGTGGCAAGTGAAATAAGTTTTTTTAATTATAGTAATTCCATTTTTATGGATCATACAAAACACCCCATGGTGGTGATATGATCAGTTAAAAGGGATTTCCAATGAGGTAAAACTATAGTAAATATTCATAGTGTAGATATAAGACGAGGTTACAACCCTTAATCAATGTCAATGTGTCTAAATATCATCAATGATATAGTTTAATTATTTTTAATAGAGTATTTTAAATTTTCTGAAGAATGAACTAAAGAGTGGACTAAAATATAATGGAAAAAATTTATAAATGAAGATTCATTAAAGGAAAAGTCACATACCACCTAACACATTCTAAGGGAGCTTCACTCATACATTATTGGATTTTTATTCGGTATAGAGTGGTATAAAATAAAAAACCAAATTATTTACCTAAAAATAAGGAATATAAACTAATATAGATATAATTACCCTAATGTGGGGGGAATCTGTTAAATGAAATAATAGTATAATTATTCATACTTAGGGAGATCAAACACAAATGAGAACATTTTATTTTAAGATTGGTGAAGGTGATTCAACAAGGCCTTTGAGAGGAAGATGATGTATCTCCAATGCAGGATTTTATTGTATATTTTATGGTGGAGAATATTCACTTTATTTTGTTCTTGTAGGGGAAAAACTATATTATTACTCATTTTTAAGGTATTTTTGATTTGGAATCATGAATAGAAACTCTTTATGATAACCATATGCACCAATTTCCAAAATGAAACATAGCCTCAAATATAATGGAACAATGTTATACATATGATACACAACATGTGTTGTTCCACTATCCAAATATATCAGCACTCACACTGATAGGTTCATGTTTAGATGATCTTTGCACAATCTATTAAATTATCACTATAACTCTGGACCATTTTACATGGTTTCTTGCCACGTCACTGGATTAAAATCTTATGTTTTTGAATCAATACTTATGTTACTAACCTCATAACATGTATGTGTCTACAATGACTACTATCAATTTATTATGACATGGAGAAGGACCACTGCTATGACCAACATAAAATAGGATAGGGTCCTTACAATGTGGAAAACTCTCCCAACGACCTTGATCTTGTCCTCCATTTCCTATGGGTTTGTATTTCTTCAAAACATGAGCGGTATCTACCAAACTCATGATGTATTCTAGTCCTATGTATATCATCTATCAGTACAGCAAACATATGTATTTTTTTAAATAGGGGATGTTGTATTTAAAATCCACTTCGAAGAACTTTCATCTAATTAGGTCTATGGACTAAAGCCTCATCAATAGGTGGATAGTCATCAAAATCATACTAAAAATTCATAAGTGGTTGTTATCATTGATGATTAATATGATTTCAAAAAATACACCACATTCATATATTATATCTAGAGGGATAAATCAAGATGAAATTGGAATCCAAAACCAACTCTTTTATGATTCATGTAAGAATAATTTCCCAACACCTTGTTCTTATATATTCTTACTTCACAATATGGTAATCAGATTCATATTTAATGGATATGTCATGTACCTCGCCCTTACTAGCCTCTCAACCCTAAAATCCAATATTAATACATATTATCATTATTTCCCTTATCCCAACCCAATTATCTTACATATAATATATCCAATGACCAATCCTAAGTTCTCCCCTATTGATACCATTCATTGAAACCCAACCCACAAGGGACCTCCTGGCCAATAAAATGTTGAGTGTGACCCCCCAATATCATCCCTAATAGGATAGGGTTGTAGAGTAGTTCCAATTAGGCATACCACACATATGGGAGAATTTATATTAAATTACATGTATACAAATAAAAGTCCCAATAAACCATTATAATTTAAAAAATATAAGAAATTAATACAATAAAGAAATGCATTAAAATTAATCCTTCCTCAGACAACAAAAATGTGTATAGAAATGAAAAAGATAGAAATATAATAACATAATAACTATAAAATAGTCCAATAAGGAAATGAAAATTTGATTATTATTACATGAATCATCTAGAAGCCGATGCAGTCTATTTATCATAAATGTAATCCACCTTCACAGTGTCATTCTGGGACCCAATTGATTGTAATTTGTTCTATATATGAATTTGAAATATGGAGGATGATCCCATTTGTGGGGAGAGTATAAATATATGATTCAGGTCACCCAAAAAATAATAGAAAATAATGACTCATAGAGATTCTTCTCAATCTATCTAAGGAGAGGCAGTAAAACAAATATAGTCACATCTAAAATATGTTCTTAGAATTGTGGTCACAAATTAATGTTTCTTCCTCAGTACCATACCAGGATTCTTCATGACACTAATAGGTTTTGTTCATTATAGGTATATCACACCCATGTTTTTATTTTAGCTTCAGACCTAGCTTGGGTCGGGTCTCATTTTGTTTCTTTGGAACTTGTTGTTACTGGGTTAAGGTCTCGAGATAGAATTTTTGAAGACCGGGTTCAGGTCCCAGATTAAAATTCTAATGTTTGGAAGATTTTTGTTAATTTAAATCTGTTCGTGGACACCACACAATTAGAATAATCCAGGTGGTCTGCTGGGTGCCCATGTTTTCACATCTAGAATGGGCAGAAGACACTACACTCTCCGCTCGTGGTTTCATGAGCTTTGTGTGGTGACCGTGTAGTCTCCCTGTAGGAAAAATAATTAATACAGTAAAATTTGATTAAAATAAAATAACAAATAAATTCAAATAAAGTTTTATTAAATAAAATAAAATTAGTCATGTCAAATTTATAAATTTTTATAATCATTATCCTTATTAGTAATAATAGTATTAATTTTTTCAATAATATTTTTAATCTTACCATTTTTAGTGTTGAGAATTTAATTTTTATTAATCTGATAATATTATTATTATAATTATTGTTATTGAAATTAATTTTGTTTTATTAAGTTATGTTTCAGGGTTTATTTTTCTCATTTCTCTCACTCCTCCATCCTCTTACATGCACCCCATATTTCTACCCATCCTATATACCTCGCGTCCACCGCTCCCAATGCACCACCTCTTTATGTGCCCCCCCTCTAGCCTTCTTCCCCAAACCACCGCCCTCCACAAGTTCCCAGCATCCCCAAACGCCCCTTTCTTGCATCCAGCTACCACCAAGAACCCCCATCATGCATTATGCTACTCTAAAATTCCCGTCACAGGCACCTCTATCTCCTCGGGCATTCGCACCACCATCTGGATTCACCCTCCACACATTCGACCTTCGAGGTCTCTCCCTGCTTCCCCTCTCCCTCTATCACTAGTTTATTCATCATCCATCTATGGTTTTGGCTTCTATTTCAATTGGATTTGGGTTTTTGTGGTTTGGGTTTTGTTATGGTGGTCAGATCACTGCCCGTGAGGTTATATATTGTTGTTTAATGTTTGTTTCAGGTTATTTGAGCTCTGAAAAGTTTTTAATTATTGTGGGGATGAGTTTCACACCACTTTTTTGGAAGCTCCCCTGGTTGAGGTTGGTGGTTCTATGCTCTAACATTATTTGATAGATTAATTATACTTTCTTGATTATTTATGTATGTGTTATGATTTATGTATGTGTGGGAAATTGGTTTTTTGGATGTTTTGATACACATTTATTTGGAAATTATTCATTTCTACATGTTAAAGTAATCATTTTGGGTGTAAAGTTTGTTACAACAATTTGTAGTGTTTTAATAATTGTTTAATAGAATTAATTAATTATACCAATGGTGTGAATTATGTTTTGACATGGTTAGAATGTGCAGTTGATTTTAAAGTGTCATTTATATAAGAACCGGGTATATTGTTTGTGAAACCCCTTGTTGTGAAATTTTTGAGTATATTATAATGTGTTAAAAAGATTTATTAAAGTATACATGTGGTTAAAAAGTGGTTTTTGATATTGTTAGACATGTGGTTAATCATAAAGTGTCATTTATGAGTGAAATTGTATGTTTTCATGTGCACAAATACATAGAAACCTATGACAATGTTATATAAATTATTCACTTGGTTTTTCATATTTATTTATTAAATGAAAATTATATTTTTTGTTCAGCCTTCATTTGTGGTTGAATTTAAAACAGAACTATTTATTTTTGGGTGGAAAAACCATGTGGGGTTTTGAATATTATTTTCTAAGTTGTATATTAGTTTATTGATATGTATGGGTGGTGTGAACCATGTTGGGAAATTATTTGGTATTGGTTTGTAAATTTTTAAAAAGTTTTATTAAAATTTACATGGTTCTCACATTTTGTTTTAGTATGTGATTGTGTAACATTGATCATAAAAGAAGATTTCGAATGGGTTTTTGTGTGTAAATCCCTAAGGTGATTCTTGAAATTATTTTAAATTTTTTGTATGGTTTATTAATTGTATTAAAGGGGTGAGAAACACATTTTCGAATTGTTTTAGTGTCCACATGGTGTTAAAATGGAATTTGGATGTGCAAGTGAAGTGATGTGATATGTGAAACTTGATTGAGCCGAAATGGTAAGCCCATGTATCTTGGAGGGGGGATTATGACTTGTATTCTAGTGATCTGGTAGTATCCTTGTCCCGGTTTCACTTAGTAATATTGACGATGAAAACACTAACTAAACTACTATGATGATTGGAGACCACTAGGATATTGGGGTTTCCCTTATTAGTGGATCATTCATGATAATGTTCTTTATTATGATAACATTGATATTGAGATACAGTGTACCAAGGTCCCAACAATTAGCTAGTGTCTAGGGGTATTTCCTATGACTAGTGTTCAATAATTATCTTATACCTTCCATGTGAATATGGTGAGTGGTTTGGTAATATTAAAATAAATTTCTCTTTCAATATAATGTCATTCTTTAAGAAGTATTTTCTATAAAATGTGGTAATCCTTGTAAATATTTTAATTCAATGATTCATTCATTAAATGTTTTCCACATTAATGTTATTTTCCATCAAATCTGTATTGGCATTTAATTAATTATAAAACATTCAAATTTATTTTCCATTTAATTTTTAGTGCGTGGAATATTTTACCCGAGTGGAATCTTATTGGAAGTCGGCTCACATCGTTTATTCACCTTTTTGTGTATACAGACATTGTAGTCTACATGGTTCAGGTTATGGAAAGGATTTTGTGTTTGAAGTTTGAGTTTATTTGGCTCCCATTGTGGATCTCGGTGGTGGTAGCTTGCTGATGTGATTCCTCTTTTCACAAAGAGTTTTGGTATAGTCTTTTGTTTCGATTATATAATAATATTTTTTTATCCTAATTTAGTAAATTTTTATTTATTTAATTTGTCAATTGTTCGTTTGGATGATTTTTTATATCTGATTTTTTAGTTTTCATAGGTATTTTTAATATGTTTAAATTTTTTAATTCATTCCCTCCTATTCAATTTGATACATGGGAACTTGTGCTCGCCTATGTTGATTGAGAATGCCCTTCAGGACTTATTGTGTTCCGATTCAGGTGTCCAGTTCGAGGTTGACCCATGTTGGTTCATCAAAAAATGGTATCATAGGAGGTCATGCTCTTTTCTGATTTTCTCCTTACGGTAGAGTCTTAGTAGACAAGAGCTAGGTCTGTCAGTAATTTATGATAACATTATGTGTAGGGAGCTTATCTAGCAAACCTTGTGGCAGGATTTGAGTTTCAAGGAAAATTTGAGTTCCATCTGAGTTATTTTTCCCATGTGGCCACTTGTTATTTGGGAAATGAAATGGTAGATATGTATACGGTCTCAGTGAACTTGTCAACAACCAGATTTGGACGCCATAAAAAACAGAACCAAAACCAGCCAATGGAAAGACCCGAAGGGTGTTCCCAATCCACACCAGCTATAACACGTTCTTGGGTATTATAAAATGAAATTTTGGAAATATTTACTTGAGTTTGTTTAAATAAAACAACAATCATGTCCAATATAACAAATATAGATTTTTAAAAACAAACCATCTTATTCAAAAATTTATAATTGAATTAAATAATTTAAAACAATTATCAAAGAATATAACAAATGAAAAAACCCAAAACTGACAGCCCAAAAACCTTTTTATGGAAAGAGGTGCTTCCCCAAAGAGATCTCCACAACACTACATCACACAAGATCACTAAAAACCTGTTCCATTGGTAGAAAAATATGTACCCAATCCTGTGAAAAAAATTGACATGTCTACTTACAACCATAGGTGTAAGTAGTTGTGATTTAAAGCCTTGAAAGATTCCTCCACTAAAGGATTCCTTGTGATAAACATTCAAATACTAAAATCATGAATTTTTTCATAAACATGAAATGATAATATGAATTTTAAAAATATTTAAATGTGAATAAAAATAGTTTTCGAGTCGGACACTTTAAAAAATCAAAATTATATATAGATTTATAATGCTAGTGAATTTTCCAGCCAATCCTACAGTAATTCTATGGTAAGAACAATGTATCAAATGAGAAAAAGCAATAGGAATTAACCCCTAGGCATTAGCTCACTGTGGGTCCAAGGTACCTCGTATCTCGGTGAATTTAATCGCCATTATATATGTTCTCATGCACCCTAGTCACTAGTGGGGAGCATACAGATAACCTATTCATTCCCCTACAATCATAATCATCATCATAATAATCATCATATTATAGATAATGTTGTCATCTTCAAACATGCTACGTGAAATTCAGGCCAAACCCCATGGGATCATTATCATACTAGTACACGCTCACCCACCTAGAAACCACGGTTTTCCCTCTAGTGCTCAAACAAGTTCCACAAACCATAAAATACCAATTTCACATTAAAATATCATCTCCCCATCCCACAAACTAAATAGCCCACACACATGTCACATAATCTCCTTTCTCATTCAAATTCATTTTGAACCAATACTAACACCAAAACAGCCCACAACATGTTTCATATCTTTTTTACAATTCGATGAACCCTTTAAGTAATTTTATAAAAAGATTCCAAGATGGTAAACATCATTAAAACATAACATTCACAACAAAATGGACCATTTTAAAAATAGAATCCCACCCATATAGTACATAAACTGTAAAGACCCAAAAATTCCATGTAAATTGTTTTAATTATATGGGAATTTTACGAGTCTGCGAAAATTGATGACACATGATTCCAAGGCTCAGAGTGCCCGAATTGAAATTCAGTACATTTTTAAGTATGTTTAGTGAACATGTCAGATGGTTTTTATAACTTTTGAACCCATGTTCAGAATGGGAATATGAGGACATTGTTGAACTCACAACATCGATACTGGCTTAAAAAGACCTTCACCTCGACAACAGTAGGTCGAGGGTGGAAGATAATTTTTCAATTTTTTGTGGAAGAAGACAAATAAAATAATTTACATATTCATTTTTTTCTTTTGAAATCTCTATTTTGAAATTATGGAGGTGGGGACCACCAGTGCTAAGGAAACCACCCAATTTAATTTCTTGGTGGTGGGGTCCACTTGAACCCCTATAAATGGGGGAAAAACATCTCAACTCCCCAATTAATAAATTTATCCAAATACTGTTAAATAAATGTGTCAACATTAATTAATTGTTAGAATTGTTTTTAAAAAATTGGCGCTTAATTTTTCGTTTTGGATAGAGGATTTTGTTGGAAAAGGGTCTAAAAGAGAACTTTGGAAAAACTCATTCTCTCCAATGAATAACTTTTTTCCAACAAGGAATCAGGAACCAACCAAGATCCTGGATCAGAAGTGCCTTGCGAAAGTAACAAATGCTGACTTTTTTCATTGGATTTTTCATCTTACTCTCGACACGTCCAACGAATTCTAGGGTAGGGTTTGTTGTTTTTGAATACCCCCTTACCATTCATGAAATTATTCAGGTTTTGAGAACAAATAAGTCTCCTGATACCATTTGATGAAATTACTGTGGCACTAAAAACCTTGGATCGAGATTGTCCTTTTAGTATACCCCACTTGAGTTATGGATAATGTTGTGTTATGGCTGAGTTGGATCGAACACGAATCCAACCAGGTCCTCTTGACTGAAAGGCCAATAACTAATAGACCAGGAATCTGATTGATGCACTGCCTACTGCGTTGAGTCCCCTATTATGTGGTGGTCCATTGGGATTCTTATTATTTGGACTTTTTGGTGGTTGGTGTGTCCACCTATGGCTTGAAGAGCAGATTATCCAGAAATTAATCCATCTTAGTGAGGGAACCCTATATCTAGTTGTAAAATGAGAAAGGTATCCAATGTGGGTCTGTGATTTGGGATGCTATGTGTGTAAGTGCTTTGGAATCCTATGTGGGTTAGTGCTTTGGGATCCTATGTTGGTCTATGTTCGAGAGTCCCACTTGGATCTGCTCTAGGAAATCCGCATGGGATAACTCTAGGATCCTACAAGGGTCTGCAGTATTAGTATCCTACATGGGACTTATGATTTAAGATACAACTTGGGTCTGATTCTTAATAGTGTAAGATGATTCAGTAGTTACATCTAATTATCTTTACTATCATACCTATGTTATACCTGGTGTGAGCTAAGTCTTTACGTTTGTGGTAATCTTCTGTGTGGCGTATCATTGTGGTACTTATCTTCACCATGATACCTTTGTGGTAATCCTCTGTATGGTGTACCTTTGTTGTACTTACCTTTATGGTGATACATTATTGGTATTATTTTATGTGTAATTACCTTGGTGTTACTTACCTTTGGGGTGTTACCTTCATGGTATTCCATCCTCGTGGAATAGTTGAGCTTTGGGATTTTGAGTTGGACCTTGTGTTTCCTCATGAATGAGATGGGTATACTTGATAAGTTAGCTATACATATGGGAATATACCTAAGTAGGGTTGTCAGTTGATTCCATGCTTTGTGGTTTATCCTTTGTGGATTTTGTGAGACCTTTTAGGGTCGCAGGTTCCCTACGGAGTATCATTATACTCACCCCTGCATGGGGTGATGCTCTCACCTTGTGGTGTTTTGTGTAGACGATGGAAAACACTAACTGAGTATGATGGTACCAGGAGTGAAGGTAGCTCGGAGGAGGTCCCTAGATGAGGCGTACCACATAGATGACCATTCGAGAGCTATACTAACCCTTCAGGTAGGGTCCTTGGTTGATTTTCATAAGAGATGTTTCAATTTACTTGTACTTTCCATTTTTCTTGTACTTTATAGTTGAGATTGTATTCTGGCCCCTTTTTACCTACTATAGACATTATTTTTACTATACAGGTTACATGTGTTGTTATCTTGTTGTGTTCTTGGTTGTGAGTGTTATAGGATATTAACTCATTGCCTCCCCAGTTTTAGGGAATACGCCTTCCATTGCTAGTCCCCAGACACTGACCTATGTAAGTCGGGCTTGGGGTAGTCACAGAACGGGCCCCGGGGGACGGTTCATGACAAATTGGTATCAGAGGAGTTGGTTCTACCAGAGAACATTGTACTCTAATATTTTAATGGCAATAGTATTACATGTAGTGAGTGTGGTTATTAGTTTAAGAAATCAATTATTTTTTCCATGGCTGACGTATCCATACACGAGGACCCTGACTTCTGATTTTTGACCGAGTGCATGAAAACACTAATTGTGTGTGTTTATGAATTTTTTTTGTGATTTCTTTGAGCCAGCTCACCATGTATATAATATTGACTGTGGTGCACTTGTTTCATTTCAGGATTCCCCCACGCAGATAGCCAGCTAGGGTTCTGGGTATAGTACGTGATGATAGACCACCGAGTAACGGGGCCTCAGTGTAGGGCTCTTTATCAATAGTGGAAATAGTGGAGGCACCTGTGGTACCAATACCCATTGGGAAACCAATTCCGCCATCCAAATCAGTAGATGGTGCACACCACTAATGTTTCTTGCATGAGTTCCAGTGCCTGAGGCCACCCATGTTCAGGGGTGAGACAGACCCATAGGCGGCTAAGGATTAACTGGAGGCTGTGGCGAGAGTCTTCCGACTGGTAGGGACACCAGCTGATCTCATGGTGATCCTTTCAGCCAGTCTTGTACTGGTATCAATAGGACGATGGTGGAGCATGATTCTCCTGGTTCACGACGAGGTGACACTTCTCTAGGACGACTTTGAGACCATATTTTGGACAGAGTTTGACTCAACGACCCTTTCAGGTAGTGCGCATATAAGAGATTCTTCATATGTAGGAGGGAATCGTGACTTTGGATCAGTAATCAGTGAGGTTCACCAATCTCTCGCGCTACTACACTCATAGGTTGAGGGTCCTATAATATAGGGCCCAGAACATCGAGTAGGGACTCAGGCAGGAGATCAGGGAATCGATGATTTCTCTCAACATCCCTACGTAGGTGGGTTGTTTGAGTGAGCCCTCTAAGTGATGAGTTTTATTGCTAGCCATACACAAGAATCGAGACCCACCACCGGGCGTCACATAGAAGAGTCTTCTATAGTCGGTAGTAGATAGATGTCACAGAGGTCCAAGAGGACCATACCTACTGGTGGATGGCTGCATGATTCAGGGACAGTTTTGTGGGGCACCGAAGACAGAGCTAGTCATTCGAGGAGAAGGTAGTGCTACACATGCGGCGGGTAGGGTCACATGGCTCGTGACTTCCAACCCTCCATAAGGATTATCAGTATATGGTCGAAGGACCGCCTAGGCAAAGACAGAGGTTCGACTGAGGAAGTTTGTAGGGAACAGGCAGACATGGAAAAAAATCTGGTCGTGCAACTGGCGGTGGACGATGATTCAAGGTGTTACCTCCACTGCCACCACCACCAGGTTGTCCACCCAGATTACAAGGAGAAGGTGGAAAAAGGATATCTCAGCTCCAGGCAACTGAGGCCTACCACCATGGTGCTCCAACGATGATACGAGGTATGATCTGTGTCTACTCCACCTTACCTGTAATACTTATAGACATAGGAGTTAGTTATTCTATTATTTATGTTTCCCTCATTTAGAGCTCGGAAATTCCGACGGAGTCGTTGGCTCGATTTTTATATCTAAAGACTCTTTCCAGAGCATATTCAATGATTACACACTGGTGACGGTAGTGTGAGCATACTCTAGAAGGTGAGATCTTCAGTTGGGATCACATAGTAGAGGCATCGAGGCCTTATGCCATCATCTTGGGTATAGACTGGTTATCTATTGTCCATGCATAGATTGACTATATTAGGTGCAAAGTGTAGTGTGTCCGCACTGATGGAACTAGGTTTACCTTCACTGGCGAGAAGGGAGACATTAAAGAATATTATGGACTTAAAGGGAATACAGTGCAGTCGGTCACTCATCAGTTGGCTAGCCTTACCCTCAGAGTGGTTTATGTGAGAGTCTGAGTTATCATGTAGTGTTGGACAAGTCCACAGATGTCCTCCTTGATGATGTTCCAGGTCAACCTCTTTATAGATAGGTCAACATTTACATTGAAGTGTACCATGGGACAACACCGATATCCACAATAGTGTATCAGATGGCTTCCACAGAGCATCGTGGGCTACGGGTACAATAGGAGGACTCACATGGGAAGGGGATCATTTGGGACAGTCTTTCTCCTTGGACAACCATGATTTTATTCACCAAGAAGGTGGATGGGAGCTTGAGACTTTGTGTTGAAAATCGACACCTAAATCAGATGACCATGAAGAACAAGTGCCCACTCCCAAGGATTGACGATATATTTGATCAGCTGAAGGGAGCATAGTGGTTCTCGAAGATAGGCCTCAGATCAAGCTATCACCAGCTCAGAGTACCAGACGAGGATGTTTAGAAGATAGGTTTTAGATTTCGGTACGACCATTAAGAGTTTTTTTCATGTATTTCAGCATGAACAAAGCTACAACAGTGTTCATGGGACTCGTGAACATGATATTTCATCAATACCATTATCACTTTGTAGTAGTCTACATCATTGAAATTATGATATACTCGGCTACTGTGGAGGAGCATGCCTATGATTTACCGATGGTACTGGACACACTCCGAGAGAACCATATTTATGGTATGCTCCTGAAGTTCCAGTTCATGATCTGACAGGTTCACTTTTAGGGACATGTCAACTCCGAGGTTAGATTTGAAATGTATCCAGTGAATATTGAGGTGCTACATGCTTTTGATCCACCTAGGAGTGTGACGAGGGTACGGAGTTTCCTGGGTTTGGCCGAATAATACTGGAAATGTGTTCCAACTTTCTCCATAGTTACAGCACCTTTATCAGCAATGATGAATAAGGGGAAATCCTAGTTTGATTGGACTGATACAATTGGAGTTTTCAGGATATTAGGTAGAGGCTGAATAGTGCTCCCATAATTGAGGATTCCAGAGGAGGGTGTTGGGTATGTAGTCTACTACGACACATTAGGGACTAGGCTCGGATGTGTCTTGGTGTTGGATCGAGCAGTTATCGCATATGGTTCTCGACTGCTGAGACAACATGAGCAGAACTATGCTACCCATGACCTGGAGTAAGCAACAATGGTCTATACCTTGAATATGTGTCGACATTAGATGATGGGAGAAAATTTTATAGTCTACTATAGTCATAAGAGTTTCATGTATATATTCTCTCAGAAGGACCTGAACCTGAGACATCGGGGTTGGCTTGAGTTCCTCTAGGACTATGACATCGAGATAGTATATACTCATGGGAAAGGGGAACGTGGCACCAGATGCACTTAGAAAGAGATATGGTATATAGTTTCTCTGTGAATCAATGGAACAGTAGGATGATTTTCAGATATCCTTTGAGGGTCGAGATGGAGCATTTTTTCTTCAGCCTCTTACTGTCAATCACCCACTTCTTCAGCGAGTCAGGGAGGTGCATCATGGGGAAACTGACTGCGAGGCTCGACGTTTACAGATATCTATAGGATAGGTACCTGATGGATTTTATGAAATTGGGGAGCATGTAATATTCTTCAGAAGACGTAACATGGTTCCAGTGTCACTTTAGGAGGAAGCATTGAACTAGTTCCCCACATCCCCTCTAGCGGTACATCCAGGAGTGGCGAAGAAGTACCAAGACCTCCGATGACAACACTGGTGGCTAGGAATTTAGAAATTGGTAGCATAGTTTTTCTCTCAAAGCCTCACTTTTCAGCATGTGAAGGTGGAGCACTAGCGACCAGTAGGCTTGGTTCATCCTTTAAAGGTCTCATAGTTGATGTGGAATGGGATAACAATGTACTTCATTAATGGAATTCCACGTACATCCAGTTTTTATGTTTCTGTCTGGGTGATCATCGACCAACTCACCATGTTGGCCCACATTCTACCGATTAGAGAGTAGGGTTCAGTAGAGTTCTTGGGATGCGTCTATGTGTAAGAGATTGTGTGGCTACATGGAGTACTATCAATGATTGTCTCTGATCGTGAGGCACATTTCACTTCCCGTCTATGGAAGGGGTTGCAGGATGGTTTCAAGACACAACATCATTTGAGGATAGCCTTCCATCCTCTAATGGATGGCCAGAATGAGTGGACCATTCAGACCCTTGAGGACATGTTGTGTTCTTGCATCCTCAACTTCGGTCGCAGCTGGGAGAATCAAGTTCCCTTGGAGGAGTTTTCATAAAACAATAGCTTTCACTCACCCATTGGGATGGCACCATTCGAGGCTCTGTATGGTCGAAAATGTAGATCACCTTTGTGCTTGACTGTCGAAGGGGAGTCAGCACTCATGGAACCCGAGATAGTACTGGCTACCATAGAGAAGGTTTAGATTAAACAGGAGCAGATAAAGACCGCACAGAGTAGGCATAAGTCTTATGCCAACAAAAGACAGAGACCTCTTGAGTTTGAGTATGGTGAACACATCTTTCTACAGGTCTCACCTCGACGATGTTAGAGGATATTTGGTCTGGGCATCATGTTATCTCCGAGGTTCATTGGACATTTTCACATCCTCATCAAAGTTAGCGAGATGGATTACCACATAGATCTTCCACCTTAGCTACACCTGGTGCATGATGTCTTCCACATATCCCAGCTGAGGAGATACGTTCACGACCCTTCTCACATCATTGAATGGGGTGAGATATACATTGGATATTGGGAGACATTTACGGATGTTCTAGTGGAGATTGAGGATCACCAAGAGAGAGTCCTTCATGGGTGATCGATACCTTTGGTGCTTGTATGTTGGCAGCACGGGAACCTCTAGGAGAGCACATGGGTGTGGGAGGATCAGATTTGTGCTATGTACCCACACTTGATTTCCTAGTATTTATATTGTGGATTTCAAGGATGCAAAGCCCTGATGTTGGAGAATTTAAAGATCCATAAATTCCTTGTAATATTTTTAATTATATGGGAATTATACGTGTCCAAAAAAATTGAACACGCATATTTCTGAGACCCGTAGTGCTAGAATGAATTTCTGAACTATTTTTATGTACATACAGGGAACATGCAAGCAGTTTTTTATATCTTTAGAATCGGTGATCGGAATTGAAATCTTATGACACCATTGAACATGCAACGCTGATATTGTCTTAAATAGAACATCACCTCAATCTTAGTAGGTCGAGGGTGGAAGATATTTTTTTCACTTTTTCGTGGATAAAGAAAAATAAAATAATTGACATTTTGTTTTTGTTTGTTTTGAAACCTCTCTTTTAAAATTATTGAGGTGGGGACCACTTGAGCAAGAAAAACCTCTCAATTTGAATTCACGGTGGTTGGGACAACCAAAACCCTTCTTAATGGGGGAAAAACCTCTCATATCTCCAATAAATATAATTAGCCAACTAAAATTTATTAAATGTTTCAACATTAATTAATTGTTAGTCATATATTTGGTAAATTGTCTATTTATTTCTTTGGTTTGGTTGGGGAATTTCACTGGAATAGGGGCCAGGGGAGAACTTTGGAGAAACTCATTCTCTCCAACGTAGAGATTTCAATAATGAATAACGAGGAACCGACCCCGAGCCCATATCGGAAGCGCCTTCTAAAAGCAACGAATGCCGATGTTCTTCAACAGCATCATCTTCTTCCTCTCGATACCTCCAATGAACAAAAAGGTAGGTTTTGTTTTTTATGAATACCCCCTTGCAGTTCTTTTAATTTTCCTTGATTCGGAAAAAATAAGTCACTTCCTACCGTTTTAACGCAGATGGTTTGTTCAAAACAAACACAGCCTGACCTCTCCCCAACCTTTTTCGATCGTGGTGATTTTAAATCCAGGACGATGTCCCGATGTGAGTGTGGATGTCTACAGAATGAAGTACGGGCCACTGGGGAGCGCCCGATGACCCGAGGAACGTCGTCGGAAACCCATGCCAGCGAACGGCACCGGTGGGACTTGGTAGAGGTGGTCGGCACTCCGGCCAGCCGCGAAGACGGAAGCGGCGAAACCATGCCACCGAAGAAGGGTCCTGCCCTGTCGTCCGTGGTGGAGCCAGGGTGGTGGCCGACACACAGAAATCCACGAAATAGTTATGGTGGTGAGCATCCGCACCACCCGGCATGTAGTTTCCACGTTTCAAGGGTGTGACGTCGGTGTAGGAGTGGCTGGATCGCTTCTAGCCACTGAGGATGGCGCGACACACAATCGCGCCACAGGAAGGAGGGTTGGCCGTCTAACTAGCTGCAATCCAAGTATACCACCTATTGGAACTGTGGCATTCTATGAACGAATTGGAGTATGGTTTTTGTTTGTTGTCAATACTCAGTGGATGTTTAGAATGTGTACCAGCAATGTTAATATACAGTTCAGGCAGACAATAGTATTGAAGGTGGTGCCGTTTCCCAGTGTTTGCCAAATTTTTGGGCCTGAAAATCGGCAAATGGAGAAAAGTGTTTTTGGAAATGAGACATGAGAGTCGGGTACATTAAAGAGATAAAACTTGCGCACCATATGTTGTTCAAGATCAGAACATGGAAAAATGGAAAATGGATAAGGGTCGTGTAGGTTTTGGGATTGTCGTGCAAGTGACCTGTGTGCCGAGAAAGGACTTGCCCGCCGATGCCTAGGAGTTTTGGAAACGTGTTCACATGTTATTCTTCATGATCAGAACATTAAAATATGGAAAATGAAAGTAGGTTGTGTAAGTATTGGTTTAGTTGCGCAAGTGAGTTGTGTGACAAAATCTAGGGCGGTTGGAGCTGTGCGCTGGGACTTGCGCAATGTGAGGACTCTTGCGCGCCACCGTGCAGGGGGTCCAGTTTACCTATAAATAGAGGACCACCCCACCTCATTTGTAACTAAGTTCAAGGCATAGATATTTTTTGATCTCTCATCGTGCAAGTGGTTGAATCTCACAAGTGGTAGTTGGGTCGCGCAAGTAAAGTGTGTGCACCGGTTATTGGTTGTGTGACCAATGAAGTTTGTGTGTTAAAGGTGCAGAGTCGCGCAAGTTTGGAGTTGAAGGAGGCAGTGTCGTGCAAGTGTGTTGGTGTCACCTGCGCACCGATTTTGAACCGCACAAGTTACTTGTGCGCCATTCTTCAAACATGCGCACCAGTCTTGGAGAAGTGCTCTAGGTGGGGTTGTTGTATGCCGATCCTTTTGGAGATGCATGAAAACTGAAACATTGCCCGATACCTTTGGTGCATAGTGGGATTAGTATACGAGTGAAAGTTGGAATTCAACAGAGCATCTACATTCAACAGAGGATGCATTATTTTGCAATGATGAAGAGACCTTCATGTCTATAAACAGAGTGAGACTTTACCAAAGGTAGTGAGCCAGGGGGAGTCAACGGGGGTGACCCAAGGGAAGCAGTGAGATATCCTTGAACCCTTGTAAAGGCAGTGATCCTGGGATAGATAACTATTCTTGAACCATTGTAATCTACAACTAGTGAATATTAGTGGAATTTGGTACGACCGACATCCTGTAAGCATATGCACCTTGGACATAGCCCTTAGTGGTGAACCAAATAAAAATTGTTGTGTCTTCTTTGTGCATGTGAATTTTTGCTTTCTGATCATATTCATCATACATGTTCAACAAGTTCCTACCAACATGGGACAATATCTATCACATTAAAAGAAATATTTATCACCCTAATTCACCCCTCCCCTCTCAGGGTGTCCCAGGGTCCCTCACCGCCATTGCGGGCCGAGCCACCCCAGCTGACCGGGCTTGACCCAGCGGGCTGGGTCGGACCCCTGCCCGGACCCGGGACGGGCCAAATCGGGCCAACCTGGTCGAACCTAACACAGACTAGCTTTGACCCTTTTCACTCTTTATGCTTTATCTTGAGATTCAGGTGTCTATTTGACGAACCATCTACAGCGCCAGAAACCATGGACTGAGATGGTTGTTTTGGTATACCCCACATGAGTGTTGGATAAAGTTTAGGTACATCCGGGATGGATCAAAGATGAATCCAACCAGGCCCTCAAGACTAAAAGACCAATAACTTACAGACCAAGAGTCTGATTAACACACCATCAATTTTGTTGAGACCCATATTACATGGTGGTACATTGGGATACTTATTCATGGGACTTCATGGAAGTTGGGGTAACAACCTGTGGCATGAGGATCAGATTTTCCAAAAATCATGCGAGCTTAGTGCAGGGACCCTCTAGCTGGCTGTAACATGAGAAAGGGATCCTATGTGGGTCTGTGCTTTGGGATCATATGTGGGTCTGTGCTTTGAGATCCTATGTGGGTCTTTGATTTGGGATATTTCTTGGGTCTCTGTTCGATATTTCCACATGTATCTGCTCTAGGAAATCCATGTGGGACTACTCTAGGAGCCTATGTGGGTCTGCTATATTAGGATCATACGTGGGTCTGATGATTTAGGATCTTACATGGGTCTACCTCTTTATAGATTAAGATGATTAAGTAGTTAAATCTATTCATATTTACTAGATTACCAATGTTATTCATGGTGTGAGTTGGGTCATTTCCATTGTGAAAATATTCAGTGCAAGGTATCATTTTTGTACAAATCTTCATGGTGATACCTTTTTGGTAATACTCTGCGTGGCGTACATTTGTGGTTGCTACCTTCATAGTGATACCTTTTGGGTATTCTTCAGTGTGGCATTACCATTGTGGTACTTACTTTTTTGGTGTTACCTTCGTGGTATTCCTTCCTTGTGGAACATTTGAGCTTTGTGATTTTGAGTTTCACCTTGTGATTCCTCATGAATGAGATGGGTATACATGATAACATAGGTATATGTATGGGCATATACCAAAGATGGTTTTTAGTTGTTTCCATACATTTTGTTTTATCATTTTTGTATTTTTTGAGGCCATTGAGGGTCTCGGGGTCCCTATTGGGTATCATTATACTCACTCATGCACTGGCTGTGACTGCACTTTGTTTTGTTTGGTGTAGATGATGGACAACTCACACTCAGTAAAAGGGTACTAGGGCTGGAGGTAGCTCAAAGGTGGACCTTAGATGAGGTGTATCGTAGAGACGACCGTTAGAGAGCTGTTCTAAACCTTCACGTAGGGTCCTTGGTGGGTGTTCATAGGAGCTATTTCAGTTTACTTGTACATTCCAGTTTTCTTGTACTTTCCATTTGAGATAGTATTCTGACCCCTTTTTACCAAATTTACACTATCTTTTTACAATTAAGTTTACTTGTGTTCAAATCTTGATGTGTGCTTGGTCGTGTGGGTTGCATGAAATAAAGGCAATGTGATCCCAATTTTAGGGAATACACCTTTCGGTGCTAGTTTCTAGCCCCTGGCCTATAGAATGTGGGTTTGGGGTAGTCACTACACAGGCCCCATGGGACGGGTCGTGACATAAACTTCCTTCACATAAATTGTGTCACGCAATAACTCCTTTAAATTTTTCATGAAATGCTTTCAAGAACTATGAGAAGGTTTTGCTCCAAAACCCATTCTAAAACCCTCTTTTAAACACAAAATCACACTACGAACATAAAAAATGAATATTTTCAGCCCAAAAAACATTTAATAAACTTTTTTTAAAGGTAATAAAATATACCCATATATTTCCACAAGAGATACACATGGAAAACACCCAATGTGAATAAAAATTGCAACTATAAAATTAACCTGTTAACAAACTCCATCAAAATGGTTTTCTCACAATTCACAGAATATAAATATCATTAAAAATAATTATATCAAGCATGAAAACTCATCATGAGAAGCTTAAACATGTAATTACCAACCTTTTGTGTCAAACCACTGATTTTTGTGCAAAACATCAACCGCACCACAGTCACACCACGACGGAGTTACATACAACCTAGAACCCCAATACATGACAAAAAAGAAACAAAATCAAACCCTATCTCTTAACCCTAACTTTTGGTCATTGTAGAACTTCATGTATGATGGAGGAAACCCTAATGAAATGGGAGAAACATGATAGGAAACCCACTTACTTGAGATATATTGAATAAAAGCACCAAAATACACTTATATCTGAATTTTCGAAGATATAAAAATGAAATTGTTGTTCTAATAAGGCTTTTGAGGCCATCTCGATACTAAAACGAGGGAAAAAGGGTAATAATTGAAAGATTTACCAAAGACACAATTTACCTCTTCAAATATGGATGATTTCTAAAATTCATAAAAGTTTCGCCTTAATTCGTGATGAATATGATCTACATAGAGGTGTAGGAGATCATGGGTGAGATTATTTTTTAAGAGGTATATGGTGAGAGTTAGAATCACCTAAAACAATAAAATATTGAAGGAGATATTTGTTAATTAAACAAATAATTTAAAGCTAGAAATGGGATTTCAGGATGGCCCAGTACCTTATTTAATAAACCAAATGCATCATGATTATAGATTCATATGGGGTCCAATGGATATTTTGGTTTCGATAAAACAGGGGATGACAATTGATATGTTGAATGGGTTTAAAATGTTCAAAAATTAAACTTTTATAAAATAAAAATAATTGGTTTTTAAATCTAGAAATGGGACAATTGTTTGAACTAAATATTGACTACTCATCCTTTCCTCCAAAAGAGTATGGGAACCCCCCACAACAATGAAAGAATTGAAATTAAATGAGAAAAATATTTTAAAAGAAGTCATGGATGTTACAATTTTCTATACCATATATTATTCCACACACGAAAATCCATAGTAAGGAAAAAACAAAAAACTGAACCCAACCAATAAAACTATATGTACTCTTTTTCCATGTTTCTCCCACCCCCAAAAGGAAGAAATACATCCATTGATAAATTAAAGAAGTAATAATATCATAAACAAAAACATACAACGCTTTATAAAAATAGTAAATCACATTTAGAATTTATCCGAAAAGAAAACTCCCAAAAATCTATATGAAAAAGACTCAAGCAATTTACCTAAACAGTCGACAACATCAAACAAGGTTACACTTTCTTTACAATTACTAAACCATTGGGATCTCCCCAATACCAATGTTTATCCAAGGAAGATGTTGGTAGTTAAATATCTCCAAATGAGACTACCTATTGCCAAGACAAGACCGATGAAAAATTTGTGTTACTAGTACAAGGAGAAAAAAATGGGATCCCCAACATAGGAGACAACTAAAAGTTTTTCCAAAAAGATTTAGGACACTTATAGGGGAGGCCCGAATGGAGTACCCAATTCATGGGGTAGAATTACATTAGACATTTTTAAATGAATGTAGGTGAGACTCATAGTGGGTCTCCCCACCATATGAACCAACCATATTAACTTACCAGCATAGGCCAACACAAGAGGAACACAAAATTTCAGGATTTGGGATGACCCCATGGTCAGTCAGCACAGTTTAAGAAACTGTACACTAACTATGGGATTTCATCTATCTTCGTGGTTTTTTAGAGAACAATTAATAATATCCATGCACAAACCATGTGCTCAACCTGTCTAGCCCAATTTCAATCCTTTCTCCAAAAAATCAATGGAAACCAAAAGGGGAACGAATGAAATTGGGTGATAGCATGGGCATGAGTCCATCCCCCTCTTTCTACAGAACAGGAAAATTAGAAGCAAGATGACAATGACAGAGGTTTAATATTTTTCAATATTTCATACTGAGTACATTGCATTGACCAAATTTTTGAACGACTCCGGGATCTCCCCTGAATACGCACCAAATACACTCCAGGACCAATGGACAGAGATCAAATTATTGAAGCATATTCTATCTCACAGTTGGGATTTAGAAATCCCTCGAATTGAACAACTCATTTTGATTCCCTGAATACTATACTATAATCCAAGAAGGGTTCACCATGACATTACACAGTCAAAACTCACAGTACCTTAACAGAACATTTCACTAAAACAAGTTCTTTCAAGACCTGCACACATCACCCCCTATTTCATTAAATGAGAAACATGAAAAAAAAATATCGAAACACCATCCTCTAAAAAAAGGATGTTGAGTTTTATTCAAAGGATACACACTTCCAACAAAATAGAAACTCTCAGAATATTTCACAGTATTCAATTTTCCATTCAATTGATCCCATGACATCACATGGTGTCATATAACATTACCCATGAAACTGAAAATGACAATACATGGGAAGGGAACTATTGAAAAGTCCCCAAAAACACACAATTTTAGAAAGTGTCAACAACAATATCACATGACCATATTATCTTTGACTGTATTTTAACATGAACCCATGCATCGAAGAGACAATGAAGGACCCAAAGGCCCTCTTAGACACCATCCACACTAACAACCCCAAACTAATTTCACCTTCAAAGAATCATGTATCTAAATAAACTATGTTCTCATTAAACCTTCCAAGATAAAAATCTTACTAGATGTGGATTCGAAAACCCATGAATGGAAATGTTCTATACTGCAACTCAAAATCATGAGAAAATTACTTCTTTTGTAGATCAACTAGAAACATTACAATGGAGAAGAAATATGGGATACACTTAATTCATGAATTAAATATTTTTGGGGGTGTACCCAATCCAATGAGGGAACCCATGGACCCAACCAAGATGGTTCCTTGGTCAAAAAATCACTAGTCAGAACCAAAAACTTGATGGGAACCACCATAATGTCCTGCTGAACATTTCATAGAAGATAACATTAACCATCCCTTTAACCAAAAATACCATCCTAACCCACACCCAAAACACCATTCAAACAAGAGGGGTTCTTGGACTCCGAACATCCGACAACAACAAAATTTCCCAAAACACATTAGACATACCTTCTAAAAAAAGTCATCAAGACATCATGTTTTCCTTTAAAATCATCTCCTTGAAATAAAATGGTTCAGTTGTTAGCGTATCCACCAATGGTACCCCATAAGCCTCACACATGCATGTTTTTGTGCCTGACCGTGAAACCTCCTCGTATCCGTCTCAGAATTCATCCAACCATTCCATTAACCATTTGTTATCCAATGTAACCCCATGAATGTAGTCTCCCATGAAAATAACAAAGGTTAAAACAAAAATTATTTCCTCTTTTCAAAACCAAAAAATTCAACCAATACTATCTTTTTTTCTCAAGACCGCTAACCAAAAAAATCAAAATTCCAATTTACAACTTACAAATAAAATTATTGCCACAATCATTCAAATAAGAGCTCAGTTTCTAGTCAAACACATTAATTTCAAAAAAAATAAGCCCGTTTCAAATACTTCTATCTTAATGAAAAACTCCATTTCATAAATCTTTTTTAAATTGGGAACTGAACTCTACTTATTTTGAAACAAGATTCAAAAATTTCATAAAACCTTTCAAAGGATCTCTTGTTACTAAATCAAATACCATTTCAAAACTCCACAAACGATCTCCAAAACATTCAATCCCACTAAAACTCCTTTCGATAGTTTTGATAACTCTATTGGAAACACTTTTTCAAAACCAACCTAAACATAGTTCCTACTTTCAAAAGAGGTGTAAACACACTATTTTCCATTTCAAAAAAACATGAATAATGAATTTTACCATTTTAGTAACAAGACACTCCCTATTTATTATAAAATCATTTCACAAAATGTTATGTTCCCTAAAACCAATTCATTTTTATTTAAATCCAAACTTCGAATATTCCAACACAAAGATACCTGATACAATGTGAGAGGAAACTAGTTTCGGTGGGTGACATGGACATATGGTTGGCGGACATATGCAAATCAATTATTATTCATGGAGAGTGTTCTAGTGTAATATCCCCAGATCCACATGGCTTTCTCGTCCATGCATGATCACTAAGACCATTATCCCTACCCTCTTTTCATTTCCCATAATCATCATCAAACTAAGAAAACCAAAGGAATCTAATAAAACCTGACTTCCCCTGGAGACATGAATCACATCACGAGGTGTGTCAGCTTGGATTCCCTACTCATAATCGGAATGTCAATCCAAGAAAATCCTAAATCCAGGCTATCCTAACTCTTTCCGAAAATATATAACCCCAAGAGAGTGAACCTCCTTTGACACCACTGTTTCACAAATCAGATCTTTTCATAATAAAACCGGCACAATACCCAGCATGTGGCAAGACCCAAATGGTGTTCCAAATCTCCAAGGGATAGAAAAATTTCACAGGTATCATAAAATGAAATTTAGGGCTGATTTACATGATTTTTTAAATATAAAACAATCAAATATATCCAATATAAAATATCTGGATTTTTCAAAACCAAAATTTTTTTACCAAAATTCTGAATTGAATTACATAATTTAAAACAATTCTCAAACACTATAAAAAATGAAGAAACTGAAATTTCATAGCCCAAGAACCTCCTCAGGTAAAGGGGCACTTCCCTCTAGCCTTATCCACAACACTGTATCATGAAGGACTACTAAATATTAGAACCATTTTCACAAAAAGATGTACCCAAACCTGTGTAAAAAATAACCAAGTCTACACACACCAATAGATTTAAGTATTGTTAGATCAAAATCCTAGTAGGATTCCACCACAAAAGGATTTCATGTGATAAACATTCAAATATTAAAATCATGCATTTTTTATAAACATGAAATGATAATAAGAATTTGAGATAGAAGTAAATTTAAATAAAATAGATTTCCAGTGTGAATCATTAAAGAATAAAAAATTTAAAATAGAATTATAAAGAAATTAAATGTTATATACAAACATACTATATTCCAATGGTAATAATAATTCATATATTGAGAACATGAAAATAAAAATAACCCCTATGAACTAGCTTGACGTGGGTCCCACCTACCTTGTATCTTGGTGAAAGTAACAATAACAATATTCGTTCTTGTGAGCACGAGACACTAGTAGAAATCATACCCATAACAGATTGGTTACCCATCGTCATCAACATAATCATTATAATTAATTTAGTTTTTTCATCATCACCTTTTCTATTCGAAATGGGGGCCAAACCCTACAGGATCACTGTCATACTCGTACACGTCCACCAACAAAGATACCCGGGTTTTCTCTATAGTTCTCTAAAAAGTTCCACAAGCCATAAAATACCATTTTCACATTAAAATAACATTCCCACATCACACAGACCCCAAATTCCCACACACATGTAACATAATCTAGTTTCTCATTCAACTTTATTTTGAATTCATATTCACACCAAAATAGCCCTCAACGGGTTTCATATGTCTTTCACAATTCAATAAAACCCTTATGAAATTTTATAAAACGTTTCCAAGATGGAAAAAGTCACATAACACCACATTCATAACAAAATGGACCATTTTAAAAATATACACCCACCTAGATTTTACATAAACATCTTTTTCTTACGTTGTGAAACTCAATAATAAATTTACAATTTTCATAAAACACTTTCAAGAAGCATGAAATGGGTTATCAACTCAAAACCATTCAAAACCCCACTTTTAAACCGAAAATCACACCAAGTCCCTATAGAAGCAGAATTGGCAGCCCAAAAAACATTTTATAAACCACTTTTAAATGTTATAAAATAAACCCAAATACTTCCACAAGAGTTACACATGGAAAACACCCAATTTGAAGACAAATTGGAACCATAAAATTAACCTCTTAACAAACTCCATCAAAAATGATTTTCTCACAATGACTAGAATTTAAGTAACATTAAAAATAATTAATTAATTAATGATAACTCATCATGAAATGTGTAAAGATATAATCACATACATTTTGTGTCCAAACAAAAATTCATTGTCTGAAACTTCAACCACACCACTGCCACACCATGTAGGAGTAAAATATAACAGGAAACCATAATATTTGACCAAAAAGGAACCAAGTCAAACCATATGTATGATCCCTAACTTCTAAAAATTTTAGAACTTAATGAAAGAGGGAGTAAAACGCAAGGATGTGGGAGTAACAAGAGAGGAAACCCAATTACTTGAGATATCATTAATAAAACATCCCAAATACATCAATATATGAATTTACAAACATCCAAAAATGAAATTTAGGTTCGAATAAGGCTGTGGAGGTCATGTAGAATCTATAATGTGAGAAAAAAACTAAAAATTGTATGTGTTATAATGGAAATAGTTAACCTTTTCAAATATGGATGATTTGAGAAATCTATAGAAGTATCTCCCTAATTCGCGAAGAATATGATATTCAAAGAGGGTTAGGATAGAATGGGTTGTGCCTTGGGTTGGTTGTCTCAGATGAGATTTTGAATCACCAAAAAACAATATTGAATGAGAAATTAATGAATTAAAAATACAATTTAAAGTAGGAAATGTGCTTTCGGGATGACTCAATACCTTAATAAAAACCACAAATCCATCAATATTATGGATTCTTATTATGTCCAGATGGATATTTTGGTTTTAATATACTAGCTTATTCCAATTCAGAAGAGTAATGTCTATAAATTGTTGAAAATTAAATGGTTGTAAAAGAAAAAAATTGTTTTTAAATCTGTAAACGGGCTCACAGTTTGACCCAAATCACGAAAACTCACTCTTTCCTCCAAAAAATTCAGGTAAACCCCCACAAAAAATAAATAATTGAAGATGACTGAAAAGAACTATTAAAATATGTTATGGATATGACATACCTCATTGGTCATGCAAATCCATGTGGAGCCAGGGACGTTTCCCTGTAATACTCTCTATAGAGGTTTAGTGATTGGCATGTATCCGCAAACCATATGACCATGTCACCCACTATAAATACTTTCCTCTGACATCATTCTAAATCCATTTTTGGTGGAATCGTATATATATATTTTTTATGTAAATACGATTTGGTTTTGGGGATGTTTAAAATGTTTTCAAAAGAAGCGATTTGAACTTGAGGGGTAAGGTTTGAAAAGTTTGGGTTGAATGTTTTGCTTTTTTAAAAATGGAATGGTTTGGTTTTGGTCTTTGTTGTTCTCAATGGTTACCACTTTCATGGGAATATGTGGGATGGTGGATGGTAAATGGAATTAGTGGATGAGTGATGGGATAGAAATGAGGTGGGTGTCTGGTGTGGCACTAAAACATGAACGTGTGAGGCACATGAGACAACATTGTTGTTTTTGGAACCCACAAACTGTGTTTATTTTAAAAAAAGTGATTTAAGAGAAAATGTTAGTGTTTTAATGAACTGAGATTGTGTGGTATGTCATTTGTAATTGGGTAATGTTTTTTTAGGTGTTTCATGTCGATTATCATGTTTGGTTGACTTGTGTCTTGGGTTTTTGTTCTTATTGGTATGTTGGTGTGAATGTTTGTGGTTAGTTGATTTTATTGAATAGTGCTTCCAGAAGCCCTTGAGGTTGTTCCCTCTATAAATTTAGTGTTAATTTGTGGTATGTATTGGCCATTTAACTAATTTGATAGGGTCCAAAGTTTTCATTCTAATCTAGTGCATGCCCCCACAAAGGATTATTTCATATGCAATGTATGGTCGTGGGTGACCCACCCATGGAAGACCCTTAATTAATCAATGTAAATAATCCCTTAGGTCAAGTCCTTTTCTCAAATTTTTAGTTATGCATGTCCTTTTTTCAGTGGAAGAGAGGTTGTGGAAGGTTGGAAGAGACCATTGTTCTTTATGTTTTAAGAGTAATCAATTGAATAGTTTGATGTCAATATGTCTGAAGGAAATATATGAGAGCGGTGAAGGGAATTACTGTGCGAAAAGGTGAAAGCGGTCTAGGTTGTTGATGTTCGTTATGTTGGAAAGGGCCATGGGACTCTCATTAGTTTCATCTAAGTTGATGTTCATGTTGGGACACTAACGTGGAAAATTTGGTTCGAAGTAGAAAGCAGTGATTCACAAGAATCTTATAAGATCATGTATTGGTATATTTATATAGTGAATGAATGCTGGTTACGGTATGTGTTGGGTTATGTTGATATTCTTGGATCATAGTGTTGTTTTTTTATGACACCAGTAGGAAGAATTTTCGATCAAGGGTTTTCTATTCCGGACATTTTGGTAGGAGATTCTTCAACCATCAGAGCTCCAACCATAGGTCTCAGAGTGAAACTGGCCCGAACCCATGAGTTTTTGAGGGACCTCGAACTAGTGTCTATATTTAGTTCTAGAAAAGAAGATAGTTTATGTTTTCTACATATTTTTTGTGCCCTATGTGGCCTTGTATGATTTAGGGTTTGTGAGGACCCTGTTTCTATGTTATGAACTATGTGATTTCTTTTATTTTGTTTAGAGTTTCTATTGACATGCCCTTATTGGGGGTGTTGGGTTGTGTGGGAAGACCCCAGGTGAGCTCATAGAAGACCCTCTGTGTCGGCCCGTGCCATTCAGTTAGATTGTTTGTCTATATGGTGGGGAGCCCGCTCAAGCCTCCCAATGTTATATATTTAGTTCGTCCCCAGTATAGGTTTGGCGGCAGGTATTCTTATTTAGAGTTATGTAAAACAAAATCCCATTTAATGAGAAAACATTGGGGTTGATGCATGCCCAACAGAGTTGTGATGTAAGGTTGGGGTATCCATGTTGAGTTCAACGATTATTTCAGGTGAAATTAATAAGCCTCGTTGGGAATGTTTAATGTTTTTTTCTCATATTTTGAATGGCGTGTTGTAATAGTTTCCATCAATTCAATGTCAAATGGATTTGTCTTAACTTTTGGGTGGTGAGCGTCACATGGTTGGAAGACCATTTTGGGTCCATCTAATTTTTTTGTTGGTCATTTATCTATATTGATAGAGTGTATTTCTTATCCCTCACATTGTTTTCCATGAACCTATTTGATCAATGAGGGTGTAACTATTAGTTTTTTCTATATAGTCTAGAGATGGTTTTCTGGGATGGAAAGTTTTTATGGTGGGTAGAATTCTCACAGCAGGATTTTTATATTATCCTCAGACCCGGACTGGGTTGGGTATCAGTTTTGTTTCTTGATCATTGCATTTGATAGGGATGAGGTCTCAATATAGAGTTGTCGAATTTAGTTTTTGGGTCCCATATTAATTTTTTAATGGTTGGTTAATTTTTGGGTTTTAGTTCTGTGAGAGAACACTACATGGTCAGAGAAACAAGTGCAGTTAGCTGGGTTCTAATGTAGTAACTTCGAGAATGGAAAGAAGGCACCACACAGTACACACACGTTCAATTTAGCCATGCACTATGACTGTTTGGTCACCCTGCATTAAAAATATCCAATGCATTAAATAGTGAATAAAAAATAAAAAAATAAATTCAAATGATGTGTGATTAAATGAATTAAAATATGTGAAGTAGAATTGAAATAACTTTTATAATCATCATTAATATTATTATTAATGATAACAATAATGTTATTAATATTATTATTTTTGGGGATTAGAATTACATTTTTATTAAGGTAATAATATTGTTGTAGTTATTATTATAATTAATTTTGATATATTATGTTTAGTTTTTTGAGTTTTATTTTCCCCTTTCTATCCACCCTCTCTCTGAATCAACAAACCCCTCCTTCTCCCCAACCAATCTACCTCATTCACCACCCCAATGTTCATTTTCCTAGAGTGCCCTCCCTCCTTCCTTTTTCCCTGGCAAGTCACCCTCTACAACTGCCCCATAACCCTGTGTGCCCCATTACCCACACCCCAAAACCCACACGCGCCACCTCCTCATGCACCAATGCTCTCAAGCTTCTCTTACTAACACCCTTCTCTTAATTGGAATGTGCACTTCCATCCACCAACCTTGTTTCGTGTGGACGACCTATGAGGTCACTCACCACTACCCCTCTCCCTCTCTTGCGGGTGCATTGTTATTCCAGGTATGTTTTAAGATTCAGTTCCTTAGTTTTTTGGTTTTTGTTGGTTATGGTTTGGTTTTGGGGGGCATATCATTACCTTTGGGGTTCGATATTGTTGTTTATGTTCCATCGTAAAATGTTTGATGTTCCACTAGGGTACAATTCTAGTTTGGAGGAGCTTTTCAACACTTTTCCTGAAGATCCTTGGTTGAGGTTGGTGATTCTATGTATAAACATTATTTTATAAATTTATTATTATTGATTTATTATTTTGGTATGTATTCTGATTTATGGGTGTGGTGAAAATTGGTTTCTGGAATGTTTCAATTCACATTTTTTTGGAAATGATTTATTTTTCCTTGTTTAAGTAAGCATTTTGTGATTGAAATGTTTGTTACACCAATTAGTAGTCTTTTATAATTTTTTTAATTAATTCTTTTAATTATACCAATGGTACAAAATATGTTTTTACATGGTTATGGAGTGCGGTTGATTTTAAAGTGGTTTTTTTATATGAAACCTGGTGTGTTTTTGGTGAAAACCTTTATTGCACCATTTCAGAATATTTAATATTTTGTTGAAATGATTTGTTAAATCTTTCATGTGTTTTGAATGTGGTGTTTGATATCTTCAGACATGTATTTAATTTTAATGTCTCGTTTTATATGAAATTGGGTGTTTTCATGTGTAAAACCACATTGCCTCATTATGTCGTGTTGTATAAATTGTGGAATCGGTTTTTTATATTAAGGAAGGAGTGAAAATTATATGATGGTACGTAGTTCATGTGAGGCTTATTTAAAAGGAAAACTATTAGAGAATTTTAGGGTGCAAAATCCATATAGTGTTTTTAAAATTATATTATAAATTGTGTAATGGTTTATTGATTTGTATGGGTGGTTCAAACTACATTGGGGAATTCACTGGTAATGTTTTGTTAATTGTGAAAATGTTTTATTAAAATGTTCAATGGATTACCACCTTTTCTAGTATAGTGATTATGTTCCATTGGTATTAAAGAGGATTTGGAATGGGTTTTTTGTCTATAATACCATAAGTCACATATTCAAAAAATAATTACAAATTTATAAATGGTTTATTGAATGGTGTAAAGGGGATCAAAAAATGTTTTCAAAATTTTTTGGTTTGTGGATGGTGTTATAATTTAATTTTAAGGTGATGGTGATGTGATGTGATATGTGAAATGTTTTTGAACAAAATTTGATGGCCAAGTATCTAGGTTTGTAGACTAGCACTAAAATTACAGTGATCTAGGAGTGGCCAATTCCTATTTCATATAGCAAGATTGACGATGACAATAGTAAAAAACTATGTTGATGATTTGGTACCACATGGCTATTGGGATTTACCCTCATGGTGGCTCGTTCATGAAAAGGATGTTGTTTATTTTTAAATGACACCAAGATACGATATACCTTGGGAACCATAGTCATATAGTGCCTATGTGTATTTACCTAACTACTGCTCAATAATTATATTGAACCAACCATCATAATATGTAATGTTGGTTTGGTAATATTAAAATAATGTGCTCTGTCATTAAATTGTAATTCTATAATTTTTATTCTATTTAGTGTTTAACTCCTTGAAAATATTTTCATTCAAAGTTTCATTTATTCAAATTATTTTCTCTTTAATGTTATTTTCCTTAAAATATATCCTAGAATTTAATTAATTATAAATCATGATAATTTATTTTTTATTTATTGTTTATTTTATGGAATCCTATATCTAGGGGTTATCATATTGGGCTTTGGATCGCACCCTGTATACTCTATTGTGTGTATTCCTAATTTTATGTATATTTGTTTCAGGTTAAGGAAAGGCGTCAGTGTTGGAATTTTGAGTTTGTTTTTTTCCTTTAGGTGTGAATCTTGGTGGTGGTGGCTTGAGGTTGTAGTTCCTATAGTCGTATGGTGTTTTGGTATTGTTTTTTATTCCATTATTTCTTAGTACTTTTTTGGTTTTTCAGAAGATGTTAAAAATTATCCATGACTGTTGTTCTAGGTGTGTTTTGCGGAAATATTATGATATGAATGTCTAGTTTTTGTTGGTATTTTTTATATGTATAATTCAGGTAAATCATTCCATCCTATTATATTTGATACATAGGAACTTGTGACATCCCATGGGGATCTGGAACTCCCTTTGATCCTTATCACCGAGCAATTCAGATGGTTGGTTCGGGGTCAACCTGATTTGGGTCATGAAAAGGTAAATCACTTTTTAAATATCATTAAAACTGATTAAACTCATCCTTCAGATTGATAAAGTAGGGTCTTTCCATTCATGATAAGAGTTAAAACTCATCAGAAATTAATACACAAGTTAGGGATAAATCCTAGCGACAGTATGTGATTACTAATTCTATGAATGATAAACCACTAGTAATCGGATCAGTGGACCATGATGTTGAAAATGGGATACCTACTTCAATCTAGGGAATAATAATAAGTGATCACATCTCAAGATATATAGAGGGTTATATGACTCATTCCAAAACAAACCCATAGAAGGTATCACACTTCTAATTCTAAAGATGGGAAAATCATTGTACACTCCTATGGATAGACCAGGGAGACACACACATTCTAATTCCAATATTGTTTTAAGGTTAATAAAATTGTAACATTCTACCCAAGAAGGGGTATATAGTGTGTATAGTCAGAACATACCATATCCCACTAAGTCAATTACATTCATGGTTCTGATTGTGTACTCCATCCCATGATAATATACTTTCTTTGTTCTTTTGTTCAATGGACACGTTTTTTCTATTATACCAATGGGTATATTATATGCCTTTTACCTCAGGTCACATGTTATTTTATCAATTCACACTGACTTGTGATACTTATCTTCTTCGGTAAAACCTAGTTGTCATGAAAGGAGGTCTATATATCATGTTTTAGTAAAAAATATATAACTTTCATAGAATTATTTTCCATAAACTATATGTGTTAAAACATATAGTTAAATGTCTCCTCCTCCTCCTATATAGACTTGAATCATACCCAAAATAAGTCAATCTATGGTTTTATGATATGGATCCATCATTAGTGGTAATTTTATGGTAACCCAGCCCTTCGTAAATAACCTCCTTTCGCAACACAATACCCAACCACCAAAAAATTTAAAATGGACTATTTGGATAATAAAATTGTATTCCATCATCATCATCATCATTCATCTATCATGACTCCAACTAAAAATCATAACCTTTTTTATTGATTCATTTCACAAATTATTTATTTCATAATGATCAGTTCTCAGGTTTAGTTGAACCATATGTAAAATGAGATATAGAAGAAGATCATTTTTGTAAGAAGGGAGAAAGGAATCAAATATTTTTTTTTCAATTACCATTATTAATTTTTTCGGTTTCATATCGACTGCTGATGGAGAAATCAACGAACAATGAAGAAAACAATGATTAATAACTCCATGTATTTTGAATTAATAGTAAATAATGATTACCTAATAATTATTCCATGAAATAATTTATAATTTGATTAATTCATTTTCATCATTGATAAAAACAAAAATTATGATTAAAAAATTAAGATATACTTCCTATATTATATTAATGAAATCATTGTCAATGTACTTCTCTATAGAATGATTGTTGGAGATTATGGTGCATTTGTCATCCACTCCTCTAATCCCCTTGATCACACCTAAATGTTATCCATATTTTCTTCTTCCCCTAATATCATACTGTTATGTAGATAACCCTAGAGGTTATCATGATATGTATATAAGTATATATATTTTTAGTTCTATAAATTTATTCAGAAAAAAATTAAATTATTTAATTTATTTAAATTAATTCCATTATTTTATCACATTTTAACAAGAAACTGCACTGTATTAGAATGATGAATATAGATAATACATATTCCAGGCCTACTGTAAAACCCATTCTCTTGAAATAATTTATAGATTAGTTTTCAATTTGAGAAACAATTCCAGATATATTTCAATAAATGATAAAAATTGTGAATGCATGATATATTATAATTATTGTTTAAAAAATATATGGGCACCAAGGCTCTATAAGTTATTCAATCCTACATATAATATTTAACAAACAAAAAAAATTATTAAAAATATTACACAGTTTTATATGTAAAAAAAATTTGTTACAATATTCATTATTCAACCCTATATATAATCAAGCTATTATAATTTCATGGGATATATTTTGAATATACATAAATAAATGGTTATCCTAAAATCCTTGTATAGGGTATAATGTTTATACATTAGGGTTTGATGCCATAGATAATGCAATCCTGAAAGTTATGAATAATAAGTAGTCTTGTATGTGAGAGGAATTTATAGAATATTATCATCATAAAATGTTAATAATTATTATATTGATAATATCTCACAAACATAAAATATATCATAAACATATGTTGAGTCCCACTATCGATAAATCATAACATGAAGTACAAGGCTATCAGCATGCCAATAATAAAATTTATCTCGTGAGTTATAAGAATTATCAAATTGATTGGGGGATTTACAATTCATGTCCCACCAATATCATTATAATAGTATATACCATTGGGTTATAAATAGAAACATAAATCATCATATAATATTATTCATGATAGAATCCTCTTATAATAAAATGTTTCATATCCAAGAGGGATAAAGATTAATATAATAGTAATTCACTGATTTTCCCAAATAAATATATCATATAAAATTTGATCATAAAATATAAAATCGTAATGGAGAAGAATATTACACAAATTTAAGGACAGATTGAGAGGAAGCATCATATTATGGTTATAGAGAATAATTTCAATATTTTAAATGCTTTTAATATAAAATCGAATGGTTTTTTTCAAGACCAAAAAAGTGATTACAATCATAAATAAATTAATATCCCAATAAAAAAAGAGCATACAAATTGTGATGAGGATATATATATATATATATATATATATATCTGTAAACTAAATTCATATTTTATTATATGTTTTTTTCAGCGGTTTTTTGAACTATTGATAAATAAATTGTGTTAATTAAGGAGAGGATTTTAAAAAAGGGCTACATAACTTTATCCATTAATTAAAAAATATTCTTTTTTAAAAAAATCCCCCCACTTCTCCCCAGAACACCCCCACAAAAATTCCTCAAGAACCCCTACCTTATGCCATAAACACTGAGTTATTTCCCCCTAGTATGATACCCCACTCATTTCCCCCCTCATCATTAATTTTCATTATTGGTTCTCTATTTTCACCTAAGCCCCATGATCCCAAGTTGACATATATAATTACTTTTCCTTTGATTCCCTGAATCCCAAACCCTCACCAATGCTAACATTTCTCATGAGACCTACTCTTCTTCACCCTTTCCGGTTATAATATTTCCTATGATCCTCCCTCACCCTTCTCCCTACATGTATTCTCCCATGAGACATACCCACCAAAAGGTGTATTTTATTAATTTTTTTTGTTCATTTGTCATATTATATGTTGTATGATATTTTTTTTGGTTTTAAATTTTTATGTTTTGAACAATATCCCTCTATCCTAGACATACATTTATTAAAAGTAATTTTACTATTTCTATTATTCTTGGGTAGGGGATTCTTTTCAATTATATTTTTATAAACTAACTATCAATGCATGAACTGCAATATTACTCTTTATGATATGTATTTAAATAAGAAAATATTCTTGATGTAATTTAGGGTTTTGGGTATCCCTTTCATCATATATATTAATTTTCAAAATGTGGGAATGTCTCATTTATGATAATGAATATTCATTTTAAGGAATTAAAATTGTGGTGGATATCATTTTTATCATATAGATTCATATAAGATAATTTATTTTACAAATGACAATGTGTTTAAATAATTAATTTATGGATACAAAATACATTTCAAACTAATTGATTTTCAATGATATGATGATTAGTTAGATATAATGTTTATTGAAAATTATAAATATTTGGTAGATAAATTGAATGAGTGTGAATAATATGTTGACTTAGAATTATAAAAAAATATAAAAAAGAATAAACACAGTTCATCTATATTCTAAATGGAACTACCTGTCATGGACCATAATTGATGAATAACAATAGTTTTTATAATCAAGGGGGTCATTAATTATAGTATCCTACAGACCATCTATTTGTTAAATCAATCCATCTAATTTGAATTAATCATCAGCGAATAAAAATATGAATGAATAATTTTAACATATAAAAATTACATTTTATTTGCTTTCTAGGATAAATATTTTTTTTATATTATTTTCATTTCTAGTATGTTTATCTACAATGGAAAACTGAATACATACAATTAATGTTTTTCATGGCAATGCGTATTCTTGAGTTGATGGATTTGAATTCAAGGATTTGTTTTCTATGGTTTCAGGGTTCAATACTATAAGGATATTTCATACAATGTTTACAGTGAAAATATAATATTTTCCATATGGATGTTAACTCAACAATAATTGATGGTTATGATGATGAATAATATTACATTGAAAAAAAGATTTTATTTTTTCAAGAAGAGGATGAATTATGTATCTTAATGGTGAATAATATATTATATATGTTAAATGAATCTTCAGAATATTTTTACAGGATAATTTTATCAATAATTATGTATATGTATTTGTTGAAAGTAAATCTGAACAATAAAATTATTTCATATAGTAAAAATGTATTTATAATTTTATTTGTAAAAATTTAGAGATAATATGTTTACTATAAATGAATATAATTTCAGTTAATAAATTTAAAAAAATATATATGATTTTTTTAAATTTTAATGTTCCTTAAGATTAAGTACTTGTGGAGATGTATACATTTAAGATTGAAGGATCATATATTAAATTTTTAATAGATGTGTTATTTTGAAAAATTAATGGTGTTTGAAATATTGGAAATGAATTTTATATATACATTAATTTTACTATAAATGGAACTCTCATATTATGTATATAGAAATTATGCTTATAAAAAGTGGTAAATTAAAATATTTAGATATTTTTAAAATTAAATTCTTCTAGGATAGATTATTTTGATATTATTAAATTATATAGAAGATACTAAAATGTTCATATGGGGCATAATTTTGTAACAGTGAATTGAAAAGTTAGCTACATGAAGAGATTATAGATTAAATTATGAAAAATAATAGAAAATGAAATAACAAATATTTTTTACTCTATTTATTTTTGGGATTTGAATAATGGGGACTAGAAGTCCATATCATGAGTTATTTAATTCTTGTAATAATTGTTTAGAAAATTTTAAACAAGGTAGTATAATTTAGGTACCATAAACACATCATAATATGTTGATGTTTTTAAAACATAACAAATGGATCAATTTGATTTTAAAAAATACACAGAACGTAGTTCTAATGGATGAACAAATGTAAACCACGTTTTTTAATGTGATTATCCATTTGAGATTACTATTTCATGATATTGTGGGGAAATGTTTCTATTAAATTAAACTGATATTATATATTTTTATAGATTATAGAATGTGGGAATATGATTCTTATATATGGACTATGTTGCTAAAATATTGAATGTGATTATCTTTTTTTACCAATCCATTCCCAATGTACTCTATTTAAAAAGTAATATTTAAAATGGGAGTTCAAAATAAACATTCTCAAGGTTATGGAATATTGTTGTGTAACCGATCCCACTAGTGAAGTAATTTTTATTTGAGAAAGAAGGAAATATAAATGAATACTAATACATTAAAAAGATGAATTTATTGAGTGCAATATAGAAATATGGTATCTATGTGTGAGGTTTTTATTTCTTCACGTATTTATAGATAATTTGTGTAATATTAGATTAGTTTTTTTACTATATAAAAATTTAATTATTTTATAATATTTACATTGAAATTTTATTATGAACATTGAGTGAATAGTATAGGGGAATGTTTATTGATTTGTTTCAGAATGTTTGATTTTTTATTGAATACTCATATTCCTGACAAAATTTATTCCTGTAGATGCCTAAAATTATAGAGTAATAATTTATTTCTATGTGTCAAAATTATCAATATTTAATAGTTGAAAAAAACCTGACTAGTGGTATTTTTGTGAGAAAGATGGTTTCTATGGAGATTATTGTTATTGATGATATTTTGTATGTGTTTTTAGGTGATTATTACATGATTAAGATTGTGTTTTCATGATTTAAACAATTTTTTTTAATATTTTTATCTTTAATAGTATGTATATTTATTGGAATTATATTATCAGTTTAATCTATCTATTTTCTAATGTAGTAATACAAATCTGTTTTAGCTTTTTTAATAATGTAAAGAAACATTGTGATATATATGTATAAAACATAGATCACAATACCATGTAACTCCCATAAATAATCTATGATTTATGAATAGTTATAGGGTGCTACAAATTGAAACATGACCCCATTTTTTGGGACTACACGTCGACAAAATTTAGATTTTAACATATCATAGGATCTTCATCTATATTTTACAAGGAATAATGTAAGATATATATTCAATAATTAGACAAATGTGTCACTTGATTAAGTTTATTATGGAAGTAAAGAGCTATACAAGGGATGTTTGAAGGATTAGAAACATTATTTTTATAGAAGTTGAATCAAATCAAATGCTTACATGAAATAACAAATAAAGAAATTTCCATGATTTTGTAATAATTACCTGATGCATTTCATGAATCTATGATCCTTGAATATTTTTAATATATTAAATTTATTGGTCTTAATTATAAGAAAATATATTATTTTCTCGATTATTATATGATTTATTGGAGATAGGATTCAAGGAGCTATGATTGTAAATAGTAATAATCGTCTTGATGGTAGTCAATGGGTGATGTTGGATGTCTAAATCAATATACTACTATGATGAACAAGAAATAGAACACCCATGGTAATGTTTTATATTACATAACATTAAATAATCAATTGTAAATAATATTTATTTCATTTATAACCATCATGCACATGAAGTGAAATTAATTTGATAATTATAGTGATAGGTTAATGCGACATCCATGATATTCAAAATCATGGAATAACTTTGATTCATTAAATCTATATTTCTCATATTTTCCTAGTTTAATGTTACTAGAACTGAATTCCAATTTATTCAAACCATTTAGGAATTTGAGAATTAGTTATAGTAGTTGGTTAGTTGTTTTGATCACATACAATATTCCATCATGGATGTGAATGAAAAAACGTCTTTTATCATTTTCATGATCATTATTAGATATATAATATATATAAATGATATTGATGTATACAAGAAACCTATAATGTAAGAATGAAATGACATGTGGGTAAATGATAGTGATACTCATGATGAATCTTCTAGAACAATAATCAAAATGAAAATTTTTCTAATGTGGACCATTATTGACTTCCATAGACATGGGAACATATTTTGATGGAAGACATACATTGTTTTAGACTATATTTTTTTTAAATGTGATTGGATAAGGGAAACTTTCCTTATATAATAAAAGGTTTATTCTAGTTTCATCGTATATTTCTTGATATATCTTATATATTTCAGTTTAAAATGTAAAAATTAAATTTTTCTATTTATCGTAGATCCCCTCTAAAGTAGTTGATATGTTCTTAAATATTGCAATAACATAGAAATTTTGATACATAATTTAGAAAAATAAAACTTCAAAAGGATAGTGGAATATGATTTCTAAGTGAAATTTCAAGTGAAATTGAAAATACACAATTAAAAAAAATTAAATTCTTCAAACATTCATATCTGGATTTTAATTTATTGTGTGATAATCATGATTTTATTCATATTGAGAATAATTTTTTCATAATTTATTCATTAATTTTATTAATTATCATGGGAATATTATGGACCATATAAATGATCAAAATGACTTAAAAATAATGAACATAAATTGTGATCTCTGGAAAGACTATAATGAAGAGAATATTTCATCAATAGTCCAATGACAAATAGGGATACATGTATATTCCTTATAATTTTTACGAATGTGAAGGAATCTTATGGGTATTCCAGTATCATCTGAAGGTTTTTTTGACTAAAATAATTGAAGGATAAATCAATTAAAAATTTGTTATTCAGATATTATGATACAACATTTACTTCTATTGGTGTTGCATATTTTCATAAAGGGATACTTTATTTGTACACAAATATTACATATTCTTCAGACAACTATGTGATAAAAAAATTTACACTCTTGGATTCAAAACATCATGATGGATTTTTGTTAATAATTTGTGCAATGGATATGATATTTCCACTTTCAATTTTTACTTTCATAATGCATTCCACTATTCTACTTATTGAGAAAATTAAATTAGGAGGAACTATATATTATCGATGGAAGAATACAATTGGTAGGCACTTTATTAAAATGTTTTTTCGTCATATCTATACAATTATTGGCACATCATTGAACAAATATTTATATTTTTTAATATTATATCATAGATATATAGCTGATTTTAAATCCTATGTTAAAAAAGGATTAACCCAAAGGATCTATTTTAGAAGGATATTAAGAAAAAGGGTGTCATTCGTTTTATTGTAGATACTTGGATGATTTTTAAAAAATAATAAATCATGTTGTTCATGATTATGACACATCAATTTAATCTCAACTACATGGTAAATAAAATAGCATTCCTAGTATTTTCCCATAATTTGGGAGGATCTCAAATGTTAAACTAATATAAATTGAATAATTATATATAAATAGTTCTATTCTACCAAATAGTGATATTTTAGATCCATTTATTGATGATATAAGGATAAAAAAAGCTCTATGATAGGCCACACAATAAATGAAAATTATATATCAAAATATACTAATATAAATCTTGTATAATGGATTAAAAGTCATGTATATTTACAAATTATTAAATATATACTAGCATTATATTGAAAATTATTATTCTAATATAGAAATGTGTTAATTTTGTATATCATAAATAATAATACTTAGGCTGATTTGATAGATGATTTGATTTTTGGGGATCGCGGTCCTCTGACACATGCTATAAAATTTGATGTATACAATGTCAATGGATTTTAATTTCCTAAAATAGGTTAGGAATGTGGTTTGAAAACACATTATATTGGTGTATTTAGAGTTTATTAATTTGGATACTATGGAAAATTGAATCATATTATAGAATTAAACTGCCATAGGCAATTCTCAATTGTATTATTTAAATTAATGTTTGTCTATACTATAAGAGGTATTAAAATATTTCCTTTGAAATTAATTTCAATGAACTTATCTAGTTTGTTTAATGTGTGTGATCATGAATTAAATGATCCTTATATATTTTGATCCCAATATATATTGGTAGAATATATGATAGATTTCATGGATGAAGGGTCGAGTATAGTTGGTCACAATAAATAAGTAGACTATTATTATATGTGTGATGATGAGGAATATTTGTCATCAAACATTTATTTGAATCAATATAAGGAAAAATATTATTTATCAATCATTATAATGAAAAAAATTGTCCTTGATGTGTGGATTATATAGATAACTTACTAATGGAGATGGAAAATGATGTGACAGAAGGAAAAATTATTTTATGTGTAATCATTCATTATTTTAATAACCACTTATGTTATATGTGTGACAATTAATTATCATTGAAATGTATATTTTATTTCTTATTATTATTCATATACATCAATTTATAAATTATTTTTTGATGTATCTATTGAAATATATGTTTTGCCATTTATTTTATTTTATTATATAATATACACTCCATGGAATAAGTGATTCAGGTATCCTAGTCAACTTTCATTGGATGATACCTTGTAAAGATTGATATATTAGGATCCATTAGTGTCCCTCCATATAGAATTTGAGACACCCTCAATCTATCCCCCTTAAGGGTCTCTCACAACCTTCATTTGATCAACGTCTTAGAAACCCACCTTTATCCAATTATCATATGAGACAGTTCCTCCCCATTCAGTGAATTTAGTAGGGATGGAATAGGTTTTCACTATTATTTATTCATGAAGATATTGGAAGGTGGTAGTTATAGTTTTAAATTTTAATGTGCAAAATGTAATTTTACATTTTTATAATATCAACATTATTTCAGAAATTTTGAAAATAATTACTATGTATTGAAATATGAGAAGCCCATATATTTGAAATTTAAATGAAATGAATTTAGTTTTTTCATTTTACTATTTTGTGCCCAAAAATATGATATCTCATGATTTCTTGTCCATATTTTACTCTAGATGGGGGTAGATCCATTTACCCTCCCAATTACCTATGCTGATTGTAGGCATGTTCCATAATCAAGAAAAAATGAGTCTCTGATTCCCAATTAAACAGAATTTAATATATTATGTTTTAATTAAATATTTATATGATATTAAATTAAAATATTTTATAAAATAATCTATTTTTATATATTTTATTCCACTTTATAAATATATCTTATCCTATGAAGGTGGACATTAAAAATTTGGGTAATAAATGGAAGGATTCGAAATAAAGATTTTGGAATGAATTCAATTATGCTTTGATGACCACTTAGAATATATAAGATACGGTACACTTAGGGGTATACATAGAGAAATACAAGCGTTTTATTGAAAATATTTTTCATGTTATGTTTATGGTGATAAAATATATACTGTTATATTAATATCATTTTACATATATACATGAACAAAGAAAGGATATGACAATCCATACATTACAACTGAATTACTTGTTTTCAATTTTTGATTGATTCACGGAAAACTGATTTGTGTTGATCTAAAAAAACTCTCCCACAGTACCATGTTAATGCTTTTTTCCTTAAAGAGGGAAAATATGGTATTTTTTTGTTCAATATTTAAAAGAAAAAATTTATTGTATCATGTATTAAATTGATGAATTATCTTATTTTAATGAATTCAATGAATTTATGAAACCATCTACCATGAATGAAACCTTGTTTGGATGTACATACAATATTTTATTGGAGTAATGTTAATGACCCCACCAAATAAGTTGGGGTATGAATTCATATTTCATTGTAATAACTTATTTTCACTTTTCACTTTGTTAATATTTATTTATATCAAGTATGGATTCTATTTGATTTATATGTAAAAAAATTAACAATTGGATTTGAATCTGGTGCATTCATTCTCTGTATCCGAAGATTATCTCATTGGTCATGTCCATGGGAAGGGGGATCTTGGAAGTGTACATGAGATAGGATTGGGACCATTACTATCAGTGATCATTGGTAGGTCATTGAGGATTTCATATACAACTACCCCTAGTTATACTTACTCCCTATATCATGATTATTAGTGGGTTAGTTTTCAATGAAAATAAAAAATTCAAAAAATTGTGGTACAATAAATGATTCAAGATTCAATGGTCATTTATCTAAAAAAATCATAGATTCAATTATATTAAATAAAAAACTACATCTATCGATTGTGATATTTCATCTGTTGATTGTATTGATAAGTTAAATAAAACTACATAAAAATCATTTAGTTTACAATTTTATTGATATAAAATTTAAATTAACTACACTATTCAATTTTCAACATAATTATAATCCAGGTTTTGGTAACAAGGTTCAGAGATTGAGATAGAGAGGGTGTCATTAAATGTTCATCTCATAGTGATTAGTGTTCACATTTGATTAATATATGATGTGTATCTAAAAATATGACAGTCTAACACTAATAAGGTGATTTAGAAACCATGTTGTGGTTTTTGGTAGGGATATTTGTATTTCCCTTATATTGCATTAAAAAAATATAGTGGGTTCATTTTTTTTGTGATGTCTTCCTTTTTATTAGTCTTCATAAAGGTTTTATAGATGATGAATCATTACACTCCTAGTTCATTATTATATTAAATATTATATAATTATTTTTATTTAAATTTTTTTTTGGGTTTTGGAATTTAGCTTTGATTTTTAAAGAACTTTTTATAATGAATATTTTCCATATGGCTATTTGTATCTATGAATAAAACCATATGATTGAAAAAAATTCAGGATAGTGTTATTTATAGTCTTTCCCTATTAAATATGGTTATTTCATGGCCATCTGAGTTTGAGTAGTAAACGTGCACAAACACATACACATGAGAATTTTAGTTCAATTTTTTGTAGTGTGCAATCAAAGATACAGATCCCCAATTCTCCAGAACTATGATGTAATAATTCATCGTGTTCATGAAACACGAAAAGAAATATATTAAATATTTAACCCCACATAAAATATGAACTGAGTTATAATCCATTGATTTTGTTGAAATCATATAAACAGGGTATTCCATATACAATGCACATGATATTAATCCATTTAGTCATTTAATTTTTATGAAACTATCCCTAATGATCAATATTATTAGAGATACAAATACACGGATCTCAAATTAAACCACTAGAAGAGTCTTCTATCTAGAAATCCACCTTATTGAATTTAAAATTCTATCAAAATTCTAAAATCTCATTGATCCTTCCTCTATGTGAACCATAGAAACAAAGTAAAACTCAACCACTACACCCAAAAAAGTGTCAACCTTCCTAGAGTACGTCTCCACCATTAATGTTTTATTTCTATTTCCCTAATCAAATTCTCATGATTGTATCCATATTTATTTAAAATACTGAAATATTTATCAATACCATTTCAAAGATGCATGTTTTATATAAGTGGGATATCGATCTCAGGTCTTAATAGTATATTGGATAAATACCCCATGACCTTATAGATAATAGAGAAATAAAATAAAAACAGATGGACATGAAGTGTATCTTTATATGATAATACAGAAAAAAAATTATTCCTCTATATAACCCACATTCAACATTCCTGGTTACTCTTTGAAAATTATTTGAAAATACACCCAGATATCTTCTCATAACTCCACCTTACTATGTGATGAATAATCATATGGGACAATATTAGAGTCCAATTCATTCATAATAATTCTTCCTGATGATGGTATGTTTAGGTATAATGGATCCAATGAAATTATCATATCCTTTCATGTTTTTATTCCATTTCATAACTTTTTATAATGAAAGAATTCTTATATGTACTTCTGAAGACTACACTCATAATAATTATATTCTGAAAAAATATTATAGGAACCCATTATTTGTATCCATCCGTACACCCATTCTTATAAACAAAATAATCATATTTAATAACCAATATATTCAAGAAATATAAATGTTCGAGAATTTTTTACTGCATCAAAAAGTATCTTCTAGGGCTATATATTCCTCAATAATCAAAAGCAACCATAAATCACCAACCATGGATCTAGGGTAATTTCAATTGTATTGATATATTCCCTAGTTGTTCTATTAAGACCATCCCATACTAATTATTTCATTCCCTAACATTAATGAACAGCCAATCTAATAATCTCGAGGTTTAAAGATCATTCCACATGATCCTCTTTCAAATGATGAGTGATTGGAACCCTAGTGTCACATATCCTCACTCAAATTAATATAGATAAAATGTTATAAATGATCAACACCTCAAACTCATCCATATAATTTATAATATATTTGGATATTGATATTTTAATGAATATAAATTTAGGTCTTATGATGTTCTATCATAATCTCTATTTTTGATGGGGAACTAACTAAATTGCATCCATTTTAGAAACTAAAACATTTGATAACATCATCAAGGAATCCTCTATCAAGGAAATCCATTAGCAAACTCAATACAATATATGAATTAATCTATAATTTTTTTATGATGTATTTTTTATATAACCACTTATATAGATCATTATTCCATATAATTGCACATAAAACCCATCTAAGAGTAGTATTACTAGAATACTCCAAGATCTTAAAAATTCAACACTATAAAATTTGTTCATGCCTATCACATAAACCATTATCCTATAGAGATTGAACTCCAAATGAAAGTAGACTTTGTAAAGCAGAAGATTCAATATAAAAATTTTTATTATAGATTACCTACAATGATATTATTGATACATTGATGAAAATTATAGTTCCAGTTTCAAAATGGAAATGGATATTCTATTAATTGAATTATGATTTAATTTTATAATGTGGGGGATACATCCCTTAGTTGATTGACATGTCATTTTTAGATAATGGTTTCAATGAACTGAATGACTTACTCAAAAGTGATTGAAATATTGTCTTTCAAGATGAGAAATTATTTTGGTCTTATTATTACAATTCAAATTATATTATTAATAATGATACAATTATTTTGTTTTGTATATTGTCATATCATGGTTTTTTGTTTAGCGGTTCTCTAGATTTAGATTCTACAACTATATTTTTTTTATATAGCAATATAAAGACCATTTAAAAAACATATATATACAAAATTATTGTTTACAATATGTTAATCCTCCACTATATATGGTTGAACATTTAATTAGAGTATATTTTTGGGTTTTAGAAGCAGTTTCCCCTCCCAAAAAAATGGCTTGTGGATAGTGGTGACATAAACTGCTGCCTTTTCTTCAGCATTTTTTCAAAGGGAAAACCACTGATAACACCAAAAAATACCACTAAATAATCATTCTATGATTGTTCCTAGAAACAACCACTAAATGGATATAAACAAATAAAGTTGGATATTGATTCCAAATATAGTATCTATTTTTGAAAATTGTCACAATATAATATGGTGGAAGGTTAAATCACCATGAAATAAAAAAATACATCACTATAATTATATATTGTTATAGTGTATGGTGTATTTAATATACATTATGAGGTCATAAATATGTAATAAATACATGTAAAGGATTAATTATTTCAAAATAACCCCTTACCTTTTGTCCATTGCACATTTAAGTCTTCCACTAACAACCTAAAAATAAATTTATATTTATTTAATAATGTATTAGAAATTAATTAAATTTTTATTTTAAATTATATATATATATAAATTAATTAAATATTATCTTCTTCGATATTATAGAGTTTTTTTGTCATTGATATTATTGTTTTTTGGTCCATTGTTTACATCGGTATGATGATATCAGTCATCAGTTCTTATCCCTTGGATTGATGATTTCAAATAATTTCAATGTAAACTTCCTCCTTATCATAGTATTACAATTTATTAATTGTTTTATTGATTATATAAAATATTTTATGTGGTAAAATGTTTTCCTTGTTAATTAATTTTTTATGAAACGAAATTAATTATGACATTTTATCTTATATATTATTATTATTATGTAATTAAAAATCCTATAAATGACAGAATAATATTTTCAATATTTTAATTTCTAAAACAATAAAAAAATCTTAATGTAGGGATGAAAAAAATCATTCTGGAAATAGATTTTATAAACCATCCATTGTTTGCCTCATATCTTAATGACAAAAATAAGAAAAAAGGTAATATAAATTTTATTAATGTTGTATAATTAGCATAAAATAATAATATTGGAACTGTATTATTATATTTTTAATATGGGTTTTATGAGGATTAAAAATATAATGAAATTATTAAAGATGTGTGATGAAACACGTTTCATGTATTGGGAGAAATTCCTAGAGCTAAACCTTATAGATTTATGGAGACTCCAGTGATGGGAAAAATTATGGTGAGGGATGTTTGGGAAGGTATTTGGAGGATATTTCTCTTGGGATAGATTTTTTATAGTGAAAATGAATTGGTACAATTGAGTTCAAATTATAAGAATAGTAGAGTTGTTTTTTTGTGATGGTCATTAATCTATGAGACAATAATGAACTATAATTATGTTCATTGTCCTATCTTGTTATTAAATTAATTTATAGATTGAATTTATACATATTTTATACACGTCTATAAGGATTTAGTAAAATAATGATCTTTTTTATTATCAATTTCCTAGTTTTTATTTTCCAGTTCATACCAATATAGGAATATATAAATATAAGAGGAAAATTATATAAAAAGTGGTAATGTAACTGTATATTTTCCAAGCTTCTCGGTAACTAGAAACAGTTCCCATGATTCTCACTACTATAGAGTCTATAGAAAAACTCAATGATACTCTTACTATTCCAATCCCAATGTAAATAATAAAAAATGGAACTTGGTGGTTTACCAAACACAACAGTATATCGTTCCCCCTATGAAGTATATCCAACCAGGCTCTCTAGAATATGTAATATGTAGTAGGACTAGATTCTCCACCCATATAAGGACCTAACCTATCTTCTTATACTAAATAATATATCTAGGATCTTCCAAATCATTATGATAACAAAACCCCTATGGAAGGATGTATAATAACATTAAAACACACATATGGTTGTGTAAGAAAAGGATCACAGTCATTGGCATCAGGGATACCCTCCTAAATCTATGGTTTTATAAAAAAATACTAATATCAGAAAGAGCGTCCGCAGGATCCCAATCGTTTATCTCAAGGAAAATATAGTTAATAATTAATTATAAAAATTTATTATTATTTCTATACAATTATTGAACTTGGAGTAATCCATGAAACCTCAATGAAAAACATCTCATTGATGAATCATTATTCAACAACCTACCAATTACCAAAGGAACTCAAAAACAAATCTTATGAATAGTATATAAATCATGAATTTATGAATCAAATATCTATTTAGAATAAAATTGAATAATTACATAGAAAAAACATCTTTATATATTTTTTTATCAAAATCATATGAATTTGATAGTGTTTATCCAATTTCAAAATAATATAACCAACACATGTAGAAGACCTATACTATTTTTATGATTCTACTATGATCTTTTGGAACTATCTTTAAAATATTAAATGAAACTATCCACAATTAAAGGGGGACAATAAGAAATATAAAGGTTGAAAAATAATATTTATTCATTAAATTTAATTAGGTGAAATGAATATGATTCATCCATGATAAAGAGGATAATTGTGGAAATGAGTGGTGGGCCTCCACTCTATTTTAGTTTTTAAGATTAGGAGACCCATTAATGGATTTGAATAAGGTTATATAGATATTAAACCATTGTCCTTCAAAAAAAATATACCAAGCCCTAATAGGTACCTATTCATACTTGAATAAGTATAAAATTCCATAATGGAATCCTAAAATAATAACACTTGTAATCAAATATGAAGTATGTGTTTTATATTACATTATAGTATTCCCTGAGTACCCATTGATGTGAATTAGGTAATTATGACATCTTAATATAAAAAAATTGCAACAAGGAAATATGTACTCTTCTAAGGTAATTTTTAAATAAACAAAACTCATATTCTTACACCAATGTATCCAAAAATTATCACTCCATGGATAAAAATACTCCATAAAAATAAATTTTATTCTCCTACTCTCAAATTCAAGTAAAAAAATGTTCACTAAAATACTCAAATCGTTATGATATGGTACATTTCACAAATTAATATCGCAAAATCATATATCATATATCTGATATAATCTTTTATGAAACATGAATAGGATCCATAATTACTATATTTATCTGAACCGCATTATAGTGTGATAAAATATAACATGTTTTAACACCATAAATCGGCCAAAACATTGAAGACTCTATCACTATACTATAGTGTGAGAAATAATAATTATATTGTTAAAATTTCAAATATAATTATAGTATAAAAATAATTTTATTCCCAAAATCATTGTGGCCTAAGAATAATGATTTCATCAATAACTTATGATACTATGATTTTACATATAACTTCTGATGAATATCCACATTTCCAATAAATTAGTATAAATCAAAGAATATTATTGTGACCAATTTTGTGACTATGAATACGAAAATAAATCCTTAATACACAATCATAGATAAACTTAAATTAATTATATCATGATTTTAATTAATATTAAAGACACCATTATTACATTATACAATTATTCTATAATTATAGTATATCATAATATATAATTTTAAAACACATGTAATTATAATTATATTCCCAATAATGATACATTAATCAGTATTTAACTTATCTGAAATAATATTTTTTGACCAACATGTTATATTTATTATTTTTTGGAATCGAAATATTCTAATAAAATGGATGGAAAATATTTTATGCTGTTTTATTATTTTATCAATATATAAATACTTATGATATAATTTTAATAGCTCTAAAGATAATTAAATGTGAGTTTTTTTGAGTTAACATATAATTAAGCACTGTTATGCATTGTATAATTAGTAATCATGATAAATTATTTCATGACGATATATATAAATTTGAAATTATTTATATGACTATGATTAAGTGGTATCTTGAAGAAATTTGTAATGACATGGTAGGATTTGTAACAATGATCAAGTGGCTACATAATGAAATTTGGTCATTCGTAGTGGGTTATATGACTGATATAAATTTAATATGTAATAGAATCAGTGGTGGAATGTGGAATTTATGAGACTATGAGAAGGAATGATAAAATGTGTTATGACCATGGATCTTGAATAAGTGCCATAGTAATCTTTTCAATATTGGATGTATTACTATGATTGTCACATAGAAGGTGTATTGGAGAACAACCAGATTACTAGAGAATAAAATCTTACTTTTCAATATAAGGTGATCATTTAAATTTTAAATTTCATGAAAAATACTACCATGATTATTTAAATGGAGTCAATTAGATTGAAAAATGATTTCATTGATTTAATAGATATATTGTAAAACATTTATTGTTTACTAAATAATAGATTTAAGGAATGATGTAGGATGAATAAGTGTACACACATCAAGAAGAATGAATATTTCTTGACTAATATAGGATGGTAACCTTCAATAAGAGGTTATTAAATATATTTATATGAAAAGGGGTAGAATGTTGTAAAGTATGTTATGTCATATTACATTCATTCATTTATCCAAGATAATTTTATGTGATGGATTTCAAAATTAACATGGAAATGATGTGTTTAGGTTTAAATGGAATTTATGTTGAAAAATTCCAAAATTCAATTTATTATTATTGTATCTCAATACATGAAAAATACCGATATATAAATTCATATTTAATATAGAATAAATAGTGTTTTAAAGATAGATGAAGAGATAATTATATTTAATCATATTTTGGTTTTGTTAATAAATGTTATGAAAGTGATTTCATATGGATGTTATTGAAAATACCATATCTAATATTTTTGGTGATTTGAATTCAAAATCATTTATGTGGTGTCATAAATATTTTGATAAATATTAAAGAGAAAAATATAACTATTAGTTCACTATAAAAGATCTATAGTTATTTTAGATTCTTATTTGTGTGTGTAATATTGTATGAAGTGATGATAGAAAATAAAAAGAGGATATTTTATTTGACATTATACTGAAAAAAATAAAACGAGAAGAGGATCTAACTAACTTGAGTGAATGTTTGATGCATTAATATAGCACATTTATTACATGTTGAAACCTATTAGATACTGTAAATTTCATTTTTCTCAAAATTTATGTTATCATTTCATAAATTTTAGGAGAACATAAACTAGAAAAGGATTATAATGTAATGAAATTGATGGATATACATCACATTTTTTAATCCTGATAATATTTTTTTCTTATGTACATGTGATTTCATTTTATTCATATATCATTCAAATGATTATATTCTATAATTTAGTATTGAATCTTATAAAACAATAGTGTTACCTTGGGTGTTCTTTCCTATTTTTTTCTAGGATAGTTTAATCTCATTAAAAATAGGATATAGTGTTCCTATAATTGAATATATAAAATTAACCAATCACTTTTCACCCCCCTCAAAACTATCACACTAATCATGTATAGTCCACAAAATTGGTATTATACTTACTTCATTCTTTGACTATTGGTTTTTTATATTTTAAATAAGAATAAATAATGCATGTGTATTCATAACATTGTTAACAGTATGTTTATTCTTATTCTTCATATAGATAACTAGCATATATATAAGGAATGAATTATAACCTATTCATTATCCTTTGTATAAGATTCTTTAGAAGTTGTAGTATATGGTTATCCATTAATATTTATATAAAATATGAATCAAGAGAATGATGGATGTTCCAAAAAATGATATTATTTACCCTCTATTATAATTTTTTTTATTAAATATGAATGAAATGGAAGAAATAATTTCATCTTGGATAAGATGAAGAAAATTTGCAGTTGTACTGTGATAGTGATGAAATCAAATATTCTAATTTATATATTGGGGTATGAAGATTTAAAAATGAGATATTATTAATATGTTGGTGATTTATTGATTTAGTTATCCGAAATTCTATGCACCATAATAATCCTTGGTGAAAAACTGGAAGTCTCAACATTTTCTGAAATGATATTGATAATTATTCATGGAATATTTGATGCCAAAGTATCATATTTGATATATAAAGAGAATTAGACAATGCATATGGATTATTTTTAAAATATTTATATTATATGTGATATGATAGAATAAAATTTCATATAAATGAAATACTACTAATTAAATCTTCTTCAAAACCATTCTGGATTAAAATAATAAAATGTTATTTGTGAAAAAAAAATATTATGATTATAAGTCAGAATATGAAGTCAGTATGATATTCAATGAATTAATACATCTATTTTCATGAAATTTTAAAATATAAATAGATAAATATAATGTAATTTTACCATTGAATATATTTAATTTTGGAGTTATTTTACATTTTAAATTAAATGTCAATTATTGAGGGAAGTCAATGATATTGATGAAGAAAAAGGAACACCAAGAAGATCTCTTATGAAAAAGGTAGGAACATAAAATTATTATTTTATAGGAAGTAATGATATGTTTTCTAAATATGAATATTTAATCGTTTTATACATGTATTAGGAATATTATGATAGTGAAGAAGAAGTGGAAAATTATAATTGTAATGTTAACGGTGTTGAGAACTTTTTGAAACCCAATTTGAATTATGAGTATTTTTCTAGTGAATACTTTTTAAAATATGATGATTAAGATGAGTAAAATACTATTTATTTTACATATGAAGGATAATTTAATGAAATTAAAATTAATCTTTCAACTATTGAGAACGATAATAAGAAGTTAAAGAAGGATAATCTGTCCAAATGCAACCATGAATATGTCAATGATACAAAACTAGATTGTTATACAATAATGAAAACATAAATATATTCCTTTATGAAAAGAAAATTTTAAACATTAATCTTGATTAATATTAGATGGAAAATGAGATATAATTTGACAAACTTAATATAAAAATACTTTAATCTAATGAATGATTATCTATCATTCAAAATTCATTTTATATAAATGGTGACATCTCTAAAATTATTAAAACCATAAATGATAAAAAACAATATCATCTGGGAGAAAATTAATGAATGTATTCATAAATGGTCTCAAATGATATGTAAATACATTAGGCTCATCTTTGTTACCAAAATAAAAGATTTAAATAATTAAATAATTTTTGGGAATCTGAATTTATCGAAAATAATACGGCAATTATAGATTATCTGATGGATGAAAAGAGGACTAATATAAAGAAAAACATGGAATGATTCTACCAAAACATTAGTTCAAAAAAGGGATAAAAAATTTATGGTCATAAATATGATGGAATATAGTTAAACAATCCTAGACAACAATCCAGTTTCAAAGAAAAATATGATTTATTCATATTTTTCATACATTATGGAGGAGTTTAGAATAATATATAAGATATGTTGGTTTATTCATAAAATATTAATATATCCAAGTGGTATTAGGGAAACTTTTAATGGGTTTATAACACCTAGTAAATTATAGGGATTTTTTCAAATTAATTTAGATTTTTTATGACTTGTATCGCATACAAAAATGAGTTTTCATGAACTACGTTATACTATTACTATTATTATTTCCCTTTTAACCTAGCCACTATATTTTTTTGTATTAATAAAAATAATAAAATTTTAAAAAATTTATTATTATTTTAGTTAAATAAAATATATTTATAAAAACGTACATAATTAATAGTAATGAATTTGTAAGCTTTAAAAATAATTTGTTTTTCAAAAAAATGGTTAATTTCCATTTTGGATAAAATTAATTAAATTATTTTTGACAATTGAAGAATATAATTTTTTAATAATAATATAATAATAATCTTGGGATCAATTTTTTTATATTTTCTAAAAATAATAATTTTTCAGTAAATAATGAAAAATAATAATTTTAAATAAAAAACCTTTTCGTATAATGTTTTTACAAATGATTCATATTTTTTATAAATATATGAAAAATTAAATTCCCTAAATTAGATTATAAATATATAAATATATTCTTTGTAATCGAAATTCATATTGACTTTTGATATTAAATCACCTTATACTTATAAACCTTTTATCTTTAGAAATGTTTTTCTTTGGTGTCTTCATGATTAATTTTAGATTAATATTTTCACTCATAATAATTAAATGTGTAAAAATTGATTCCACATTTTATGTTATTATAACAGATGTTATTTAATAATTTAAATTTAATTTTTTATAAAAATAAATATCAAATATCACAAAAATTAATTAAAACGGTTATGTTTAAAAGGTGTTTATCAGAATTAAACAAAAATGATAAGGGTTAAATTTACCTAAAAACATTTCTATATCAATTTTAATTTACTTATATATAACATATAACTTATATCTTGTTCTAGTAAGAAGTTTTGGATCCCTTTGAATAGTTTAAAATGTTGGTACACTTTTCTATTTTTCAAAAAAAATTGATGTGTTCCGTCTCCACCCCTTATAAATGTCATCCCTTCTCTTGACCTATTAATTCATAAAAAATATTTGTTTTAGAAAAGACCTATCCAAATAAAATACTCAATTCCATTTTTAGGTAATATATTCCTTATTTTTACTTGGAAACCCTCTTATGAATCATTTTGGTGTAAACCTAACAAAGTTCTCCAAAGAACAGATATTGTCCCCAATCACGTGGTTTCTATTTTTATTCTTCTTATAACTCCTCAAAATATTAATTTACTATGATGATATAATAAAATAAATATATACAATATATTTAAATGATATTATGTAAATTTAATAACCAATATCCAACTACTCTAACATCAAATTGGAAATGAAACTATGGATCATGTGCTTGACCTACAACCACCTAATGCTCCGACGTATTTCATTTCCATCACCACATATCAGGGATTGATATAATTACTTATTTAACATATTTATATGGTAATTATGAGTTAATTATACTTCTAAAATAACAATATTACATATACCATATTACTTTTCATTCTGAAGGAATACGGTTGGGTGGCATGTGTGTACCACTGACTACAGCCTCACGAAGTAATGTAATTCATTTTTCACTTATTCATTAAAATTATAAAAATAACATTAATTTTAATCAATATTTCTGATATATATTAAATAATAATTACTCTATTTTTTTACTAAATACCATCATTGTTTCCTTCTTTTGGTAAAATGGAAACAGTGTTCATGTGTAACTACGACTAACTATCTCCACACACTGTGTAAATTATTTTCTATATATAGATTTTATAGATTACTATAAATACATATAAAATTAATATTATATATATATATATATATATATTTTAAATTTATTCATATTATGTATCCATTATCATAATAAGGGTTCTAAACTTACCAAATAAAAACATACATGGAAAACAAAGTGATTATTATCCGAAACATGATTTCAACAAAGAAATATTAATAATATGATTATAAAAGGTTATAGGTAAATGTTAAATGTTTTTATAAATATTATTATTTATCTATACTATTTTTTAATAAACATATATATATTAACCTAGTTTTTTGAATGTGTATAATGGAATTTAATACTTACTCTATGTAATTCTAGTCGCTCTATAATTTCAATTGGACACATACCTTATACGCCATTAGTTTACATTGAGTGTTGTATGTACAATCTAGGAATTTATTTGATGATTAAAATCACAAATATTATATGATATACATATCCATATAATGTTATATAAGTCATGGGCCTTACGATTCAAAAGATAGAAAAGTTATAACTGATTTCTGTAATAATTTCATTGAAAATCGGGATCGTTTATGATTATACTTCCAGTGGTAAGATATTATGACATTCCTCTAAATAAACACATTAATTTACTTATATTACAGTTATTTATTGTAAATAAATTCTTATATTATGTTTCATATCTTTTTATACTCAAGATTCAGAAATAATTCTTTGAAGGAGAACAAATTCTATTTATCTCTATAGTCAGAAAAAATTTTCCTTCTACACACATGTTTTATAAAAATCTTTTAGATAAATTACCTAATATTATAAAAATATTACGGGAGTAAATTTTTACATTTTTTATTATTTTAAAAATAATTTAAAAATAAATAATCTTTTCATTTTTATAATGTGGTATTTTTTATAATTTCACCAAAAATGTGAGAGGAATTATTGTTTTAATATGGAATTCATGAATGGTATTTTATACCATCATTACCACTAAGTGTTAAAAATATTTATTAATATATTATTAAGATAATTATCCACAAATAATATTTCGAATTTTTTAACTTTTAGTTTTAAAAAATGTTATTTTTAAATTGAAATGCTTTTTTCCTCAACAAATAATCAAAGGGATCATCAAAAATAATTCTTCCATCTAATATAAAATCCTTTGATTTTAATTATGATTTACTAATTATATGATCCAACAAAAGAATCCATATTCACTCTCTATAATTTTCATGTTTAGGAATAAAATATATTTTTGAAAAACATTCCATTTCAATGGGTTACATTAATATTAATTGATAAAATGATTAAGAAACACATATCCTTTATCCGTGTTACATTACGATGGATATTTAATAAAACAATTTTCATTTCTAAAGTCTATGATATGAGTAGATGTTTTTGAAACCAGTTTTCACAATATTGATTTTGATATTATAAATTTATTTGATCTTCTGGGATTAAAATTCGTGGATTATATAATTGGTGGGATCTATATCTCCCTCCACTGCGTAAAGTAAAAATTAATGTTCAATGATATAATATGGTACATGAGAGGTTATTCCAAAACCCAAAAGAGGTTTCAAGTGGTTTTATTCATATAAAATAAAATATTATACATGTGAGATTTTCCAATGTGCAAAAAAGAGGTTACAAATGAGGTTATCTGATGGCCCTTGAAGGTACACAGGTGGTATTCCCATGTCTAACATGTTATGAATGTCGAGGTAGGAATCTGTGAAGTAATGTATTTTATGTTTATATTTATTCCTATAAACTATTTTATATGACTATTTAATGATCTCATTGATCAGGTTATTTTATTCCATTATTATTCATGTCTTATTAACTACCATTATTTTTGAAATTATTAGTTTTGTAATCTCTGATATAGTATTTATGGTTTTAAAATGTTATTCACCTGTTCTCCAACTCATAATTTCATGTTATGTTTACATCTCCATTGTATAACCATAATATGAATTTGATATAACCATTTATTATGTTTCCGTTACATGGAGAAGAATATAGGTATTATGTATGATATTTTTAGAAGGGAGAATGTTTTGATGACCGTATTGGGAGATTATGTTTCTAAATTAATGAATAGTTTTTTATTTTTCCATGTATCCATTGGCACATGACCTAAATTATTTTTTCATGGATAATTATGTTATTTAATTAATAAGAGTCAATTATGATATAATCATTATTTGTGATAAGTGTGGGATTCTATATTTGTTAATAGATCATGGTTTTGTTAAACCATTAAAAACTAGGATGGCAAAAATTTAGTGCAAAACATATGGATAAGAATAATTATATGATTATATCCTACAATATTGGTGAAGGAATGAGTTTGATTCCTATGTAATTTAATCCTTTTGTATATAGGATATGTGGATGCCTTATTGAATAGTTTTACATTTGGGTAGTAACTCCATAATTGGTGCATTGAGTTGAACTCATTTGTCACCCCATTCAAGATAACATGCCCATTTCACATATGGTTTGAATCTATTAATGGGATATATTTTAGATACTAACAATATCATCATGAAAATTCATGAATTATTTTAATAATGAAAATGAATTACCTATGTAAATCCTAGGATTTAATATATTTTAAATAAGGTGTAACTATTTTGACATCTTATAATTGATTTTTCATGATAACGTGGTTACTGAAAACGATTAGTGATTCTTAAATGATGAATATATATTTTATTAAATGGATATAACCTAAATTAATAGTGTTATTTTTGAGTGAAAAATGTAATCAAATGATTATACTCCAAAAAATACAAAATTTAGGTGATGTGGAATTAATAATCCCATTTCAACCTCAAAAAAATATACTCAACATAATATTCATGATAAACATCCAAATCTAAATTGAAGTAAATAAATTTCTAATGATTCACTCTTGAGTTAACATCATACATCTTTTATATGTTATTAAAATAATCTTGTTTTTTTAAATATAGCAACAAAGAAGAAAATATTTTTTATATTTTATATTATTCTAATAATTATAAATTAATTTGGGAAATAATTAGTTAAAAATAAGAAGAGAATCAGTGATGGTATCTTATACAGAATATAGGTCAACAAGATGAAATTAAATTCATGGAATGAAATGAGTTTGAAAAATTATTTTTCATCAACTACTTTACTCATATTCGTTGAATGAAAATGGAAAATTAATTTGTTGAGTTAATGAATATGAATGATGAATCTATTAGTACTTATCATGTGAATTACCAAATTAAAGTTAGGAAAACTTTTGGTATTATCATCCAACCTGAATGTAATGTTGATCAATTCATATGTGGAATAAAACCTTGCTTATAAAGCGAGTTATCCCTGAGATACTTCATTAGATATGAATAAATAATTCATTTTGATATCACGATTGAAATCGAGATTATAGGTACAGATAATTCTTGTGTTTTTAAAAGAAAATAATGATAGAATTCAAATGAAATTCTAAAAACCATGGATAAAAGAATATAATATTTCCTTCATGACTATAACATGGAATAAATTCTAGAGGAAATGGGTTTAATGGTACCAGCAATCACTATAAGTGTGTGAAGGAAGGACCAATCAATTTACTTTCCATGTTATTTAATAATGTAAGATAATTATGTGAATTGTGATAATGAAATACCCTAACATCAATGAATCAAATTCCATGGGGTTTTTCATTATGATAAAAAGTGAACAAGTACTATGGTTAATGAAGATTATTGATGTTACGAACCAATTAAGCAGCGACAAAAAGGGAAATATATTGTGATCACTCTTTTTGATGAATTCTATATAAAAAATGTACTAAAAGGAACACATACCATCCATTATAGAACTATTAGTGTATTATTTTACTCTAGATATAAAATATTCTTTCTTACTTTATATTTCATGGGAATTTAATAATGTCACTCATGTACACGATGGAATATAACCCTGGAAAGTGATGTGATTTTTGTTTCAATTATGCTTTACATGGAAGGTAATAAGGATGAGTTTAATTAACTTATTAAATATGTATGACACAAAAATTATTATATAGATGGTATATTTTATTTATATTCATTTTATATCATCCATCATCAAAACGTAAAAAACATCATGCATATGTATTTCGTACAACCTTCACGAACATTAAATTTCATTTTCTATGTCTAAATTTTATGTATTTATATATATATACATATGAAAATTAAATCATTTATAATATTCTATATATTACTTAAACATGGTCATTATAAAATGATAAAACTACAGAACCTAAATAAACTTGAAATGGGATGAAATTATTACCCAAAATGTGGTTTTGTCAACGAATTGTTACTAAAAGGTTAATAAAAGGTTATAGTTAATAATATATGGTATGGTACATAATAATATGGATATATATTCTATGTATAATAATCAAATATTTATGATTTATGATTTTCAGATTTGTATTAAGTATTTTGATAAATAAGGTAAGGTATTTTTATATCACTTTCATTTTATAGGACACATGCAATATAAACCACTTGTTTCATTTGTGTGGTATTTATAATATGAATGAATGTATTTTAGGATTGTTAAAATTAATATAATAGAATAAATATATATATCTAATTGTATTTCTCCTAAGGGGTTCATGATTCAAAAAAAATGAAAGTAGTAAATCATTTTTTATAATCTCTTTAATTATAATAGTTGCTTATGATTATAATTCCAATAAATAGAAAATATGTACTATATCCAAATAAACTCATGAATATTCCAAAACTATTATAGTGTCATAAAAATATATTTTTATGTTAAACTATTTATATATTCATGATTCCATAAGATTTTTGAAGGAAATATTTAATTATTTCTCTCTATGGTAAAATATCATGTTTCTTCCTTGTAACTATTTTTTTGTAATATTTTATTGTAAGATTTTAATATTATCCAATGATTAATGAAAATATGTTTTAATGGAGATGAATGATGGATGAAAGCGTGACAACAGGAGAGACGAATCCCTTGCCACCTGGCGACTGGGTAGATCGATCCCACCTGAGAGGTTTGAACCTCTTCTCTTATGATTCTCGACATCGCTGCTCTCATCAGATCTAGAAGGGAACGAAAAAATTTCAGACTCTTTAATAATAGCTATGCGTTATATATCTTTCTATTTTTCCTACTGGATCTTTAATTTTCCCAAAAAATCTCATTGCACAACGTATTTTTAGAAAGGGTTCTACAGTTGATGTCTCTGCTTCGGATGGGGCGATCTCGCAAAGGTTAGAACTCTTCAAGAACTCTTTCATTACCCAAATCTCCTTATCCAAGGGTATGCAACCATGGATAATTTCAGAACTTATTGTCTGTCTGTCTGAGATATGGGGTTTTATTGATTTTAAATGTGTCTCATTAGGGAGGGGATTTTTCCATTTTCTTTTTCCTTATGCTGAACTGAAAGGTCAAGCATGGGGTTTTCGATCGGTAAACCATAAACCATGAACACTTTGTATTTATTAATGGAGCCCAAATTTCAGTCCTTATGATTTTAAGGACACGTTTTCTCATTCCTAGAACAATATTTATGGATTAAATTAGGTTTTATGGCACTCTAAAATTATATTTAACATTGCTTCCACAATAAGTATTCCAATCGAAATGGACCTAGCCACTGAGAATGCTAGTTTTGGCCATTTTCCATAATTTTATCTGAAATTGACTTAGGATCTACATTGATGGACAAGGTGATTCTTTCTTATTCTCAAGATGAAATAAACATGAGAATTTTCTATGAAAAATTTCCTCCATTTTGTGAATTTTTCTGCATGATAGGACACTCCAGGTCCATTTTTCGATCAAACATAAAGTGTTCCAAATGTATGATGAAGGGGAACGATGAGTCTCAGTGTAGAAGAAATGAGAGACTCAAACCCTCCATAGGGAATACTGTAAATTTGGAATAGCACCCAGGTGAACCCCATGATCCTCCTTGCCAAATTTATCCTTCTAAAAATGTACAAGTTGGGATAGCTCAATCTGATTTGCAGACCCAATGTGGGATGTCTCAATTTGAGTTGCAGACCCAATGACATATTGCAGCTCATACTTTTCTAGAGGATAAAGGATTGCCTTCTACTACTCAATTAGATGGACCAAGAAATGTTAGCTGGGCTGATATTGCTGAATGTAATCACCAATAAGAAATTGGCCTTTCTTTTAGGGATACTTTGGTTAAGTGCATAGAAGTTGAAGGGAAAGAATCTGACTCGGAGGATAGTCAAATGGAGAGAGTGCTCTCAGCCTATGAAATGGCCGATGATAGGGTTAGGAAAGAGATTAGTGATCTAAAATGGAGAAAGGGTAAGATAGTGTTAGATGTTGCGACCTTGGAGAAAGTTAAATTTAAATATTGTGGTCGATCGAAATCTCATGAAGCAGCTGTTTCTACAGTCCCTGTTAGTGTTACTAGGGACACATGCTGCAATGATCCTTCACTGCAGATTTTGCATGTGTTTTCCAGACACCCTACAGGAATACCACATGAATTTAGTATGATTCCACAGTCAAATAAGTCCCACATAAATATTGCGACCTCAAGTAACTTCCACATAGAAGAGGTGGGACCGAATAAGATAGAAAAGCTGGATGCTTCCATGCCAAAGGAAGGACTGATTTATATGCAAAACTTGATATCTCCTCAAGAGAAGGTACTTTGTAATGTTAACACTTCTAAACCAATTGATATGCTCTCTGCCTATAGTAATGAAGCTGGATCAAATGATGATCTGTCTGCGTCTATCATGCCTCCTATTACTGCGGAAGAAACTTCAGATGATAAAGGTGATGCATGGATACAAGAAAGGACTGGAATAAGGGGTCGACACCCCCGTGGAAATGGTGGGCGCCTTCGCTACCACTGTATGAGAACCCGCTCTAGAACATGGTAACAGTTATTGTTATGTCTTTCTGAGGTACCTCATGGTCGTTCTTTGTAATCTCCTCTAGATGAATTTTTTCTTCAATAAAGAGGTCAATGCACCTCAATCTTATAAACCAAAAAAAATTAAAATATGTTTTAAACTTTTTTGAATTTTGGTAAAATAAGTAAGAGTAATATTAAATTAATTTTCCAAATGGGTTATTTCATCAATTTTTAACGAAAACGTGAAAGGAATAATTATTTTAACATGTAATAAATGAAATTCAATAATTTCCATAATGAATAATATAATTATTAAATATTACTTTTTAAATTTTAAATATTATTTTCAATAAAATTGATTTTCACAATTTTTAGTGAACATTTAGTTTTACATAACAGTAATTTTCAAAGAGAAATTGTGGGTTTACTCATTAAATGTTCCATGATATCATTCAAAGAACATTTCCATCAAATATTACATCTTATAATATTACATAATAATTAATGGTAATATTATCCAAGGATATCAACCCTATTATTTGTTTTAATTTTTTTTATTATAATGAATATATTTTTAAAAATAATATCTATTTTTCATGGTTTAAATTATGATGAATTTTTGATATTATTCTGAAACCGTTTTCTTTTCTATGTGTTATGGTATGTTTCAATTTTTAACACCCCCATTTATTTTTTATTTTTTGTTCTATGATTAAAAGTTTTTGAGTCCCATTTCCATTATATGGTTTATGATATGATAAATATTTAATGACACTTTGAAATATATATATATGGATTATTTTATTGTTCAGACATATATCACCCTTCAGTTAATTTGGTATTGATTATTGTACACTGATATTTTAGGGTACGTGTGAGGTTATCTCAATACAAAATATGTGCGTACATGGGAGGTTATTCCAATCATAAAAGGGTACACATGATGATATATGATGCCCAAAAAATATGGATCATGATAGGATATATTAAGAATAATAAGATTGTACATTGGATGTTTTCCAAATCCCTTGGATGGGTGGGTATACCAGGAATAACATGTTATGAACAAATTTATTTCTTGCCTTAAAATAATATTTTCTTTGATTCTCTTCAACCCAAAATACTTTTCTTATTTGAAACAATTATTATAAACTGTTTTATTATCATTTAAAATTTTATTATTTATGAATTATTAAGTGAAACGTTTTCTTCAATGATTCATGTTTATAATCAAATATTTTCATTATATGGTTTTCAAATGTTATTATCATGTTATAATAACCTTATTCTCATTTTATGATGATATATCCATTCCTTCCCTTTTTAACATCTGATTTAACCCTTTATTCTTTCCCATTAAGAACTTTAGAATGAAATTTATTATTTATGGTATGACTAATAATGGTGATATTTAAGAAGAATATTTTCAAAGATATTGCATATCACATATGTATGAGGTGTTAATGTGTCCGGTTTTAGAAATTAATTATACATCAATGATTATGGTGGTTATTATTATGTTCTATAATGAGTATTCATATATTAAGACATAATATTCATGTTTGATAAGCATAGGTTGATATAAGGTGTAAGAACACTCAAAGAAGAAATATGCAATAGTAATCAAAAAATTATATTTTAAAGGTAGATAAATTATTCTGTGTTCTTGAAACCCTCACTCAGAGGTGAAATCAATATGAACACATTGAATAATTTTGACTTTTGGTGATACCATCCCAAAAAATTATTAATGGAAAACACAATATCCTGAGGGGTAATATTAAAAGTATGAATATAAAAGAATTATTATTAAAACAAAACTCCATAACGTACAATTAGGATGAGTTTGGATAATGGGCTATGGTTATTTTTCACATTTAAAAGTATATTTGAAATTTTTATTGAATATAAATAGATATAACGAAATAATAGTGACCTTTAGAAGTGTTGGATCTCAAAAAAAAGGAATAGCATCTATTTATCATCGGGTTGATAAATTTAGACACATTAAGGGAATTATTTATTGGTGTATTAACACACAATTTTGAATATCATATGAAATTTTGACAAATTAAATGAATTTAAATTCATAAGACATGGTTTTCTTATTAAAAGAACTAAATATGGAAATATTCTAATAAAACGATGAAGAACTATGAGAAACCACTTCATGTTTGTGGATGGTTATTTTTTAATCTGAATATGAATAAGGAATACAAATTATGGAAGAGGAGGCTTGTCCATTTATTCGATATATAAATGAAAAAGTTAAAGGCAAAAAGATGTGTTTGTGATATTTTTTAATTGAAAAGAATAATATATTTTTGTTCAATATTTAAATACTGGGAATTTTGAAATTATTAACCCAATAAGGTTGAGACACATGCATCTATTCTCTTAGAGCATATTAATTTTGAAAAATGGAAACCCATAAGAATTTAATCAAAAAAAGAGAAAAGTATTTTAATTATAACATTGATTGTTTCACTTTAATTACCTATATTACGTTATTGAGTGAAAATTATAGTCTCTAAAGATATTCAAATGTTTCACGAGAGGGGTTGAGATGAAATATGACTACACTACAAAGAAGATATGGAAGGGTAATTGTGTTTTCTAAAAAATATAATATTTTTTGATTATATAAGGAATCATGGTATTCATAATGATTTTAGTGAATCATACACACCACATAAAAATTGTGTGGTTGAAATAATTAATAGATGTTTAGTTTAGATTTCTCAAAATATATTTATTTAACATGATACATATCAATTAAATTAAAGACAATATTTTGGTGTAGCATTCCACATTAACAATTTATGCTTCAATAAACCATTGTGAGACATGTATCAATTTGATATATATTATAATTGGAGATAAAATTTGAATTATATAAGGGTTATTGGTAGTACCTAGGTAACAAAAATAAAAGGTTAAAATATTGGTTAGTTTGATAAAAAAGTTATTGATAGAATCTTCCCTGGATACCCAACAAATGGAATAGGATACTAATGATTCAAAAAATATACATGGTGAATTGTTAATTTAGATTATTTGATAGTTCTAGAAACATTAAATTGAAAAATTCATAAAAAAACTAAATTGGGAAATTTTAATGTTTAAAATTTTAGAAGAAGGATTTAATCATTAATAGAAAATAATTTATTGATGATACATTTGAAGAATTATAAGACTGGGTTACTTCAAGTGTATAATGAAAAACATGTTTATCACATGCTATATTTTGAAAAAAGAGGAGTTCTAAAATATTATTGGATATCAAGGACAACAATTCAAACTGTATGAATATTTAGGGCATCACATCCCCATTTATCTTTGAAATTTGTCCCATTTCAGATTAATGAATCTTTATAGATTCAATATATGTTTGAATTGATGAAAGTGGAATTCAATCATATTTATAAAAGTGAAACATGGAAGACAGTTCATAAAAATAAAAATAAAATTTTCTCTTAACTAATGACGATTTAATGGAATGAGAAGAATGAATATTGTGATGTGGTTGTAAATAAATAAATTATTATTTAAAACATACATTTTTGTTTATGTTAGTAGCTTTTACGAGTCCTTTTTAATAGTTTCAAGGATTGAAACCGTTATAATATTTATTTATGTTACCATAATATAGAAATAAAGATATTCAAATTGGATGATTAGCCATTTTACCTCAGTTTTTTCTTTTTTGAAGAGGTATATATTGATCAGTCATGTGGTTTCATAATTGGTAAAGATGGAAACTATGATTTTTATTGAAGAATGACTTATATGGGTAAAAAAAGATCTGAAATCTTGGTATTATATGTTTTTTTATGTGTTTAAAGAGGTTCAATTTTAGAAATAGAATAATGGAAAATAATATCTACATCAAATAGGAATTAGGATTCTCTCATGTTACCAATTACAATGATGAAATCATAATATATGGAAATAATGATGAAATGTGGGTATAGTTTTCTAAAGAGATGAATTTTCTAATAGAGATATCCATTATGGGAGAGATGAAATACATTATTCAACTACAAATATATCAATCGTAAAGATACATTTCCATTATAAATATAATTATGTAATGGAATGCTTGAAATGGTTTATCTTGAAATATTTAGTGAAATTTTCCTTATAGTTTTTAGTGGGAACAATGTTGTAAGAAAATTATAATGGAAATGATAATGATCTCAAAGAGACCATGAATATAATTGAAGGAATTTATAATCTCAATGAAATAAGGTAATGTTTAGTATAAATTCTCACTAATTGTGTCAAATTTCAATGTGCTCCACAGGACTCTTATCTTGAGAATGAAAATGTATTTTTTGAATATATTTAACGAACAATTGATTGGATAGTAATATTTTAAATCATAGAAGAAATATTTTTTCATGGTAATAATAATTCATATTGGGTTGTTTATGCTTATGTTATATAATCCACATTGTGTGGATTATTATTCCAAAGAAAATGGTGTGTGTTAGAACACTATGATGCTTAATTAAATTACTATATTCATAGTTGTGGTTGAATTTTGGGTTGTAGATCTAGAAACTACATGGTTAATGGAAACGAGACAAAAATTAGGTGAACTGATATTTGGAGTACATCTACCATGACTTAATGGTTATGATAATCAATGTGTTATTAATTTCTCAAACAATCATTTGGAATGTTCATTGAGAAATACCATTAATATTAGTTGTCACTTAATTAATAACATTTTGGAGAGAAATGAATTAATTTTGGAGTATCTTCCATAAAAATAATTAGATAACTGATCTATTAACAAAGGATAAGTCTAAAAAACAATTCCAATATTTGAGGTTGGTGTTGGGTTTTCAAAGTCCCCCTCAAAATATAAACATTTTCTGTTTCATCTCCCCAATCTAATATTTTATTTAGATAATTATTTCAAAGGGGTATAAAATATGTCACATAAATATATCCATTTCTCTATGTTGTACCGATTTTTGTAGAATATATATTTCGATGGAGTTTTATTTCAAAGGATTCAGATGTGATGATAAAATGACTAAACTGTTTTAAATGTTTTCTGAAGAAGAAATAGAAACATTTTCATTACAGGTTGAAGATTTTGGTGATGATTTTTTGAGTTCAAGAAGAATTTTGGAATATTTTTTAATCACTACCAAAGGATAGCATATAATTGTTGTTAAATTATTCTTATTTCCTACACCATACACACTCATATAAGATCTAAATTCTCTAATAGTGGTCCATTAATATAGTTTCAATGTTCTAGTGATTCATATTCCATTTTTGACATCCAAATCAAAAGGGGGATATTATTTATATCGATCGATTACTATCTATTGTTGTTAGATGTTGAAGAATCTGATTAATAGTATGTGTAATTTTTTATGGTGTTATCGTTTCTTATCAATTCAGAAGTAATTATGTTATTCGAGGAAGTGACCATGAGATAAGAGAAAGTGGTCATGACCTAGTGACCACATAATGAAATATTGACATGCATTGTTGGTTAAGTAATTGTTGGAAAGTGACGACACAAATAAATATTGACACAAATGGTAGTTTATGTTATCATGAAAATGTGAGTGCATGATTAAATCCAAAAAGATATATTATGTTATGTAATCATGATCATGTCACCATATAATGAAATGATCACATTCACAGTAGGTTTAGTAACTCTGAGAAAGAGTCTTTATGATTAAACAAGATTCCACAGCCTGTATTTAAGATACCTTGATAAGGAATGATACTTGATGTGTGACCATAATGTATTATATGCTTCATTTTGAAAATTCTATCTACCTAAGGATCTAATATGATAGTCACTTATATTGTGACATAAATATCATTGAAATAAAATGATAATAAAATAATTTTTCTAAAGGAAATATGGATTTTTAAATCATAAATATCATGAAAAATAATAATATGATTAATAATAAAATATTGGATGAATGATACAAAGTATAATAATGAGTAAATATACTATATAAATATTCTAGTGAAATAAATAATATATGACATGAATTATGTTATCTGAATATTCATTAGAAAATAAAGAAGATGGAAGTATGATTTGGATATGATGTTCTCCTTTTGGAACAGATGTTCAATTCTTTGGAAAGCAATTGTGGAAGAATGTTTCGAGACTAGATCTATTTCATGTATAAAAGATGTATCATATGATATAATAAATTAAATTTCTATTATAATTTTATATGTGGGATTTTGAAATTATCATGGAATGAAGGAGGTTTGTTATCAATGGTATTTATTTAGAACAATTACAAGATTGAAGATGGTTGGATCTTGTACCTATTCCATTCATGCAGTGTTATATAAAATTGGATTTGATATGGAGGAAATTAAGGTTAATAGATGTTATAATAAATGTAATTATTTCTACATATATTGATTTGTTTTATAATTGGTTATGAAGGTGGTTTCTTATAGATGTTATTCTGAATAAAAAATATGATATTTCTGATGAATTTAATTCAAAGTCATTTATAAGATGTCATAAATATTTGAATAAGGAGGATAAAGAAATTTTTAACTATTATTATAGGATATATTATTTAGGGTTGTGGGATATTTTTATTGGAGTGTGAACAAAATTGTCAAAATAGGTGAGAAATGAAATATGAGCAGAATTTCTTATTCATTATTATCTAAGAAATCAATAAAAAATAATATATAACTAAAAAAAGGGAAAGTTTATAGAATTATAGGAGAATAGAGATGATGAGTTAAAACCTATTGTTGATTGTTCAAGAAGTTATTTAAAAACATTTTTTATTATATAGTTTTTGTTAGGAAAAAATTTGATTTAATTGGAATATATTGAAATAACATTTATTAATATAGCCATCTTACTAAAAACTGGAAAGTATTATTTCTAATAGTTGTGGGATCATATATTATATCAATATAGTGGAAATGAGTACCTACCTGTACTGAGTAGTTACCCTTAAAAATTCAGGTGTTAATGTGGGTTTCCCTCTATTTTTTATTATAAAATTATCTAATTAACTAGTGGTGAATGTTATATTAAAAGAGAAAATATAAAAGGAAATAATCAACAATTCATTTATATCTCTCTTAGTGGTCACACTAGTCCTACTTAGTCCTCTAAAAGATGTCAATAAATATCATATGAAAAAAATCAGTGCTCTTGAATGAATATATTAAATAATCTAGACTGAGAATAATAGGACTATTATAATTATTTAAACCCCATGACAATAGATTATATGATGTTTTTACATATAAACCATACATGTGATGATAAATATTATACTGACTATGTATTTATTGTGAGATTATCATCTCCCTATTTTATGATCACTTATTAATTTTTCATCAATATTAAAATTCGATTATTATTCAACCTATGTAATTTCTAGAAAATTTGATACTTCATACTTAATATGAAACACTAATATGATTTTGTGTCTTCACCATAAATAAAACACTCTCTCGTTACTTTCACCCCCTTTAGTATTAAAATATTCATAGAAGTCAAGCCCCATTTTCAATATTTCAAACAAGGTGTTTTCCTCATTTTATAAAAAATTATAAGAAATAAAATGCATAAAAATAATAAATTAACTCACATAGATTCTATGATATAATAAATATAAAAATAATATTTTAAAATTTAAGAAGGAATCATTCTTTAGGGTATTTTAGAGGTATCTTATACTATATCTATTTTAAAAAACTATGTTTAACTAACTATCATCCACTTTCTTCATGATAATGTGGTATGAGGCATGAAAATGTAACAATCATTTAAATTAAAATAGATTTGTTGAATATTTTATTGAAAATTGTTTTTCAAGACCAAACAAAAATGGACATCAGACATACAACCCCCATGTATTAAAGTTTTGGATTCATCAATTTCATTCAGTTTATTAAAATGGATTTCATAATTTATTTAAATTATAGTATAATAAATTGGACTAAAATATTAATTTTAGTGTTTTTGAAAACTACCATTATTATATTAATGAATTCACTTCCATTTGTATAATTTTCATCTAGCATGAATCCTATCCATTTATCATTGTAAAATCATAGATCTTAAATAATTTATTTTTACATACCCCAAGTTAGGATTAGGATCTCTTTTAATATATTGTAAGTCATTGTTTTACTTTTATTATATGTAACCCCATTGGATATCATTGGAATTGAGAACAAAGTGTAACCAAAATTTTTAGATCATTTATTAATATTACAAATTTCATTAATATTATTTTAAGCCTTTAAAACCCACTTTGATCTATAGTATTTTAATTTTAATACAACAACTAATGGGGTGATGTTCAAAAAAATTTAAAATTCTTCATGGTTCTTACATTTCAAGCCTATTCATCGGCTATTGTATATAGTTTTATTACGGGAAAATATAATATATTGTTGTCATTTATATAAAACCCAAAATGGATTGAATTTCAAAATCCTTCACATTCCTAAAATTATTCTAACTCGAATAGAAAATTATTAAAATGAAATCAAATTATTTTTAAAAAATAAATATAAAAATCTATCATGAGTGGATTTATTTCATCTCCCTTCACATATAGTCAATTATATACTTTTATATTTCTGAAATTCATGCTCCTCATGTCACTCTCTACTTTATGAAACCACGATCATGGTTCAAATTTTAGCACATAAAGTTATTTCATTAACATTAATTGTTTACAACATTCACTCTAATGAATAAATATATCTGTTTCTCCAATTTAAACCTCTCATAAATATTCACTATTTTGAAACAACAACCTTAGATGAATTTAATTCACATTATAGATTCTTTATGTGTATATGAACAGAAAAATTGTGATTTCTCCAAACCGTATGACTAGAGATAAAGCCTCATCAATTTACTTATCCTTACTAGTTAAAATATATATGTTCCTTACACATGCCAAATTTATATACTTCACTATAAAATTAAGTTACATTCAATGATTTCCTATATTTTTACATTTCAATATGATGGTGTAAGTGAGAGGAAGATGATTGTATTGTTGAGACACAATAGTGGAGCATTAGATTTCCAATATCTCATATCGTCATTTATATCTGGTGAATATTTTCGATTCACAAATAAAAAGATGTTAATGTAATGTATTCTCATCTCCATGGTCATTATAAGGATTAATAAATGAAATAGATGTATTAAATCATCAAACCACTCATCACATGAATATTAGGATTTGGAGTATATATTGGACTTCATGTAGTTATGATGATTGGATACATTGTGGGTTTTGAGATGTTTGGATTTAATGTGTACAAAATTCTATAAAAACACTTTATTTTCTCCTACCATAATCTAATCTTATCTTGATTAATATTTTCCAATGGATTTTTTAGTAAATTTCAACTAGGAAAATATTGAGATGTTTATCAAATATATTCTAACAAGTATTTTTTAAGCATAAAAATACAGAATGTGTGTTAATTATTCTATCATTAGAGGGAATAAAAATTAATGGAAATGAAAAAATCATTTATTTAGGGATTTTAACTTAAGGACCATTAACAACAACCATAAAATTAATGAGATATTAGGGAGAATGATTAATATTATGATGATGATTCACTTTATATGGGCGTAGAGAGACACAAGAAGATTAATATTAATATACTGAAGATAAAATTGATTGATTAGTGTATGTCCATTATTGAATTTAATTTTCAATTTGTATTAATTTTTTATTTTATACAGTGTTTTGTTCAAAAAAAATATCCAAATAAAGAATTCATATACAGTATGGAATATTAACAAATGAGAGGGGGATCATTGATCTGTAAATAGATAGATTAGATTTTCAAGTGACATAAGACTATCATCTCTCATTTTTAAGTAGAATGAATTTAATTTTGATAATTTTCATCATGTTCTCAGTGTAAAAAAATAATCAATTCTATATCAAATTTAAACATGGATATATTTATTTTTATATTTATAAATAAAATAATTTTCTTTTATAAATTATCCATATGATATTGACCGATTCATTTCCAAAATGGTCATAATAAACATCATTATGAAAATCAAACATTCCAATTTAATAATGAATAAATATCATATGAATTGTATTACACTCATTAAATACACCTTTATATTCGTCAAGAAAAACAATATCACTTGATGGTATTATGTAACATTGAGTATTTTGATTCTTTTTGCTGAAGTAATAAGATATATGTCATTGTTGTTTACAAATTTGAATGAAAAAATATCTTTTTAGCGGAATATTTTAGAGAGATGAAATAATTATTGAATTTGGTCAAAAAGATGTGTGTAGTTCTTTTCCAATAGAGGATAATGTTGGATTATAATAATTCCATTAATTTATAATTGATTTTACTATATATAGATATATCTACTGGATTATGTATAAATTTGATTTCATTATAAAAATTTAGGGATACAAAGTTGATGTAGTGAAATTAAATTGTAAGAAGATAAATAATCAATTATTTGAGGTGGAAAATACCATTACTGAGAGTTGATCAATTGACCAAAGGAATTTTGGATATTTCACCAAATCACTCATCTTTTTTCTCTATAGTGTAATAGTTTTAATGAATAGAGGAACCATGTCATTAAAGAAATGATGAAATAATTGATGATTAATGAATATATTTCATTATACTTTTAGAAATTAGAATTACAATTAGTGTGAAAAACACTAACTTCAGTGCTCACAATAGTTAAAAATTGAGTCTCAATGGTGTTATAGTTGGAGAAGAAATATATTTTTCATATTTTCATTTATATAGATTTGATGTTATTATTGATTATACTTATCGAAACAAACTGTCATAATTCTGATCAATGTTTGTTTTAAATTAATATCATATATTTGTAACAGGATATTATATATATACAATCCGTCAAATAAAAATTAATTGTCAAATGATAAGTAATTTACATGATAGGGGGAACAATATCTACCAATATTTTCGGGAAGATATATATTATAATGAAGTCCTAGAATACATGATATACAAGTTGGATCTAGGGAAATGATTGCAAGACATAGTGGAAGATGTTATTCTAAAGACACAAGAAACAATTTGAGTACTATAGAGGTTATAGAAATAGAGATATAATGTGTTATTATCACCAAATAATGAGATGAAATATTATTTTTATAATAATGAAAACCTATCCTACATGGAAGTTATAAATATATCAAAATTTTCAATATAGAAGAAATATATTATTATTATAATGGTTACCATATACCAAAGAAATGTTTTTTACTAGATCTTATAGTTGGTATAAAATCTATTGGTTGGAATTATTTATTAAATATTAAATTAGTCATGGATGATAATATTTGTATTTATAAGGTTAATTAGATGCTATATATTTTAATTAACATTATATAATAGATGATAACGTAAATTTCTCCCTACACACTATGCGGAAATCCATTATAATTCTTCTTTCTATATAGTAATTCCGTTATTATAAATTTGTTTAAATTAATATGAAGACAACATTTATTAATTGAAATATTGTGGAAGTTGTTTATATGATACAATAAGAATGTTTTAGAAAACTAATAAATCCCAATATGGTTGATAATTTACATAGATATATTTATGGTTTAAAGAAAGTATGATGATTATAAAATATTCATTTTTATTATGCATTAGGATATTTTGGGTTTATTAAGAATAATAGTGACACATGTTTATATAATAAGGTTAGTATGAGTTATTTTATTTTATTGTTTATGTATTTTGAGGATATATTATTAATAATAAATGAGATACTAGTATAATATTCATTTACAACATTGTTTAATTGATTCCTTTCTATATAGAACTTAGGTGAATAATCCTATAATCAAGGGATCATAATCTATTGAGATTGTTTTAGGTGGATTCTTAAAATAATTCAATAAATTTATTTTAAAAATATATTAGAAATATATATAATTGAATAATACAGAAGAGGGTTTCAACATATGACATATTATTTACATTTCTCTTGGAAAATGTTTTCTTTATCACAAGTTCAGAGAAATAGAATGACTATAGTCCCTTTACCATTTTTATTGTTTTTTTCATCTATTTCATGATCTATAAGATATGTGGTGTCACCTATTAATTTAATATGGTATAAATATGTCAAGTGAATCTATGAAAGGAAAGTTGGATAACTATAAAAACTATTGTAAAGATCCATGTACATATATTGTTTATGTTCATTGTCTTTGTATTTTAGAATTATTCAATTGTAAATTGGCACAAAAATTTATGTTCCTAAACCTTTTTAAATGATTTAAATTTTTAATTAGGGTATGTGTTTTTCCATAATAGAGGTGTTGTAATATATATGTATTTTTAGAAACATGTCTTCACAGATTCGACCATAAATCCATCTATATAATATTTTTTAATTTATATTAATAAGTAAGGATGATATAAGACTTTATCAAAGAGAATGGTTTTGTACCATTCATTATGGATTTCAAAAAATATCCTTTAGATAATATTATAGTAGTGATTCAACACCAGGAACATGGTTCAGTTCAGGGGATATCATATTTAATTTGTAAGTATCACATCATGATAGAGTTTACTCAAAAGGATAAATTCCAAATTATAGGTATAGTTAAATAAGAACTATGGCAGTCGCAAAGACTAACTTTATACTATAGAAGAATCTTTAACATCACATGTGGGATAATTGAATAATAGTTTTTATTATTTTGAGATTTTGAAATTGGAATCCCATTTGTCTTTGTTCTCTAGATAGAACAAACTTTATAATTTTGTTTACTTCAATATAAATATCTTTATACCTAATGATTAATAATTTGGAAAAAAGAATTAGTTAATGTAATTGGAATATTTGCTACATAAAAATCTTATTTTTCTCTCACACTCTAATCAGAACCTTATGATACCATGAAATCATTTTTAATTAATATGTCAGATCATCTAGATATATTAATCTCAGAGTACGTATATAATTTATGAATATTAGGTGTTGGAGGATTATAATTATTGAGATCTCTTCTAGGTAATTCCATACATATTGACATAAAAGGTGGAAGATCAATAGGATATACTCCCCAATAATAATTCTAATTATATGATGTTCCATCAAATATTCTTATATGTGAACATGTGTTCTAATATAAATCTCTATAATGGATTGTTCACTATAATGTACGGATGATAACTATAATTTTATATGCATGGAGTGAGTTAAAATATTTTTGGATGATTCAAAAGTGCTATGAAATTAGTTGATTTTTAATGAAATATTTTTTATTTCTAATTAAATATAAATTTATATCCCCAGAAATTAACAAAAAAAATTATCTCTGATAGAAATCCAAGGCTTTTGTAGATTTTAGGCAAGATCATTTTACAAAATTTACGAGGGATAAATTGAACATATAGTGTGTTGAAAAAAAATTATAAGCATCATTTCATCACATGTCAATAGATAATTGATTTTATCACATAATATCATTAATATAACTATTTTCTTAGATAAAATAACAAATTATTTCTTTATATGTCCATTATAATTTTTATATATAGTTGTCCTAGAATATATATATGTTCAGTCTATTTCAATTTAGAAAGGATACTAGAGGGTTACACATTAAGTGATTCCATGATATAATGAAATTTAATTTCAAATATCCTAATTATTTAATTTATTATTAGTTATGAAAATAATATTTATTTTCATTATATAAATTCAATAAGGATATATTTGAGTTTAAAAAATGGGATATTTATTTTTCCCCATTTTTATTTATTCACAAGACATAGAATATAATATTTATATTATTATAAATACTATAAATATTGAAAAATAAATATATGATTCAATGTTTTTAAATTTTATAATAAATATTTATTCAAAGTTTAATGGAATATATATTTCATTTATTTTATCAAATAAAAATATTTTATTATTCAAGGTTGGATAATTTTTAGGAGAGAGTGTGGCCCAAAAGTAATGATAAAATGGAAATGAAATATTTTATTCAAATAATATTTACAAAATATCAATTTTATTATTTAATAAATTACAATACATAAATGATAATTTTATAAAAAAAATAATATTAAGAAATTTATGTTATTAGGTTATCACATATATTGAAAAAAACAACTTCATATAAGTATCTCTATTTCAAACTATGTTTGATTTATAAAAAAATATAATTTTACAAATGTTAAATCTTGAGAATTATTGGAAAATAGTCTATAAATATAGACATAATACTATCATACATAGGCTCCTAATAATAAATATACAGAAATAGAAATTTTTTACAATTAATAGAAAATTAAATCCTGAACATAATTATCTTTCAGTATCACACTAAACATCATGAATTTTATTTAAAAAAATAAAACATGTTTAGATATGTCTATATGGTGCCTCAATATAGTTATCCATCAGAAAAACAATCTAAAAGTGGGTAAATATACTTCTTGATCAAGAATAATACTATAATCATGGTAATTCTATATATGAATTAATGATAACTTATATTGTTATTACCCAATATATGAAATTTTATGGTCTTCTTGTCTAGTAATTCATATTTATCAATTTATTTTTACTCAATACAAAAAAATAGCCCCCACGAAATTCATATAATACTACATACAAAAAAGAAATAACCTTTGAAAGAACAATATCACTTTATATAGCAAAAAAAACCTATTTAATAATGGTTTTTAACATCTCAATTTTCAATAATTCTCTGAAAAACTCCAATAATAATGTATTACTCCTTCTATAATACAGCAGTTGAGTTAACAAACAAATTATTTTTATTAGTATTAGTAAATTAAAATCCCACAATATCATTAGGATAAATAATAAAAAGTAATTTCTCCATTTAAGGATATATTTATCAAAATACGAACATTATAAATATTCTATATAACCAAAAATACAAATAGAATGAAAATTTTATTGTTTCTATATAAACATATCATATGGTTTTTTTCCACTAACTTAAAGGGAATGATGTTTGGTAAGAAATTTTTTTATTTCAGATCATATCGCCAATCTGATATTGGAAGGCCATACAAACTCTTCATCAAACCAAACTTATCCAACAATTTATGTTCATCCTTTTAGATATACCATAAAACAAATTTTCCCAGTAGTAATGAGATTTTAAATAATTAATCAATATATCAAATAATATGTGGATAATTATTTCATGAATGAACAATCCATTTCTGATTAAATAATATTAATAAATTTAACAAGTTGATTATTTACACAATTTCTAAAATATTCTTATTTTTCAATGGACTAAGAAGTATGTATTTTTAGAAACATCGAAAAATACTAAGAAAATCATTAATAAATGTTACATAGTACATATATATACTACTTCGTTTAGTAATCATTAAATAATATATATCACTATATATAATCTAATAGACGACTATATATTTAATATTATCTACTAAATATTAACATGAATCTTTTGTAATAAAAAATATTATATTCTATTATATTATGTTTCATATAGTATAAGACATCATGTATAAAATAAATTATTTTTCATTGTATTAGTATGATGTAATTGTAGAATGATATGATGTAAAGGTTACATGATCATATAATATTATCTGATATGATTTTCTCATATTCAATGAATTGAATGGTTTAGTAATTTAGCACATCAATGCCCGACTCAGCCATATAAATATTTAAAATTAAAAATTATGATACCTCTAAGATGTTATATATCATTAGAATGTATCAAAAAGTTAATTTATAAGTGTTAAAAAAGATGTAACTAAAGGAATTAACCATATGTTATTGAAAAATAAAAATAAATTTTTATACTCTAGGATAATTCCACAAAATTCATTTTTTATTGTATTAAAAAAGGACAATTTTTAGTTTAGTTATAACAAATTATTCAACCATATTCAAACAACACAACCAAAAGCAAATATTCAAATCCAACTAAAAAATAGAGAATTAATACCACATTTGAAATTAGAAAATATCCGCATTCCAATCCCATTAGCATTGAATCGCCTCATATCATGAAACCTAGAATGAAGGATTGAAGCATGCTCATTTAGTATCTCCTAATACAACATTGAAAGATGAAATAGAACATCCAAAACCTCATAGAAAATAACCACCACAAATAAACTGGGGGGAGTGGAAGGACATGAGGTAAGAGAAGAGATTAAAGTTGGAAGTGGTCTCAACAGCGATCAAATCCATCATCAAGACACCAACTCCTTTATACACATAATGATGGGGGTAATTCAGAAAAACACATGGATAATGTTCATATGAGAGGATCCTTATTTTTATTCCATGTAGATCTTCATCATTAATTGAAATAATAAAATAGAAGACGATTTATATTGCGTAAATTATGCATTCTTTATACATTAATTTTACAAAAAATTTGTTTCAAAGGCATCTTGATCATTATTTTTATGGTTTATATTTTCATTAACATATATTATTAATGGTTAAAAAATACTTAGATACAATAAAATGGAATCAAAACCCATGAATTCTGATTTATTTATGAATATATTCTAGAAATGATGGTTTTGAAATCTTAATATTAGTCATTGCCTATAGCACAGAATAGAATTAATAATATTGTTCTACTAGATTGAGTAGTGGATTACAATATAGCATATAGTATCAAATTACCCACTAATTTTCATTCTCTTTCCATATATTTTATCATATGATATTTGAATATCATATTTAATGATAGTGTCATACAATGGGATATTCATTGTATCACCTTTATGTCATTTTAGTGAAACATAAAAAATTAATGATTGGTAAGAATATTTATATTAGTATGATATTTTTTTCCTACAAATACATAAGTGTAATACCATGTGAAGAATTTTTTCCCCTTAATAAAAAAACAATAACCAAAAAATACTATATATGGTAAAAAAATGTAAAACAATCGGTCATAAATTATAAGAAATAGTTCATAAACTTGTTTATCACAACCCTTTAGCTTTCATTTTCTACAACTCGAGTTATATCATTAAATATTATTTTTGAAGAAAAATAAATTTCCATTAAATATGATTAATAACTAAATTATAGATCTTTAAAAATTATTTACGGATTATAAAATATGGTATTTTTTTATTTTCATTAATTTTTTAAAAAATTTGATTAGTTAATTATGATGTTTAAATATTTAATTAATTAATTATCAATTTTTAAATATTTTATTAATAAATATTCATAAAATTTAACTATAAATATTAAATATATTTATAAAAATTATATGTAATGACTTATAATTTATATTTAAAAGGATTATATTCATATTATAAGGGTAATTTTCAAAGGAATTATAAATTATATAAACAAGGAAAAATAGTTAGTATGTTTATTTTGTAATTATTGATTCTTTATATTGTTTTATTTGATTTTCAAATTAAAAATGCCTTATTTTGTAATTATTTAAACCGCCTAATTTTTTTTGGATAAATGAATTCCTCAAAAATTCAAGAAATATTTATTTTTGATATATAGGTTACATAAAATATTTACATAATTGAAACTGATATATAAGATTCTTATATTTCAAGAAATATCAAATATTTAGTGAATGTTATTTTTAATAAATAAAATTAAACGGGTTTTATTAGGTAATAAATATAGTTTTTCATTTTATATGATTTTCATATATTTATATTTAATTTTAAATTTTTTATAATTATTTATTTCTGAATAGATTCTGAATTTTTATCTTAGGCTTAAAATTATAAATTTTTCATTTATTTTTTATTTTCATAATAATTCATTGATATAAAACTTTTATTTTTATTTTATATGTATTCTTTGGTTTAGATGTCAAAATAATTCTATTTATTTTGATGACATGAATTTCATTATGGGTACAAAAATATAATATTTAGTTATTTCATATATTGACCATGATTTATAATTAATCATATTAGATTAAATTTCAGTATCTAATATTGTTTATTTTTATTTAGTATTGGAGTTATGATGAACTAAATTATCTCTTGAGTAATTTATTTCATGGTATATGGACTTTTCCATAAACAACCAAATAGCTTAATGGTTTGTGAATTATTCAAGAAAGGGAGTGGCTATCATTATATCCATAATTTATCATGATAAAATTATCAATCTAAAATCATTTTAATCCTTTTCATGGAATTTTAATATACTATATATATTGAACACATTTTTATATCTATAAATATGTTGGGTATTATTTTATTTTTGGGAGTAAAGAAAGTTTTAGTTTTTTGTAATAAGGTAGACGTTAATATAGTTAAATAATACTTTTTTGAAATAGAAATTAAAAATATAAATAGTTTTAATCATTTCAACATATCTTCGATAATATTAGATAATATGGTTATATTAAAACCACTTACAAATACTATGTGTTTGAGGAAAACCTTACAAATAAAAAATAGTTTTAATTTTTTTAACAGATAACACTATATGATTATTATACATGAATATCGAGTCTATTATGGTGTCAAAGTCATTGGATGAATGGTGTAAAAAATGACTCTATTCAATGATCATATACTGAATATGATTGGATTTACCAATGATGTATTGAGACTTTAGATTGCCATATATCTTATATTGGATAATGAATTAATAATATTTTTCATTTATCTATATTTCTATTGTTTTATTGAGTTCAAGAAATATTTACATTATTTTTTCAAAATATTTAGTAAAATTATACTAGGGAATATGATGTATGGGTTTGGGTAAAAGTGGTTAAATTTTTGAACTATTAGAGGGAAAAAATATAGAAATGGAAATAATATTTAATTAGGTATCCAACCATTCTCATTAAATCTGGTTTGTATAAATAAGAAGGAATTTATAACAATTCTAGAGGATGGAATTGGTCATAATTATTAATGAGTATGATATACTCAATGTAATATTCATGGTATGTATTAGTGTTATAGAAATAAATTATTTTATTCTACAGGTATTTTATATGAATGTTATACTTTTCATGTGTTTTAGAATTAAGGGATATGTAATCAATATAATAGTTGATAAATATTTTAATTTTCATTTAATTGAGTAATAAAAAAACTTTTTACATATAAAATTCAAGGAAAAAGATTTTAGCAATATGAATTTGATCATAGTAATGTAATTCTGTAGTAATATCATTTATATTATATATTAATTGAATTTGTTTTTAAAAAATATGATATATTAAATTTAGTAAAAATGGTTTATGATTCTTTGACTACAATTAAATTTTTTTGAGAGAAATATAAGGATAAAAAATATATCATTAATAAATTATTTTTTCTAAATATTTTTTAAATTCAATGAATTGAGATTCCAAAACCATCAAGGGAATATTTAAAATATAAATCTTGTGTCTAATAAAATTCTCAAATAACATAGAATACAACATAAAATATTTAAAATAGATTTTTTTTGTTGTTTTTCTAATTAAAATAAAAATAATTATTTTTCATCAAAAATAATATTTATTATATTTCCATGGTATATTGAAAATAAGATACTTTAAGAGGATACATGGTTTTTTTGGACTTATATAAGTGAAAGGATAACAAATAAAATATTTTACCTTTCAAATTTCTAATTGAATATGAAATGATAATTTAAATTATTTGGGATGTGATGGTAATGAAACAATGTAAATAGTATCATTTAGTTATTTAAAAAGTGGGAAAACATAATATCATAATGTAAATTAGGATATGTCGGTAAATATAAAAATTAAATAATTACATTAGTTATTGAAATATTTCAATAAAAATGTACTCATAAAATGTTATAATTAGGATGATTATTTGTATAGAATGATTTATATATAGACAAAACCTATTATTAACATCCTAAAATTATTTAAGGTAGATTTAAATGTTTTTATATTTTCAATTAGTATGGAATAATGAATATGATTCCTACATGACAAAATTATTTAAACTAAAATAATTCATAAATTATTTATTATAAGGATTTTAGTTCTATAATTCTTTAATTTGGTCACACAAGGATATCTCACAAATTATATATTGGTGTATTGAGTTCAAAAAAACTGTAAATGTGAATAAAACATATGATTAATCTTGATACCTAGTATATAAGATATGTTAGGAAGGTAGGTAGGGTTGGATCTATTAAAATATTGTTAATGATTTTAATGATATAACCTTTATCATGTAATAATAATGTAAACAACAATATTACAATTCCTTGCTATTGAATTAATATAGGTACATATTGATATATATATCATCTAGAGTAATGGTAATTGAAATTCAAATATAAGAAATTGAGTTATCACTAACAAATGTTCATCACATACTATTATATATTGTGATGAAATGATAAGTTTAGAGTGAGGAGGATTCTCATATTGAGAATTCAAATATGTTAATAAGGCATCAAAGTTGTTTTTTATACTTTATGAAAAATTTAGTATACCACAAATATGAATATACACTACTTTTTTGGTGTACATGATATGTTAGTTTCAAATAAAGGTCCCCAATTACCTTACTTTAGATACCTAACTGTATTAAGAAAATTCATAATCTGATACTTTTTTATATGGAATCTTAAAGGAATAGATAATTGATGGTGGTTGGGTTTGTTTTCGATCATCACATTTGTTAGAACACAGCCAAGATGGAAACATTCCTATAATATAATGACTATGAAATTTGGTTGATCGATTGAGATACAGATCTGAAATGTATAAATTTAATAACCCAATCATGACATATATTAATATTACATAACATTTTCTTGACACAAACAACATTACAAAAATAGACTCGAAAAGAAAGTATTATCCTAGTTACATTGGAAACATAGAATCAAGAACGCTAGCATATAAGTGAGCTAAATGTTCTCCATCAAGGTTCTTCATTAATAGAATACTTATTAAACACATCATACATAATAAATGTATTCATAACTTGGGGAAGTAATCATATATTGGGGTGAGCTCATATGCCTCGCAAGGGTAAACAAGAGATACATGTAAGAATAAACATGAGTATATAAGCATGAGATCATGGTCAAAAAATTTAATTATCATAACATACATTTTAATGATCAAAGACATAAATCATTTTATAAAGTGTGATAGTTCATAAGACATGAATCATAAGTTAACAAATACTATAAGACATAAAATCATTAAATAAGAGTAAATCATGGAGTTATGGAAAACACAAAAGAAAATAATATGGTTTCCATAGTTTCCCAGCCATCACTTTCAGTACCATCTTAGTAGTATAGGTTCACTCCCCATATCATCCTCGTAGTCATATATCACTTCAATGGTAATATTAGTTGAATTATTTTAATCCTTATACCAATATGGTAGTCGTTGTTCACTCCAATTGTCATTATAATATTCAAGGTTCAACCCCAAGACCATATTAGTCTATCACACGAGATATAAATCTCTCCCCAAGCATTGTAGGGATATATAGGTCCCACACATATCATAATTAAATCATAAAAACATATTAAACATGATCATAAATTATCAAATCATAACCCTTTAAATTAAATGGGTAATATAAACAATAACAAATATCATAACTTGTAGAAAAATAGGTATCATAATCATTTCAAAAAAACATATCCCCTGAAACAAAAACAGATTTCATAAACATATAACCCATGAATGATAAAAGGTTTTCATAAAGATGATTAAATTAATAATGAACCATTAAAATAATGAATACAAATTGATACATTAGATTATTTCTAATAAAGGAATAAGTAATGTCAATGACTATTATATTAGATGGAAAATAAGTTTGAATGATTTTTTAAAAACATTTCTTATGGAAAATATCCTTCTTATTTGAAAAAATATTTTCAAATCCTTCCTCATTTTTAAAACCATTTTCCTTGAAAATAAATAAAAATAATTATAGTAGAATATTTAAATCATTTTTAAATCATTTTTTCATGGATCTTTTAATGAATCTTGAAACCCATTTCCATACAATATTCCATGAAATCTTACAAAATATATTTACAAATATTTGGAAACATAATCCCTAATACATAGAGAACATAAAATAGATATATTAATACCCACAAATTAAATAATAAAAATTATAAAATACATTCACGAATAGTATATACACCACACAAAATAAACCAACGGTGAACATGGAATGTATTAAATGGTTATAAAACGTGGGAAGAAATTATCGTACCTTGTGTCTAGACTCTCATCATAATCATACAAAACTCATGTATAATAAATATAAATCTATTATAAATCTATTATATTACCATATTCTAAAATAAAATAACATATATGGTGTTCTTATTTCATTATATTAACCTCTTTTTAAAACATCCATATTAAGGATTTAGTTTAGGCAATATCCACTTTGTTTATTGCATATGTCTTAATTAATTATATCTTTGGTCCTTATACATATATCATTATTTATATAATATATATTTTTTTAAATATAATTTTATTTCTGTATTTTTTTATTATAATAATCCATATAATATATAGGTATAAAATGTAAAACATCGTTCATTGAGACGGTGGGTCGTATGTACATACGAACACTATTTCTATTTAATTATCATGTTAAAATAAAGTATGTAAAAGAAGTAAATGTATATATATAATTCTTATATTAGATTTATTATATCATATATATCATATATATTCACAAAATAAAACCTTAATACATTCCATGTAGTGTAGTAATGAATGATATCTCTTTTAGGGGGCAGTAGTCCACACTTCCTTAAATGAAATTTTTGTATTAACCCATAATGGAAAGTCAAAAGATATGTGATGTAAAAGAATTGAATAAGATTAAATAAATAATATATATCATATATAAATAGTGTTTAAATTATAATTTCCACAATAAGAGGCGGTAAAGGAAAAGTGATCAATAATCGTATAGTGAGGTGGTAGTTTGTCGTACACATAAACAATGTGTTTGTCACCCATTAGATGGATGTTTGTGTTAGTGTTTCAAAAAAAAATAGAATAAAAACATACTAGTATATTTTGTTTTTTATATAATTATGGAGTAATAATATTTCAGGGATATTAGAAGGAAAATAAGGAAAGGAGTTTGATGGAGGGATATTGGATGAGCCCGTAAGTGGCAAAGAAGGGTAGGGTTTTTTCTCTCATTGCTGCCCCCTATACTCGAGTTGTAACGACAGTCCTCTCTACTCCCGATGAGATCTATCATAGATTAATCTTGTGGTGGTTCTTTGTGGACTCCGTTATCTTGATGTTCTATTGCTGGCCTCTCCTAGCCCGATGCCTTCTTACTAGGTAGGGTTTCTCAGGAGGCGCAGAACCTATCCTTAATCATGTTTCCAAATACAGTGTTCGGAGGTCTCTGTCTCATCTTCAGGGTGTGCAGTGGGTGACTTTATGTGGTCTTCATGTGCATTCTACGTGGTGGTGATGATATCATGGCGGCCGAGCTACAGTCTTTCGGTCTTTTTTTATATTTCTTATGTTTTCTTTAAAGTAGTTTGGTTTGGGATATGCTGGTTCTATTGCTATGTCCCCACATTGATTTCAGTTTCTTCATTATTGAATCTGTGCTCTGAATTTCCTGGAAATCCATCTTTCCATGAAGCTAATTTTTTTTATTTAATGGTTTATGAAAACTGCATGGGTTGGATGCTTCGTTGTTGTTTGGTATTTGGTTGATTATGCATTGTTGTTGTTTTGGATTTCAGATGGAATGAGGATGATGGAATTATACTGGAAGTGATTTAATTGTGTATTTTTAGGTCACAGTTATAAGGGATGTTTTAGTCAAGGTGTTGATAGAGGATGTTTATTTTGATTTGGTTTTGATTTGGTTTAGGTTTCTATTCATTTTCATGGTTTTTTGGTTTCATTTTGTGTGATGTGCGGACTTTTCATATGAGAGAGTGCATCTAGTTAGTTTTCAAGGGACTGTTTTAGATGATGTTCAGATCTGGGAGTGTTCTCCTCATCATCGCTATCCGTAATTGGAAGTTGAGAGGGTATGGACCTTGCCATCAGTATCGGTCCCATGCATCCTTGCACAGGACATCTAGCCAAGCAGCGATGGGAAGGTGGAAATTGATCGTATTGTTTTTGTTTCTTGGGTGGTGCTTTACCTTAATTTAGAATTGGATTTTATTTGGTCTTGATGATCATGGCCTTGGAGCCATGGTTATGTCTTATGTATCTGATGTCATTCTGGTTTCTCACTTTCTCCTCAAAAATGAATTTGAAATAAAAATTTATTTTCAGTCAGTCAAAGGAGTTTGAGGGTCGGTAATACCTTTTAATCGGGTAACTTCTTTTGGTTTTCACCAAAGGGATATCTTGGAGTACATTCATCCCAATGGTTGATTTAGGGATGAATTGATGAATATTGGTGAGAAATTTGGGCTTGTTTTGGTGTAGAAAAATGGTCTTCAGTGTTGGGCGGAAGTGGGATAAGAGATATCCTTTTTTAAGGGAGGAGGACTGTCACTCTTGTAATAATTTTTAAAAAGTGAAACCCCTCCCATGTTTTATTTATTGAATGCTGCTAAAATAATGGTAACAATTTGATACAATGCATTATAGGTTCGATATATCACCATAAAATGGATTTTGTAAACGTTTATAAGCTGTTATGGTCCTTATAGTTTTTTGTCTCTTATTTAGATAAATTTTACCTTAATTGTTGAAATTAATTTTAATTAATTTCAGTTATATTTTTTTGTAAAAAAACTAGGTATACCATTTTTGAAATTATAAATTATTCAGATTCCAAATTTGGAGTCCAATTTCTCATATTCCATACACATATTTGGAAAACATTAATTTAAATATAATCTGACAGAAGAGAGGACAATGTGGGTTTTTAATGTAAAAACATTCAAAAATTTGTTATGTTTTTATTGAAAATATCAAAATGAAATTGATTTCAATGACAAAAATAGGATTGATTGATAAAAAATTAATCTAATTACACTTTAAAATCATCATAATCTACAATTTAACTATATAAATAAATATGATGAAAACACTTTTTTTGCTAAAAAATTTAGTATTTTCTAATATTCCTTAAAAAGGATACATTATAGAGAAATGAAAAAAATTAACCCTAATCTACTTTTTATTCCTATATTTCAAAATTTAAGTTTATTTTGACTTATTATATTTATAACATTGGAAATATTAATATTTAAAAAATATTCTACCTTAAATTTCAGTAAAATTAGCTTAATAAAAATATTGTGTTTTATGAGTTAAATTGGGTTTATTCTTGTCTTATTCATATAAAATATATTTTTTAATATAAAATATATTTACCTGGATATATAAAATATATATTAAATTAAATTTTCATTAAAATTTTCATTAAAATTTTAATTATTTGAATTTATTAGGATTAAAACAACATTGTGAGCATAAGAATAGTTTTTAACAAAAATACTCCCATTATATTCAATTGGTTATTATATTTTTTTATAAATAAATTATAACTACTTATTTCAATTTAAATTCTGTGATAGCCACATTGTTAATATATTTTTTTAATTATATTCAATAAATATAATTTAACATCTAGATTATAAATTATTATATTGAAAAATAATATTTCAAATAATGTATTATTGATCTGCTACACGCAGTCTGTCAAGTTATGCAAGCAATCACGGAATGTCAGTCTTACATGAAAAACATGTTTTCCTTAATGTTCCTTATAGGGAAACAGAAAATAAATGTTCTTTATAGTGAATGATTAACATTTTATTACATATAACACATGTCAAATAATGTTCATTAAAATAAAATAGTATTGTTTTTTAGTATTCCATTAATATAAAATTATAAAAAATATTAAATTAATTTTGGAAAAAAATATTTCACAAAATCTAGCGGTCTCACATTCTACACCCCTTAATATTAATTTCACCCTCGTAATTTTTCTTACATACCAAAAGTTTAATACATGGAAGTTTCTTTCATTGAAACTGAAATCTTAAAAATGATTACTATCACTTCCCTTAAAAATGTAAAGTTGAAACCATAACAGGCACCCATAGTAACATATAACTAGGTTTAAAAAATAGATAACATAGGTTGGGTGTGATGATTGTACATTTAGGAAATACATAAATATTTATATAGAGTGATTGAGGTCATCAAACACAAAAAATTAATTAATTAGCCAAATTTTTAGGGACTTAGTGTAATAAATTTATGGTGATTTAAAATTCCACTGATTCAACAAAAATTACGGAATTAAGACAAATAAAATTATTGTTCATTATCCAATAATTTAGTATTTAATCTACTGATCCATAATATATGGATACTTACTTCCATGATATGTTTTTATAAAAATAATTCCTTCTTTTTTTTGTTCTTTTATCTGTTAATATTTCATCAACTATAATAAAAAATGGATGTCTAGAAATTAACTTTGATGCCCAAATAAGTATAACACACTTTTAAAATATCATAAGTCACATAAAAGTATAACTATTATTCACTAACTATCCTTGTAAATATATACCATTAATATATTCATATCTAAACATAAAAATTAACAGATTTGTTTCGTCATTATAATTTATTCATGAAAAACAGTTACACATTAATCAGGGCATCACGTAGGAAAGTGGTAAGCATGAAACCCTAATCATAATTAGGTCAAGGGTTCAATAACCAATGCCTTTGTAGTAATTCCTTGTGGTCAATCGATATACATGATTTCTTATTTCTAAAACCACACTAATATAATTTCCAAACTAAATATTATGTATATCCTTGAACTATGTTTAATCAGTAAATAAAAATTTTAACTAAGGATTTCAATAAAATATCAATACATAAACTCATAATCCAATAATTAATTTTCAAATTGATTATTTTCGGTCATCAATTTCAATATTCTATCATTAGTTCAATAGTTATTTATCCGACGTCAAATATTATTGTCCCATAATTAATTCAGAAATTAATTATTCAATCATAACAATTAAATATTTTAACAATCAACAATAATTAATTTAAAAATTAATTATTCAAATTCACCAATTGCACCATCAAAACAATCATCATTAATTAACTCTCTAATTAATTAATCCATCTCATATATATTAGTTAATTCCAAAATTAAATAATCCAATTCTACCCTATAATTTACATCTCCAATTCCTTTTCCCTATTTATTCCATCAATTAATTTCCATAATTAAGTAATATATCTCATTTATGTTATTCAACTAATTAATTAAATAACAACACTACTCCCACTAATTAATTCAACAATTAATTTTACCCAATATAAACAATTCAATTACACTAATTAACCCATCATTTAATTGTTCAGTGTTAATTAATTCAATAACCCCTATTAATTAATTAATTATTTGTTCTACCTCCATTAATAATATCAACCATGTAACACCCCAAGCTTCTATGGCACTCTTCTCTTTGAATAATGCAATAGTGTGTATTGTACGCAACATCGAGTTTTAACACACCACAACCAATCAAACTAGCTGTTATGAATAGTAATACCCACTTTTTGTAATTTATAAATTTTATTTTTCAAAATGGACTTCATTTTTGGATTAGGAATATCGAAATTATCCTTGGGTGAATTTTTGGTATTTTTCTGAAAATCATCATTTTTTGATTAATAGTGAAACCACTAAGTGGTAGTTAAAAAACTAAATTTTTCATAAAACTTAATTTTACCACTTTTGTGAGTGGAATTTTGAAAATCTGAGAGACACGGTTAATATCAAGGAGTAAAATGTGGTTCAATGAGATGAAAATGATTTTTGTTGAATAGTATCTTTTTAATTTTATTTACCATGGTTAAAAGTAAATAGGATAATTAAGGGGAAAAGATATTAATATTACCCTAAAACATGTCCTAAATCTATTGTTCAAGTGTAACTCATCCAAAAACAACCTTAGGAATAATATATTATCATTTAGGTCCACTTGGATAAGATTAGGAACTTTGTTATTATTTAATTCAAAGAAGAGTTAAAAGAGTTAAAATCAATGTTTTTTACTAAAACATTTTTAATATAGGGTTATACATTAGATAAATTAGATTATAAATATTCATTTGGAATATAAAATGATTTCATACATAATGATATTTTATTTATAATTTTTAGACATTAAATAATTTAATTTATTTATAACACAATGATGATTAAGTAATTACCATAATAGTGAAATAATAAAATAATTGATTTTACAAATTCCTAAATATATATAATTTGAGACTTTTTATTAATTAAACTAATTTTATAGGTTAATATAACATGTTATGATATATCTAATTAACTATTTTTGAAGTAATAATTATGTTATTATTTTCACAAAAATCATTATTCTAAATAGTGTCAAAATTGACATAAAAGCATTTTTAAAACAAATATTATATTATTAATTGATATTCAATTCCTAAAAATCTAAGGATCGTCCAAGAGACTTATATCATGATTTTTGTATCATTAATGGACCACTTTGGGTTCTCTTGGATTTATATAGTAAGTTTATTAACCATATAATATAAAAATACAAAGAGACATTGTAAAAGTGAAACTAATTATCTAAGAGTTAATACTTAATGATAAGGTTAATATAGTGACCCAAACCTGTCTAAATCCTATTGGTTAAGTTTTTTTCGACCCATACTCATCTTAATATTTAAATAATCCACTTTGGAGCCATTATAAACCGAATATGAATTTACTATAATAAATATTTCTAGATTTTCCAAAGGTGCCCCTCACCCCTCTTATAAAAGGGCACTTCCACTTCTCACTAATTCACCCATTCAAATACTTTTTTCTCGGTAAACCTTGTACCCAAATACTCTCTGAACATCCCTAAATTTAACCTTGAGGCCAAATTTTGATCAGAAAACCAACCAAAAAGCCCTTTTGATCAAATCAAAAGGAAGAACCCGAAGAAGAGGTAATGTTTTCACCACCCACTTTCAAGTTCCTTTATTCTTCAACATCTTCTTTCATTTATTTTCCCATTATAAAATAATAACTCCAGTATCTTATATATACTATGATGTTATTATAAATATGGTACAACCATATTCAGTATTCTATCCATCCTTTGAATGACATGTCACCATACGTGCGTACGTACAGCTTACCGTCTCCACGTCGTGGTGTAATTGATATTCAATAAATTATTATTTGGATGGGTATAATAATGATGTGTAATTCCTCTAAATAATAAATATAACATGATACTGATTATTTCTATATGATATATCATCCAATTATATATTATTTTAATATCAAAAGAATTATATTTTTGCTCGTGCGTACGTACGTACTACCATCTCCACGAACACGATTAGATTTATTCTCCATCGTATCCATTCAAGTTTAATTATCATTTTATGATTTAAAAATAATGTTTAAGGACATGATATATTCTGGATATGAATAAGATACAACCAATCCATAACAAACATGGCTTATGTAACAAAATATATAAAATAAAATGAGTAAGTTAACACTCGAAACGACGATAATTCTAAGATATTATTAACAAATAAATGTTAAAAGATCATATATGATATCATATTAATGTGTATGATTCTTGTATAATTTAATAAAAATTATTTCACCATTATACAGGAGGTTAACCAACCCCCAACAAAGGAAAAGTATAAGGTAAGTGTTTACTTCACAATCTCTTCATTATCTGAGGTTGTTTATACGTGATTCTCTACTGGGACCTATCTATCATACAGATCCATGTTTCTTAAAAATGTATTCAAAAACCTTTTTACTATTTACTAGAAAATTGGTTAAATTCATTTATACTATTGGTTGAATTTTATAAAATGGTTTGAAAGGAATCATTCCGTCGTTTTCCAAACAAGGTCCTTTTTAACATTTTTGACAAAATCAAGTTTAGAATGTTTTTTTAACTTATACGGCGGGTGGGCTATTTTCCACCATTACAAAATCGTCAAAGAATACCTTACAAGATTATAAGAACATTTTCCCAGAAAATGTTTTATTTTATAATTATGTTAATTTTAAAAGATTTCAAAAAAAGAGATATTACTCTCAAATAGTTTTGATTTAATCTATGTCAACATCCTTTGATGGATTTTAAGATTCTTTGAATGTGATTTATTATGATACAAAACTTCTATATTTTATTGATGGTTTTGTGATATGATTTACTTTGGATGTGTTATTTTTATATCATTCATGGTTTATGGTGAAAGTATTCACATTTCGTATGCTAGTTTTAATACGAATGTTTATGTTATGTTTAAACTTGTTCATATGAGGAATGCATTGGACTTAATATGTGACTGGTGGAGCCCGCTATAGCTCCTCGATGCATCGGTTGGCCTCATGAGACAAACTAGTGTCATGGAACAAGGCCTTGACAAAATCTTATTTTTAGTCTTGGCATGAGGCCTTGGCTATGTGGTTATGATAGTCTGACATTATGAATTCCATCATTATGAAAGTGGTTATTGATATTTCATGTGATTATTCGATTATTAGAATATCAATGTGAATAAGTAAATGGGATTATTTCATTTTATTTCTTCCATATTATGTTGAAGTTCTAGTTTAAAAGGCTTTTTTTATTTATACAATTCCTTAAATGTTTATTCTTATTTATTAAAGTTTCCGCTATATTGTTATCCTTACTGGGCATTTGAGATCACCCCTTTTCTATGTTTTATTTTTCCAAGGATGTGAAGAATTATTTTATGAATGACTAGCAGGGATAGTATGAGGGGATAAGAGTATGGACTATAGAGACTATATTATTGTACTTTTCATTTTATGATGTAATGTAAACATTATTAAAGTATCTAGTTATTCCAAGACTACTAAACTAATCTGTATTTCGAGACTTCATCTTTCTTGTGATAATTCCAATGTTATGAAATAATGAAACGACTCTAGGTATCTTGGGTCGGGGCATTATAGTTGGTATCAGAGAAAGTTTAGTACAAACATTGGAAGCTAGATTTAGATAATCTCTGATTATAGCACATAGATTTAAGATGGACTTTGAGGATTAGTATAGAAGAACATCCAAGAATTTTGGTATTGTAGAGATTTTGTGAGTTTTCCGAGCAATACATCCCTGTCTAAATACTTGTAGGTAGAGGCTGATCTGGCACAGATGTACCTAGGGGTAAAACCCGAAAATCCCGCTTTGAGCTAGAATCGAATGAGAACTGGTGCATGACAATGAGCCTTGCTGCACTCCTGGTTACGAAAATCCCAGGGGATATTCTTAGGATAACTCTCATTTTCTTTACAAAACATTATGAAGCGTTTATGAATATATACTTACTCAAAGAAAACATTTTTATGATTATGGATTATATCCATAAATAGTTCAATTTATGTTAAGTTTTTTATAAGTATGGAATTATGTATTTTGATTCATAAACTGATCTAGTTTATGCTATTACTTAGAAATGGTGCCTAGTGGAAGAAGTAGAAACTGTATCAATGCACGCATTCCATGTTGGGATTTCCCTCCTGCCCAAGATAATTATAGTGGAGCTGGTGATGCAACTGGTGCTTATCAGCTAATCACCATACTGGGACAGCTCACTCAGGTTATGAATAATACACTTACCCGTATGGAGCACCCTAATCCACATTGTGGATAATCAAAGATAGATCGCTTCATGAGGAAGCAATCACCAACATTCAATGTAAGTAAAAATCCTTTAGTAGTTGATCAATGGATAAGTTCCCTAGAGAAAATATTTCAGGCATTGGGGAGTAGTGAAAGGGAAAAAGTTGTCATGGTAGTTTTTCGCCTCACTGGAGATGTTGATCAATGGTGTTCATTGATTCAAAACATGAAGGAAGACGATGAAGTAGAAAATATGGAATGAAGGGAGTTTAAATATCAGTTTTTAGAAAAATACTTTCCTCGTGACCATCGAGAAGATATGTAAAGGCAATTTCAGAGTCTGAGACAATAGTAGGATGAGAATATCACAAAGTATGAGGCTAACTTTACGAGGTTAGAAAGGTATGCTAGAGATTATATACGAAAACCAAGAAGTAATATTGATTATTTCTTTGATGGGTTAAAACCATTCCTCCATTGAGCATTAGTCTCACAATCCTTCTCGTTGTACGACGACATTGTCTCTTGTGCTATCAAGACAGAAAAGTAATTCTCTATGTCTTATGACATTAAAGCAAAGCAAGAGAAGAAGAGATCTGCTGACAAATCTGGGAATGGAAATAAGGTGAAGAAGGGAAAAGTTGAATATCCATCCTATAGTAAATGTTGGAAGAAGCACCGTGTTAGTTTCTTAAAAGGAACGAGAGTCTGTTACAAGTGTGGTGAAGAAGGACACCATGCTCGTGATTATAAGGAGAAGAAGGAAGCTACTGATGTCCAATGTTACAATTGCAGGGAGATGGGACATTATGAAAATTAATGTCCTAATCGTTAGGGGATCTTTCCTCAAAAAAGGACGAGGGATCATGGACAAGCCTATGCTATCACTACTGCTAAGGTAGAAGCTCTGAAAGACGTGGTGGCAGGTAATTTAATAGTTTCCTCAAGTTTAGAAAATGCATCATTTGATTCTGGATCATCGCATTGTTTCATATCTTCCCAGTTCTCTAAGAAAAATAGATATTTCCAATTTTATTTGACAAGGGAGTTGTCAGTTAAAACTCTTAAGGGAAGTATCGTTTCAAAAACATTTTGTGAATCAGTCCCCATTAGAGCACACAAATGTTATTTACATGCTGATCTCATCGTCATACCTATGATTGAGTTTGATATAATCCTTAGTATGGATTGGATTTCAGACCATGATGTGAATATTTATTGTAATAAGAAGGGGGTTATGATTTTTGATGATGATGATAAGGTACACCTTATCTTTATAGAAGAATCGTCACCACATAATTCGTATCTATATCTACCCCCAATAGCTCAACTAAATTAAATTATTGGGGAAGAAAGGAATGAAATTACTGTGTGTGAGGAAAAGAATGTTCAAATAGAGGACATACCTATTGTGAAAGAATATGTAGATGTGTTTCCGGATGATTTACCTGGACATTGTCGAGAATGAGAAGTTGAGTTTCCCATTGAATTAATTCCTGGATCACGGCTTATACAAAAGACCCCTTATCGAATGCCTACTGTAGAATTAGTGGAACTAAAGAATCAACTAGAGGAATTGAGTAGTAGGGGATTTAATTTCCCTAGTGTTTCTCCATGGGGAGCCCATGTTGTTTTTGTTAAAAAGAAAGATGGATCTATGAGGTTATGTATCGACTACAGCGATAGCAATGCAATAATAATAAAGAACAAGTATCCCCTACCTCTCATTGATGGTTTATTTTCCCAACTACATGGAGCTCAATACTTTTCAATGATTTTCCATTGATCTGGATACCATCATTTGTGTGGGAAAAAAGAAGACATTCCGAAGACATCATTTCGAACAAGGTACAGGCATTACAAGTTTATGGTAAAGCATTTTGGGATGACTAATGCGCCCTCTGTATTCATTGATCTAATGAATAGAGTTTTCGAGGAATATCTAGATGAATTTGTGGTGGTATTTATTGATGATATATTGGTATACTCTAATATCTACGAAGATCATGAAAATCACTTATGCATTATCTTGAAGACTCTGAGAAGACATGAATTATATGGGAAGTTTAGCAATTGTGAATTCTGGCTTCAGGAGATTTCTTTTCTTGTCCATATTGTCTCTAAAGATGGAATCTCTGTTGATCCTTCTAATACCAAGGCAATCCAAGAATGACTTACACCGACAAGTATAACCAAGGTGTACATTTTTATTGGTTTAGCAGGTTATTAACGACGTTTCGTCCGGAATTTTTCCCGGTTGGATAACCCATTAACAAAGCTCACACGTAACAGGGTTAAATTTGTTTGGAAAAAACATTGTGAAGAATGTTTCGATGAACTGAAGAGATGATTAGTCAACGATCCTATATTGACTCTACCATTGGGGAATTATGGGTTTATTATTTATAATGATGCATAGAAGAAAGGACTTGGTTGTGTCCTTATGAATAATGATAGAGTTACTACATATGCATCACGACAGTTGAAAATTCATGAGCAAAACTATCCTACTCATGATCTCAAGTTAGCATCTATGCACTTTGTTTTGAAGATATGGAGACACTACCTCTATGGTGAAAAATGTGAGATTTATACTGATCACAAAAGTTTGAAGTATATTTCCTCACAAAAAGAACTCAACATGAGGCAAAGGTGATGGCTTGAACTACTCAAGGATTATGATTTCACGATACACTACCACCTGGGGAAGGAAAATAAGGTGGCAGATGCTTTGATTAGAAACTATTATGAAGTTTTGAACATGATGAGAATTGAAAGGGATCCTATTTTTATGGATCTAGTAAAGTTGGATATGGGAATCACCATGGAAGGTGAAACATCAATTATTTTTCAAATGGTTTCCAAACCATCTTTACTAGAAAGGATAAAGAGTTCTCAGACCGATGATGAAGAGTTTCTGAATAAGAATAAAGGTGTGAATGATGGGAGATTGAGAGACATTATGTGTGAATAAGGAACTTTAAAATTTGGGAAGATACTTTGTTTTCCCAATATACCTGATCTAAAAAGGGAGTTTTTGGATGATGCTCATAGTTCCAATTTCTCTATACACCATGGGAGCACCAAAATGTATAGAGATTTGAAGGAACATTTTTGGTGGGACAACATGAAGATGGAGATTTCTGATTTTGTGTCAAGGTGTATGGCTTGTCAACAAGTGAAAGATAGAAGGCAACGGCCTGGAGGAGTCATGCAACCACTTCCCATACATGAGTGGAAATGGGATAATATTACGGTGGACTTCGTGATGGGGATAACAAAGACTCCTAGAAGGAACAATACAATATGGGTTATTGTTGATCTTCTTACCAAGTTAGTACATTTTCTTGATATAAGATAAGATCTACCACTGGAACATCTAGAAAGACTATATATTAATGAAGTGGTGAGACTTAATGGAGTACCCCTATCGATTGATTCTGATCATGATCCCCATTTTACTTCATTATTCTGGAAGAGTCTTCAGAAATCCCTGGATACTGAACTTCAATTGAGCACTGCCTACCACCCTCAAACAGACGGACAATCAGAACGGACTATTCAAACCTTAGAAAACTTATTGAGATCCTGATCACTTGGCTTTCAAGGTATGTGGGATCAATATTTACCTCTGGTATAATTTTCTTATAATAATAGCTTCCATTCGAGTATTCATATGGCACAATAGGAAGTTTTATACATAAAGAGATGTCTCACACCAACCTGTTGGGATGACGTTGGTGATCAAAAACTTGTAGGCCCAAAACTGGTGGAGGAAACAATGGAAAAGGTAATGGTAATCCAAAACCACATCAAAGCAGCTCAAAGTAGGCAGAAGAGCTATGCTGATAACCGAAGGAAGTATTTGGAATATCAGGTAAGAGATCATGTTTTCTTGAAGGTATCTCCATGGAATGGAGTTATACGTTTCAGTAAGAAGGGTAAATACAGTCCTAGGTACGTCGGACCTTTCGAAATTCTAGAATGAATTGGGGATGTAGCTTACCGTTTGGCAATGCCTCCAAGTCTCTCCAAAGTTCATGATGTGTTCCATGTATCACTGTTTAGGAAATACATGCCTGACGCAACGCATGTAATCACCTATTAGGAATAAGAACTGGAACCCAATCTGTCTTATTGAAAGAGCCCGTCAGGATTCTTGATACGAGAGAACAAGTACTGAGAAACTGAACGACGCATCTGGTAAAAGTTTTGTGGAGAAACCATAAGATGGAAGAGGAAACGTGGGAACCCGAGGAACTTATGATGAAGAACCACCCGAGTCTTTTCATGTGGTAGTATTTTATAAATTTTGATGAAGAAATTATTTTATGGAGGGGTGAATGTAACACCCCAACCTTCTACGGTACACTTCTCTTTGAATAATTCAATAGCGTGTGTTGTACACAACATCGTGTTCTAACACACCACAACCAATCAAACTAGCCGTTATGAATAGTAATACCAACTTTTTGAAATTCATAAATTTTATTTTTCAAAATGGGCTTCATTTTTGGATTCATAATTTCGAAATTATCCTAGGGTGATTTTTGTTATTTTTCTGAAAAACTTCACTTTTTAATGAATAGTGAAACCACAAAGTGGGAGTTAAAAAACTAAATTTTTCATAAAACATAATTTTACCACTTCTGTGAGTGGAATTTCGAAAATCAGAAAGACACGGTTAATATCAAAGAAGTAAAATGTGGTTCAATGAGATGAAAATAATTTTTGGTGAATAGTACCTTTTTAATTTTATTTACCACGGTTAAAAGTAAATAGGACAATTAAGGGTAAAAATGAAATTAATATTACCCTGAAACATTTTCTAATTCTATTGGACAAATGTATCTTGACCAGAAACAACCTTAGGAATAAAATATTATCATTTAGGTCCACTTGGATTATATTTGGACATTTATTATTATTTAATTCAAAGAAGAGTTAAAAGAGATAAAATCAATGTTTATTTACTAAAACATTTCTAATATAGTTCTATACATAAGATAAATTCGATTATAAATATTCATTAGAAATATAAAAATATTTTCTTCTTAATGATATTTTATTTATAATTTTTAGACATTAAATAATTTAATTTATTTATGACACAATGATGATGCAGTAATTAACGTAATAGTAAAACATTAAAATAATTGATATTATAAATACCCAAATAAATATAATTTGAGACTTTTTATGAATTACACTAATTTTATAGGTTAATATGACATGTTAGGATTTATTTAATTAACGTTTTTCGAAGTAATCAATCTGTTATGATTTTCCCAAAAATTAGTTTTCCAAATAGTGTCAAAATTGACAAAAAATAGTTTTTAAAACAAATATAATATTATAAATTGATATTCAATTCCTAAAAATCTAAGGTTCGACCAAGAGTCTTATATCATGATAGGTGTATCATTAATGCACCACATGGGGTTATCTTGTTTGTATATATTATGTGTATTAAACATATAATATAAAAATGGAAAGAGACATTGTAAAAGTGAAACTAATTAAATAAGAGGTAGTACTTAAAGATATGGTTAACATACTGACCCAAACCATTATAAATCCTATTGGTTGAGTGTTTTGAGATCCACCGCCACCTTAACCTTTAAATAATCCACTTTGGAGCCATTAGAAACCGAATATTATTTTATTATAAAATAATATTTCTAGATTTTCCAAAGGTTCCCCTCACCCCTCTTATAAAAGGGAACTTCCCCTTCTCACTAATTCACATATTCAAAGACTTTTGGCTCAGCCATCCCCTACTCAAATACTCCCTCAACTTCCCTCACTTCATCCTAGATTCCTTCTTTTGATCATAAAGCCATCCTATGGAGCCCTTTTGATCAAATCAAAAACAATAACCCGAAGAAGAGGTAATGTTTTCACCACCCTCTTTCACGTTCCTTTCTTCTTAAACTTCTTCATTCATTTTTATTCCCATTATAAAATAATAACTCCATTATATTATATATACTGTGATGTTATTATAAATATGGTACAACCATATTCATTATTCTATCAATCCTTTTAATGACATGTCACCATACGTGTGTACGTAGGGCTTAACATCTCCACGTCGCGGTGTAATTGTTATTCAATAAATTATTATTTGGATGGGTATAATAATGATGTGTAAATCATGTAAATAATAAATATAACATAATAATGATTCCTTATATATGATATACCATCCAATTATATATTATTTTAATATCAAAAGAACGATATTGTCGCTCGTGCGTACGTACTGACTACCGTCTCCACGAACGCGATGAGATTCATTCTCCATCGTATCAATTCAAGTATAATTATAATTTTATTATTTAAAAATAATGTTTAAGTACTTTATATATTCTGGATATGAATAAGATACATCCTATCCATAACAAACTTTTCTTATGTAACAAAAACATATAAAATAATATGAGTAAGTTAACACCCGAAACGATGATAATTCTTAGATATTATTAACAAAGCAATGTTAAAAGATCATATATGATATCATATTAATGTATATGATTCACGTATAATTTAATAATAATTATTTCAGCATTATATAGGAGGTTAACCTACCCCCAACTAAGGAAAAGTAAAATGTAAGGGTTTATTTCACAATCTCTTCATTATCTGAGTTGTTTATACGTGATTATCTACTGGGTATCATCCACATCCATGTTTCTTAATAATGTATTCCAAAACATTTTTAATATTTACTAGAAAATGGGTTAAAGTCATTTATACCCTTTTTTTACTTTTATAAAATGGTTTTAAAGGAATCTTTCCATCATTTTCCAAACAAGGTCCTTTTTATCCTTTTTGACAAAATTAAGGTAAAAATGTTTTTTAAACCTATACGGCGGGAGCGGCTATTTTCTGCCATTATAAAATCGTTGAAGATTCCATTACAAGCTTATAAGAATATTTTCAAAGTAAATGATTTATTTTATAGTTATGTGACTTTTAAATGTTTTCAAAAATATAAATATTTCTCTCAAATAGTTTTGATTTCATCTATGTCAACATCCTTTGATGGATTTTAAGATTATTTGAATGTTATTTATTATGATACAAAACATCTATATTGTATTGACGTTTTTGGGATATGTTTGACTGTGGATGTGTTATTTTTATACCATTCATGGTTTATGGTGAAAGTATTGACATTTCGTATTCTAGTTTTAATATGAATGTCTATGTTATGTTTAAACCTCTTCATACGAGGAATGCATTGGACTAAATTTGTAACAGGTGGAGCCCGCTATAGATCCTCGATGCATCGGTAAGTCTCATGAGAGAAACTAGTGTCTTGGCACAAGGCCATGAAAAAATCTTATTTTTAGTCTTGGAATGAGGCCTTGGCTATGTGTTTTTGATAGTCTGGCATTATGCATTGCATCATTATGAAAGTGGCTACTGATATTGCATGTGATTACTCGATTAGTAGAATATCCATGTGAATAAGTAAATGGAATTATTTCATTTTATTTCTTCCATATTATATTTATGTTAATGTTTAAAAAGATTTTTGTTTTAATTATACATTTCCTTAAATTTTTATTCTTATTTATGAAAGTTTCCGCTATATTGTTATCCTTACTGGGTATTTGAGCTCACCCATTTTCTATGTTTTATTTTTCCCATGATGTGATGAAGTATTTTATGAATGACCTGCAGGGATAGTATGAGGGGATAAGAGTGTGGAATATATAGAATATATTGTTGTAGTTTTCATTTTATGATGTAATGTTAACATTATTAAAGTATCTAGTTATTCCAAGGCTACTAAACTAATCGGTCTTTCTAGAGTTGATCTTTCTTGTAATCATGCCAATGTTATGTAATAATGCACCGACTCTGGGTATTTAGGGTCGGGGAATTACAAACCCAATTAACTACTCAATTAATTGTTCCATATCAATTAACAAAATTAGCATATATATCTCTAATAAATAATTTTAATATTAATTAAAAATATTCACCATCATCATTATAACAATAATTAATTGGTAAAATAAATATTATATTTCAACAATCTATAATAGGTTATAATAAATTCATCAATTTATTATTCCAAATTGAAAGTTATTTATCCTAACCATCCTCATTAATTAGTTCTATAATTAATTAATCTTGTAAAAATATATCAATAACCCCATTAATAATTCTTATAAATAATTTTCAAATTCCCACATCCCAAGACTGTTAATTAATTTTCCAATTAATTATCTTATTCAATAATCCATAAATTTCAAAATTTCACATTTCCATAATTAATTACTTCACCAAATAAATTAATTCTATTTGGAAATCCAATTTCTAAGATGATATAGAAATTATATAATTAATTATTTAAAATCAACTATATCAATATCTCATAATTAATTTAACAGTTAATTATTCATCATATATGATCCCAATATCAAATATATTTTAATTAATTAAATCACTAAATTATTTATTTTAATCAAAACATAATTTCTAAACATCTAATTTGAATTATTCAATTACATAAACATTATTGTCATCTAGACTATGATATTTAAATTTTAGACCACCTACCTCAAGAATAGTGATGAACATTTGCTTTCAAAATTCTCTAATTTGTGCAAAAAAATGATGAATAATGGTGTCATTATTAAATTCCTAGATCCAAGATTAAAATGAATCAGGATTTAATAGAACTATATATAAATATAGATCCATCAATACTAGATTCAAATCATACAAAACTAGACCTATATCTAACATTGGATTAACATCCCTCAATTATCTTGGAAGTGGAGCAGGAGTGAAAGAGGGATCTAAACAGAAAGAACACCCATTCCCGAGAGGTGCATGTAATGTATTTGATCAATGACTATGGTGCATGGATGAGTTATGGTCTATGGAAGTTCCTCTATAAAGGATATATGATATGTATAAGAGTGGCACAGAGGATTTCTGTTCTAATCTAGATGTGCATAGAGTCTCTACATCGAAGAGGGAGTACTATATATACTTTTTTTGTGGAGATGGCTGTGTGTATCATTATTCAACACTATAAGTGTTATTTTACTAAGGTGTATTTGATAATTACAAAACATTAATTCTAATATTAAATCATGGTACATTTATTTTGTTTCTTTGTTGAAATCGTGTCAAAAATGTAAATACATTAATTATATATTACACATGGTGAAATCATACATGAGTAAAAATACAATTTCACATGGAGAAAAATTAAACATGTTGAAATATAATTACACATCATTAAATTTTATTTCATTACATGTTGAACCATGGTGAAAAATTATTATAGGGGGTGTAATTTTTCAATGTTTTGAATTAATTCAAATAATGAATTAAATTCACATGATCTTAGAAAAACAATTAAAAGGGTCCATACAATGAAAAATATTAGATCGTACAATATGGGAACCTTATAACAGCTTGTCCTGAAGATGTACTACCAAACTTATCTAAAACAATCATGTTCATATAAATGGTATGTAACACCCCGACCCCAGCTACCCAGAGTCGGTGCATTACTTCGTAACATTGGCATGATCACAAGAAAGATCAAATCTCGAAAGACCAATTGGTTTAGTAGCCTTGGAAACACTAGATATATTCATAAGTTTTACATTACATCATAAAATGAAAAACTACCACAACAACATATTGTCTCCACAGTCCACACTATAATCCCCTCATAATATCCCTGCAGGTCATTCATAACTTACTTCTTCACTTCCTGGGAAAAATAAAACATAGAAAAGGGGTGAGCTCAAATGCCCAGTAAGGATAACAATATAACAGAAACTTTCGTAAATAAGAATAAACATTTAAGGCAATGTATAACTAAAACAAAAGCCTTTTAAATATGAACTTTCAACATGGTATAGCATAAATAAAATGAAATAATACCATTTACTTATTCACATGGATATTCTACTAATCGAATAATCACATGCAAAAATCAATAACCACTTTCATAATGTTGGAATGCATAATGCCAGACTATCATAACCACATAGCCAAGGCCTCGTGCCAAGACTACAAATAAGATTTTGTCAAGGCCTTGTGCCAAGACACTAGTTTGTCTCATGAGACCTACCGATGCATCGAGGAGCTATAGCGGGCTCCACCCGTCACTTATTAAGTCTAATGCATTCCCATATGAAAAGGTTTAAACATAACATAAACATTCGTATTAAAACTAGCATACGAAATGTCAATAATTTCACCATAAACTATGAATGGTATAAAAATATCACATCCACAGTCAAACATATCACAAAACCTTCAATACAATATAGAAGTTTTGTATCATAATAAATCAACTTCAAATAATCTTAAAATCCATCAAAGGATGTTGACATAGATGAAATCAAAATTCTTTTTATAGAAGTATCTCCTTTTATTTTGAAATCATTTAAGATCCATATAAAATAAAACATTTTCTTTGAAAATATTCTTATAAGCTTGTATGGAAAGCTTCGACGATTTTATAATGGCGGAAAATAACCACACCCGCCGTATAAGTTAAAAAAAACATTCTTACCTCAATTCTGTCGAAAAGGTTAAAAAGGACCTTGTTTTGAAAACGACGGAAAGATTCCTTTATAAACCTCTTATAAAAAGTCAAACAAGGGTATAAATGACTTTAACCCATATTCTTGTAAATAGTAAAAATGTTTTGAAATACATTTCGAAGAAACATGGATGTGGATGATAAAGAGGTCCCAGTAGATTATTACGTATAATACAACCTCGGATAATGAAGAGATTGTGAAATAACCCTTACCTTGTACTTTTCCTTGGTTGGGGTAGGTTAACCTCCTGTATAATGGTGAAATAATTGTTATTAAATTATACAAGAATCATATATAATAATATGATATCATATATGATCTTTTAACATTGATTTGTTAATAATATCTTAGAATTATCATCGTTTCGGGAGTTAACTTACTCATTTTCTTTTATATGTTTTGTTACATAAGCCATGGTTGTTGTATCTTATTCATATCCAGAATGATATCTAGTCCTTAAACATCATTTTTAAATCATCAAATGATAATTATACTTGAATGGATACGATGGAGAATGAATCTCATCGCGTTCGTGGAGACGGTAGTCCGTACGTACGCACGAGCGACAATATCATTCTTTTGATATTAAAATAATATATAAATGGATGGTATATCATATATAAAGAATCATTAAAATGTTATATTTATTATTTACATGAGTTACACATCATTATTATACCCATCCAAATAATATTATATTGAATAACAATTATACCACGACGTGGAGACGGTAGTCCGTACGTACGCACGTATGGTGACATGTTATTCAAAGGGTGGATTGAATACTGAATATGGTTGTACCATATTTATAATAACATCACATTATATGTGAGATACTGGAGTTATTATTTTAGAATGGTAAGAACAAAGGAAGAAGAAGTGGAAGAAGAAATGAACTTAGAAAAGGGTGGTGAAATCATTACCTCTTCTTCGGGTTCTTCCTTTTGATTTGATCAAAAGGGCTCCTTAGGTTGGCTTTCTGATCAAACTAAGGCCTCTAGGTTGTAGTTAGGGATGTTGTGAGAGTATTTGGGCAGAGTTTGGCCGAACCAAAAGGCTTTAGAGGTGTGAAGAAATGAGAAGGAGGAGTTCCCTTTTATAAGAGGGGTGAGGGGCACCTTTGGTAAAGCTAGAAATATTAATTTATAATAAATTAATATTCGGTTTATAATGGCTCCAAAGTTGATTATTTAAATGTTAAGGTGGGGATAGGTCGAAAACAACTCAACCAATAGAATTTATACAGGTTTGGGTACTTATATTAACCTTATCTTTAAGTATTAACTCTAAGTTAATTAGTTTCACTTTTACAATGTCTCTTTGTATTTTTATATAATATGGTTAATAAACTTACTATATACATCCAAGAGACCCCCAAGTGGTACATTAATGATGAACCTATCATGATATAAGTATCTTGGCCGAACCTTATATTTTTAGGAATTTAATATCAATTAATAATATAATATTTGTTTTAAGAACTCTTTTATGTCAATTTTGACACTATTCAATAGTTGATTTTTGTGAAACTCATAACAGATTGATTACTTCGAAAAACGTCAATTAAATAAATCCTAATATATCATATTATCCTATAAAATTAGTTTAATTCATTAAAAGATTCATATTATATTTATTTGGGTATTTATAATATCAATTATTTTAATTTTTCACTATTATAGTAATTACTGCATCATCATTGTGTCATAAATAAAATAAATTATTTAATGTCTAAAAATTATAAATAAACTATAATTATGTAGGATATCTTTTTAGCTTTCTAATGAATATTTATAATCGAAAATACAACATGTATTACCCTATGTAAAAATTTTTCTTCTAAAAGATGTAAGCTTATCCCATTTTTATTTTTATTTTAACTTTATTAATATAAAGTGTCTCTACCACATACAAGTGGCTCTAAGGGGTCCCCAAATTGACCCAAGGATGCTCATGGTCGGGTATGTGTCCACCAATAATGTTAGGACACGTTTTAGGGTAATTTTGTATTATTATAATATTATTTTTTAACCCTTATTTACCGGATTTACCCTTAACCATGGTAAATAAAATATTTACCGCAGTAATTATTCAAAATGTCTAAAAATAAAAGTTACCTATTTACACAATTTGAACATCCTGATTCCAAATATGGAATCCATTTTTCTAAATTCAAAACACAGAAGTGGCAGAAATTAATTTAAAATTAATTCCCGCTGTCAAAACAAAAAGCGTGTTTTTAAAAGATAATAACTATCAAAAGATTGACACTTGTTTATGTTCGGTTTAATTGTAAAATTATCTCTAATGACCAACATTATATTAAATTGTAAAAATATATTCTAAATATACTTTAAAACCACTCAAATTCATAATTTATCACTATTAATTATTTTGATTAAAAAAGTTGTTTTTAATTAAAATTTAGTAATTTTCACTATTCATCAAAATATGAATGTTATCCGAAAAGTACCAAAATTTCACCTTAGGCTAAATTCGATATTCGGAATCCAAAAATGAAGTCCATTTCAAAATATAAAATATATATAATTTCAGAATTTATGTATTACTATTCATAACGGCTAGTTTGATCGGTTGTGATGTGTGTTAAAACTCGACGTTGCGTACAACACACGCTACTGTTTTATTCAAAGGAAAGCGTACCGTGGAAGCTTGGGATGTTTCATTATAAATTTTTTTGATGTCTCCATTTAGTCAAAAAGCTTAAAATATTGTATTTAAAAAGGTTTCACCATCAAAAGTTGATAAAAGTGCAATACTGAAAATGAATCTGTTCTTGCATTATGACTAAGAAACTCATAATATGGATTCTAAAATTATAAGGATTATATAAAGTTAAAAATGTAGTTAATGCTATTCATGACCTCTTTTAATGGATTTTTTTTTTGGTAAGTCATGGTGCAATTGAACTCGGTGTTGCGTGTATTGCACGTTATTGAATTATTTTGAAGAAATAACACACTATGAAATCTTGGGGTGTTACATTCTCCCATCCTTCAATAAATTGCGTCCTCGCAATTTGAAATTGTTCTTCGAAAATAAAAGGTTGAAAATAGATAATATATTTGTGGGAAAACCCACATCGGAAATTGGGTTACTAAAATTTAGTCTTAATATGAGGAAAAGAGAAATGAAAGGGTCACCACCAAATTATGATCTTGATTAGGAGAACATTGGTGGCAATTAGAGACATATAATCGGAGGAAAAACGTAAATATTTATAGGTAGTGATTGAGGTCATCAATCACAAACAAGTGTATAATTGAGGTCCTTAAACTCATCAATCTATGATGATTTGAAGTACCATCGGTTCAACAAAATATAGGGTATTGGGATAACACATTTTTTACATTTCAAAATATCTTAGTTGAAATCCCACATCGAAAAATTACTTAATGAGGCCTCTATTTTAAATAAAGAGTGGAAATTATGAAGATTACCAAAAATAAAACATACTAGGGTTCCATGTAAGAAAATATGGATATGGAAGAAAAATCTAGCCATCAATTATCTGATGGAGAGTGGTAGAGAACATGGCTATGAAAAGGCCAACAATCCCAAAGCCATAAATTAGTGATGATTTAAGGTACCATCTAGGACAACATTTTTGTTCTAAGTTCCTTTTGTTAATGATGAGGAATTTATTTATGAGATTGGCTAAGATCATAAGGAGATATACTTAGTTTATAATTAGAGTTTTATCCATTAATAAATTTCTACCAAAAACTCATCATTCACTCGTAAAAAAAATTCTATTATACTATTCATAGAGGGTTCCAAAATAAAAGAATTTATAATTAATCTACCAGATCTTATAAAAAACTACTTTATTTAGTCCAGGACATCTCGTGGGATAGTGGTAGGTGATACACCCTTGTCTCCCTTCGGTTGCGGGTTCAAGTCTCGCAGCCTTGCCGGACGCGACGGGTTGTCGTCCGACCACCGGGTTGTCCTTTTATGGAAATCCAAAATAATCCAAACTAGAACTATCCAAAATACTTCTGTCCAAACTCACAGTCCAACATTCATAAGGAAGGTAAACATAATATAGATCCTTTTTACCCCGTAATAGCATATGAATACCTTCATCATGTATTACCATATTCCATATTGATTACATTCATGCTCCCTTATTCCATATAGAATGCTGGATATAATTCATTAATCCAAAAATGTTTTAAACCCCAACAATGATGGAATATACAAATCATTAATCAGTTCCAAGGTAGTCAAGAATATCCAATATAATTTATCCAAAACAATCACATATTATTCCAAAATCACTACCTCAGTATCAGAACTATATTATGGTTTATCATTCTCTCAACCATATATTTTCCAAAAATCTATCCTGCTATTGAGTCACTTTTCTTTGTTCCACACAATCTCAAGTCCTTAATGAAATAGTACTGCAGTACAATCCTTATATACTCCATAATTATTATAACAAGTACATTGTTGATACAACACTCAATTGACATAATCAACATAAGATCTTTAATCAATCCTCTTCATCTGTGGTAGTATCATAACTTGATTATTATCCAATAACATCATTTGCGGCATAGTCTGATGACTGGGACATAGGTTCGCGTAGTGTCCAAACTCCTTGCAAATGAAGCATTGTACATTTGAAACCATTTTCTTACCCTTGAAGTCACGTACTTTGTGCCCTTTTCCTCCACACTTATAACAAACTCCCATTCCTTTCAGGCAAGTTCCAGGGTGTTTCTTTCCACAGTTACCACATATGGGAAAATTCTTCTTTTCCCTCTTCCCTTTATCCATCTTTTTCTCTTCTATCCTTTTCTTCTCTTGCTTCCCTTCAAAGCCATAGGACTCAGTAAACTCTTTACTTATCTTATCAATACATGATATTATTTCTTCATATGATGATAATACATGGGAGACTATTTCTCTTATAAATTCTAGCTTAAGACCATGAAAGATATGATCCTTCCTTCTCTTTGGATCATGTGCATTTCCGGAGTTCTCATTCCTTCTACTGGGCGCCATTTATAAACAATGTAATAAACTAGATCAGTTTATGAATCAAAATACATAATCCCATACTTATAAAACACTTAACATAAATTGAACTATTTATGGATATAATCCATAATCATAAGAATGTTTTCTTTGAGGATGTATATACTCATAATCCCTTCAAAATGATTTATAAAGAAAATGAGAGTTATCCTAAGCATATCCCCCGGGAGTGTCGTAACCAAGAGTGCAGCAAGGCCCGTTGTCGTGCACCAGTTCACGTTCGAGTCTAGCTCAAAGCGGTGTTTTCGGGTTTTACCCCTAGGTACATCTGTGCCAGAGCCGCCTCTACCTGCTCGTATCCAGACAGGGATGTATTTCTTGGAAAACTCACGAAATCTCTACAATACCAAAATTCTAGGAAGTTCTTCTATACTAATCCTCAAAGTCCATCTTAGGTCTACGTGCTCTAATCAGAGTTTATCTAAATCTAGCTTCCATGGTTTGTACTAAACTTCCTCTGATACCAACTATAACACCCCGACCCCAGCTACCCAGAGTCGGTGCATTACTTCGTAACATTGCCATGATCACAAGAAAGATCAAATCTCGAAAGACCGATTGGTTTAGTAGCCTTGGAAACACTAGATATATTCATAAGTTTTACATTACATCATAAAATGAAAAACTACTACAACAACATATTGTCTCCACAGTCCACACTATAATCCCCTCATAATATCCCTGCAGGTCATTCATAACTTACTTCTTCACTTCCTGGGAAAAATAAAACATAGAAAAGGGGTGAGCTCAAATGCCCAGTAAGGATAACAATATAGCGGAAACTTTCGTAAATAAGAATAAACATTTAAGGCAATGTATAACTAAAACAAAAGCCTTTTAAATATGAACTTTCAACATGGTATGGCATAAATAAAATGAAATAATTCCATTTACTTATTCACATGGATATTCTACTAATCGAATAATCACATGCAAAAATCAATAACCACTTTCATAATGTTGGAATGCATAATGCCAGACTATCATAACCACATAGCCAAGGCCTCGTGCCAAGACTACAAATAAGATTTTGTCAAGGCCTTGTGCCAAGACACTAGTTTGTCTCATGAGACCTACCGATGCATCGAGGAGCTATAGCGGGCTCCACCCGTCACTTATTAAGTCCAATGCATTCCCATATGAAAAGGTTTAAACATAACATAAACATTCGTATTAAAACTAGCATACGAAATGTCAATAATTTCACCATAAACTATGAATGGTATAAAAATAGCACATCTACAGTCAAACATATCACAAAACCATCAATACAATATAGAAGTTTTGTATCATAATAAATCAACTTCAAATAATCTTAAAATCCATCAAAGGATGTTGACATAGATGAAATCAAAATTCTTTTTAAAGAAGTTTTTCTTTTTATTTTGAAATCATTTAAGATCCATATAAAATAAAACATTTTCTTTGAAAATATTCTTATAAGCTTGTATGGAAAGCTTCGACGATTTTATAATGGCGGAAAATAACCGCACCCGCCGTATAAGTTAAAAAAAACATTCTTACCTCAATTCTGTCGAAAAGGTTAAAAAGGACCTTATTTTGAAAAAGACGGAAAGATTCCTTTATAAACCTCTTATAAAAATTCAAACAAGGGTATAAATTACTTTAACCCATATTCTTGTAAATAGTAAAAATGTTTTGAAATACATTTCGAAGAAACATGGATGTGGATGATAAAGAGGTCCCAGTAGATTATTACGTATAATACAACCTCGGATAATGAAGAGATTGTGAAATAACCCTTACCTTGTACTTTTCCTTGGTTGGGGTAGGTTAACCTCCTGTATAATGGTGAAATAATTGTTATTAAATTATACAAGAATAATATATAATAATATGATATCATATATGATCTTTTAACATTGATTTGTTAATAATATCTTAGAATTATCGTCGTTTCGGGAGTTAACTTACTCATTTTCTTTTATATGTTTTGTTACATAAGCCATGGTTGTTGTATCTTATTCATATCTAGAATGATATCTAGTCCTTAAACATCATTTTTAAATCATCAAATGATAATTATACTTGAATGGATACGATGGAGAATGAATCTCATCGCGTTCGTGGAGACGGTAGTCCGTACGATATCATTCTTTTGATATTAAAATAATATATAAATGGATGGTATATCATATATAAAGAATCATTAACATGTTATATTTATTATTTACATGAGTTACACATCATTATTATACCCATCCAAATAATATTATATTGAATAACAATTACACCACGACGTGGAGACGGTAGTCCGTACGTACGCACGTATGGTGACATGTTATTCAAAGGGTGGATAGAATACTGAATATGGTTGTACCATATTTATAATAACATCACATTATATGTGAGATACTGGAGTTATTATTTTATAATGGTAAGAACAAAGGAAGAAGAAGTGGAAGAAGAAATGAACTTAGAAAAGGGTGGTGAAATCATTACCTCTTCTTCGGGTTCTTCCTTTTGATTTGATCAAAAGGGCTCCTTAGGTTGGCTTTCTGATCAAACTAAGGCCTCTAGGTTGTAGTGAGGAATGTTGTGAGAGTATTTGGGCAGAGTTTGGCCGAACCAAAAGGCTTTAGAGGTGTGAAGAAATGAGAAGTAGGAGTTCCCTTTTATAAGAGGGGTGAGGGGCACCTTTGGAAAAACTAGAAATATTAATTTATAATAAATTAATATTCGGTTTATAATGGCTCCAAAGTTGATTATTTAAATTTTAAGGTGGGGATAGGTCGAAAACAACTCAACCATTAGAAGTTAGACAGGTTTGGGTACTTATATTAACCTTATATTTAAGTATTAACTCTAAGTTAATTAGTTTCACTTTTACAATGTCTCTTTGTATTTTTATATAATATGGTTAATAAACTTACTATATACATCCAAGCGACCCCCAAGTGGTACAGTAATGATGAAACTATCATTATATAAGTCTCTTGGCCGAACCTTAGATTTTTAGGAATTTAATATCAATTAATAATATAATATTTGTTTTAAGAACTCTTTTATGTCAATTTTGACACTATTCAATAGTTGATTTTTGTGAAACTCATAACAGATTGATTACTTCGAAAAAAGTCAATTAAATAAATCCTAATATATCATATTATCCTATAAAATTAGTTTAATTCATTAAAAGTTTCATATTATATTTATTTGTGTATTTATAATATCAATTATTTTAATTTTTCACTATTATAGTAATTACTGCATCATCATTGTGTCATAAATAAAATAAATTATTTAATGTCTAAAAATTATAAATAAAATATCATTATGTAGGAAATAGTTTTATCTTTCTAATTAATATTTATAATTGAAAATACAACATGTATTACCCTATGTAAAAATTGTTCTTCTAAAAGATGTAAGCTTATCCCATTTTTATTTTTATTTTAACTTTATTAATATAAAGTGTCTCTACCACATACAAGTGGCTCCAAGGGGTCCCCAAATTGACCCAAGGATGCTCATGGTCGGGTATGTGTCCACCAATAATGTTAGGACACGTTTTAGGGTAATTTTGTATTATTATAATATTATTTTTTAACCCTTATTTACCGGATTTACCCTTAACCATGGTAAATAAAATATTTACCGCAGTAATTATTCAAAATGTCTAAAAATAAAAGTTACCTATTTACACAATTTGAACATCCTGATTACAAATATGGAATCCATTTTTCTAAATTCAAAACACAGTAGTGGCAGAAATTAATTTAAAATTAATTCCCGCTGTCAAAACAAAAAGCGTGTTTTTAAAAGATAATAACTATCAAAAGATTGACACTTGTTTATGTTCGGTTTAATTGTAAAATTATGTCTAATGACCAACATTATATTAAATTGTAAAAATATATTCTAAATATACTTTAAAACCACTCAAATTCATAATTTATCACTATTAATTATTTTGATTAAAAAAGTTGTTTTTAATTAAAATTTAGTAATTTTCACTATTCATCAAAATATGAAAGTTATCCGAAAAGTACCAAAATTTCACCATAGGCTAAATTCGATATTACGAATCCAAAAATGAAGTCCATTTCAAAATATAAAATATATATAATTTCAAAATTTAGGTATTACTATTCATAACGGCTAGTTTGATCGGTTGTGATGTGTGTTAAAACTCGACGTTGCGTACAACACACGCTACTGTTTTATTCAAAGGAAAGCGTACCATGGAAGCTTGGGATGTTTCATTATAAATTTTTTTGATGTCTCCATTTAGTCAAAAATCTTAAAATATTGTATTTAAAAAGGTTTCACTATCAAAAGTTGATAAAAGTGCAATACTGAAAATGAATCTGTTCTTGCATTATGACTAAGAAACTCATAATATGGATTCTAAAATTATAAGGATTATATAAAGTTAAAAATGTAGTTAATGCTATTCATGACCTCTTTTAATGGCTTTTTTTTGGTAAGTCATGGTGCAATTGAACTCGGTATTGCGTGTAGTGCACGTTATTGAATTATTTTGAAGAAATAACACACTATGAAATCTTGGGGTGTTACATGGTAACACAGTTCCTCACCCATAATTAGAAAAATAAAATAATTTATTTTAAAAATAATAAATTTAAAATAATTCTATGGAGTTATAATGTTCTTTGAATTTTTTGAAACATATGAAATATAAGGTATGTAAGAAAATATTATATATTAATACCATTCTTTTCATATTGCCTTTAATGTCAAATTATATGAATACCTATGGAGTTGACATTAATGATGTTTTTTAATAAATAATCTATTAAGAAATGATTTAAAATTTATAAAAATATTATATTTGGACATATAAATGGTTTATGTTTTAAAATATTATCTTTGGTCCATTATTTGTGGCTTAATAATTCGGGTTAACATTCATAACACATTAATATTGGTAAACATTGTACTATGGTTAATTTTTAAAATGATTAATGATAGGGTTAATAAAAAAATATAATTTTTAAAATGATGCAAAACATAACTAAATTTCATATTTTGATGTTATTTAAACCAATGAATATTTTTATTTGTAGTAATTTCTTGTTGTTATTTTTTAGGATGAATATGTTGCATTTTAATCAATTGTTAAACTAAACGTGGTTCATGTCCGTCCCATTTAAAAGGAAACCATTCATTTCTATTCACTACACCACATTGGTCCTTTTAGGTAAACCAAAACCTAAAAAATATATTCCAAACTCCATTATGTAGATTGTAGTGGTGTTTGTCTCCAATAAATACTAACCTTAGAGTCTTAATATATATATATTAAAGTTTTATTTCAAAGATAATGTAATCACCAATACCAATCACATTATTTTTAATTCAACTTTTACCAAAAATAATGCTGTTGTATTGAAAATAAAATAATACCATAATTATCCTAAATATACCTAAATATACCTAAATTTTATTATAATTTTTAATAAAACAGTATCAACCATATTTCAAATCAAATAGAATTTAAAAGAAACGATCGTGAGTATGTATGAATTTTCATCTCTACATAGAAATGCAAATCATTTTTTGTCACTATGTTATATGGATGAATATTGTGAATTGTTTAACATAATTATCAGATATTTATGAATTAATTATAATTATTTATTTGTAATATAATATATACCACAATTCATTATAATCTATAGGAAAACAATATCATCACCCGGTTGTCTATGTGAACTACAACCTCAATGAAGCAGTGTGAACCAGTTTTTCATTTTATATCGATGATAATAAGGAATGATTTCAAATATATTTTATAATAATTATATCAAACCAGTTAATTTTTATATTAAATTGTTTCATTCCATCTATGGAAAATTCAAAATAGTTTGCATGCATATTATGATCTACCCTTTCAATGAATAGTGTAAACCAGTATTCTATCTCTACGTTTATGGATGATGCTAATTTTATGTATATAAGGAGTATATTTGCTATAATAAAATTATAAATTACTCTAATATATATTTTTAATAAATTTATAATTATTATCTTATATTTTAGAGAACTATCAAATCCTGTTGAACTCAAAGTATGGAATTACTATTATAATCCCCTTTTTATCATAATTAGTCATGCTGTAATTTTTATTAAGGTAAATATCTTTACCTTATCTGATATAGCCCTTAAATATTTATCCCCCTATGTTTATTTTTTAATAATTATTATTTTTCTTTAATTTCCACCATTTTATGTACACGATATCAAAAATATGTTTTTATATAAAACCAAATTTGTTTTATAATTCATTTAAGAATTTTTCTCATCCATGTCAATATTTTATGAAAATATTATCAAAAATATTTCCATTATATTATTATTAATAAAATTAATTTTTTTCACTAATATGTTTTAGTGAAATATTTTTAAGGGAATATTCTTAAAATTTTAGGAAAGAGTTAATTTAATAATTTTTAGAATAATATGAAATTAATTATTTCTTTTACCTTATACGATTTGAAGAGAATTTAATTCCTTCATTACCAATCATTGATTTAAATATTAATTTACACATTTTAATGTGTCATTACAACGAAAATATTTTCCATAATTTTATGGAAATATTTTTATTAAAAATAATTTATTTCTATGTGAATGATTTATTTACCTCATGAAATATTTCAATGATATTTAAATCAACTCACCATCTATGATAGATAAGTTGATTTTATTTATTACAAAATAGAAATATGATCCAATGACTCCATCCATATTATTTCTCAATACAATTTATGGTTATGATTATGACATGTTTTTGAAACACATTTATTCATGATTTACATTACAATGAGTTAATAAATGTTTTTATGAAATTTTTTTCATTGAATGAGTTACTATAAGATGATATGATGAATGTTTTTATATATTATGGAATAGATATGTATAATTGTAATTAAATTGGGGAAGGTATAAATATTATATATCACTCTATTTCATTAGTTTAATTTTAATATCAGATGATTCAATTATTGGATGCATGATGTTTTTCATGATATACTATGGGAAACAAGGTAATGTGATAGATCCAATGTGGGATGCGGGTGGTGATGGATTATTCGTAATGATATGGGAAATAGATAGGGATTTCAGATCCAATATTATTTGATTGTATTAGTTTCTAACCATGAAATATTAAATAGTGTCTATTCACATTATTTTTCCACAATATAATGATATGAACATATGGTTCATGATTGATTTATGGTGATTTATTAAAATTATGACACATTATTCTGAAATGATAATGTTTTATACCAACACTGATGTTTATGATACATGGTAAATTGGATGTAAACATTGTAAATTATATTCATGGTCTCAATCCCTTATTCATACCTTATGATTTCACACGATCATCAATTTATATCTCATATGTTTAAACCTATTTAAAATATAAGATCAACCTCTCATATATTTCCATTCCATAGATTATGAAATAATTACTATGTAAGGTATGATTTAGAATAGTAATAAATGGGAAGATTTCTTAGTGATGTTGAAGATCAATAATGAAAATAGAATATCATGTATCTATTCTAAAAACAAAATATTATTTTATGGGTGTTAAGGATATATTCGTGAAATGTTATTAATATTCATCAATAAAGAAGTATGATTTTTGAATGAAAAATCGGCTACACTATAGTTGGCACATTAGAATGTTTTAGTCAATATTTATATATTGGGGTTGTAAATGTTTAGTGAATTCCATTTGGATATGTATTTATATTGGATAAAATCTTAATTTTAGGTAAGATTTATTTTATGTGGTTTTCCTAGAAATAAATATATTTCTAAATACTATAAGTGGTTAAATTTTTTAAATAGATTCATCAATGGTTTACTACTATAAAATGAGTTTGTTGAGCAATTCTCATCCATCATTCTAGAGAATGGTGAGTGCTCCCTTATAGTTCACATGGATTGAAACTCATGATGAATATTACTGACCAAAATAACCTTTTTTTTGAACCGGTGTGAATGATTTGAATTAATGGTGACTATGGATAACTCATGACACATTATTGGTTTTATATTATAAAATAAGGTGTCCTGATTTAAAAATTTTATTAAAATTTTTATTATTTTTTGGATTTCCTCTGTTAATATTTTTTCTTACACATTATTTTTTGTATTTAATCAATGGATGGAACTATAATACATTATGTTAATAATGAATTTGATGGAAAATAAAATTATTTTCCACTTATGAAACCAAATGTTCTAGGAGCTAGAATGAAGAACCATATTTATATTATCATGAGACATTGTGTGACCACGAATCTTATTGAGAATCCAAATTAACAATGGAATGAGCATCATAATTCTGAGTCATCCATGAGTTAAAAATAACATCCCACTTGTGGGTATTTTAATCCACTACGATTTCAGTGATGGATCTTCACCACAAAGATGATATTTTATATTCATCAATTCTTTGAACATGATAATTTTGTTCTAGTAAATTATTATAGAAAATATGAATAATGTAACACCCTAGGTAAATAAAGAATAGAAATTTTTTATATTTATCCCTATTTTTGAATAAAATGTTAATATTAATTTAAAGGGAATGCTATGCTTGATGGCTTACCCCATACGCAACAACGAGTTCTTTGAAATTTTACGTTGCACTATAATAATAAAATAATATTATTTTAAATGGTAGTTAACGCCTAGCCGTTGTAATGGAGAGAATAAACAGAACTAACTAAAAAATGATTATATATTTTTGTCAAATATTTTTACTTTTTACAATAAATTTTAGAGGATTCAAAATGTGAATGGATTCAATTTTAAGCGTAAACATTATAATATTCTTTATAAGGTCGATTAACCGCCTTTTGATGGTGAACCTCTTTTAAATCCACTTTTTGACAATTTTATGTGTTATATTTGAAAAAATAAAATTCTTCTTTAGAACCGAGACATCAAAATTTACATTGTGTAAATTTTTGGTATCTTTCCGATAAAGTTCATTTTTTATGAATAGTGAAAAATGTTGTATTTTAATTCAAAACCTCTTTCTAATCTAATTTATTTATATGATTAGATTATCTTTTTAATTGTTTTTAAAGTAAAATTAGAATATATTTTTACCATTTTATCGAATATTTTTCATTGGAATTAATTTCACTTTGAAATTGGACTTAAACTAGTGTCAATCTTTTAATAGATATGGTTTCTTAAAAACACATTATTTGTTTTGACAGCGGGAATTAATTATTAAATTAATTAATGCAACTTAAATGTTTTTAATTGTGTAAAATAGATATAATTTTTGAGTTCGGAATATCAAATATAGCTTAGGGTGATTTTTTGGTATTTTTCTGAAAAACTTCAATTTTTGATGAATAGTGAAACCACTAAGTGGTAGTTAAAGAAACAGATTTTTCATTTAAATGAAACTTTTCCACCTCTGTGTTTTGAATTTAAAAAATCCGACATAAATGGTTTTCATTAAGAAGTAAAATGTGGTTCAACGGGATAAAAATAATTTTTGGTGAATAGTAACTTTTAAGTTTTTAATCGCGATTAGAGGTAATTAGTGTAGTTTAAGGTAAAAATAATGTTTTAATAAAATGAGATGAGCTTGACACATGTCCTACCCTTATTGTATGTGTCATGGCCGACCATGAAAATCCATGGGTCAACTTGGGGACCCCATGGATCCACTTTGGAAGGAAAATGACATTAATATCTTTTTATTTAATGTAAAAGTAAAAAAGACACAAACATGAGCTGTTTTACTAAAACAATTTTAAAATGAGGTTATACAAGTCATATTTGTTACTATAAATATTCATCTAAAATATAAAAATATTTCTTACATCATAGTAGTTTTTTTATAATTTTTAGACATTAAATAAATTAAATTATTTATGACATCATGATGATGGATCGATTACCTCATTATTTAACGATTTAAATAAAATGAAAAGATAATGTAAAATATAAGACCTAAACTTGTCAAAAACATATTTTATGGGTATATTTCGAACCCTTATCACCTTATCCTCGAATTATATCAATGTGAGACCTTTTAAATCCGATAATCATTTTATAATAAGGTAACATTTCTTTACTTTCCAAGAGTGCCCCTCCTCTCCTCTTAAAAAAGCCCCCCCCCCCACTATCACCTTACCCACACCCCTCAAGCCTTTTGTTCGGCCAAGATCTGTCCATTTTGTCTCTCCACATCCCTCTCTTACTCCTTGAATCCTCACTTTGGCCAGAAGTCTTCCCAAGGAAGCATTTGAGCTCAAATCAAAAAGTGTTACCTGGTTTTAAGGTAATGTCTTCACTTGTGTTCTTTTGTTTTATTTTTCTTCTCCAACCCCCTAAACTATTTTTATTAATTTATTTTGTAACAAATAATGTATCTTCAATATACTAGTTTGTATTTATAAGAATCATTCGAGCTAAACTTACACACACCTACATCTAATGGTTAAAGAAGATACTTTTTCTTTGGATAGAGAATTTCTGCATCACAAAATGATGATTGTTCAACACTCATATAACACCTTCAAAGGTGGCCATTTATATGTAACAATATTTATATATGATATCTAATATTTTTATGTTTTACGTAAGCTTTTGTATTTTTCTTTTGTGGCATAACATTATGGATTCCATTGTGGGTAAACACGATAATTTCATTTTAGGAAGTGCGGACTACCGCCCCCTCAAAGTGATTTGATTCATTAATGCCATATGTGGGATGTATAAAGGATGGATTTAAGGTTATTATATATGATTTATGTTGCATATAAATGATGAATATAATTATGTAATAAAAATATACATACCTCTCATTTGGTTTTAATTTCATTAATATGACATAGAAATGAAAATAGCGTTCATGCGTACGTACGGCTTACCGTCTCCATGAATAGTTCATTTCATTTCTTACCTCTAAATGATTATGTAATATAATAAATAAATGTATATTCTGGATATATATGATATATATTATATCCAAATCATGAATATCATTCTGGATATAATGAACCTTTGACCACACGAACAACATGTAATTGTAAGAAGTCCACTTTCGACTTAAGAACCAAATATCGAAAAAACAAACATTATTAACCTGAATGATTACATAATTTTTATAACATGGAAATACTTGATATAAAAGGAATAATGAACATTAAAAATTTTCTTAAGCAATTGTAAATTAACTCATGTTTATTATTCAGGATGTTAAAGAACGATCGAGTCAAGTCGGACCCGAGGTAAGGGATCCAACATCTCTCTTTCAGTTTAAGTACTCTCTTTTATGTCATTTCTTTTAAGCCCGTCTTTCTTATGTTTTGGGATGTTATTTTATATTCCTCATACTATACATTTTATGTTCATATTATGAGATACCCTATTTGATCTCATAAATCTATTTTTGGAAGTTTTAAGTGGTGCCGTTAGGCAGCCGAGTTTTCGTAAGGAATTTTTCATCTAACTTTTATTCCCATGACATTTATGATACGTTTGCCACAATTTCCTTTGAGTGGTGTATGTACTTCCCATTATTATAAACTTTGTGTATTATAATTTCATTTATGGGTATTTACATCTTCATTGTATGAACCTTCTTCCATGGGGTGTACTTTTTGAAAGTTACCCAACTCGATAAGGGGACCTTTCACCCTCCTCTTTTTAAAAGACTTCTTTTGTTATGTATTTTAATTAACATACTATTATGTTGGGATATGTTCTTCTATATCCTTATTTATGTAAATTTTATTTCCAAGTGATGAGATACCCTTTATCTCTCTCATCAACCATTTTTGTAAAATTTTATGTGATGCCGTTAGGCTGTCGAATTTCACCAAGGGAACTTCTTAACCCAATTTTGATTTCTTTGGGTTCAACATGTAGTTGTTGAATATGTCATCCTTTGAATATGTTTTAATGTAATTTGATTGTTTTACACATAATATCCACTTATATTGGGTGTGTTTATATTTTTCAAACATAATTATGAGATTTATTTATCCTTAATTTAAGGATACCTTCTTTATAATGGATTTCATCTCATTTTACATTTCTTTTGAGACGTCATTGTTGTCATGAACCAATTAACTCTTATTTTGTGTGTATACTGTCCTTTGACATATTATATCATGAATCCATTTATTCTCATGATTTTATAAAGTTTGGATTAAATGTTATTCCACAATTATTTGTATTCAAGAGTCTCTCATTTTGTTAAAAACTCTTTAACAAAAATATCGTTTTAAATGTTTTAATGATTTGTTCTTATAAATATTTATCTTTAATGTCCATGTTTTAAAAATGTTTTTCATTATTTATTTATTTGGACATTAATGTTTTAAAATTATAATTCCAATAAAAGCTTCAAAGTGGTATGGTACACATTGATTCAAAAATCTATTTTAAATGATTTTTGAAAATGGATTGATTAATTCAATATCTTGGAATTACTTATTTTGATTGAAAATGAAATGTTGTTATTGAAATGTTTTTATTTTCAATATTTTATGTGTAATGATAGTACTTGTACATTTTACGGGTGGTTACGTGATAAACCAGATGACGGTTGGTGCCGTGAACACCAGGACGGGTGTTTACGTTATAACCTCCTATGCATTGGGTATGAAAGTCGGTCGTATGGCTATTCCATTAAGTATGTGTGGAAGTCGACCATATGGTTATTCTATTTAAGTATGTTTATGTCCAAAGTTACCTTTATATGTTATTTTTTTTTTATATGGGTTTTATGGTAATCTTTTGGTTTCAAAAGGGCATGAAATGATATTTTATTCAGTGAAGAGTTTTTAATACTTCCTAAAGGTGAAAGGTATTAGTTTGATAAAGTGTACGTGGTTTACTTATTGCTTTGAAATACTAACAGTTTTCATTCTTTGTGTATCCATTGCTGAGCTTTTTATACTCACCACAAGTTTTTTTGAAATGTTTTTCACAGGACATAATGTGGAATACGGTCAAGGATGGGATCATGGGAAAGTCATGCTATCTAATACATGGAACTAGACATGTTTCTTTTTAAGAGTTTTTATTTTATGGAAATTTAGTAGAAGTGACTACTTTGTAATCTTTTGAGATGTAATAGTTATGTCCTAATTCTCTAAAACTCTAAACCTGAAAAGATCCTCAATTTTAATTATTCCTTTAATTCAATATTAAGTAAGGTTTAAGGTCGGGGCCTTATAGTTGGTATCAGAGGTCGGTTTAGATAACTTTAGAGGATATGGTATTCTCTAAGCATAAGTGACATTACCATAATGGTTAGGATTTCAGAAAGAGTCCTAGTTTTAGATAAAGTGAATGCGTAAGTATATCATAGTTTTTATCTACCTCATTAGTACATGATGATTTTGTTGATATACACACACTGACATTTATTTTTTAGTAAATGGATGGATCAAACAGGCACCAATGTGACAATGGGTTTGATGGAAACTGAGGTGGTTCTCTGATTAAGAGAATGTATGAAATGGGGGATTCAATGAGGAATCTCATGGTTGTACTAAACCAACTATCAAGGATTCATGATCAACCACTTGAACCTTGGTGAGTTCTCTAATGCATCATGTACGAGATGACCAACTCGATGTGGAAGTTCAGGTAATAATTATAAAGGTAACCATTAGGGTTTATATGATCCTTACTTTTTAGGTAATTATTGTTTACTCTATGATATGATGGAAAATACAAGGCATGAGATAAACTTGAGGTTAAAATATGTTATGATCATTTTTGAAAATTTTATCTCATTTTGGGGAATGTTTTAAGAATTATGTAGTTTTGGAAAAATGACAACACGTAGATCGTGTGACAACCCATCACGTCGGACAAAGCTGTGAGAATCGAACCCACAACCAAAGTGCAACAGGTATTTATCACCTAACGCAGGACTACGTGAAGTCCCTGGTTAGTTTGACTGATTATTTTTAGTTAGATGATTTTATGAATTAAGAGTAAGTTGATTTTGGGTTATCTATAGAAATTTATTAACCAATCATGGAGGATTTCTGATTAGGTTAATTACTTTTCAATACAAGACTTTAAGAGAAACTGATGTTGTTTGGAGATAAATGTTACGATTTAACTTGGAAGACAATGTGACTAAATCCTTCTAATATTTGAGTTTCAATCTTAGTTTGGTTTACATTGAATAATTTTATGGACACATTGTTTGTCAAATGGTCCTCGTTGAACTTTCGGTTTTGTTGGACAAATTTTGGGATTAAGAATAGATTTTCTTTTTATAAAGGGTTATCCTTTTCTGGGTTATCTGATCTTGTACTAACATTTTTGGTTTTGGTTTTGGTTAAAGTCTAAAGACGTGGGAAGTATATTGTTCTCTTTTTTGGATTAGGTGATTCTCTAGAAGTTGATTATAGTACTCTTAATGTGGAAAAGTCTTCCTAAATACTCGTCTTTTTGAGAAAATATGAGTTTCTGTAAGAAATCTAGTAAAAGATGAAATTCAACATGACAAGTAAGTATGTTTCCTTATGTTTTAGTTGAGATCAAAAATAAATTCCTCAATGAAGAGTATCTTAAAACAAAAATGTTTTCTATTAACTTTTCCTACAGGGAATCCAATACCGTTTAACCCATCACAAGTTTGTGATTTTCTTATGGTTAACTTTATCTTAAACATGTTTTTTATCACCCTCCATCAGAACATGACCCTATGTTTTCTCCTACATGTCTATGTTTTCCTACATGAAATCCTAGTATGGGTTAACTCAGGTGGCCTCTGTACTTCTCTTTCTTTATTTTAAAGTGATTTTTTTACCTACTCTTGTTCTGATTTTGGACTTTCAAGGATGTTTCCTAGCACAATTTTAAAATTGGGAGGATGAAATTCCCAAAAGGGGGGGGGAGGATGTAACACCCCAGGTAAATAAATAAGATGAAATTTTTATATTTATCCCTATTTGTGAATAAAATGTTAATATTAATTTAAAGGGAACGCTATGCTTGATGGATTACCCAATACACAACAACGAGTTCCTTTGAAATCTTACGTTGCACTATAATAATAAAATAATATTATTTTAAATGGTAGTTAACGCCTAACCGTTATAACGTTGGAATGAACAGAACTAACTACAAAATGATTCTATATGTTTGTCAAATATTTTTACTTTTTACAATAAATGTTAGAGGATTAAAAATGTGAATGAATTCAATTTTAAGAGTAAACATTCTAATATTCTTTAGAAGGTCGATTAACCGCCTTTTGATGGAGAACCTCTTTTAAATCCACTTTTTGAAAATTTTATGTGTTATATTTGACAAAATAAAATTCTTCTTTAGAATCGAGACATCAAAATTTACTTTGTGTAAATGTTTGGTATATTTCCGATAAAGATCATTTTTTATGAATAGTGAAAAATGTTGTATTTTAATTCAAAACCACTTTTTAATCTAATTTATTTATATGATTATATTATCTTTTAAATATTTTTTCAAGTAAACATAGAATATTTTTTACCATTTAATCCAATAGTGGTCATTGGAATTAATTTCACTTTGAAATTGGAATTAAACTAGTGTCAATATTTTAATAGATATGGTTTCTTAAAGACACGCTATTTGTTTTGACAGCAAGAATTAATTATAAAATTAATTAATTCAACTTATATGTTTTGAAGTTTTTAAAATAGACATCATTTTTGAGTTGGAATATCAAATATAGCATAGGGTGAATTTTTGGTATTTTTCTGAAAAACTTCAATTTTTTTTTGAATAGTGAAACCACTAAGTGGTAGTTAAAGAAACTAATTTTTCGTTTAAATGAAACTTTTCCACCTCTGTGTTTTGAATTTCAAAAATCCAACATACATGGTTGTCATTAAGAAGTAAAATGTGGTTCGATGGGATTAAAATAATTTTTTGGTGAATAGTAACTTTTAAGTTTTTAATCGCTATTGGAGGTAATTAGTGTAGTTTAAGGTAAAAATAATGTTTTAATAATATGAGATGAGCTTGACACATGTCCTACCCTTATTGTATGTGTCATGGCTGACCAATAAAATCCATGGGTCGACATTGGGACCCCAGGGAGCCACTTTTCAAGGAAAATGACATTAATATCTTTTTATTTAATGTAAATGTAAAAATGACACAAACATGAGTTGTTTTACTAAAACAATTTTTAAATGAGGTTATACAAGTCATTGTTTTGACTATAAATAGTCCTTGTAAATCTAAACATATTCCCTACATCATAATATTTGTTTTATAATTTTGAGACATTAAAAAAATTAAATTATTTATGACATCATGATGATCCAGCGATTACCTCATTATTTAACGATTTAAATATAATGAAAAGATAATGTAAAATCTAATACCTAAACATGTAAAAAAATATTTTATGGGTATATTTTGAACCTTTATCACCTTATCCTCGAATTATATCAATGTGGGACCTTTTAAATCAGAAACAGATTTTAAAATAAAGTAACATTTCTTTACTTTCCAAGAGTTCCCCTCCTCTCCTCTTATAAAATGCACCCACCACTATCACCTTACCCACACCTCTCAAGACTTTTTTTTGGCCAAGATCTGCCCATTTTGTCTCTACACATCCCTCTATTACTCCTAGAAGCCTCACTTTGTGCAGAAGTCTTCCCGAGGAAGACTTAGAGCTCAAATCAAAAAATGTTACCCAGTTTTAAGGTAATGTCTTCACTTGTGTTCTTTTGTTTTATTTTTCTTCTCCAACCCCCTAAACTCTTTTTATTCATTTCTTTTGTAACAAATAAAGTATATTAAATATACTTGGATGTTTTTATAATAATAATTCAAGCTACACTTACACACACCTACATCTAATGGTTAAAGAACATACTGTTTCTGTGGATGGCGAATTTCTGCTCACGAAACGATGATTGTTCAACACTCATATAACACCATCAATGGTGGCCATTAAGATATTTCTATATTAATATATGATATATAATATGTTTATGTTTTACATAATATTCTGTATTTTTCTTTTGTGGCATAACTTTATGTTTTCCATTGTGGGTAAACACGATAATTTCATTTTAGGAAATGCGGACTATTTCCCCCTCAAAGTGATTTGATTCGCTAATGCCATATGTGGGATGTATAAAGGATGGTTTTAAATTTATTATATATGATTTATGTTACATATAAATGATGAATATAACACTGTAATTAAAATATACATACCTCTCATTTGGTTTTAATTCTATTAATATGATATAGAAATGAAAATAGCGTTTATGCGTACGTACGGCTTACCGTCTCCATGAACGATGCATTTTTTTATACCTCTAAATGATAATGTAATATTATAAATACATTTATATTCTGGATATATAAGATATATATGATATCCAAATCATTAATATCATTCTGGATATAATGAAACTTTGAACACACGAACAACATGTAATTGTAAGAAGTCCACTTTCGACTTAAAAACCAAATATCAACAAAACAAACATTATTACCTTAAATGATTACATAATGTTTATAAAATGGAAATAAGTGATATAAAAGTAATACTGAACTTGAAAAAGGTTCTTAAGCAGGTGTAAATTAACTCAATTTTATTATTCAGGATGTTAAAGAACTATCGAGTCAAGTTGGACTCGAGGTATGGGATTCAACCTCTCTCTTTCTTTTTAAGTACTCTCTTTTATGTCATTTCATTTAAGCCCATATTTATTATTTTTGGGGATGTTATTTTATATTCCCCATACTTTAATTCTTATGTTCATATTATGAGATACCCAATTTGATGTCATAAATCCATTTTTGGAAGTTTTAAGTGTCGTCGTTAGGCTGCCGAGTTTTCGTAAGGGATTTTTCATCTCACTTTTATTCCCGTGACATTTATGCTACGTTTGGCACTATTTACATTGAGTGTTTTATATACTTCCCATTATTATAAACATTGTGTAGTATAATTTCATTTATGGATATTTAAATCATCATTGTATGACCCTTCTATCATGGGGTGTACTTTTCGAAAGTTACCCAACTCTGTAAGGGGACCTTTCACCCACCAATTTTTAAAAGACTTCTTTTGTAATGTATTTTAATTAACATACTATTATGTTGGGATATATTCTTCTATATCCTTATTTATGTAAATTTATATGTCCAAGTGATATGATACCATTTATCTCTCTCATCAACCCTTTTTGTAAAATTTTATGTGACGCCGTTAGGCTGTCGAATTTTACCAAGGCAACTTCTTAACCCAATTTCAATTTCATTGGGTTCAACATGTAGTTATTGAATATGTCATCATTTGAATATGTGTGAATGACCATTGATTGTTTTACACTTAATATCCACTTATATTGGGTGTATTTATATTTGTCACATATAATTATGAGATTGATTTATCCTTAATTTAAGGATACCTTCTTTAAAATGGAATTCATCTCATTTTACATTTCTTTTGAGACTTCATTGTTGTTATGCACCAATTCACTCTTATATGGTGTGTATACTGTCCTTTGACATATTATATCATTAATCCCTTTATTCTCATGATATTATAATGTTTTAATTAAATGTTATTCATCAATTATTTGTATTCAAGAGTCTCTCATTTTGTTAAAAACTCTTTAACAAAAATATCGTTTTAAATTTTTAAGGATTTATTATTCTAAATCTTTATCTTTGATGTACATGTTTTCAAAATGGTTTTCAGTATTTATTTATATGGACATTAACATTTTAAAATTATAATTCCAATAAATCCTTCAAAGTGGTATAGGACACTTTGATTCAAAAATCTCTTTTAAATGATTTTTGAAAATGGATTAATTAATTCAATATCTTGTAATTACTTAATTTGATTGAAAATGAAATTTTGTTATTGAAATGTTTATATTTTCAATATTTTATGTGTAATTATGGTACTTGGACATTTTAAGGGTGGTTACGTGATAAACTATATGACGGGTGGTGCCGTGAATACCAGGATGAGTGGTCACGTTCTAACCTCCAATGCATTTGGTATGGAAGTCGTTCGTATGGCTATTCCATTAAATATGTGTGGAAGTCGACCGTATGGTTATTAAATTTAAGTATGTTAATGTCCCAAGTTACCTTTATATGTTATTTGTTCTTTATATGGTTTTTATGGTAATCTTTTGGTTACAAAAGGGTATGTAATGATATTTTATTCAGTGAAGAGTTTTTACTACTTCCTAAAGGTGAAAGGTATTACATTAATAAAGTGTACATGGTTTACTTGTTGCTTTGAAAAACTAACAGTTTTCATTCATTGTGTATCCCTTGATGAGATTTTTATGCTCACCCCAAGTTTTTTTGAAATGTTTTTCATAGGATTTAATGTGGAATAGGGTCAAGGATGGGATGAAGGGAAAGTCATGACATCTAATACATGGAACTAGACATGTTTCTTTTTAAGAGTTTTCATTTTATGGAAAATTAGTAGAAGTGACTACTTTGTAATCTTTTGAGATGTAATAGTTATGTCCTAATTCTATAAATCTCTAAACCTGAAAATATCATCAATTTGAATTATTAATTTAATTAAATATTAAGTAAGGTTTAAGGTCGGGGCCTTATAGTTGGTATCAGAGGTCGGTTTAGATAACTTTAGAGGTTAGGGCATTTTCTAAGCATAAGTGACATTACCATAATGGTTAGGATTTCAAAAATATTCCTAGTTTTAGATAAAGTGAATGAGTAAGTATATCTTAGTTTTTATCTTCCTCATTAGTACATGATGATTTTGTTGAAATACGCACACTGACATTTCTATTTTTAGTAAATGGATGGATCAAGAAGGCACCAAAGTTACAATGGGTGTCATGGAAACTGTGGTGGTTCTCTGATTAAGAGACTGGATGAAATGGGGGATTCAATGAGGAATCTTGTGGTTGTACTAAACCAACTATCAAGTATTCATGATCAACCACTTGAACCTTGGTGAGTTCTCTAATGCATCATGTATGAGATGACCAACTCGATGTGGAAGTTCAGGTAATAATTATAAAGGTAACCATTAGGGTTTATATGATCCTTACTTTTTAGGTAATTATGGGTTACTCTATGATATGATGGAAAATGAAAGGCATGAGATAAACATGAGGTTAAAATATGTTATGATCATTTTTGAAGATTTTATCTCGTTTTGGGGAATGTTTTAAGAATTATGTAGTTTTGGAAAAATAACAACACATAGACCGTGTGAAAACCCGCCGCGTCGGACAAAGCTGTGGGAATCAAACCCACAACAAGGACCATTAGATGATTTTATGAATTACGAGTAAGTTTATTTTGGGTTATCTGTGGAAATTTATTAACCTATCATGGAGGATATGTGATTAGTTTAATTACTTTTCAATACAAGACTTTAAGAGCAACTGATGTTGTTTGGAGATAAATGTTACGATTTAACTTGGAAGACTATGTGACTAAATCCTTCTAATATTTGAGTTTCAATCTTAGTTTGGATTACATTGAATAATTTTATGGAAAAATTGTTTATCTAATGGTCCTTATTGAACTTTGGGTTATGTTGGACAAATTTTGGAGATTAAGAATAGATTTTATTTGTATAAAGGGTTGTCCTTTTCTGGATTATCTAATCTTGTACTAGCCTTTTTTGTTTTGGTTTTAGTTAAAGTCTAATGACATGGGAAGTATATAGTTCTCTTTTTTGGATTAGGTGATTCTCTAGAAGTTGATTATAGTACTATTAATGTGAATAAGTCTTCCTAAATACTAATCTTTTTGAGAAAATATGAGTTTGTGTAAGAAATCTAGTAAAAGATGAAAGTAAACATGACAAGTAAGTATGTTTCCTTATGTTTTAGTTAAGCTCAAAAATAAATTCCTCAATAAAGAGTAACTTAAAACAAAAATGTTTTCTGTTAACTTTTCCTACTGGGGAATCCAATACCGTTTAACCCATCATAATTTTGTGATTTACTTATGGTTAACTTTATCCTAAACTTGTTTTCTATCACTCTCCATCATAACATGACCCTATGTTTTCTATTCCATGTCCATGTTTTCCTACATGGAATCCTAGTATGGTTTTACTCGGGTGACCTCTGTACTTATCTTTCATTATTTTTAAGTGATTGTTTTACTGACTCTTGTTCTGATGTGGGATTTTCAAGGATGTTTCCGAGCCCAATTTTAAAATTGCGAGGACGCAATTCCCAAAAGAGGGGGAAGGATGTTACACCTCATGTAAATAAAGAATATGAAATATTTATATTTAACCCTATTTGTGAATAAAATGTTAATATTAATTTAAAGGGAACGCTATGCTTGATGGCTTACCCAATACGCAACAACGAGTTCCATTGAAATCTTACGTTGCACTATAATAATAAAATAATATTATTTTAAATGGTAGTTAATGCCTAGTCGTTGTAATGGATGGAATGAACATAACTAAATACAAAATGATTATATATGTTTTTCAATTTTTTTTACTTTTTACATTAAATGTTATAGGATTAAAAATGTGAATGAATTCAATTTTAAGCGTAAACATTCTAATATTCTTTAAAAGGTCGATTAACCACCTTTTGATGGAGAACCTCTTTTAAATCCACTTTTTTACAATTTTATGTGTTATATTTGACAAAATAAAATTCTTCTTTAGAATCTAGACATCAAAATTTACCTTTTGTAAATTTTTGGTATCTTTCCGATAAAGTTCATTTTTTTATGAATAGTGAAAAATGTTGTATTTTAATTCAAAACCTCTTTTTAATCTAATTTATTTATATGATTAGATTATCTATTGAATTTTTTTAAAGTAAAATTAGAATATATTTTTACCATTTAATCCAATAGTGGTCATTGGAATTAATTTTACTTTGAAATTGGACTTAAACTAGTGTCAATCTTTTAGTAGATATGATTTCTTAAAAACACGCTATTTGTTTTAACAGCGGGAATAAATTATTAAATTAATTAATGAAACTTATATGTTTTGAATTTTTTAAAATAGACATCATTTTGGAGTTCGGAATATCAAATATATCTTAGGGTTAATCTTTGGTATTTTTCTGAAAAACTTCAATTTTTGATGAATAGTGAAACCACTAAGTGGTAGTTAAAGAAACTGATTTTTCATTTAAATGAAACTGTGCTACCTCTGTGTTTTGAATTTCAAAAATCCGACATACATGGTTGTCATTAATAAGTAAAATGTGGTTCAAAGGGATTAAAATAATTTTTTGGTGAATAGTAAATTTTATGTTTTTAATCGCGATTAGAGGTAATTAGTGTAGTTTAAGGTAAAAATAATGTTCTAATAATATGAGATGAGATTGACACATGTCCTACCCATATTGGATGTGTCATGGAAGACCAAGAAAATCCATGGGTCAACTTGGGGACCCCATGGAGACACTTTGGAAGGAAAATGACATTAATATCTTTTTATTTAATGTAAAAGTAAAAATGACACAAACGTGAGATGTTTTACTAAAAAAATTTTAAATGAGGTTATACAAGTCATATTTTTTACTATAAATATTAATTGGAAAGATAAAAATATTTCCTACATCATAGTATTTTTTTTATAATTTTTAGACATTAAATAAATTAAATTATTTATGACATCATGATAATTCAGCGATTACCTCATTATTTAACGATTTAAATAAAATGAAAATATAATGTAAAATATAAGACCTACACTTGTCAAAAACATATTGTATCAGTATATTTCGAACCCTTATCACCTTATCCTAGAATTATATCAATGTGGTACCTTTTAAAGCCGAAACGCATTTTAAAATAAAGTAACATTTCTTTACATTCCAAGAGTTCACCTCCTCTCCTCTTATAAAAGGCCCCCACCACTATCACCTTACCCACACCTCTCAAGCCTTGGGTTCGGCCAAGCTCTGTCCATTTTGTCTCTCTAAATCCCTCTATTACTCCTAGAAGCCTCAATTTGGGCAGAAGTCTTCCCAAGGAAGCTTTTCAGCTCAAATAAAAAAGAGTTACTTGGTTTAAAGGTAATGTCTTCACTTGTGTTCTTTTGTTTTATTTTTCTTCTCCAACCCCCTAAAATCTTTTTATTCATTTCTTTTATAATAAATCCAGTGTCTTAAATATACTAGGATGTTTTCATAAGAATAATTCGAGATACACTTACACACACCTACATCTAATGGATAAAGAACATACTGTTTCTGTGGATGGCGAATTTCTGCTCACGAAACGATGATTGTTCAACACTCATATAACACCTTCAAAGGTGGCCATTAACATGTCTTTGTATTTATATATGATATATAATATTTTTATGTTTTACTTAATCTTATGTATTTTTCTTTTGTGGCATATCTTTATGGTTTCCATTGTGGGTAAACACGATAATTTCATTTTAGGAAGTGCGGACTACCGCCCCCTCAAAGTGATTTGATTCGTTAATGCCATATGTGGGATGTATAAAGGATGGATTTAAAGTTATTATATATTTTTTATGTTACTTATAAATTATGAATATAATTCTGGAATTAAAATATACATACCTCTGATTTGGTTTTAATTCTATTAAAATGACATAGAAATGAAAATAGCGTTTATGCGTACGTACGGCTTACCGTCTCCATGAACAGTGCATTTCATTTCTTACCTCTAAATGATTATGTATTATTATAAATACATGTATATTCTGGATATATATGATATATATGATATCCAAATCATAAATATCATTCTGGATATAATGAACCTTTGACCACACGAACAACATGTAATTGTAAGAAGTCCACTTTCGACTTAAGAACCAAATATCGACAAAACAAACATTATTAACTTAAATGATTACATAATGTTTATAACATGGAAATAAGTGATATAAAAGAAATAATGAACATGAAAAAGGTTCTTAATAAAGTGTAAATTAAGTCATGTTTATTATTCAGGACGTTAAAGAACGATCGAGTCAAGTTGGACTTGAGGTAAGGGATCCAACCTCTCTCTTTCTTTTTAAGTACTCTCTTTTATGTCATTTCTTTTAAGCCCATCTTTCTTATGTTTGGGGATGTTGTTTTATATTCCTCATACTTTACTTCTTATGTTCATTTTATGAGAGACCCTATTTGATCTCATAACTCCATTTTTGGATGTTTTATGTGGCGCCGTTAGGCTTCCGAGTTTTCGTAAGGGATTTTTCATCTCACATTTATTCCCGTGACATTTATGCTACGTTTGCCACTATTTCCTTTGAGTGGTGTATGTACTGACCATTATTATAAACATTGTGTAGTATAATTTCATTTATGGGTATTTAAATCTTCATTGTATGACCCTTCTTCCATGGGGTGTACTTTTTGAAAGTTACCCAACTCGGTAAGGGGACCTTTCACCCTCCACTTTTTAAAAGACTTCTTTTGTAATGTCTTTTAATTCACATACTATTATGTTGGGATATGTTATTCTATATCCTTATTTATGTAGATTTTATGTCCAAGTGATAAGATACCATTTATCTCTCTCATCAACACTTTTCGTAAAATTTTATGTGACGTCGTTAGGCTGTTGAATTTTACCAAGGGAACTTCTTAACCCAATTTCAATTTCATTGGGTTCAACATGTAGTTATTCTTTTATTGTTTTAAACTTAATATCCACTTATATTGGGTGTATTTATATTTTTCACAAATAATTATGAGATTGATTTATTATAAGGCCTCAGCCCTAAACCTTGCTTAATCTTGAGTTATTACAAGATTACACATTGAGGATCTTTTCGGGTTTAGAGTTTTAGAGAATTAGATCATAGAACTTGCATTACATTCAACATATAAATAAAGTGGTTACCTAAAGATAGTATTATTCTTTCCCATCAATGGAAACATATTTAAAATAAAACATGGATTCTTTCTTGACACTTCCTTGACACTATCATCATATGATGTACCTTTCCCTTGACCTGTGAAAAACATTTCAAAAAAACTTGGGATGAGCATAAAAAGCTCAGTAAGGGATATAACAATATATGGAAAGGAAACATGGGTACATATATACATAAGAATGAAATCATACTTTACGCATAAAACAGAAGAACTTTAACATATCTCATCAAATCATGAATAAATCATAGAAATCATAAGACACAAATGTAACTTGAGGCATTCATAACATTATTACGTAGGGAGTAACCCTCTTGGTTACGTTTGGAATACCCATCACAGTATATTCATTAAATCTCATCAGATAAACCTTAAATTTTCATTCCTTCGCGTTACCCAATGCATTGGAGAGCTATATCGGGCTCACCTGCCCTTAGTTTATCACGGAACCACCCGTCTTCATAATAATGCCCAAGAACCTCAACATAATAATATCACATAAAACATGCATAAACGAAACATAACATTCCCAACTTTCAATCAAAAGATATCAATACATCACATTTATATAAAAAAAATTATGAAAACCATTTTCAATACCAAAATAAAAGAAAAGTAAAACATGGAATTTATTTTTCTTTTAAAAAGAAGGTATGGCTTGTAGAGGAAGCCGAAACTCAAATAATGGTCACAGTGGTGGAGAAGTTGTTGTCACCGCATACGTACGACAAAAAAAATCCCTTTTGTCATTTAGGAAATGCTTAGTATAAAAAAGATTCCTTTTGAATAAACGTAAAAGTCAAAGGGGTTTATACACCATATAAAAGAAGGTTGTGTATACAACAAAATATGCCTCAATGAAAGAAGATTGAGACGAAGTCCCATACCTCGGGTCCGACTTGACTCGGTCGTTCATTAATCTCCAGAATAATAAACATGAGTTAATTTATACTTTCTTATGAACCTTTTTTAAGTTCATTATTACTTTTATATCACTTATTTTAGTGTCATGAACACTATGTAATTATTTAAGTTAATAACGGTCATTTTAACGATCTTTGGTACTTGAGTCAAAAATGAACCCTTTATAATTACATGTTGTTCATGTATCCATTATATCCAGAATTATAATCATGATGTATATATCATATATATCCATTATATACATGCATTTATAATATTACATAATCATTTATAGGTAAGAAATGAAATGCACCGTTCATGGAGACGGTAAGCCGTACGTACGCATGAATGCTACTTTCATTTCTATTTCTTATTTTATAGAATGGAATCATAATGATATAAAGGTATATTATAATTCCAGTATAAAATCATATATAATATCATAGTTCTATCCTTTATAAATCCCACATATGGTATTTAATGAATCAAATCACTTTGAGGGGGTGGTAGTCTGCACTTCCTTAAATAAAGATATCGCGTTTACCCATAATGGAAACCATAAAGGTATTAGCACAATGAAAAATAGAGAAGCTTAAGGAAAACATAAACATATTATACATCATATATAAATATAGTGTCATCTTAATGGCCACCTTTGAAGTTGTTAAAATAATGTTGAACAATTATCGTTTCGGGAGGCATAAATTCACCATCCACGGAAACAGTATGTCTTTTAACCATTAGATGTAGGTGTGTGTAAGTGTAGCACGAATAATTCTTATAACAACATCCTAGTTTATTTAAGATACTGGATTTGTTACAAAAGAAATTAATAAAAAGAGTTTATGGGGTTGGAGAATAAAAATAAAACAAAAGGACTCAAGTGAATACATTACCTTAAAATCGTGTAACTCCCTTTGGTTTGAGCTCAAAGGCTTTCTTGGGAAGAATTCTTCCCAAATTGTGGCTTCAAGGAGTAAGAGAGGGATTTGGAGAGACAAAATGGGCAGGGGTTGTCTGAGCCAATTGCTTTGGGAGTGTGGGTAAGGAGGTAGAGGTGGGGGATTTTTATAAGAGGAGAGGAGGGGCACTCTTGGAATGTAATGAAATGTTACATTATTTGAAAATGATTTTCGGATTCAAAAGGTCCCAAATTGATATAATTCGAGGATAAGGTGATAAGGGTTCTAAATCCACCCATCCAATAGGTTTTTGACATTTGTAGGTCATAGATTTTACATTATCATTTCATTTTATTTAAATCCTTTATTAATGAGGTAATCGTTGCATCATCATGATGTCATAAATAATTTAATTTATATAAAGTCTAAAAATTATGAAAAAATTACTATGATGTAGGAAATCGTATTATCTTTCCAGTGAATATTTGTAGTCTAAAATAGTATCTATGTAGACAAAATTAAAAATGTTTTAATCAGGTGATAGATTCTTGTTATATTTACTTTAAAAAAAAAAGATAACAAGACACTTTCCACAAAAGTGATCCCATGGGGTCCCCAAGTTTGGAACAAGACATCCCATGGTCAGCCATGAGACAACCAGTAGAATTACTACACATGTTGGTGTCATTTTTTTATTATTATGATATTATTTTATTATCCTTAACTACCCGATTACTCATTAATCAAGATAATTAAAGATAATTACCGTCGTTACTATTCATAATGTCCAAAAACAAAATAGTCTTGATTACATAATTTGGACCATCTGATTCCAAATATGTATTCCATTTTACCAAATTCCAAACACAGAAATTGAAATAATTGATTTAAAAATAATTCTTGTTGTCAAAACAAATAGCGGGTTTTTTTGAAACAATATCTATGAAACGTTTGGCATTAGTTTATGCCCAATTACAAAGTGAAATTAATCCTAATGAAAACAATTGGATTAAATGGTAAAAATATATTCTAATTTAACTTTAAAACCAATTCAAAAGATAATCTAACCATATAAATAAATTAGATTAAAAAGCAGTTTTGATGTAAAATGCAGTATTTTTCACTATTCATTTAAAAAAGAACATTGTCAGAAAAATACCAAAAATTCACACAAAGTAAATTTTGATGTCCCAATCATAAAAAATAATTTTATTTTGAAAAAAAATAACTTATAAAATTGTCAAAGGATAGATTTAAAAATGGTTTTCCATAAAAGTTAGTAAAACAATCTTCTAAAAAATATTAGTGTCTTCCATGATTAAGATTGGATTTATTTTCATTTTAAGCATCCAAAACACTATCTAATTCATTAATAGACATAGATAAAAATATTTATTATTCATTTCTTACTTGGGATGTTACATCCTTCCCCCCTTTAGAAAATTGTGTCCCCGCAATTTATTTACTTATCGAACAAATGTGGGTACTTATCCCTCATTGCATTTTCAGATTCCCATGTTTCCTCTTCCATCATGTGGTTTTTCCACAAAACCTTTACCTGATTAATCACCTTATTTGGTAACACTTTCTCCCTGTGGTCAAGAATCTGGACCGCTTGTTCCTCATAAGATAGGTTCTCTTCAAGCTGAACTACCTCTGGAATGAAAACATGAGATGGCTTTGTTATGTTCTTTCTCAACATCAAAACATGAAAAACATTGTGTACCTGAGATAAACTCGGAGGTAAAGCCACCCGGTATGCAACTGATCCAACTCTCTCCAAAATTTCATATGGTCCAATGAACCTTGGACTCAGCTTTCCTTTCTTACCAAATCGCATCAAACTTTTCCATGGTGATACTTTGAGAAAAACATGATCACCTACCTCAAAAGAGAGATCCTTCCTCGTATTGTCCGCATAACTCTTCTGCCTGCTCTGAGCTGTTCTCATGTGATTCTGTATCAACTGAACTTTTTCGGCCAACTCTTCTACCAATTCTGGTCCCATCAACTTCCTTTCACCCACTTCATCCCAAAAAGCTAGAGTTCGACACCGCTTCCCATATAACGCCTCAAATGGTGCCATCTGTATACTGGAATGAAAACTGTTATTATATGAAAATTCAACCAAAGAAAGATGTTGGTCCCAACATCCCTGATAGTCCATCAATCCGGCTCATAGAATATCCTCCAAGGTTTGAATTGTTTGTTTTGACTGCCCATCTGATTGAGGATGAAATGCTATACTAAAATTTAATTCAGTACCCAATGACTTCTGAAGGCCTTTCCAGAAGTTAGAAATGAACATGGGATCACGATCAGATACAATGGAGAGGGGAACTCCATGTAACCTGAATATATCTTTAAGATACAAATGGGAAAGTTTATCTAGGGGAAAAGTATCTCGTATAGCAAGGAAATGAGCAGATTTAGTCAAGCGATCAACAATAACCCAGATTTCATTATTACCTCGAGATGTCTTTAGTAATCCCACAACAATGTCCATGGATATATTCTCCCATTTCCACTCTGGAACTGGTAAAGGCTGAAGCATCCCTTTCGGTAACTGCTGCTCTGCTTTAACCTGTTGACATGTCAAACACTTCATTGTAAAATCAACAATATCTCTTTTCATTCCATCCCACCAGTAATACTCCTACAAATCCTTGTACATCTTAGTGATGCCAGGATGAACTGAAAACTGAGAACTATGAGCTACACATAACAACTCGCTCTTCAACTGTGAATCACAAGGCACACACAATCTCTTCCCAAATCTCATAACGCAATCATTATCAATGCTGAATTTAGGAAACCTACCCTTCTGTACTAGCTCTACCTTTTTCTGCAACTCACTGTCTTGCTTCTGTGCTTGCTTGATTCTGTTTGATAGAGATGATCTCACTGATTCCTGAAACAAAACAGAAGAACTTCCTGAACCAAAAACTTCTATGACAATGTTCATCAAATCCTTAATCAAAGGATCACGTTTCAAACACAACATTTCTAATGAAGCATTACTTTTTCGACTCAAAGCATCAGCCACTTTATTTGCATTTCCCGGATGGTAATGAATTGTACAATCATAATCCTTGATTAATTCTAGCCGTCTCCTCTTTGTCATGTTTAACTCTTTCTGAGTGAATATATACATTAAACATTTCTTGATTAGTATATATTTCACACTTTACTCCATACAAATGATGCCTCCAAATTTTTAAAGCGAAAACAACAGTAGATAATTCCAAATCATTGGTAGGGTAATTTACCTCATGAGTTTTCAACTGTCATGAAGCATAAGCAATTACCTGATAATTCTGCATTAGGACTCAACCAATTCCTTTCAATGAAGCATCACTGTATATGAACAACTCACCATTCCTAGAAGGTAGTGCCAAAACTAAAGCATTCACCAATCTTCATTTCAATTCCTGAAAACAATCATCACATTCTTTTGTCCATATAAACTTAACACCCTTCCGAGTTAGCTTAGTCATTAGACTAGATAACCGTGAAAAATTTCTAACAAATCTTCGGTAATAGACTGCCAAACCAAGGAAACTATGAATCTCTATTACATTTGTGGGTCTTGCCCAGTCTTCCACATTTTTGTTTTTGCAGGATCAACAGTTATCCCATCTTTAGAAACAATGTGACCAAGGAAAGAAATTTGTTGCAACCAAAACTCACACTTACTGAATTTTCCATAATGTTTCTTTTATTTTAAGGTTTTCAAGATAACCCTTAAATGTATTTTATGCTCCTCTTTACTTTTAGAAAACACCAAAATATCATCAATGAAAACCACCAAAAACTTATCCAAGAACTCATGGAAAATTCAATTCATTAAGTACATGAATACAACAGGTGCTTTGGTTAGCCCAAAAGGCATTACTACAAATTCATAATGGCCATATCTTGTACGGAACACAGTCTTCGGAACATCTGTTTCCTTTACCTTCAGCTGATGGTACCCCAATCTCAGGTCAATATTTGAAAAAAACTGAGCTCCCTGGAGCTGATAAAACAAATCATCGATATGAGGCAAAGGTTATTTGTTCTTAATAGTGATGTTATTCAAGGCTCTATAATCAATGAAAAGTCTCATAGAACCATCTTTCTTTTTAACAAATTAAACAGGAGAACCCCATGGTGACGTGCTAGGTCGAATGAAACCTTTATCTAATAAATCTTGCAATTGCTCCTTCAACTCTAAAAGTTCAATTTCAGCCATTCGATAAGGGGGTTTTGAAATTGGCTTAGCATCAGGAACTAAGTCAACAGAAAATTCAACTTCCCGATCTGGTATTATTCCAGGCAACTCATCAAGAAAAACATCAGGATACTCATTTACCACTGGTACATCATGAATCTGAACAGTTCCCTTGTTTTCAACAATATGTGCAAGGTAACATTCATTTCCATATTTTACAAGTTTCTTGGCCTCTTGATATGTTGTCAACAGTAAGGGTTCATTCTTGTACACAAACTGAAAGTATTTCTGAAAAGAAACTTCTTTAGCTCTACAGTCAATCATTGCATGGTAAATAGAGATCCAATACATACCCAGGATAACATCAAAATCCACTAGAGGTAGAACAATAAGGTTTGAAAGTAGGTTCTTTCCACAGATAAGGATAGGAACATTCTTATAAATTCCTTTTTCCTCAACATTTCCACCAGGTGTTTTTACCAATAGTTCAGGAGTCATTTCTTGAGATGGTATTCCCATTTTACTAGAAAAGGTTTCAGAGATGAAAAATGTGTGGACCCGGAATCAGTCAACACACTGGCATAATCTGAAAAAACAAACAAAGTACATGATACAACTTCATTTGATGGCCCAACATCTGCTGAAGTAGTCACAAAGGATTTCACCACCCCTTTTTACTTGTAGTCTAACTACTTCCCATCACTCAAGCTCTTTGTCGGACACTCATTTTCATAGTGACCCATCTCATTGCACTTATAACATTTCACTAATTGTAAATCAAATTTGGTCTTACCTTCACCTTGATCATTTTCAGTGCAATCATGATCCTTATGTCCATCTAACCACATCGGTAGCACTTTCCAGAATTCCTAAGACATTCCCCAGCATGCCTTTTGCCACATTTATCACAAACTGGAAACATAGATTTCTTACCATCAGACTTTTTTGATGAGTTCTTCCCTTTCTCCTGCCACCTTGGTCTCTTCTTCTGCTGGTTGTTATAGAACACTTGATCATTGGAAAACTCCATTTCCACCTTCTCAGCACATCGAACAAGCTTTTCATAACTTTAAAACTCATGAGAATCTAATGCCCTTCGATATTTTGGATTTAATCCTGAGTAAAAACGATTGATTTTACTATCAAGGTCTCGGATAAAATTTGGAGCATACCTTGCCAATCGAGTGAACCTATCTTCATAGGTAGCCACTGAGTCTCCCTCTTGCCTCAATTCCAAGAATTGTTTTTCCATCCTACGTTGAACAGCCTTAGGAAAATACTTTTCAAGAAACATACCTTTGAATTCATCCCAGTCGAGAGCATCAATATCATTAGAGTCCCTGATATTTTTAACCATCGACCACCACTGATCTGCTTCACCCTCCAAATGGTAAATAGCAAGCTTAACCTTTTGATTGTCTGAACACCCCATGACATCGAAAATCTTATCCAGTGCTTTAATCCAACCTTCAACAAACATAGGGTCAGATGATCCTCTGAATGATGGGGTATGTTGCCTCATGAAATGTTCCACCACTGACATGTTCCTCTACGGTTGATCTGGCTGATCTTGTGCATGGATACCACCACCATTTATCGCTTGACTCAACTGCGTCATTACTGCAACAAACTGTTCAGTTCCAATTCCGACCATCTCAGGATGCTGATTAGGAAGGTTATTTCCTTCTGCATGCCTTCCTAGCACTGCTTCCCTGTTTCCTCTGCAGAAAACCATTCTGAACAAACATGTCTTAGATGAAGCAACATGGTAATCTTCAAATGCTATATCATTTCAATTTGACAATAAAAAAAATATTTTTGGGTAATCGTTTAATAGAATTCTAACTCCTAAAGTTATCTAAACCGACCGCTGATACCAACTATAAGGCCCCAGCCTTAAACCTTTCTTAATATTGAGTTATTACAAGATTACACATTGCGGATATTTTTGGGTTTAGAGTTTTAGATAATTAGATCATAGAACTTTCATTACATTCCACATATAAACAAAGTGGTTACATAAAGATAGTATTCTTCTTTCCCATCAATGGAAACATATTTAAAATAAAACATGGATTCTTTTTTGACACTTCCTTGACACTATCATCATATCATTTAACTTTCCCTTGACCTATGAAAAACATTTCAAAAAAAACTTGGGATGAGCATAAAAATCACAGTAAGGGATATAAAAATATATGGAAAGGAAACATGGGTACATATATACATAATAATGAAATCATACATTACCCATAAAACATAAGCACTTTAACATACCACATCAAATCATGAATAAATCAAAGAAATCATAAGACCTAAAGGTAACTTGAAGCATTCATAACATTCTTACGTAGGGAGAAACCCTATTGGTTACGATTGGAATACCCATCACAGTATATTTCCTAAATCTCTTCAGAGAAACCTTAACATTTCACTCCTTCGCGTTTCCCAATGCATTGGAGAGCTATATCGGGCTCACCCACACATAGTTTATCACAGAACCACCCATCTTCATAATAATGCCCAAGAACCTCAACATAATCATATAACATAAAACATGCATAAAGGAAACATAACATTCTCACCTTTCAATCACAAGATATCAATAAAACACATTGATATAAAAACATTATGAAAACCATTTTCAATACCAAAATAAAATAAAAGTAAAACATGGTATTTATTTTTCTTTTAAAAATAAGGTATGGCTTGTAGAGGAAGTCGAAACTCAAATAATGGTCACGGCGGCGGAGAAGTCGTTATCGCCACATATGTATAACAAAAACATTCCCTTTTGTCATTTAGTAAATTCTTTGTATAAGAAAGATTCCTTTTGAATAAACGTAAAAGTCCAAGGGGTTTATACATCATATAAAATAAGGTTGTGTATAAAACAAAATATGCCTCAATGAAAGGAGATTGGGATGAAGTCCCATACCTCAGGTCCGACTTGACTCAGTCGTTCTTTAATCTCCTGAATAATAAACTTGAGTTAATTTATACTTGCTTAAGAACCTTTTTTATGTTCATTATTTCTTTTATATCACTTATTTCCATGTCATGAACACTATGTAATTATTTAAGTTAATAACGGTCGTTTTAACGATAATTGGTACTTGAGTCAAAAATACACCCTTTATAATTACATGTTGTTCATGTATACATTAAATCCAGAATTATAATCATGATTTGTATATATCATATATATCCAGTATATACATGAATTTATAATATTACATAATCATTTAGAGGTAAGAAATGAAATGCACCGTTCATGGAGACGATAAGCCGTACGTACGCATGAACGCTAATTTCATTTCTATTTCATATTTTATAGAATGGAATCATAATGATATAAAGGTATATTATAATTCCAGTGTAATATCATATATAATATCATAGTTCTATCCTTTATATGTCCCACATATGGTATTTAACGAATCAAATCCCTTTGAGGGGGCTGTAGTCCGTACTTCCTTAAATGAAGATATCGTGTTTACCCATAATGGAAACCATAAAGGTATTCCCAAATGAAAAATACATAAGCTTAAAGAAACCATAAACATATTATATATCATATATAAATATAGATTAATCTTAATGGCCACCTTTTAAGGTGTTAAAATAATGTTGAACAATCATCGTTTTGGGAGGCATAAATTCACCATCCACGGAAACAGTATGTCCTTTAACCATTAGATATAGGTGTGTGTAAGTGTAGCTCGAATCCTTCTTATAAAAAAATCCTAGTATATTGAAGATACTGTATTTTTTACAAATTAAATGAATAAAAATAGTTTAGGGGGTTGGAGAAGCAAAATTAAACAAAAGGACTCAAGTGAATACATTACCTTAAAATCGGGTAACTTCCTTTGGTTTGAGCTCAAAGGCTTCCTTGGGAAGACTTCTACCCAAAGTGAGGCTTCAAGGAGTAAGAGAGGTATGTGGAGTGACAAAATGGGCAGGGTTTGGCTGAGCCAAAGGCTTTGGGACTGTGGGTAAGGAGGTAGAGGGGGGGGGGGGGGGGCTTTTATAAGAAGAGAGGAGGGGCACTCATGGAATGTAAAGAAATGTTACTTTATTTGAAAATGATTTTCGGATTCAAAAGGTCCCAAATTAATATATTTCTAGGGTAAGGTGATAAGGGTTCTAAATCCACCCATCCAATAGGTTTTGTACATGTTTAGGTCATATATTTTACATTATCATTTCATTTTATTTAAATCATTTATTAATGAGGTAATCGTTGCATCATCATGATGTCATAAATAATTTAATTTATTTATAGTCTAAAAATTATGAAAAAAATACTATGATGTAGGAACTATTTTTATATTTTCAATTAATATTTATAGTCTAAAATATCATCTATGTAGACAAAATTAAAAATGTTTAATCAGGTGATACATTCTTGTTATATTTACTTTCTTTAAAAAAAATAAAAAAATAACAAGTCACTATCCACAAAAGTGATTCCATGGGGTCCCCAAGATTGGCAAAAGACATCCCAAGGTCGGCCATGAGACAACCAGTAGAATTAGGACACTTTTTGGTGTCATTTTTTTATTATTATGATATTATTTTATTATCCTTAACTACCCGATTACTCATTAATCAAGATAATTAAAGATAATTATCGTCATTACTATTCATAATGTCCAAAAACAAAAGAGTCTTGATTACATAATTTGGGCCTTCTGATTCCAAATATGTAATCCATTTTACCAATTTCCAAACAAAGAAATTTCTATAATTGATTTAAAAATAATTCCCGTTGTCAAAACAAATAGAGGGTTTTTTTGAAACAATATCTATGAAAAGTTTGGCATTAGTTTATGCCCCATTCCAAAGTGAAATTAATCATAATGACCACAATTGGATTAAATGGCAACAATGTATTCTAATTTAACTTTAAAACCAATTCAAAATATAATCTAATCATATAAATAAATTAGATTAAAACCAGTTTTGATGTAAAATGCAGTATTTTTCACTATTTATTAAAAAAAAAATTGTCTAAAAAATACCAAAAATTCACACAAAGTAAATTTTGATGTCCCAATAATAAAGAATAAGTTTATTTTGAAAAACATAACTTATAAAATTTCAAAAGATATATTTAAAAATGGTTTTCCATCAAAAGGTAGTAAAACAATCTTTTAAAAAATATTATTGTATTTCATGCTTAAGATTGGATTTGTTTTCATTTTAATCCTATAAAACACTATCTAATTCATTAATAGACATAGATAAAAATATCTATAATTAATTACTTACTTGGGTTGTTACATTTATCCTTAATTTAAGGATACCTTCTTTATAATGGATTTCATCTCATTTTACATTTCTTTTGAGACTTCATTGTTGTTATGCACCAATTCACTCTTATATGGTGTGTATACTGTCCTTTGACATATTATACCATGAATCCATTTATTATCATGATATTATAAAGTTCGGATTAAATGTTATTCCCCAATTATTTGTATTCAAGAGTCTCTCATTTTGTTAAAAACACTTTAACAAAAATATTGTTTTAAATGTTTTAAAGATTTATTATTCTAAATATTTATCTTTAATGTACATGTTTTCAAAATGGTTTTTAGTATTTATTTAAATGGACATTAATGTTTTAAAATTATAATTCCAATAAAATATTCAAAGTGGTATGGGACACATTTATTCAAAAATATCTTTTAAATGATTTTTGAAAATGGATTGATTAATTCAATATCTTCGAATTACTTATATTGATTGAAAATGAAATGTTGTTATTGAAATGTTTATATTTTCAATATTTTATGTGTAATGATGGTACTTGGACATTTTACGGGTGGTTACATGTTAAACCATATGACGGGTGGTGCTGTGAATATCAGGATGGGTGGTTACGTTATAACCTCCAATGCATTGGGTATAGAAGTCGGTCGTATGAATATTCTATTAAGTATGTGTGGAATTCGACTGTATGGTTATTCCATTTAGGTATGTTTATGTCCCAAGTTACATTTATATGTTATGTGTTCTTTATATGGTTTTTATGGTAATCTTTTTGTTAAAAAAGGTTAAGTAATGATATTTTATTTAGTGATGAGTTTTTACTACTTCTTAAAGGTTAAAGGTATTACTTTGATAAAGTGTACATGGTTTACTTGTTGATTTGATAAACTAACAGTTTTCATTCTTTGTGTATCCCTTGTGGAGATTTTTATGCTCACCCCAAGTTTTATTGAAATGTTTTTCACAGGACTTAATGTGGAATAGGGTCATGGATGGGATGAAGAGAAAGTCATGCTATCTAATACATGGAACTAGACATGTTTCTTTTTAAGAGTTTTTATTTTATGGAAATTTAGTAGAAGTGACTACTTTGTAATCTTTTGAGATGTAATAGTTATGTCCTAATTCTCTAAAAATCTATACCTATAATGTTCCTTAATATGAATTATTCATTTAATTCAATATTAAGTATGGTTTAAAGTCGGGGCGTTATAGTAGGTATCAGAGGTCGGTTTAGATAACTTTAGAGGTTAGGGTATCCTCTGAGCATAAGTGACATTACCATAATAGTTTGGATTTCAGAATGTGTCCTAGTTTTAGATAAAGTGAATGAGTATGTATATCCTAGTGTTTACCTTCCTCATTAGTACATGATGATTTTGATGATATATGCACACTGACATTTCTATTTTTAGTAAATGGATGGATCAAGCAGGAAACAAAGTGAAAATGTGTTTGATGGAAACTGTGGTGGTTCTCTTATTAAGAGACTGGATAAAATGGGGGATTCAATGAGGAATCTCATGGTTATAATAAGCCAACTATCAAGGATTCATGATCAACCACTTGAACCTTGGTGAGTTCTCTAATGAATCATATACGAGATGACCAACTTGATGTGGAAGTTCAAGTAATAATTATAATGGTAACCATTAGGGTTTATATGATCCTTACTTTTTAGGTAATTATGGGTTACTCTTTGATATGATGGAAAATGAAAGGCATGAGATAAACTTGAGGTTAAAATATGTTATGATCATTTTTGAAGATTTTATCTCGTTTTGGGAAATGTTTTAGGAATTATGTAGTTTTGGAAAAAGGAAAACACGTAGACCGTGTGACAAGCCATCGCGTCGGACAAATCCATGGGAATCGAACCCACAACCAAAGTGCAACTGGTATTTATGACCTACCACTGGACTACGTGAATTCCCTGGTAACTTTGACTGATTCTTTTTAGTTAGATGAGTTTATGAATAAAGAGTAAGTTGATTATGGATTATCTATGGAAATTTATTAACCTATCATGGAGGATATGTGATTAGGTTAATTACATTTCAATACGAGACTTTAAGAGCAACTGATGTTGTTTGGAGATAAATGTTACAATTTAACATGGAAGACTATGTGACTAAATCCTTATAATATTTGAGTTTCAATCTTAGTTTGGTATACATTGAATAATTTTATGGACAAATTGTTTATCGAATGGTCCTCGTTGAACTTTGGGTTTTGTTGGACAAATTTTGGAGATTAAGAATAGATTTTCTTTTTATAAAGGGTTATCCTTTTCTGGATTATATGCTCTTATACTAACCTTTTTGGTTTTGGTTTTGGTTAAAGTCTAAAGACATGGGAAGTATATATTTATCTTTTGTGGATTAGGTGATTCTCTAGAAGTTGATTATAGTACTCTTAATGTGAACAAGTCTTCCTAAATACTCATCTTTTGGAGAAAATATGAGTTTGTGTAAGAAATATAGTAAAAGATGAAAGTCAACATGACAAGTAAGTATGATTCCTTATGTTTTAGTTAAGCTCAAAAATAAATTCCTCAATGAAGAGTAACCTAAAACAAAAATGTTTTCTATTAAAGTTTCCTACTGGGGAATCCAATACCGTTTAACCCATCATAGGTTTGTGATTTTCTTATGGTTAACTTTCTCCTAAACATTTTTTCTATCACTCTCCATCAGAACATGACCCTATGTTTTCTCCTCCATGTCCATGTTTTCCTACATGGAATCCTAGTATGGGTTAACTAGGGTGACCTCTGTACTTCTCTTTCTTTATTTGAAAGTGATTGTTTTACCAACTCTTGTTCCGATGTGGGACTTTCAAGGATGTTTCCGAGCCCAATTTTTAAATTTCGAGGACGCAATTCCCAAAAGGGGGAAAGGATGTAACACTCAAGGTAAATAAAGAATATGACATTTCTATATTTATCCCTATTGGTGAATAAAATGTTAATATTAATTTAAATGGAACTCTATGCTTGATGGCTTACCCAATACGCAACAATGAGTTCCTTTGAAATCTTACGCTGCATATAATAATAAAATAATATTATTATAAATGGTAGTTAACGCCTAGCCATTGTAATGGAGGGAATGAACAGAACTAACTAAAAATGATTATATATTTTTTTCAAATATTTTTACTTCTTACAATAAAGGTTAGAGGATTAAAAATGTGAATGAATTCAATTTTAAGCGTAAACATTCTAATATTCTTTATAAGGTCAATTAACCGCCTTTTGATGGAGAACCTCTTTTAAATCCACTTTTTGAAAATTTTATGTGTTATATTTGACAAAATAAAATTCTTCTTTAGAATAGAGACATCAAAATTTACTTTGTGTAAATTATTGGTATCTTTCCGATAAAGTTCATTTTTTATGAATAGTGAAAAATATTGTATTTTAATTCAAAACCTCTTTTTAATCTAACTTATTTATATGATTAGATTATCTTTTGAATTGTTTTTAAAGTAAAATTAGAATATATTTTTACCATTTAATCCAATAGTGGTCATTCGAATTAATTTAACTTTGAAATTGGACTTAAACTAGTGTCAATCTTTTAATAGATATGGTTTCTTAAAAACACTCAATTTGTTTTCACAGTGGGAATTAATTATTAAATTAATTAATGCAACTTATATGTTTTGAATTTTTTAAAATATACATCATTTTTGAGTTTGGAATATCAAATATAGCTTAGGGTGAATTTTTGGTATTTTTCTGAAAAACATCAATTTTTTATGAATAGTGAAACCACTAAGTCGTAGTTAAAGAAACTGATATTTTGTTTAAATGAAACTTTTCCACCTAAGTGTTTTAAATTTAAAAAATCCTACATACATGTCTGTCATTAAAAAGTAAAATGTGGTTCAATGGGTTTAAAATAATTTTTTGGTTAATAGAAACTTTTAAGTTTTTAATCGCGATTAGAGGTGATTAGTGTAGTTTAAGGTAAAAATAATGTTTTAATAATATGATATGAGATTTACACATGTCCTACCGTTATTGGATGTGTCATGGCCAACCAATAAAATCCATTGGTCAACTTGGGGACCCCATGAAGCAACTTTGGAAGGAAAATGACATTAAAATCTTTTTATTTAATGTAAAAGTAAAAATGACACAAACATGAGTTGTTTTACTAAAAAACATTTAAATGAGGTTATACAAGTCATTTTTTTGACTATAAATAGTCATTGGAAAGAGAAAAATATTTCCTACATCATAGTAGTTTTTTTTATAATTTTTAGTCATTAAATAAATTAAACCTTTTATGACATCATGATGATGCAGCGAATACCTCATTATTTAATGATTTAAATAAAATGAAAATATAATATAAAATCTAATACCTACACTTGTCAAAAACATATTGGATGGGTATAATTTTAAGCCTTATCACCTTATTCTAGAATTATATTAATGTGGGACCTTTTAAATCAGAAAGTCATTTTAAAATAAAGTAACATTTCTTTACTTTCCAAGAGTGCCCCTCCTCTTCTCTTATAAAAGGTCCCCACCACTATCACCTTACCCACACCTCTCAAGTCTTTGGTTCGGCCAAGCTCTGCCCATTTTGTCTCTCCACATCCCTGTATTACTCCTAGAAGCCTCACATTGGGCAGAAGTCTTCCCAAGAAATCCGTTGAGCTCAAATCAAAAAGAGTTACCCGGTTTTAAGGTAATGTCTTTACTTGTGTTCTTTTGTTTTATTTTGCTTCTCCAACCCCATAAACTCTTTTTATTCAGTTCTTTTGTAACAAATAAAGTATCATAAATATACTAGGATGTTTTTATAAGAATCATTTGAGCTAAAATTACACACACCGACATCTAATGGTTAAAGAACATATTGTTTCTGTGAATGGCGAATTTCTGCCTCACGAAACGATGATTGTTCAACACTCATATAAAAACTTCAAAGGTGTCCATTAAGATGTAGCTATATTTATATATGATATATAATATGTTTATTTTTTACTTAAGCTTCTTTATTTTTCTTTTGTTAAATAACATTATGGTTTCTATTGTGGGTAAACACGATAATTTCATTTTCGGAAGTGCGGACTACCGCCCCCTCAAAGTGATTTGATTCGTTAATGCCATATGTGGGATGTATAAAGGATGGACTTAAAGTTATTATATATGACTTATGTTACATATAAATGATGAATATAATTCCTGAATTAAAATATACATACCTGTCATTTGGTTTTAATTCCATTAATAAGACATAGAAATGAAAATAGCGTTCACGCGTACGTACGGCTTACCGTCTCCATAAATGGTGTATTTAATTTCTTACCTATAAATGATTATGTAATATTATAAATACATGTATATTATGGATATATATGATATATATGATATCCAAATCATGAATATCATTCTGGATATAATGAAACTTTGACCACATGAACAACATGTAATTGTAAGAAGTCCACTTTCGACTTAAGAACCAAATATCGACAAAACAAACATTATTAACTTAAATGATTACATAATGTTTATAACATGGAAATAAGTGATGTAAAAGGAATAATGAACATTAAAAATGTTCTTAAGAAATTGTAAATTAACTCAAGTTTATTTTTCAGGACGTTAAAGAACGATCGAGTCAAGTCTGACCTGAGGTAAGGGATCCAACCTCTTTCTTTTTAAGTACTCTCTTTTATGTCATTTCTATAAAGACCATCTTTCTTAAGTTTGGGGATGTTCTTTTATATTCCTCATAATTTAATTTTTATTTTCATATTTTTAGAGACCGTATTTGACCTCATAAATCCATTTTTGGATGTTTTAAGTGGCGTTGTTAGGCTGCCGAGTATTCATAAGGGATTTTTCATCTCACTTTTATTCCAGTGACATTTATGCTACAGTTGCCACTATTTCCTTTGAGTGGTGTATGTAATGCCCATTATTATAAACTTTTTGTAGTATAATTTAATTTATGGTTATTTACATCTTCATTGTACGACCCTTCATCCAGGGGGAGTACTTTTTGAAAGTTACCCAACTCGGTAAGGGGACCTTTCACCCTCCTCTTTTTAAAAGACTTCTTTTGTTATGTCTTTTAATTCACATACTATTATGTTGAGATATGTTCTTATATATCATTATTTATGTAAATTTTATGTACAATTGATGAGATACCCTTTATCTCTCTCATCAAACCTTTTTGTAAAATTTTATGTGACGCCGTTAGGCTGTCGAATTTTACCAAGGGAACTTCTTAACCTAATTTCGATTTCTTTGGGTTCAACATGTAGTTATTGAATATGTCGTCCTTTGAATATGTGTGAATGACCTTTGATGGTTTTACACTTAATATCCACTTATATTGGGTGTATTTATATTTTTCACACATAATTATGAGATTTATTTATCCTTAATTAAAGGATACATTCTTTATAATAGATTTCATCTCATTTTACATTTCTTTTGAGACTTCATTGTTGTTATGCACCAATTCCCTCTTATATGGTGTGTATAATGTCCTTTGACATATTATATCATGAATATATTTATTCTCATGATATTAATAATTTCGGATTAAATTTTATTCCGCAATTATTTGTATTCAAGAGTCTCTCATTTTGTTAAAAACTCTTTAACAAAAATATTGTTTTAAATGTTTTAAAGATTTATTATTCTAAATATTTATCTTTAATGTCAATGTTTTCAAAATGGTTTTCAGTGGTTATTTATATGGAAATTAATGTTTTAAAATTATAATTCCAATAAAAGATTAAAAGTGGTGTGGGACACTTTGATTCAAAAATCTCTTTTATATTATTTTTGAAAATGGATTGATTAATTCAATATCATGGAATTACTTATTTTTATTGAAAATGTAATTTTGTTATTGAAATGTTTATATTTTCAATATTTTATGTGTAATGATGGTACTTGGACATTTTACGGGTGGTTACGTGATAAACCATATGACGGGTGGTGCCGTGAATAACAGGACAGGTGGTTACGTTATAACCTCCAATGCATTGGGTATGGAAGTCGGTCGTATGGATATTCCATTATGTATGTGTGGAAGTCGACCGTATGGTTATTCCATTTAAGTATGTTTATGTCTCAAGTTACCTTTATATGATATGTGTTCTTTATATGGGTTTTATGGTAATCTTTTGGTTACAAAAGGGTAAGTAATGATATTTTATTCAGTGAAGCGTTTTTACTACTTCCTAAAGGTGAAAGGTATTACGTTGATAAAGTTTACATGGTTTACGTGTTGCTTTGAAAAACTAACAGGTTTCATTCTTTCTGTATCCCTTGCTGAGCTTTTTATGCTCACCCCAAGTTCTTTTGAAATGTTTTTCACAGGACTTAATGTGGAATAGGGTCATGGATGGGATCAATGGAAAGTCATTCTATCTAATACATGGAACTAAACATGTTTCTTTTTAAGAGTTTTTATTTATGGAAATTTAGTAGAAGTGACTACTTTATAATCTTTTGACATGTAATAGTTATGTCCTAATTCTCTAAAAATCTAAACCTGAAAGGATCCTCAATGTGAATTATTCATTTAATTCAATATTAAGTAAGTTTTATGGTCGGGGCATTATAAATAAGGTCAATGGTTTAATGTTATTATAATCCCGAGAGAAGAGGAATAATATGACCCTAAGTAATGGGATGAGTTTAGGATCCATGTTTTTAGTAATTATATCCCATTCATTCTTTTTTCCAATATTGAGAAGGAATTCCTTGAGCATTAGAAAAATGATTTTAAATCCATTGGTACTTATGATGAAAAAAATTACAATACATGCATGGTATGCTTCTAGGTTAACCATTATCCATAAATAAATAAAAATTAATCAACACTCAGGTTGATTAGAATGAAGTATCCAAAAAAATAATCTATTTGATATATTATTAGATATAAATAAATTTCTCAATTTTCACTCAATATCATAATGGAAATAGGATATTCCCACAATTAAAATATTTTTGGTAAGAAAATGAAGATTTATTTCTCAATAATACTCAAATAAATAACATGGTGAAAAGAAATTACAGCCATATACATGTTAGAAGTGTGGTAAGAAACATCACAGAAATTTATTGAATGGAACTTGTATGTGAATTAAATAAGGACATGTGGGCTAAAAATTTTATGAATGTTAAGAGCTAGTAAATTTTCCTATTTAAGGCTTGGTGTTGAAGAATATACCTATAAATTCACTATCCATGGTAAAATGAATCAAAAGTATTAATTATGGGAATTATGAAAACCAGTGAATGATTCCAAAGGTTTAAGATGATTATCAGTGTTAGTAACTTCTTTGGATCAATGACGAAGGGAAATATTTTGTGCTCACGAATACTAAAGTTGGTTACAAGAATGATCTGTTTAAAGGAACAAAAATTATATACTCTAAAATAGCTAATGTATTCTTATACTTTGGCTACAATTTTTGTTATATATATGTAATTTGTAAAGGGTATCAAATTACATCATAAACAATTAGTAAATGATTTGTCTGTTGAATCCTATAATGTTATGATGGTCAAATATCAATCCTATAGTTCCTCTGTAATGTATTTTTGTGGAAAATTGCATCCATAAATTCTTGAGATTCCCTATATTGTTTTATTTTATGTAAAACTTGGAATATATTTTATTTCTAAATTTTTATACTATTTTATTTTCTATTGAAGTGATGTTAAATTTTTAATTAGAAATAAAAATTTGATTATTGTTCATTGTGATGATGAATAATAACATCAAAAGGAAATTACATCTATCTTCTTAGTCATATTTTCTATCATTAAGGACTATTATTCATTGATAATTGGTGAGAAACCCAACATCAATGATTTTTATATTTTTTGTGATATTTATAATTTCATTCGAAAAAAAATTAGTTTCTTTCCTCCAAGTCATGTAGTTGAGTTTTAAAGTGAAATGATAGGTAGTGATATAAAAAATTCAAATACTACATATAAAATTTACACAATTGAGTTATAGGAATTTTATAAGATCCTCCAAGAGAATCCTGATAATGAATTATTTTAATAAAAGGTTGTCATCTTAGGTTTAACCAATGAACGATGTATTTATGTATCTATGCATTTATTATCAATAAACTAATAGGATTGAAATTATGAAAATGTATCCCCTACACAATACTATTGAATGATTTGATCAATTATAATGAGATAAATTATTTTCAAAGATTTATCTTCATTCTAAGTACTATAAATTAAGGGTTAAATGTCAAGATGTTACCATGAAATCCATCCATACAATTTTAGGACACTATGAATTTATAGTTTTTTTTTGGTATTAAAAATTCAATATTATCCTCATGGATTTAATTAACGTAGTCTTCAGAAAATACCTTGATCATTTTATGGTCATATATATATATATATGATATTATTATATATTCAATTATAATATAAGATCGTAAAGATCACTTGAGAGTTGAACTAATGACCCTGATAAGGGATAAATTATTTTAAAAAATTACATGTTTTTTTTAAGGATTTATTTATTGGATACTTACTCTCAAGGGAATGTTTTTTATTTGATAATTCAGAAGCATATGTTCTTTAGAAATTTCCTAGACTCTCCATAATTACTATGATAAATAGGTGTAATTATTTTTCTAGATTACATATTTTTTGAGGGAATTTTATCATGACTATCTAATCCACTTCCCAAGATAACCCAAAAGGATTCCATGTTTGTTTAGAAAGATGAATGTGATGAATGATTCAACGAGATAAAGAAAATTTTATTCAGAAAACCAATGCCTACACTACCCTACAGTATAGACTGGTTTTCAATATATTTTTACGCATCAAATAATGTATATTGATTTTTTTATCAGGTGGAATAAAATTGACAGAGCATATGACTCATAAAAAATGGGGGTTCATGAGAAAAATTAACAAATTCATTATTTTAATTTAGCTACAATAAGTATTATGTTAATGGTAAAGAAGAATTATATTTATTCAGAACTATTTAATATATATAATAATCAAAAAAACTTAATGAATATATTCACTCAGAAAGATATGAATATAAATTCAAGAATGTGGTCAGATATATTTAAATATTAGAATTCTTCAATACAACAACACCTTATTTAAGATAACTTGGAGTATGATTACATTCATCACAATTATAATGCTTTCTTATCTATGATTAGGGTCAACTTAGATCAATTATTTATGTATTTAAAATGTATGAATCCTGAAATATTAAAGGAATGGGGTAAATCATATCTTATTCAAATGAGTGTTTAACTATAATTCCATGTGAAGATTAAAGAACCGTATAATGAATATGTGTAACTCTATAGGATGGTTAGAAATGTTCATGATTATAAATTTTACATGGATGGAATGATTAGGTTTTTCAACAATGTGTATATCTCCATAATAAACTATTTGAAGATCGATTTTTTCGATAATGTACATAAATCTTCATTATATATTCACCATTAATAATTAATCTATGTATAGATTCTAGAGATCATTTCACATGGGAGAAAATAAAGAGAGATATTGTATATTATGTATCTTGGGGCTTGGTATTATAAAAATTAATATTGAGAATCCAAGATCTAAGGGGATGTAATTACCATTACCCATACCAAAATGTAAATTGGAAAACCTCACCATGTATTTTTTTATTAGTCTCCCTAAACATGTATATCAAAAAACACTATATTGGTTGTAGTCCATCGCCTTATGAATTCATACCACAAAATTTGTAGTAGGGAATATATCCCTATTTATCAAATTAAACAATTATAAAATAAATATTTTTTAATATTTCATGGATTACCAATATCAATTGTATCTAATAAGAATTCATGTATTACATAAAAGTCTTGGTTAAGTCATTAGATGGATTGGGATATATAGTTGAGTTTCAGCATTCTTTATCATACTCTAAAAGATGATCAATCTGAGAGGACTATTAAAAGTATATAAGTAATGTTAATATATTACTGTATGAATTAAAATGGTGTTACGGCTCAACACAATCCATTGGTCATATTTTCTTTCTATTATATCATTCACTAAAGGATTCATATGGTTCTTAATGAATTCCTATGTACCAGGAAGTGGATCACTACAAATTATTGCCTGATGTTGAAGAAAAAAAGATATTTGGAATAAAACTATATATAGACATGGTAAAGAAGTTTACATCCACTCAATAGAAAATAATTTTATCTGAGATTCAAAAATAATGTTTATCTGAAAGATGTAAGATATATCTGTTGATTGGAATTAGTGATAAGTAATTCCATTAAATATTTTTGAGGAAGAAAGTTATGATATTTTGAAATAATGTAAATCCAATCCATATGTATATATTTATATTCCAAATTCTTTATTTATTTTACATAGTATCATATCTATTAGAATATCAATCCAATCTATATCTTGTTCATGATTTTTTCCATGAATCTTTATTGAGGATGTATTTTCTCGATCTATCACACATACATAATTAACATATCATATAGCTTGATATATAACATTATTGTTATTATTAAATATAGATGATTTTATATCGTAGATATAAATTTATATGGAATAAGACAACTCACATAGTCATTGTTTTGTGGTGAAACCAATAATTTAAAGTGTTTAAGTGGGAAACTGAGGATATGATAAGGTAGAAGTATATTCGGTTATTTTTATTAGAGTTATTGAATTTCAAGGGATATATTATTATAATGTATTAGAATGAAACATGCACTTATTTTACAACATATTTCACTTTAAATTTATTTTATTTCATTTATATCATCTCTTGCATGAAACACACAATTTAAATGGACTGTGATATACTATTAAATTGTTATTATTTAATTTTGGATTTATCGATTATAAATTTTTTTGGAATGTATGAATTGGATGAAATAAATTATGTAATAGGTATGATTTATAAATGTATAAAATTAATATATTAATTATTTTTTAATTAGAAATGAAAATAAAAAATCATTTCCAAATTTAATGATACATGATTATGAAATGTTTTTTACTCACAAGGTATTTTTATTCAGATAAATTAAATAAATAACTATTGGTGAAAGTTAATAATTTAATTTATATATTATATCTATGTTTTTAAATTATATATAATATTTTTCTATTAGTGGGATATTAATAAATGTAGCGTTTTGATTGAAATTCAATTTTACCTAAAAGTGGTTTTTGTTTTCTTTGGTGCACTTATTTATAATTATATATCTTCCTCTTATATAATTTTAATCATTAAAATTTATTTCATATTTGGAATAATGATGATCAACTTTTCTATGTGACTCGTTTATTTCTAGTCAATATGAATAGTAATCTTAGTAAATATTTTTCACCTTACAAATTGTAAAATGGGTATAATAGCGTTAAAATGATGGGATAAGTATTTACAATTTACCTAATACTTTTATATACCATAATGGATGATTTCATTTCAAAATTTCTCTCCAGGTATTGAATATATGGCCTCTAAGTTCAATGTTTCATTTAATATTACCTTAATATTAACTTTTTAAAACTGAAATACAAAATCCTGTCTCTAACTTTTAAATATCTCTCATATATTGACATAGAAAAAATAATGTTTTGAATAAATATTATCATTATATTGAAAGTAATTTAAAAAATTAATAATTATAATTTATTATTAATTTTTATTAATTATATAATTACCATAATTTCGTATACGACATTGACAATATATTTCGTTAATTAATTGATGAATAAAAGGAATGATTTTGTAAATGTTAAATAGAAAATAATATGGGTGATTTATATTGTTACAAAAATTAAGTAAATAAATATGACATATTAGATATGTGTGGAAATATTATATTACAATTTATTCTTTTTCATGTTTTCTTTAATGTAAAATTATATGAAAACTTCCATTATATATATTAATGATTTTATATATGAAATAATATATATTTGAATGATTCAAAATTAATTTAAATATTATATATATCCACGAGAATGTAATATTTTTGAATATATCATCCATGGTTGATTTATGTGTCATTTTTTTATTTATGATAACATTTATAACCCATTATGATTGTAATAGTTTTTACCACAATTAAGGTAACAATGGTTAATTTAGGGGTTAATTTAATAAATGTAAGGTTTAAATTAACACTATAACCAATGTATAATTCATTAAATGATTTTATTAAAAACCCTATATAGTTTTATTAAAATTAATTTCCATTCAGTTGTAGTTTTCTAGATAATGTCTATGTTATATTTTAATATTTTATGAAATTCAATGTGTATATTCTGTCTCAATTATAAAAGGAAACATATCATTTATTTTCATTGCACCAATTTGAGACCATTAATCAAAACCTTAAAAAATTATTACCAACTAAGCTGTGAAGATTATAGAGGATTTAATATCCTCAAAAGGCCTACCCTTGGTTTATTATGAGGTTATCTAAAGAAGATATTTCAATGAATAATTAATTTCCATAACTAACCAATCTCTTTTTTAATACATATTTTACAACATAGAAATTTATGATGTTAAAAATAAAATAATAACTTTTTTATCCTCAATAAAATGAATGTTTATGATGATTATAAAGTCACCATTGTTCACCAACATTCCCATTAAATCTAAACTAAAAATATCAATCATGTGTATGTATGTCATTCCATCTGCATGTTGCGATAAAATTCATTTCTCATCGCCATATTTTAAAAATGGGTATTATGATGGTTTTAATGTTTATATTATTTATTTATGAAATAATTAGGATTTTTTTTATAATATCATATATAACTTCATACCACCCAATCCTTTGGAAAATGATAATGTCCCTTGTGAATGTGTGTTTACTACTACATCCATGAATCATTGAGATATTTTTTCATTTGAAATTCATTGTAATAAAGATATATTTAATGAATATTATATAATAATTATTTAACATTATTGTGTGGTTATTTTCCATTTTTGCATTCAATCCATCAAAAATGAGAAAACAGTTCTCTTTCTTACATATGTCTTACCGTCTCCATAAACAGTGTAATCCACTTTTTAATCTCCCCAGTTATATGATAATATAAATATTAAATTTATATTTTATATAGAGAATAAAAATTATTATATAAGAAATTAATAGTAAAATTATATTTATTTTAAACGATGTTAGCTGATTTTCTAATAATGTTTAACATAAGATAAATGATTCATATTTCAATCATATTTTAATCATAAAAAATTATTCCTTTAATTACATTGAGGAAATTATAAGATCTGTATTTGATTAAACTCCTTCATATTTCTTATCATATATTTATTTATTTATAATAAATGTTTCCTTTATTTTTCATTAATTTAACTACTCATTATATGAATAAATGTTTTTTAAGGATAGGCGAAATCATTTTATCATTCGGTGACAAATTTTGCTCTATCCTGTCCATGTTTTTGAAAAACCATTTCATGAATTATTTTACAATTCCTTTATGATTGTAAAAAGTAGTTTTTAACCATTTTTAGGTAATGAAAAATAAATTGGAATTTCCTTTTCATTTTTTTTCATGAATTACTTTTCTGAATTTTTAACAAAGTATGATATTAATACTTTATTTTATCTTTTTTGGAAAGAATAGAATTTCCTGCCATTATGATCAGTAAATCATTTGATGAATCCATTAAATTTTTTGAAGAATCCCATCGAATACATTTTTCTCAAATGATGTTTTATAGATATTTTTAATTTAAATATTTCATTTAAAGTCAATAGGTATTTTTAATATAAAAATATTTCATTGAACTTTTAATAAAATATTTTTATCAATAATAAAATTCATTGATATTAATAATGAGTTAAAGGTGATATAATGTGGTGATAAAATGATTATTTGTTTTTTATGGTTTATATTTATGTTGATGATGGGTTTATGAGACCCATTAATTTATTTCTTGGGTTATTATATGTTTAATTGATATACTTTTTTTGAATCCTATTTTCATTGAAAGAGTTATGATAATAACATATGATGAATTCTTTGTGATCATGTGTCACATAGAAGTATTGATTTTGTTATGTGATATTTGTGACCAGAATTATATATCCCTATATTTCATTGGGTAAGGATTTAAATCTCATAATATAATTATGGGTTTCAAGCCGGTGTTCTATATGCACAATGGGGAACAAGTAAATGTGTTTATTTCACTATGAGAAGATGGTGGTGAGGACTGGCCTATTATGAGATTTTAAATAATTATGGATTCTTGATCCAAAATAATTTTATTGTATCGATAGTAAAAATTTATAGATGAAATGGATATGTATATATGATGGTGACACGTATTTATTAAATTAAAATATATTTCATGATTGATTTATGATAATTTCTCACTCTATGAATCATACCTTTTAAAATGATAAAGTTTTTTCTAAATGGAATGAAAAAGACCCAATTGGGGGTTAATTAAGTTCTTGATATATTATTCAATTTGAAAATCACCCTCTCTTGGATATGAAATTCATATAATCTTTTCATAAATAAAACCAAAATTGGACATAAAGAACATAATATAAAAGAATATAAAAATGATATTTATTGAGGTTTTGGGAATAAAAGTCCCTTAATCCACACCCCAACCCTCTAATCCACGATTTTGTTGATTTTCATTAGATTATTCCTTTTTGGGGGATTTCCAATCATTTTTCCAATGAATTCATGACTGAATCAATCTATTCAACCCTCAGTAATGTATCACAAGATAAATCTACAAGGTTTTATAATGGATTTAAAAAAATAGCCTCGACTTTATTTTAATTGGAATCCTTACATAAAAAAATATAAGAAAATAAATATTTTACAAGTTTATCACATAGTTGTACTATATAACAAATATAATGAAGAAATAACCAGGGGAGATGATAAGAAAATTATTATATCTCAGGGAGAGTCCTCTAAAGTACAAAACAGATGACTAATACCACATACCTATAAATCATGATTAAATAACACTTTTTAATGAAAAATATAGACTCATAAATGATAATTATGAAATGATTGTTTTATATAAGTAGATGCTTCTATTTATCTTTTTTAAATATCTAATTAGATACTTGAGATATCATGTTTTCTGTTTAATATCTATGAATGTACAAACAAATCATAATATTATCACACAACACATAATCAAAAATATATGGGAATAGAGTAACATGATTTTCCATGAAAGACAATAGCATAAATAATGAAATGTAAATTATACTTTTACTTGATTTCATTACCATTTAATATAACATATTATATTCTATATTACCATAAATAGGTAATCCAATATGTAATGATTTCATAAGTGAATTAAAATCTTAGTCAAGTTATTAAATGTTAATATACACATATTGAATAACAATTTAGTGGATTTTAGACCATCAAATATATAAATTTCATATTTGAATCCTTTTATATGTATTCATGGGGGAATTATTTTAGTAGTTGATTTTTTTTCACATAGCCAATTTTCTGATATAGGTGAATTCATGTTTCCAATTTAATCCGTGTGGGATTATTACTCATGTATCTAAATATAATGATGTCAATTTGAAACACAAATCCATTTTCCCCACATATCTGGTTTGTATAGTGGATTACTCCACCAAACTAATTCACATAATTGATTGATATGTGTGTATGATTTCCCTACTCGATGATTTAATAGATTAGGTTAATTTCATGTGGGGGATTCTATGACAATTTTGATTATGGGAAAATAGTGATTTATATATTTGAATGTTGAAATAGCAGTTTCTCCAAGTAACTAAATTTCATACATAGCTTAATCTTATCCAAATTAATAAAGTTTTGGACAAAGTTTTTATAATTTTAAACTTATGGATTTTAATATATGAAATGAATAAATAAAGATTAAACATGATGAAATCAATTTCAAAACAAGATCATTAATAAGGTATAAACAATATATGATATCGTTAAAACCTAATGTACATGTGATATTATGGGAAAACATTAGTAGTCACCAAAACACCACTTTTAATGACCATAAGCCCTAGAACATTTTTATATTGAAATTATGAAATGTTTAACAACAATTTTATAGAAAACTATAATAAATACATATATAGATTTTAAAATTTAGTGTTTATACTTTATTTCTCTCCTTTAATTGGACACATCAACCACTTTCTAGAAACAATTATCCCTATTTTGATTAACCTTAGTGAAAAAATATATGAAGTCTCTCTCATTTGACATTAAAAATGAATGTTAAATAGAGGGGGGGGGGGAATCTACTATATCACATTAAGAGTAACTAAATAATTAATTATTCCACTAATAAATAATATAAATTTATGAAAGGGATGGAATCATGTAAAAATTATACATATATTAAAAATGTTATATTTAATAATTTGTTAAGTAAATTATTAGAAATAAATGAAATCAAATGAAAACAAACACTAAGAGAAATAAAAACATTAATAAAAAAATTTCTAAGACAATCATTAGAAATGATTAAAGAGTAATTTCATTTATTTTAAATTGTATACTAAATTACATTTATTGACCACCCTTAAAAACACAAATAAAATATAATAGTTAGATGATCCCAAAATAAAGATGGATTTGATCACTTATGTTGGTTTGTATGGATGTATTTTTGAAGTAGGATTTATTTGGGAGGATGTTGTATTATCTATTTCTAAAGTAATAACTTTATTTCCTTGTTCTAATTTTGATCAACATTCTGATCCATCAATAAACATGACTTGTTGGCATGAGGTCGGACCACTGAGAATATTTTAAAGATCAACATTAGTCATATAAAAATAAAAAGTTCTAGTATTAAAATATAATACATCCTTGGTATAACCGGTTTAAGAGGTTCCTTCCATTTAATGTTCAGTAGATAAGAAGGTATATAGCCTAAATTGTTTTCATATAGATTTATAATGGATAATTGATAGAATTGATTCTTTTTCTTGAACTAGTTTACGTATCAAAAACATCAGAACCATGATTTCTTATCTTTCTAATATTAGAAAATATTTAATAACACATGTAATTCATTAGGATACATATTTTCTTACATAACTCATAAGTGATAACATAAAGTAGTTTATGCATTTAAAAAATAAATGATTAGACCCATGTGATAATTCAATAGAATCACTCAATTAGTTGTAATGAAAACCACAAAGGATCACAAATAGTGGGATGACTAATAAAAGAATCAATGTCGTAAGTATTTATCTCTTGTTGAATCTCTATAAAAATATACTTCAAAAAAAAATTCAACTAAACACCTTATTCCAATCATTCTACATTTCATAGACTTCAGCTTCATATCTATGATTTCTACTTTCCCTATGAAACATTTCACTGCATCCTTTATAGTAGTGATATAGGATTATGAAAATTGATAAATAGTAATATAATTATTGGTTTCATCTTGAATTGATATCATAGTAGTATGAAAAACATATTGTATTTATGGGATTAACCATTGATGTTTAATTAAAACTAACTCTATGCCAATAATAGTTATTGGAACATCTATAGATTTAGAACATGAATATACTTATGTAGAACTATATTTCATTCATTCCATAATCTTATATATATGTTAATATAATTCCATACAGAATTTTTGGTTCATTAAAATTGGAAAGAGTGTCCCTAAAACCATTCCTTCTTTCTCTTTAAATATATCTATTGTCTAATTCAAATTTTTATCAAATTTATCAAAAATTCAAAAAAACAACAATTATGGTCCTCTAAGATAAAATACTATGCTTCCAAATAGCTTCTCTGGTGTCATAAAATATATCCATAAGATCTGTTATCATCTCTTGAAATAATCATGTTGAAATAATGTCAGACTGAACAAACTGGATCTGAGAAGAAACAACACTTTACTGTTCTTGAATCTGATCAACTACACTCATAAAATCTAAAATAACTGTTGATTTTGATGGATTAGATGTAGAGGAATGAAATCATACAAGTGAATTTGAATAGGATTAACACAACACTTCATAATGCGTGGAATGTTTCAAATTTCTATGTTCATAATGATATAAAATCATAATGAAAATATTGTGAAATTCTTGTTATATTTTTGGTAATATTTTAAAGTGATTTTCTTGGATATAAAAACATAGATCAATGATATTTTAATTCTTATATGTTTTTTAAAACATAATTATATCCCCTTAGTAGTGTTTAATTTTCAACTGGTTCTTTTTAACTTACATCAGGATAATCTATTTGAATAATAGGGACTAATTTAATAGTAATTATTAGATTATTTTGGTAGGATAACAACCCAAACAATTTATAAAAATTAGTCTTGGAGATATTGAAAAATGTTAATTCTCTATTCTCATCATTATGATAAACATTCTCCACTAGTAAATCATAATAATAATATTTCAGTCTGTGAAACTCCTCAATTATAAGGGATGAAAATGATAGATTTCCTAGACTATCTGATAGTTTAATAACTGATAGTACCCTCTCATGGATTAAAGGAGTTATTTAGGGAGAAAGTGGTCTATGAGAGTTCTCATTAATATTCGTGTCCACAACACCAAATCTGGTACCATAAATAGTTGATCCAGGAATAATTATATTAAATATTTAATGCTTCTATGTAGATTTTTATCTCACAAATGAACCATTCAGATTGGTCTCCACATGCCTCACATTATGGACTTCTACAGTTGACTCAAAAACAGTTTCCACAACATGTTGTCCTGAATTATAAAGGGCATCATCATTTCTTTTAGAAACCCTGACAACTTCATTATTAACAGGCTCACCAACATTAGGAATTACCATTAAAACATAGGTTCAGATCTACTAGATATTGTATCATCCACTTATATATGTAAAACCATATATATAAGCGTTTCTTCTCTATGTATCGAGGTCTGAGATGTGTCCCCATGAGACCCACATTCCTATCCAACAAACAACATCAATTTTGAAACAGATTTCCAAAAGTAATTTATTGTTTTTAAAATAACAGTATATAGGTTGTTTCTTTTATGGTAATTTGATTCATCTCCTTTATTGAGATATTATTATATTATCCTTAGAACCAAATATATTAATCCACCATAAGTATTATAGGTAATCATACCACTTCCATTGTAGACATGTTGAAAAATTGTATCATTGGAATTGTTAGATTCATCATCAATTTATTAATCAAATAAAACATCAATGCAATTTCATAAAAAATGCATTTGAGTATATATATCTCAATAAACTAACCTATAATGATAAAACAAGAAAAAACATGCTAATTTTATTTTAAACCCTCTCTAGGTTTACCCTTGGACATAGAGTTACTCAACAAGAACTTACAAGACGTTTTCACTCAAATTGAGTTGGTTCCAACCAGTATGATATTAAAGCTAACTGTCCCTTGAGGTAAAATGAATTAACTCAGCCAATGAAGTTAATGAGAATAGAAATGCCTTTCTATTGATTCTCAAAGGGATAAAAGAATATTTTTTATTAAATTTTCACTCAACATTCAACAAAAAATAATTTTCTTATTTCTAAAAAAAGAATTCATCACATCAAAAATGAAATCCCATACATGAAGCTAAATAAATTTATTTAGAAACATTATCAAATTTCTTCATCCATTATATATAAATGTCCTTCCATGGGAATAAAAGTTTTAGAAAATTACTATTTTATTTATTAAAGAACAAGAATATCCTTTATCACTTAACCTCAACTTTCCCATTCCAAAAAAGATCAGTTGGAAATAGAGTAATGATCAAATGTTTTGGGGTACTATGAGGGTGTTTTCATTCCTGTATAATATACATACTTGAATGGAAAAAGGGTCACAGTCTTATCTAATTTTAGTTCACATTTCCAATTTACAACATTATTAAATACCTAAAGTGATTTTGGTTCAATTAAAACTAATTAATAAATGATATAATATAATATCTAAAGGAAAAAAAATTTAGAACCAAAAATAATTTAATATAAAAACTAATAGACAAATAAAATCATATTAAATAAATAATAATAAATAAGGAATAAATTAAATAATAAATTTAGATAAGTTAAATTCACTTAAAATTAAATGATATCAATCATATTTTGATAAAATACAAATTTTCACATTCAAGGGGATTTATAATAATAATTGATATTGAATCATTGTAGAAATAAAGTCTAGAATTATATAACAATATTTTAATGATCTCTCTAGAATGATACCGTATATTGATATTCATTGTTCATGAATGATTTAGTGCACTATTAAATTTTTTTATATAACTCATGGTATCAGATTTAATTAATACATAAATGTAATTGAATCCAAAATCAATTATAGTTTGTTTCGTTAAAAATACTTGTAAAAAATAAGTACACATCACAATACATTCTCCTTAAGTAGTAGAAAGAGAAATTGTGTGTTGTTTTTTACTAAACCAAGATACAATGAATTTACATCAAAAATGGAAGGTTCCTTTGGTAATATTCTTATTGAATCAACAACCACCAAATTTTGATTCTGAATATGAAATAAAATTACAATAAATTATTATGTAAAATGCAAGTAAAGATAAATTATTATTTTTAAATAACATAAAATTCATTTGGTTATTTTAAATTTGAGTCCATGGAATTATCTTGAAATCCTGTATAATGAAATTATGTTATCATAATTATTTGTCGAATAGATTTTCAATACAATAAATATCATGTTATTCTTCTGGAAGTCGTAATTTCAAATACATTTCAAGGACTATTCAAGTCATCTTTTTTATTAAAAATTATGTGGGATGTTTTTACAATAACACATTCAAGTCCATATCTTGAAATTAAGTCAAGTATTTATTTTACATGATACAATATATTCCCATTTTATATTTTTATAAATTTTAAATCCTATAAAATAATTTAACTCGTCCATAATTCCAATTTCAAAATATTTTTTATTGAGTTTTGAAAATTCATTAGAAAATTTACTATTTGTCAAACCAATAATCACATCAACAACAAAAATGTAAACTAAAAAATATCTAATGATGGATTTTTCATAAATTTAGTATGAAATTATTTTTATACTATTAGAAATTCGATAAATTAAAGGATTTAATTTTCCATACTATGATCTAGGTTCTTGTTTACGTCCATAGAGAGATTTTTTAGCATTAAAAATAAAATTTGGAAAAAAAATATTTTCAAAACATAGGGTTTTTTGAACATAAAATTTCTATTTAAGATAAACATTTTTAATATATGATTTTACATACATCTAATATAATTTAATATTCATGTGTGATGCATAGGCTAATAGAATCAAAATGTCTTCTAATATAGATATAGTCGAAATGTTCTCTTTATAATCATTAAATTCTTCTTGATTATAACCATTATGATACTAAATAATCCTTATTTATAGTGATTGTACCATGATCATCCTATTTATTTATACAAATAAATTCTTTTCATATAAGAAGACAATCATTTGGATTATCAACTAATTCCTAAAAATCTCCTTTTAATCTAGTTTAATTCCTCTTAAATTATTACTACCTAACTCACATCAACAAAGGAATATTATACACTAATCAGTTATAGTTGATATAGAATGTAAAAAATACTCAATAAGGTTTCCAATACTCCTTCTAGTCCCAATATATATATAGGATTACTATAAATATTTATAAGGGATAGTTTTGAAGAATTCTAGGTTATCATGTTTGCACAATTTTTAGTTCACTAGTATCCAAACATACAGGTTTTGGTTCTTGAAAATCATGTTCAGTATCTTCATTTATTTTTATATTTATATTTTTTTAGATCATGTTTTCAAAATAAATACTTTGTTCATATAATTGATTAATTTTTTGGTTAAAAGGACCACTTTCATTAAATTTCCCATGAGTTGATTCTTAAACAATCATCAGCCTTTTATTTCAAACTAAATATGATTTGGAATTGGTATAATATCCTATATATATTCCTTTATCAACCATTATATTTTATTTATGAATATTATCTATATAGTTTATAAAAGTAGGTTTGAATACAAATAATTTTATATAACCAAAATTTGGATTTATATTATTTTATTAATCATATGGTGTTTTCAGCAAAATAGTTCTAATTAGAGCATTGTTTGTGACATTACATATTTTTTTCATAGATTCATCCCAAATATTACTAGGAATGTTATATTCCCATAAAATTATTCATTCAATTTCTTAAAAATTCCTATTTTTCCTCTCAAAAAACTATTTTAGTATGGTGTAATGGTGGATGAAAAACTATGTTTTATACCATGTTCCAAACGATATTAATTGACCTCATAGTTTTACAATTATCCTATGTCTTCACATGTTAATTAAATTATTTTTTTTATTTGTCTCTTTCAACCAAGATACAAAAAAAAAAATACAAGCTTCACTCTTAAAATTTAAAATTAAAACCCTAGTAAGCATTCCGAAATCATCAACTTAAATATTAAAAAAAACACTACTATTCATTCAGCTCTAGATATCCGAAAAATAAATATAACCCATTTCATGAGTATATATATATAATCCAATTTAATTGGATTAAAATATGACTTGTGTTTTTTACCATTATCATGATTCACATAGCTTCTTTGTATTCAATTTAATTTGATGTAAATATGAATCAAAATTCATTTTTTAAAATTTTCACAATTACTACTCATTATAATGTGTTAACATTATTTTCCATTTACCATATTCCAATTTTCATCATTTAAAAATTTTAGTTTCTTTTTAATTATCAAATTATGATCTAGAGTATAAACATTAAATAGTCCCAGTGCACTGAATATAAGTGTTCATATTTAAAAACTCAAAAAGAATTATTTGAAAAATTAACAAAACAAAAATAATCTCAAAGATGAGAAATACAAATAAATTTATTCTTTAATCCTCATTTGGGAAGACCATTGTTAATCAGAATGGTCTTGGATATACTATTATTTAGAGTCACATAATTTCTGTTTTGTCATTTTCACAAAAAAGTTGCATGGCATCCATTATCATTTGTTATGGAGTGGAAGTTAAGGAAATATCCACTCATATGACTCTATCACCATTTATCCCTTCAACATTTATCATTGATGACCTATGACATGTTTCCATATAATGAAAAATCAAAACATTAATTGTCCTGGTATAGGTATTTTCTTGGGATCATCAATGATTGAAAAAAATTATTTTAGAAGACAAATATATTTGATATCTCTATAAATTACATCATTTAATTTAGAAAAACATTTTTTAATTCAATATTCATGAACACTAAATAATTATTGGGTTTTTAAGATATAATTTAGTTTTATAATATCATAACTCTCCAAAATTAATGAAATTAATCTTAGATAATTTCATATTATTATGACTAATAAAAATAGTTTTTATAAAAAAAATTCATATCACCTTTTCATCCTATCAAAATTTAATTTTTATGATATTTTTTCAAAGATTTTATTATAATAATTTTCACCATTAGTGAAAGTATGGAATAATATATTAGATCATTAAATTATTTTTAAAAACATTGAATATTATTTCCATGTTCATACAATAGGAAATATAAATATTTTTCTGGTTTTTATTTCTGAAATATTGTTACCATAAATTTAATTTTTAATTTACTATATGTCAATTGGACATATAAAGATATTTCATTCTTTTATAAAGACTCATATTTATTTTCCTAGGTGGTAAAATAATTATTTAATTCTTAATAAGATAAATTATAATATTCGTAGACACCATTGAAGAATAATATAAAGGTAACCCATTTTCATGTTCAATAAAACACATGATATAATTTTTATTATAATTTTCATCTTTATATTCTCAATAGGGTACATTACTAGGATATTATAAAGAAATCTATGTTGAATTAATGGAAGTCATGTTTTTCTTCTTGATTTAAACTTTCATCAAATAATGTTTCATTTACTTATTGTAATAAGGTAGATGTGGAATATATGGTTGTATTTTTCCATGATTAATGCATTCATAGAATATTACTTATTTATAATCATTATAATACTTATTATAAATATTTAAAGGTTTCCTAAAACCTATTCACTTATTCTAAAACTTTGTTAATTTAATTTTAAATCTGGAAAAATCATTATCTAATTCAGAACTATGTGATGTATTTTATTCAGATAACTTGGATATTTTAATTTATTTCTCATTGATGTCATTTTTCAAAGATTATACTTTTAGAGATGAATATTACTTCATAAATAACCCAGAACCCTAGTTTCATCTTACATATCTTCATTATTCATTATAAGAGTGCTAATAATATCATTTCTTAAAGCATGTGTGACCTCTAGATATTTTTTGACTTATGTAGAAATTACACCCCATCTAGGTGGTAAAATTAATAAGACATTAAGGGCTTCATATGGATGGTTAATTGTTGTTCCATATGTTGAAATATTATTTACAATCATAATAAGTATTCCATTTAATTGTTTCATTCTCTCTCCTTCCATCATTATAAATTTATAAAATATTAGTTTTGTAGTACAATATCAGGGGGAACTCACCTTTTCTATTCCCTTATTTGAAAAAAAAATGTAATCCACATTTCATGGTTAATTTGGAATTGATAAAAAAAATTTAACTCATCATGACCCAGTCAAAATATTATAATATTCATCTCTTTATAATGTAAACAAATACTAGATTCAATATTATTATCCCATATTTCTAGTATTGTTTTTTGGAATTTCATATGGATTCATTCCGTCAGATAAACTTATAGACCATAACTATTTAGATCAATTAAGATTTCTTCCTTTTACATTAATAATTTTTTCCATTAATGTTGGGATCACTAATCATTATATTACCATCTTTGTTATTATTCATAATGTATATTTTAAAAAGGATATTTTACATCATCCATTAAATGGTATTAATTAAAATGTAAAAATAAATGGTATAAATTGTTGTCTTTTATAGGTTGTAAAGGACTCAGGGGAGAGGTAAATAGAGTTCTTCTAATTGTATTTCCTTATAAAATTACCCATATTGGATTTTATTAACATCAAATATTTTATTAATCACATGAAATAATGGAAATAAATCATATAAATTAAAAAGAATATGAAAATATAAATTTATAGTGGTTCGTGGAATGTAAGTCCCTTGGTGCACAATAAAAAACCTATTAATTATGAATTTATTGATTTCTAATAAATGGTCCCTTTTTAGGGACATTCAGTCCTTTTTTGACGGATTTAATGATTTATTGAAAAAATTATACACATGGTATAATATAACAAGGGTATTCCACTAGGATTCAGTAAGGCCTTGTAGAAAAAATAATTTATGTTCTCTTTTTTGGAACCATTATCTTGAAATAAGATGTAACGCCCCGACCCTAGTTACCCAGAGTCGGTGAATTATTACATAACATTGGCATGATCACAAGAAAGATCAAATCTCGAAAGACCGATTGGTTTAGTAGCCTTGGAAACACTAGATATATTCATAAGTTTTACATTACATCATAAAATGAAAAACTACTACAACAACATATTGTATCCATAATCCACACTCATATCCCCACATAATATCCCTACAGGTCATTCATAACTTACTTCATCACTCCCTGGGAAAAATAAAACATTGAAAAGGGGTGGGCTCAAATGCCCAGTAAGGATAACAATATAGCGGAAAATTTCATAAATAAGAATAAACATTTAAGGCAATGTATAACTAAAACAAAATCCTTTCAAACATGAACATTAAACATGGTATGGCATAAATAAAATGAAATAATGCCATTTACTTATTCACATGGATATTCTACTAATCGAATAATCACATGAAAAAATCAATAACCACTTTCATAATGTTGGAATGCATAATGCCAGACTATCATAACCACATAGTCAAGGCCTCGTGCCAAGACTACAAATAAGATTTTGTCAAGGCCTTGTTCCAAGACACTAGTTTGTCTCATGAGACCTACCGATGCATCGAGGAGCTATAGCGGGCTCCACCCGTCACATATTAAGTCCAATGCATTCCCACATGAAAAGGTTTAAACACAACATAAACATTCGTATTAAAACTAGTATACGAAATGTCAATATTTTCACCATAAACTATGAATGGTATAAAAATAGAACATCCACAGTCAAACATATCAAAAAACTTTCAATACAATATAGAAGTTTTGTATCATAATAAATCAACTTCAAATAATCATAAAATCTATCAAAGGATGTTGACATAGATGAAATCAAAATTCTTTTTAAAGAAATATCTCCTTTTATTTTGAAATCATTTAAGATCCATATAAAATAAAACATTTTCTTTGAAAATATTCTTACAAGCTTGTAAGGGAAGCTTTGAAGATTTTATAACGGCGGAAAATAGCCGCACCCTCCGTATAAGTTAAAAAAACATTCTTACCTTAATTCTGTCGAAAAGGTTAAAAAGGACCTTGTTTTGAAAACAACGGAAAGATTCCTTTATAAACCTCTTATAAAAAGTCAAACAAGGGTATAAATGACTTAAACCCATATTCTGGTAAATAATAAATATGTTTTGAAAAACATTTCTAAGAAACATGGATGTGGATGATAAAGAAATCCCAGTAGATTATTACGTATAAACAACCTCGGATAATGAAGAGATTGTGAAATAACCCTTACCTTGTACTTTTCCTTGGTTGGGGTAGTTTAACCTCCTGTATAATGGTGAAATAATTGTTATTAAATTGTACAATAATCATATAAATTAATATGATATCATATATGATCTTTTAATATTGATTTGATAATAATATCTTAGTATTATCGCTGTTTCGGGTGTTAATTTACTCGTTTTATTTTATATGTTTTTTTACGTAAGACATGTTTGTAAAGGATAGGTTTTATATTATTCATATCCAGAATGGTATCAAGTCCTTAAAAATCAATTTTTAAATCATCAAATGATAATTATACTTGAATGGATACGATGGAGAATGAATCTCATCGCGTTCGTGGAGACGGTAGTCCGTACGTACGCACGAGCGACAATATCATTCATTTAATATTAAAATAATATATAAATGGATGGTATATCATATATAAAGAATTATTAACATGTTATATTTTATATTTAACTGAGTTAAACATCATTATTATACCCATCCAAATAATATTATATTGAATAACAATTACACCACGACGTGGAGACGGTAAGTCGTACGTACGCACGTATGGTGACATGTTATTCAAAGGGTGGATAGAATAATGAATATGGTTGTACCATATTTATAATAACATCACATTATATATTTTATACTGTATTTATTATTTTAGAATGGTAACAACAAAGGAAGAAGAAGTGGAAGAAGAAATGAACTTAGAAAAGGGTGGTGAAAACATTACCTCTTCTTCGGGTTCTTCCTTTTGAATTGATCAAAAGGGCTCCTTAGGTTGGCTTTCTGATCAAACTAAGGCCTCTAGGTTGTAGTGAGGGATGTTGGGAGATTACTTGGGCAGAGTTTGGCCGAACCAAAAGGCTTTGAAGGTGTGAAGAAATGAGAAGGAGGAGTTCCCTTTTATAAGAGGGGTGAGGGGCACCTTTGGAAAAGCTAGAAATATTAATTTATAATAAATTCATATTCGGTTTCTAATGGATAAAAAGTTGATAATTCAAAGTTTAAGGTTGGGATGGGTCGAAAACAACTCAACCAATAGAATTTAGACAGGTTTGGGTACTTATATTAACCTTATCATTAAGTATTAACTCTAAGTTAATTAGTTTTACTTTTACAATGTCTCTTTGTATTTTTATATAATATGGTTAATAAACTTACTATATACATCCAAGCGACCCCAAAGTGGTCCATTAATGATGAACTTATCATGATATAAGTCTCTTGGACGAACCTTAGATTTTTTAGAATTTAATATCAATTAATAATATAATATTTGTTTTAAGAACTCTTTTATTTCAATTTTGACACTATTCAATAGTTGATTTTTGTGAAACTCGTAAAAGATTGATTACATCGAACAAAGTCAATTACATAAATCCTAATATATCATATTATCCTATAAAATTAGTTTAATTCATTAAAAGTTTCATATTATATTTATTTGGGTATTTATAATATCAATTATTTTAATTTTTCACTATTATAGTAATTACTGCATCATCATTGTGTCATAACTAAAATAAATTATTTAATGTCTAAAAATTATAAATAAAATATCATTATGTAGTAAATCCTTTTATCTTTCTAATGAATATTTTTAATCTAAAATCAAACATATATTACCCTATGTAACAATTGTTTTTCTAAAAGATATATGCTTGTGTCATTTTTGTATTCATTTTAACTTAATTAAAATAAAGTGTCATTATCACTTAAAAGTGGATCCATGGGGTCCCAAAATCGACCCAAAGATGCCCATGGTCGACCATGTATCAAAAAATAGGGTTAATACACGTTTTAGGGTAATTTAGTATTATTATAATATTATATTTTAACCCTTATTTACCGGATTTACCCTTAACCATGGTAAATAAAATATTTACCGCAATAATTATTCAAAATGTCTAAAAATAAAAGTTACCTATTTACACAATTTGAACATCCTGATTCCAAATATGGAATCCATTTTCCTAAATTCAAAACACAGAAGTGGCAGAAATTAATTTAAAATTAATTCCCGCTGTCAAAACAAAAAGCGTGTTTTTAAGAGATAATAACTATCAAAAGATTGACACTTGTTTATGTTCGGTTTAATTGTAAAATTATGTCCAATGACCAACATTATACTAAATGGTAACAATATATTATAAATATACTTTAAAACTACTAAATTCATAATTTATCACTATTAATTATTTTGATTAAAAAAGTTGTTTTTAATTAAAATTTAGTAATTTTCACTATTTATCAAAATATGAAAGTTATCCGAAAAGTACCAAAATTTCACCTTAGGCTAAATTAGATATTCCGAATCCAAAAATGAAGTCCATTTTGAAATGTAAAATATATATAATTTTAAAAAGTAGGTATTACTATTCATAACGGCTAGTTTGATTGGTTGTTAGAACTCGGTGTTGCGTACAACACACGCTATCACATTATTCAAAGAGAAGCATACCGTAGAAGCTTGGGGTGTTACATTCTCCCCTCCTTCAAATAATTTCATCCTAGAAATTTCTAGAATAATATCGCATGAAAAGACTCGGGTGGTTCTTCATCATAAGTTCCTCGGGTTCCCACGTTGCCTCTTCTATCTTATGGTTTCTCTACAAAACTTTTACCAGACGCGTCGTCCGGTTTCTCAGTACTTGTTCTCTCGTATCAAGAATCCTGACGGGCTCTTCACAATAGGAAAGATCGGGTTCCAGTTCTAATTCCTCATAGGTGAGTACATGTGTTGGATCAGGCATGTATTTTCTCAACAGAGATACGTGGAACTCATCGTGAACTTTGGAGAGACTTGGTGGCATTGCCAATCGGTAAGCTACAACCCCAATTCGTTCTAGAATTTCGAAAGGTCCGATGTACCTGGGACTCAATTTACCTTTCTTACCAAAACGTATGACTCCCTTCCACGGAGATACCTTCAGGAAAACATGATCACCGACTTGAAATTCCAAATCCTTCCTTCGATTATCGGCATAGCTCTTCTGCCTACTTTGAGCTGCTTTGATGTGATTTTGGATTACTTTCACCTTTTCCACCGTTTCCTCCACCAGTTCTGGGCCTACAAGTTTTCATTCACCAACGTCATCCCAACAGGTTGGTGTACGACATCTCTTTCCGTATAACGCTTCATATGGTGCCATCTGAATACTCGAATGGAAGCTATTGTCATAGTAAAATTCTACCAGTGGTAAATATTGATCCCACATACCCTCAAAGTCAAGTGAGAAAGATCTCAACATGTCTTCTAAGGTCTGAAAAGTCTGTTCTGATTGTCCATCTATCTGATGGTGGTAAGCAGTGCTCAAATGAAGTTCAGTATCCAGGGATTTCTGAAGACTTTTCCAAAATCATGAAGTAAAACGGGGATCACGATCAGAAACAATTGATAAGGGTACTCCATGAAGTCTCATAACTTCATTAATATATAGTCTTGCTAGACGTTCCAGGGGTAGATCTTCTCTTATAGCAAGAAAATGTGCTGACTTGGTAAGACGATCAACAATAACCCATATTACAACATTCCTTCTAGGATTCTTTGGTAGCCCCATGACAAAGTCCATCGTAATATTGTCCCATTTCCACTCCGGTATGGGAAGAGGTTGCATGACTCCTCCAGGCTATTGCCTTCCAGCTTTCACTTGTTGACAAACCATACATCTTGACACAAAATCAGCAATCTCCCTCTTCATGTTGTCCCACCAAAAATGTTCCTTCAAATCTCTATACATTTTGGTGCTCCCATGGTGTATAGAGAAATTGGAACTATGATAATCATCCATCAATTTCCTTTTTAGATCAGGTATATCAGGAACACAAAGTCTCTTCCCAAATTTCAAAATTCCATCTTCATACACAATGTCTCTCAATCTCCCATCATTCACAGCTTTAACCTTTTTTTGAAATTCATCATCATCGGTCTGAGTACTCTTAATCCTTTCTATTAAAGATGGTTTGGAAACCATTTGAAAAAGAAATGATGTTTCGCCTTCCCTGGTTATTCCCATGTCCATCTTCACTAGATCCATGAAAATTGGATCCCTTTCAATTCTCATATTGTTCAAAACTCCATGGTCTTTTCTACTCAAAGCATCTGCCACCTTGTTTGCCTTCCCCGGGTGGTAGTGTATCGTACAATCATAATCCTTGAGTAATTCAAGCCATCTCCTTTGCCTCATGTTGAGTTCTTTTTGTGAGAAAATATACTTCAAACTCTTGTGATCAGTATAAATCTAACATTTTTCACCATAGAGGTAGTGCCTCCATATCTTCAAAGCAAAGATCACAGCTGCTGACTCGAGATCATGAGTAGGATAGTTTTGTTCATGAATTTTCAACTGTCATGATGCATAGGCAATAACTCTATCATTCTGCATAAGGACACAGCCAAGTCCTTTCTTTGATGCATCACTATAAATAACGAACCCATCATTCCCCGATGGTAGAGTCAATATAGGAGCATTGACTAATATTTTCTTCAGTTCTTCAAAACATTCTTCACACTCTTTTGTCCAAACAAATTTAACCCCTTTACGTGTGAGCTTCGTTAATGGGTTAGCCAATCGGGCAAAATTCTGGACGAAATGTCGATAATAACCTGCCAAACCAATAAAACTACGTACCTCAGTTATACTCGTAGGTGCTGGCCATTATTGGATTGCCTTGGTCTTAGAAAGATCAACAGAGATTCCATCTTTAGAGACAATATGGCCAAGAAAAGAAATCTCATGAAGCCAGAATTCACACTTTCTAAACTTCCCATATAATTCATGCCTCCTCAGAGTCTTCAAGATAATGTGCAAGTGATTTTCATGATCTTCGTAGGTTTTGGAGTATACCAAGATATCATCAATAAATACCACCACAAATTCATCGAGATACTCCTGGAAAACACTATTAATCAGATCCATGAATACAGAGGGTGCATTAGTCAATCCAAACGGCATTACAGTAAACTCGTAATGCCCGTACCTAGTTCGAAATGCTGTCTTCGGAATGTCTTCCTTCTTCACACACAACTGATGGTATCTAGATCGAAGGTCAATCTTTGAAAAGTATTGAGCTCCATGCAGTTGGTCAAATAAATCATCAATACGAGGTATGTGACACTTGTTCTTTATCGTTATAGAATTGATCTCCCTGTAGTCGATACACAACCTCATAGATCCATCTTTTTTTTTAACAAAAAGAACAGGGGCTCCCCATGGAGAAACACTAGGGCGAATAAATCCCTTATTACTCAATTCCTCTAGTTGTTTCTTTAGTTCGACTAACTCTACAGTGGCCATTCTATAAGGGGTCTTCGATATAGGCCTTGATCCAGGAATCAAATCAATGGAAAACTCAACTTCTCATTCTGGAGGATGTCCAGGTAAATCTTCCAGAAATACATCTACAAATTCTTTCACAACAGGTAAATCCTCTATTTGAACATTCCTTTCCTCACCGGTAGTTATTTCATTCTCTTCCTCCCCAATAATTGAATTAGGTTGAGCTACTGGGGGTAGATCTAAATAAGAATTAGGTGGTGACAATTCTGCTCTAAAGATAAGGTGTTCCTTATCATTATCATCAAGAATCGTAACCTCTTTCTTCTTATAATTAATCTTCGCATCATTGTCCAAAAGCCAGTCCATACCGAGGATTATATCAAACTCAATCATAGGTATGACGATGAGATCAGCAGATAACGAAAATTTATGTGCTCTAATGGGGACTGATTCACAAAACTTTGTTGCAATGATACTTCCCTTAAGAGTTTTAACTGACAACACCCTTATTAAATCAAATTGGAAATATCTAATTTTCTTAGAAAACTAGGATGATATGAAACAATGTGATGATCTAGAGTCAAATAATGCATTTTCTAAACTTGAGGAAACCATTAAATTACCTGCCACCACGTCTTTTGGAGCTTCTACCTCTGTAGTAGTGATAGCATAAGCCTGGCCTTAATCCCTTGGCCTTTTTTGAGGTAAGTTCTCCTGACGCTTAGGAAATGCATTTGCATAATGCCCCATCTCCCTGAAATTGTAGCACTGAATGTTGGTAGCTTCCTTCTTCCCCTTGCAATCACGAGCTTGGTGGCCTTTTTCACCACACTTGTAACAGACTCCCATTCCCTTCAAACAAGTATCGGGGTGTTTCTTCCCACATTTACCACATGATGGATATTCAACCTTTCCCTTCTTCCCCTTATTTCCATTCCCAGATTGATCAACAGGTCTCTTCTTCTCTTGCTTTTCTTTAAAGTCATAAGACTTAGAGAATTCCTTGTCGGTCTTGATAGCACATGAGACGATGTCTTCGTACGATGAAAAGGATTGTGAGACTAATGCTCGACGGAGAAATGGTTTTAACCCATCAAAGAAACGATCAATCTTACTTCTTGGGTTGCGAATATAATCTCCAACATACCTTGCTAACTTGTAAAGTTAGCCTCATACTTTGTGACATTCTCATCCTCCTTTTGTCTCAGACTCAGAAATTTCCTTTCCATATCTTCTCGATGGTCGCGAGGAAAGTATTTTTCTAAAAACAGATCTTTGAACTCCCTCCATTCCATATTTGATACTTCATCATCTTCCTTAATGTTTTGAATCAATGACCTCCATTGATCAACATCTCCAGTGAGGTGGTAAACTGTCGTGATAACTTTTTCCCTTTCACTGCTCCCCAAAGCCTGAAATATTTTCTCTAGGGAATTTATCCACTGCTCGGCTACTAAGGGATTTGTATTCCTATTAAACGTTGGTGGTTGTTGCCTTATGAATCGATCTAACATTGATCCTTCACGCTACGGATCAGGGTGCTCCATATGGGTAAGGTTATTATTCCTAACCTGAGTAAGTTGTCCCAGTATGGTGATTAGCTGATCGTCACCAATTGCATCACCAGCCCCACTATAATTATCTTGAGCAGGAGGGAAATCCCTACATGGAGTGCGTGCATTGATATGGTTTCCATTTCTTCTACTAGGCTCCATTTCTAAACAATGGCATAAACTAGATCAGTTTATGAATCAAAATACATAATCCCATACTTATAAAACACTTAACATAAATTGAACTATTTATGGATATAATCCATAATCATAAAAATGTTTTCTTTGAGGAAGTATATACTCATAAACCCTTCATAATGATTTGTAAAGAAAATGAGAGTTATCCTAAGAATATCCCCCGGGAGTGTCATAACCAAGAGTGCAGCAAGGCCCGTTGTCGTGCACCAGTTCCCGTTCGAGTCTAGCTCAAAGCGGTGTTTTCGGGTTTTACCACTAGGTACATCTGTGCCAGAGCCGCCTCTACCTGCTCGTATCCAGACAGGGATGTATTGCTCGGAAAACTCACAAAATCTCTACAATACCAAAATTCTAGGAAGTTCTTCTATACTAATCCTCAAAGTTAATCTTAGGTCTACGTGCTCTAATCAGAGTTTATCTAAATCTATATTCCAAGGTTTGTACTAAACTTCCTATGATACCAACTGTAACGCCCCAACCCTAGTTACCCAGTGTCGGTGCATTATTACATAACATTGGCATGATCACAAGAAAGATCAAATCTCAAAAGACCGATTGGTTTAGTAGCCTTGGAAACACTAGATATATTCATAAGTTTTACATTAAATCATAAAATGAAAAACTACTACAAAAAAATAATGTATCCATAATCCACACTCATATCCCCACATAATATCCCAGCAGGTCATTCATAACATACTTCTTCACTTCCTGGGAAAAATAAAACATAGAAAAGGGGTGAGCTCAAATGCCCAGTAAGGATAATAATATAGCGGAAACATTCATAAATAAGAATAAACATTTAAGGCAATGTATAACTAAAACAAAAGCCTTTCAAACCTGAACTTTCAACATGGTATGGCATAAATAAAATGAAATAATGCCATTTACCTATTCACATGGATATTCTACTAATCGAATAATCACATGAAAAAATAAATAACCACTTTCATAATGTTGGAATGCATAATGCCAAACTATCATAACCACATAGTCAAGGCCTCGTGCCAAGACTAAAAATAAGATTTTGTCAAGGCCTTGTGCCAAGACACTAGTCTGTCTCATGAGACCTACCGATGCATCGAGGAGCTATAGCGGGCTCCACCCGTCACATATTAAGTCCAATGCATTCCCACATGAAAAGGTTTAAACACAACATAAACATTTGTATTAAAACTAGCATACGAAATGTCAATACTTTCACCATAAACTATAAATGGTATAAAAATAGCACATCCAAAGTCAAACATATCACAAAACCTTCAATACAATATAGAAGTTTTGTATCATAATAAATCAACTTCAAATAATCTTAAAATCCATCAAAGGATGTTGACATAGATGAAATGAAAATTCTTTTTAAAGAAATATCTCCTTTTATTTTGAAATAATTTAAGATCCATATAAAATAAAACATCTTCTTTGAAAATATTCTTATAAGCTTGTAAGGGAAGCTTTGAAGATTTTATAACGGCGGAAAATAGTCGCACCCTCCGTATAAGTTAAAAAAACATTCTTACCTTAATTCTGTTGAAAAGGTTAAAAAGGACCTTATTTTGAAAACAACAGAACGATTCCATTATAAACCTCTTATAAAAAGTCAAACAAGGGTACAAATGACTTAAACCCATGTTCTTGTAAATAATAAATATGTTTTGAAATACATTTCTAAGAAACATGGATGTGGATGATAAAGAAATCCCAGTAGATTATTACGTATAAACAACCTCGGATAATGAAGAGATTGTGAAATAACCCTTACCTTGTACTTTTCCTTGGTTGGGGTAGGTTAACCTCCTGTATAATGGTGAAATAATTGTTATTAAATTATAAAATAATAATATACATTAATATGATATCATATATGATCTTTTAATATTGATTTGATAATAATATCTTAGGATTATCGTTGTTTCGGGTGTTAACTTACTTGTTTTCTTTTATATTTTTTGTTACATAAGACATGTTTGTAAAGGATAGGTTTTATATTATTCATATCCAGAATGGTATCAAGTCCTTAAACATTATTTTTTAAATCATCAAATGATAATTATACTTGAATGGATACGATGGAGAATGAATCTCATCGCGTTCGTGGAGACGGTAGTCCGTACGTACGCACGAGCGACAATATCATTCTTTTGATATTAAAATAATATATAAATGGATGGTATATCATATATAAAGAATTATTAACATGTTATATTTATTATTTACCTGATTTAAACATCATTATTATACCCATCCAAATAATATTATATTGAATAACAATTACCCCACGACGTGGAGACGGTAAGTCGTACGTACGCACATATGGTGACATGTTATTCAAAGGGTGGATAGAATACTGAATATGGTTGTACCATATTTATAATAACATCATAGTATATATATGATACTGGATTTATTATTTTAGAATGGTAACAACAAAGGAAGAAGAAGTGGAAGAAGAAATGAACTTAGAAAAGGGTGGTGAAAACATTACCTCTTCTTCGGGTTCTTCATTTTGATTTGATCAAAAGGACTCCATAGGTTGGCATTCTGATCAAACTAAAGCCTCTAGGTTGTAGTGAGGGATGTTGGGAGAGTATTTGGGCAGAGTTTGGCAGAACCAAAAGGCTTTGAAGGTGTGGAAAAATGAGAAAGATGAGTTCCCTTTATAAGAGGGGTGAGGGGAACCTTTGGAAAAGCTAGAAATATTAATTTATAATAAATTCATATTCGGTTTCTAATGGATCCGAAGTCGATTATTCAAAGGTTAAGGTGGGTATGGGTCGAAAAAAACTCAACCAATATAATTTAGACAGGTTTGGGTACTTATATTAACCTTATCTTTAAGTATTAACTCTAAGTTAATTAGTTTCACTTTTACAATGTCTCTTTGTATTTTTATATAATATGGTTAATAAACTTACTATATACATCCAAGAGACCCCCAAGTGTTCCATTAATGATGAACCTATCATTATATAAGTCTCTTGGCCGACACTTAGATTTTTAGGAATTTAATATCAATTAATAATATAATATTTGTTTTAAGAACTCTTTTATGTCAATTTTGACACTATTCAATAGTTGATTTTTGTGAAACTCATAACAGATTGATTACTTAGAAAAAAGTCTATTAAATCAATCCTAATATATCATATTATCCTATAAAATTAGTTTAATTCATTAAAAGTTTCATATTATATTTATTTGGGTATTTATAATATCAATTATTTTAATTTTTCACTATTATAGTAATTACTGCATCATCATTGTGTCATTACTAAAATAAATTATTTAATGTCTAAAAATTATAAATAAAATATAATTATTTATGAAATCTTTTTATCTTTCTAATGAATATTTATAATCTAAAATCCAACATATATAACCCTATGTAAAAATTGTTTTTCTAAAAGATATATGTTTGTGACATTTTTGTATTCATTTTAACTTAATTAAAATAAAGTGTCATTATCACTTACAAGGGGATCCATGGGGTCCCAAAATAGACCCAAAGATGCCCATGGTCGACCATGTATCAACCAATAGGGTTAAGACACGTTTTAGGGTAATTTAGTATTATTATAAAATTATTTTTTAACCCTTATTTACCGGATTTACCCTTAACCATGGTAAATAAAATATTTACCGTAGTAATTATTCAAAATGTCTAAAAATAAAAGTTACCTATTTACACAATTTGAGCATCCTGATTCCAAATATTGAATCCATTTTCCTAAATTCAAAACACAGAAGTGGCAGAAATTAATTTAAAATTAATTCCCGCTGTCAAAACAAAAAGCGTGTTTTTAAGAGATAATAACTATCAAAAGATTGACACTTGTTTATGTTCGGTTTAATTGTAAAATTATGTCCAATGACCAACATTATATTAAATGGTAAAAATATATTCTAAATATACTTTAAAACTACTAAAATTCATAATTTATCACTATTAATAATTTTGATTTAAAAAGTTGTTTTTAATGAAAATTTAGTAATTTTCACTATTCATCCAAATATGAAAGTTATCCGAAAAGTACCAAAATTTCACTTTAGGCTAAATTAGATATTCCGAATCCAAAAATGAAGTCCATTTTGAAATATAAAATATATATAATTTTAAAAAGTAGGTATTACTATTCATAACGGCTAGTTTGATTGGTTGTTAGAACTCGGTGTTGCGTACAACACACGCTATCACATTATTCAAAGAGAAGCATACCGTAGAAGCTTGGGGTGTTACATAAGAGAAAAAAAGTCATTTACTAGTTTAACACACATTTTTGAGATAAAAATAATATAAGGAATAATTTTCCTAGAGAAATTATAATATAATGAATGAAGCAAGCATACAATCTTATAAAATAATGGAAAACATGATTAATATTTTATGATTGTAGATCTTGATGTTTATAATTATATTTCATTGAAAACATATAAGTGTATATTATAATAAACATATAATTCATATATTTACCAAAATTTTTCATTCATTAACACTTCATCACTTTGTGTAATATATAATACATTACACAAACATACACCCAAATGTCATATTAGATTAGTGCCATTGAAATCATAGATAAAATTATTATAAATTATTAAAATATATTAAAATTCTATCATAAATATCTTCCCATTTATTACCCCTAACTAAAACCTTTATTTATAAACTGTGTGAATGAAAACATACAAAAAAGATTTAGCTCAGATGCCCTATAAGTTTAAATGAGGGTGAAAAGTAAACAAAATCATTAATATAAGGGTACGAGAACCAGATCATGAAAATATGAAATTATACAATGTGTTTCAATGATAATAAATAAGAATAATTTCATAAATATTGGAATTTCATATCTCATGAATCATAAGGAAATAATGAATATAATCCATGAAATCATAACAAAAGTATGGGACATGAAATTTTCGGTAGACACGTAACAATACAAAATTATTTCTATAGTACTCAAGGAATCAAATCCAAGTCCATATTAGTAGTATGTGTTCACTCCTCATAATATCATGGTTTCCATGGTTCGATTATATTACCAACGTTTTATTCATGGTTCTCTCGCACAACTATCTTAGTTGTAAAGGTTCACTTTTAAGACCATTTTATTGGAAATGTCCTTTATTTCTATCTCATGAGATATAAATATTTACCCAACGATTTGGATGGAGCTATAGGTCATACCCACCTCATAATGAAATCTAAATTATTTATTCCACATGAACATAAATCATTTATCATTTCAGAACCCATGGAATTCAATAGCTTACATAAACAACATCTTATCATTATATATCCTAGGGAAAAGAAATGGGTTTCCTAAATAACATTCAACCATAAATATAAAACATTCATAGAAATAATAATAATATAAACATTGAATAATATACCTTTTAAACTATATATATAAAAAATTCATCTTATATGGAATGTAATTGTGACAGATCTCTTGAAAAAAATATTTAGGAAAATATTCGTTGCTTTTGAAAAAATAAATTATATGAAATGTCATTCAATTTTAAATGAAAACTTTTTTAAGAGAAATAGTAATATTATAAAGTATTATTGAAGTGAATAAGTTTTCATTAATGTATATAAATACGTTATTTTAATAAAATTTGAAAAATATATATTCTATTTGTATTTTGGTCGAAAACGTCAAAATGTACCCCTTTGGGAAAACGATAAAACATTCCTTTCAAACCATTTAACAAAAGTCATAAATGATTAAAAAATAATTTACAATATTTTATAATAATATTATGTATATTTTGAAATATATTTTTAAGAATCATGGATGATGGAGATAAATATATGCCAGAAAATACTTATGTAAAAAAACATGGATATTAATGAAATAGTGAAATTAACCCTTAACATAGGTCTCATTCCCCCTATACATAAGTAACACTATTGTAAAATGGTTCTAAATATATTATTACGTAATAATAGAATCATAATAATATTTATTATATAATATATTATTCATTTATGAGTTTATATTACCTTTTTCTTAACAATTTCATGTAAATGCGAAGTTTCGGTTAATAAATGCTTTGTTTGTCGTACGTGTTTTGACTTTTTATTCATGATCCAATTACATAGATCATGATTTTCTTCAATTAATAATGTATAAAATTATTAATATATCATATGTATTTTTTATATAAACAAATATATAAGGTAAATATATGAAATGGAATACATCGTTCCTGGAGACAGAAAGTCATACATATGCATGAATGTTAATTCCATTTTCTTATCGTACTTATCGGAAGAAGGTAAATGACATATATTTTTATATATATTGTTAAATGATCATTATTATTTCATATATTTCATTTTTAATTATTATATATATTTTTTTAATCATTCTTGAAATGGTTAATGTGGAAGATCAATCGTGTCTTGTTGTGGAGATGGTAAGTCATACGAACGCACAAGGGACACTATAATGTTATTAAAGGTAATGGGGTGAGGAATTAGATGTTATATTAATTATAAATAATAAATATAATTTAATAATTAACTATTTATGTCCATTTTTTTAATAATTATTCCCATCCAAATGATGTAGTGATTAAAACAAAATTACACCACAGGGTGGAGACGGTAAGCCGTACGTATGCACACGTGGTACATTTATGATTCACAGGACTAATAATTTATGGAATATGGTTATTAAATAGTAATATTTATATATAATTATATATTTTGTAATTTCATTATTACATAATAATTTAATCAACACAAGAATTGGATGTAGAAGATGAGATAACTTTGAAAGAGTTGGTAAAAAGATTACCTCTTATTCGGTGATCTTCCTCTAGATCACCTATTAGGGGCACTCTAGATGATATTTCTAGAACAACAAAACCTCTCTAATAATAATATGTATGTTTTTATGAAAACAAAATCAGGTTTTGGTCGAGCATTGAGGTTCAAAATGGAGTGATTATTTGAGGGAGGAGGTTCTCTTTTATAATTAAGGTGAGAAGAACTTAAGAAAATTTTCTAAATATTAAAATATAATTAGGATAATCCAGAGAAAAAACATCCTAATATGGTATAAATAAATGGAATTTTTAATATTCAACCATATACTATCATCTATGTTATTATTTATCATGTTTTTGGATTTTAAATAATTTAATAATATATTAAGTCAATAAAATATCCCAATTTTAAAATTTGATACTATTCATTTAATTTGGATTTCAATACATCATGAAAAAATATTATTTAGAATATAATGGTCTCAAACATCTCTAATATATCTTATATTTCTATAAAAATATTCATACATTTTAATTATTCCAAAATATATTTATAATAATATTAATGAAATCATTTATTTATTTTTTATATTAATTAAATAAATATTTTTTTATCATTGAAAAAGAATATATGGTAATAATATAATTTATAAAAATATAAAATAATGTTTGTTAATTAAATTATTTTCATTAATATAAATTTATAAATTTATGATCATTCATAACATGATTTTTATCTAATGTAGAAACATAAAGGATATTAAATACAATGGCTTGATATTTTGTAACTACCTTGGAATTTAAATAATATATAAATTATTTTCATTGAATAGTTTACATTAGAAAACTAGAATTATATTTTAATGTGGTAAGGGAAAAACAATATTCAGCCAATAATTTGTTTACATGATTTGGTTTTATTTTATTCCTTATTATTTTGTTTTTCCCTTCATCAATCTATATTAATTTTAATCTTTGAAACAATATTTTAAATATTAATAAGTTATCAGTTATTAAATAAATAGTTTAACTTTTACATAAAATTACACTTTATGAAAATTTAAAACATATAATAATATAATTTTATTTTTAAATTTTTAAATTTTTTTTATAATAATATATTAATTTTATAAAATATCATTAATTTTAATTTTACACTATTCCAAATATTGTCTGTAAATAAAATCCAAAAAGAAAGAAAATTTCTAAAAAGAATATACTAGATAGTAATTACATTTCATTGTTACATATAAAACTCATGCATAACATTAATTAGATTAAATTAAAACTATTTTAATATTTTCAATATGATTCATGTGATAATTTTCTTAATTAATCAATTATTGTATAATCATTGTGTCACCATTTATGTTAATAATTTTCTCACTAAAAATTATAATCAAATTATCATGATGTTGATAAAAATATTATCTTTGAAATTAAAATTTATAGATCAATTTATCTTCTATATAACTCTATATTTAAAATTATAGAGTATTTAAAAATATTAGTAAGAAATTTTTATTCTCTTTAAATAAAATATAAAATATGTCATATTCTTACCCAAGTTGCATAAAAAGGTGGTAATTTCATCCTAATATTGATTTTATTTGATTCCCACTTATATAATGAAATTGAGGTGACTATAAGGGTAATTTAATAATATTATAATTTTATTTTTATCATTAACTATCAAATTTATCCTTAACCGCGGTAAATAATAATTTAATATTGTCACTATTCATAATATCAAAAATATTAATTCGAAACTACTATACTCAAAATTTTATTCTGATTCTAATAATTTATGTCTGTATTCCAAAACTCAATTCATTAAAGCACCAAAATTAAGTTTAACGTTAATCAAACAGAGGTGGTGAGAAGGCGGGTGTGAAATGTTCAAAAGATAAAATGAATTTTATATCTAATATCAATATTAAAATGACTCAAATGACTAAATTGGATTAATATTTGTATAATTGATATATTATGGCATAAAAAATTAATTTAAAGTTTAATAATCATATAAAAAATACACTTTTAACTACATTGGAATATTTTTTTATTCATAAAAAATCATCTCTGAAAAATACTAAAAAATAACCATATGTTATTTATTAAATAAAAAATTAAAAAAACTGTGTTTCGTTTATGAAATTCAAGTTCTAAAGGTGTCTAAATTAAATTTTATTAGTTTTCAAAGAAATACATAAAAATCCATTCCTTTAATAAAATAGTATTTCTAAACATATAAAACATTTACCAAAAAATCGTTATTACATTAGAAATATATTTAATTTAGATGATAACCCATAAAAATGAATTATTACAACTAATATTAATATTTTTAATTCATTTTTTATAACTATCTCATTGAAATAATTATAATAAAAAATCAATGTTTCCCAGTGACTCAGTGTGGTCTGTAACACAATCCACGTCAATGTTGTGTGTATCGCATTCTTAACATGGTGTTGTGTATAACATAAACCATATATAGTGATTTTATTTAAGAATAAAAATCTATATTCACTTTTATGTTAAATTAAAAATATCAAAAATATTAAATGAATTTAGAATGTAAAATTTCACACAATCATAGGGCGTTATATTTACCCCCTTAAAATGGATTTCTTCTTCGATGTTTGTGAGGGTTACTAAAGGTCTAAAAATTGAATGATTATATCCTAAAAACTCACATCATAAAAATTAATTCCAAAAATTACATTTATAATGTAAAATTTTAAAAATAAAATTTACCAAAATTAAATCATAAATATGTATCTATATAAGAGTACATAGGTGAAGATTTGGGCATGGGGGAAAGTGTAAATAATCATAGACATTGATAAAGATCCCTAATCATAAAAAAGTCGGTGATCTATATAAAGTAATAAATAACAAATGTATAAACTAAATAAATGTTAAGTTTTCATTAAAATCATCAAAATGAGGATAAAATGACATCCTTTTACATCATGATCTTTTTCCTAATGTTAAAAAAATTTCATTAGAAGACAAACTCAAATTTTTTTAGCAGAATCCCGCCCTTTCTACAACCATAACCAATTTCCAGTTCATTCATTATTACAAGAAATAGAGTTGAATTTATCACACTTGTAGTGTTATTAGACCATGAGACACATAAATAGAATGATAGTTCGTTCAATCTATATCTATCATAAAAACATTTTGGAACTCATTATCAAATATGCATTGTGATATAATTTTTTTCTTTAAAAAAATTCATCTGAAATTTAAATTTAACACTCCAAAAATGGTCAACCATACAATCCTTTTGAAATATGGAAATGAGAAACTTTATCAATTTGTGCACTAAATTAGTGGAACATTTATCTCTTATATATCAAAATGTACTTATTTATTGCCATATCCCATACATGAGAATACCCTATTCATCTAATCCCATAAAAATGGAAATAAACTCAATAATCATAAATTCTTATTGAAAACATAAATTTTTACTTATTTAAATTTTTTTTGGATATATTATTTAAGTGAAAAAGATTTAAACTTTAACCATTATAGCATAAAATTATTAAATAATTCCAAGGAAATATATACCATTTAAATTACTTATACATCTCCCAAATATCTTATTCAAAATAAAAGTATCTAAACATAAGAGATATATTAACAGTTATTTTTTCCATAATCAAAATATCACCTTTCCATTAAATCAAATTTATATTTCATCAATACCCATACATATCCTTTAAAATTCATAATGATAAATATATACATCATTCATCCAAATTTAGTTTTAATCCATTACTCAGGTGTCACCATCTTATTCAATAACACCCATCTCTTATAAAATTAAAAACAAATTACTTCTTAAGGTACATCAACACCAATATGACCATTTATCTTAAATTGAATCTAAATAGTACTAGTAGAATATCCCATACCTTTTACATCTGGTTTTTGATCTTTTTTTCTTCAAAAGTATAACCAATACATATTCCCACTTCAAGATTCTCTTCAAGATATTAACACATAAGAAATTTATTTTCATTATTCTAAAATATCAACATCTAAAAAATTGAATTTAAAAAAATTCTTTTTGGTTCCCTCCATTTAATTAAATTAAAAATCATTGAGTAATAAACACATCTCATATTTAGGAACCATATAATCATGAAAATCCACTTATAGAATTTCTAAACAATTAAACCATCCTATATCAATGAAAAATTAGATTAATCCAATGATATTAATATAAAACATCCATTTAAATAATTCGTGATGGTTTGTAAAGAGATTGTGAATTTACCAATAAAACCCTCATATGAGTGTCAAACGAGGTGTGTAGTATGTCTTGTTTCCATATACCTGGATGTGCTCATGTTGGGTCCAAGAAAACATTTCATAGTTGTTTCCCTTAGGACATATGTTCTAGAGCCACATTCACATGTAGTATCCAAACATGGATGTAATTATAGGAAACCACTATATCAATACATTACCAAAATTCCATTAAATTTTTTATACTCTTGTTTATACTTATTCTTTTATTTATACATCTCATAGGTTTTCCTATAATATTTTATCTTAATAGATTTTAATGTTTAAATAATATTTTTCTCTTATACGAAGAATAAAAACCCATATTTCTCATACAATAACCTTATATTACTTTTTATGGAATTCATAACACATTATATAAACACATGCCCAATGACTCTATTAGTTTAGTGCCTTTGGAAACTTGTATAACAATCTTATAATTTGGTGAAATATCTTCAACATATCCCATAAATATATTCCCCTTTAAAAACACTATTTAAAACCTTTATTTATAATCCATGTAATGTAAAAAATTTGAAAAAATGCTAAACATTGATTCTCAGTATGGGTATAAAAGGGAGACATTAAAATATAATCAGGTCTATATGTGTATGAGAACACAATCCTGAAAATATAACATCATACCATTCATGTTAATGAAAATAAATAGTAATCGTTGAATAAAGAGTGTAATTTAATAATTCATGTTTCATATGGAAGTAAGGAACATAATCAGTGAAATTAAAATATACAAATAAGACTTCGAATTTGTGGCAGACACAAAAGAATATAAAATGATTTCAATATGAGTAAAGGAGTCACTTAAAAGGAAATATTAGTAGCATGGATTCACTCCAAATACTATCTTGTTGGTCATGGTTTACTTCCATAACCATATTGGTAGTCATGGTTCACTCCTATAGCAATCTTAGTAGTCAATTTTCACACCCAAGACCATATTAGTGGATAAGGTCCTTTATGTATGTCTTATGAGATATAAATATTTACCCAATGCATTCGATGAAGAGATAAGTCCAAATCATATCATAATATAATATTACAATTGTGTTCCACGAAAACCTAAATCACTGGTCATATCAGATCCCATGTAATGAAATGGGATTCATATACATCATGAAATCATAACATAGCCCACAAAAAAAAAATTGATATCAAAAATATCATTCAACCAAAAAAAACCATTAATAGAATGAATAAGAATTAAAAAATTAAATCATATCCCAAGTAAAAAATAAGTGAAATAAAACAATGTTAACATAGATAGAAAAATGTTTTGAGAGATATCTGGAAAATAAATCCTGGGGAAAATATCCTTTCTCATTGAAAATGTTTTCTATACATGAAATAACATTCATTTTTAAAAGAAGTGGTCTTATTTGGAAATAAACTAGTAAAATTTAAATGAATTATTCAAGGTAATAATTATTTATTATATCATAAAAATAAATTCATTCCATATAATTTAAAAAATAATCTTTTCATACTTATGTTGTAAAAGTCAAAAAGTTTTGTAATGGGAAAACGATAAAAATTACTTTTAAACTATATAAAAAATTCGTAAATGGTAAGAAATGAAATTAAAATAATTTATAATAATTTTAATAAAAAAATAATATATTTTTAATAAACATGAATGTGTAAGGGATATATACCTCATCACGCACTTACATATAATTAATAACGAATAATAATGAGATTGTAAATTTAACCCTTACATTAGCTCTGATTCCCTCTATATGTGTGTGAAACACTTATATAGTGGTTTTCAACAAATTATAATCTCATACCAGACTAATAATAATATTTATGATATCATATATGATTCATTTATTATTTATATTACCCTCTAATTAAAAATCCCAATTTAATGCAATGTTTCGGGTAATAACAACACTATTATTCATATGGGGTTTGAATTATTATTCATGATCTTATTAATTAGATATGGATTTTTTTACTTATATAATGTAAAACATGATTTTTAAATAATATATATATAATAGATAAATATTAATAAAAGTTATATATATTAATTTCAATATGTTGTTCATTGAGATAGTAAGTCATACATATGCATGAATGTTGTTTACTATTTATTATCATAGTGAATGGGAAAAAGGTAAATGACATATAGGAACATATATATATACTATTAAATTAGAATTATTATTTTATATATTTAATATTTATTCATCAAATAAATTTTTATCATCATTGTTGATATGATTAATGTGGAAGATGAATCTCATCGCTTCATGAAAATAGTGGGTCGTACATACGCACAAGCGATGATATCATTATATTAATGATAATGGGTGTGTAATTTGATGGTATATTAATTATATAGATTATATATAAGGTCATATTTATTATTTTGATCAATTATATCAGTCATTATTCCCATACTAATAATGTAGTGATGAAAAACATATTACACAGTGGTGTGGAAACGGTAATCCCTTAGTATGAATGTGTGGTACTTTGGGTATTTATAGGATGAATAAAAGGTGGAATATGGTTGTACAATAATAATAATAATAAATAATATTGGTGAAAGAAGATTTGTTACTTTATAATTTAATCAATTCAGTAAGTGGAAGTAGAGGAAGAGACAATTTCGAAAGAGTTGGTAAGGATGTTACCTCTTCTTTAATGATCTCCCTCTAAATCACTTCTTAGGGGCCCCAAAATTTGTAATTTGATAAGGATGAAACCTATAAAATGTTACTAGTGAATTTTATAATGGAAATGGGTAGGGTTGTTTTGATCTTTATGGATCAACGTGTTGTGAAGAAGTGATAGGGGGAGGTTTCCTTTTATAATTTAGGCGACATGCCCTTTTGAGAATCCACAAAATATTAAAATAAAATATGGTTATTGTGGAGTAATAAAATTAAAAATGAGATATAAATGAGTGTGGTGTGACTTTTTATAACATATAATATAACCTTATGGATTATTTAAACTTTTTTTATTTTTAAATAATTTAATAATAAATTAGTTTAATAAAATATGATTATTTTGAAATTTTAAAATATTCATTTTTTTCATCGTAAATACATCATGAGAAATTGGTAATTCATATATAATTTTTCCACACATATATAATATATCCTATATTCCTATAAAATTATTTATAAATTTTAATTCATCCAAAATATATGAAAATTAATATTATTAAAATCGGTTATTTTATTTCTCTGTTAATTAAATAAATACTATTTTAATATTGACGATGCATATAATGTAATTACATAATTTCTAAAAATTAAAAATAAAATTATATATTGGGTGTATGTTTATTATGATAAAATTATGAATTTATACTAGTTAATTTATTTTTTTCATTATATGGACACCCAAGAGATATTAAATACATGAGTCTGATATTTTGTAACTATCATTGAATTTGAATAATATAGAAGATATTTTCACATACTAGTATCCATTAAACAACTCCAAATCCATCACAGGGTGATAAGAGGATAATCCTATTCTTTCAATAAAATTATGACATGTTTTGGTTTTATTTTAAACATTATAAGTTTTATTTTAAACATTATAAGTTTTATTTTCTTTTAATTTTAATTGTGGTAAAAACGTTTTAAATATTAAGAGGTCAATACTTATTACATATATCAAGTAAATTTTCTAAAAATGGAAAATTTATGACATTTTAGTCCTTATAAAAATATATTTTTTTAATTATATTTATGAAAATTAATTAATTTCTTAATATAATATTTATATAAAGTATCATTACTGTATGTTTCGAACATTATTCACAACATTATCATTAAATAAAATATAAAAACAAAGATAATTTTAATAAAAACCATTTAAAACACTCCTAACATTTAATAGTAACCTATGAAATTTTTGGAGTGGTTTAATTAATTATAATTATATTTAGTTTAATTTTATTAGTGTCATTTATTTGATCGTCATATTAATTAAACAATTACATCATAATCATCATGTCACCATTTTAGTTAATTATTTTATCACCAAAATTTATAAATAAATTATCATGATGTAGATAAAAAATATCATTGTAATTATTATATATAGTCTAATTTATCTCATATATAACCCTATATTAAAAATTTTATTGTTATTTAAAATATGAGTAGGACATTTTTAAATTTTCATCAAATAAAATATGATTAATGTAATATTCTTACCCATGTGGCTTAATATTGTCTACATTTCATCCTAAGGTTTATTTTAGTTAAATTTCCATAATCCAATGAAATTTTGACAAGTTTTTGTGTAATTTTGTTATATTATAATATTATCTTTATGTTTAATTATCCAATTTACCATCTACAATAGTAAATAAAAATTTATTAATGTTATTATTCATAATATCCAAAATACCAATTTGATACTTTTAGAATATAAATATAATACTGATTAAAACCATTTATTTCTATTTTCAAATTTTAATTCATTGAAGAAACAAAATTAAGGTTAATACTAATTCAACAAATGTTGCGAGAAAGCGAACAAAAGAAATGTTCAAAATTTCAATACATTTTTATATATAATTTAAAGATAAATATTATTATAATTATATAAATTAGATTAATATATGTAAAATTGATCAATTTTGGATGAAAAATCAATTTCAAATATAATAATAATTTAATGGAAGAGGACAGTTTTTAACAACAATGCATTATTAAAAACTATTCATCAAAAAATTAAACTGCTTAAAAAAACATAAAATATTAAATGTAAGTTAATTTTGACGTTCCAAATTCAAAAAATATATTTAATTTATCAAATTTAATTTCTATGAGTCTCTAAAATAAGTTTTATTGTTGTTCAGTGAAGGACATAAAAGTAGTTCCCTTAGGAAAATAGTATTTTTAACCATAAAATGACCATACCAAAAATTTTAAATTTCATTATAAATATGCTTTACTGATGTGAAAAAATTTACACATTAGTTATATATATTCATATTACTATTTTTAACTAATGGTTTATAACTATATCATTTAAAAAATTATAATATCAAATTACTATCTCGCATAGACTCAGTGTTGCTTTTAATGCAATATAAGTCAGTGTTGCATGTAGCATAAGATTAACATAGTGTTGCATATAATTTAATAAATATTTAGTTCTTTAATAAAATAATAAACATTTATATTAAGTTTTACATGAAATGAAATATATACAAAAGATTCAAATATTTCAAAAAAAATAATTCACAAAATAATGGGGTGTAACAATTAATGTATATAAGAAGACCCATATATTCTACACTCTAAATATTTTTTCTATTACATGAGAGTTAATATTGTATTATATATATCTTATAATTAATGGAATAATTGTTACTTAAATAAGACCAACATCATCTAGAATACATGGGATCAGATATATGTCTTTTTTCTCAAAAAATATCTTCGATAAAGTAAAGAAAACAAATTATCCATGTAAATGTTTGCTTTCTCAGTAAACACTTATCATTAAAATTAATTTTACCATAAATAGGTAATCAATAATTTAATTATTTCATAGAATAATTAAATTCACAATCAGTTGATTCAATATTAAGTAATATAGATTACAACACGATGTAGCTAATTTCAAATCATGATTCACTTGAAATTATTATTTTAATTCATGTATTCAAATCCACATAAGAATTATTCACATATATTTTCTTCTTCATGTAACAAATTTTTTCATCTATCTAAATTCACATAAAAATGATCTATTTTTGAATCCTATGTTTTGAACATGGTGTTATTTAAAGGAAATTTGTAGTTTTTGAAATATCATCATGGATTGTTTTACAAAGCATGTTTAGGAATGAAACATTTAAAGGTCTAATGGTTTAATTTGATTTTTAGGACTTAGATGAAGGCCCGAGATCTTTCTTGGGTGGCTCGTGGAGTTTCTTGAGAAATGGACCTATAAATTTTAGGTTTAAAAGTCTTATAAAGGGGGAATAATTCTATAAAACTAAGTATCCCATAGTAGGAAACCATGTTTCTTATTATTAGTGGACAAAGGATGTCACATGGGTTACGTAAGGTATTCTAAAAAAATTTCCTAGTATTCATAGTTAGTTCCTTTGGGTAGTATCCAAACAATATTAACTACATTATGGGTGCACATTTTCTAAAAATAATGGGGAATAATGTGAAGTTTCCTCTATGTTCCCTATATAAGGTGCATATTTCGTTCATGTTTTTCGAAACATTATGGGTCAGACAATGTTCTATCAATTTATTTAGAAATTTACTTCTATTAATTAATATGAAAAAAAAATAAAACCTATCTCAACACCCCACTTCTCCCCCTGGATCATGACACACCCCCTAGGACACCTTTCGTTGCACAACAAAAACCCCCTCCAACATCTCCCCATGGTTCTTCAATATTCTAATGTTTCCTTCCATTTTTTTCTCTAATTCATCAATGTAAGGAAATGGGTTCCCTTAAACTTCTATATCTAACTAATTTTACCTCTTCTCATCATCCTGTGAGGTCCAGTTGAACCTTAGTCAAGGGGATAATCTCTTATTTGTTGTTTATTTTGATGTTTGGGCATGAAATGGACTCCTTGGGTTTGGTTTATGCATATTTCCATGTTTTCCACCAAAGATGAGGCTTATGGGTTCAATTTGGATCACCTCCATCATTTGGTGTAATGTTATACACCCTCTTCATTGTTTCTCATCCTTTGATTTATTTACATAAGGTGTTTATGGGTTCTTGGTAATTTTATTAATGTGTATAGTGTAACACCTCAAGCTTCTACAGTACATTTCCCTTTGAATAATGCAATAGCGTGTGTTGTACGCAACGTCATGTTCTAACACACACCACAACCGATCAAAATAGCTGTTATGAATAGTAATACCTACTTTTTAAAATTTTATAAATTTTATCTCTCAAAATTGACTTCATTTTTGGATTCGGAGTATCTAATTTAGCCTAAGGTGAAATTTTGGTACTTTTCGGATAACTTTAATATTTAGATGAATAGTAAAAATTAGTAAATTTTAATTAAAAACAAATTTTTTAATCAAAATAATTAATAATCATAAATTATGAAATTGAGTGGTTTTAAATTATTTTTAGAATATTTTTTTACCATATAATACATTTTTGGTCATTGGACATAATTTCAAAATTAAACCGGACATAAACAATTACCAATCTTTTGATTGTTATTATATCTTAAAAACATGTTTTTTGTTTTGACAGCGGGAATTAATTTTAAATTTATTTTTGCCACTTCTATGTTTCGAATTTGGAAAGATGGATTCCATATTTTAAATCAGGATGTCCAAATTGGGTAAATAGGTAACTTTTATTTTTAGACATTTTGAATAATTACTTCGGTAAATATTTTATTTACCACGGTTAAAGGGTAAATCCGGTAAATAAGGGTTAAAACTAATATTATAATAATACTAAATTACCCTAAAACGGGTCATAAATTAATTTTTGGATACATGTCTGACCATGGTCATCTTTGGGTCGATTTTGGGACCCCATGGAGCCACTTGTAGGTGATAGGGACACATTATTTTAATTAAGTTAAACAAATACAAAAATGAGAAAAGCATATATCTTTTAGCAAAACAATTTTTACAAAGGGTTATATATGTTGTATTTTCGACTATAAATATTCCTTAGAAATATATAAAAATTTTATACATACTGATATTTTATTTATAATTTTTAGACATTAAATAATTTAATTTATTTATGACTCATTGATGATGCAGTAATTACCATAATAGTGAAAAATTAAAATAATTAATATTATAAATACCCAAATAAATATAATTTGAGACTTTTAATGAATTACAATAATTTTCTAGGTTAATATGACATGTTAGGAATGATTTAATTAACTTTTATCGAAGTAATAATTATGTTATGAGTTTTACAAAAATCAACTATTGAATAGTGTCAAATTTGACATAAAAGAGTTTTTAAAACAAATATTATATTATTAATTGATATTAAATTCCTAAATATATAAGGTTCATCTAAGAGACTTATATCATGATATTGGTATCCTTAATAGACCACTTGGGGGTCTCTTGGATATATATAGTAATCTTATTCACCGTATAATATAAAAATACAAAGAGACATTGTAAAAGTGAAACTAATTAACTAAGAGTTGATACTTAAAGATAAGGTTAGTATAATGACCCAAACCTGTCTAAATCCTATTGGTTAAGTGTTTTTCGACCTATCCCCACCTTAACATTTAAATTATCAACTTTGGAGATATTACAAACCGAATATGAATTTATTATAAAAGAATATTTCTAGCTTTTCCAAAGGTTCCCCTCACCCCTCTTATAAAAGGGAACTCCCCCTTATCATTAATTCACACCATCAAAGCATTTTTGTTCACCCAAAACCTGCCCAAATACTCTCTTAACATCCATAAATTCATCCTAGAGGCCTTAATTTAGTCAGAAAGCCAACCTAAGGTGCCCTTTAGATAAAATCAAAAGGAAGAACCCGAAGAAGAGGTAATGATTTCACCAACCTTTTTCAAGTTCCTTTCTTCTTCCTCTTCTTCTTTCTTTGTTTTTCCCATTCTAAAATAATTAATCCAGTATATCCTATATATTATAATATTATTATAAATATGGTACAAACATATTCAATATTCTATCCATCCATTGAATGACATGTCACCATACATGCGTACGTATGGCTTACCGTCTCCATGTCGTGGTGTAATTGTTATTCAATAAATTTTTTTTCTGGATGGGTATAATAATGATTTTTAATTCATGTAAATAATAAATATAACATGATAATGATTCTTTATATATGATATACCATCCAATTATATAATATTTTAATATCAAAAGACTGATATTGTCATTCGTGCGTACGTACGGACTACCGTCTCCACGAACGCGATGAGATTCATTCTCCATTATATCCATTAAAGTATAATTGTGATTTGATGATTTAAAAATAATGTTTAAGGACTTCATATCATTTTGGATATGAATAAGATACACCCTATCCATGACAAAAATGGCTTACGTAAAAAACATATAAAAGAAAACGAGTAAGTTAACACCCGAAACAACGATAATACTAAGATATTATTAACAAATAAATGTTAAAAGATCATATATGATATCATATTAATATATATGATTATTTTATAATTTAATAAAAATTATTTCACCATTATACAGTATGTTAACCTACGCCAACCAAGGAAAAGTACAAGGTAAGGGTTTATTTCACAATCTCTTCATTATCCGAGGTTGTTTATACGTAATAATCTACTGGGATCTATTTATCATCCACATACATGTTTCTTACAAATGTATTTCAAAACATTTTTACTATTTACATGAATATGGTTTAAAGTCATTTATACCCTTGTTTGAATTTTTATAAGAGGTTTATAAAGGAATCTTTTCGTCATTTTCCAAACAAGGTTCTTTTTAACCTTTTCGATAGAATTAAGGTAAGAATGTTTTTTTAACTTATACGGAAGGTGCGGCTATTTTCCGTCGTTATAAAATCATCAAATCTTCCCTTAAAATCTTATAATAATATTTTCAAATAAAATGTTTTATTTTATAAATATATGACTCTTAAATGATTTCAATATTGAAATAAATATTTCTCTAAAAAGAGTTTTGATTTCATCTATATCAACATTCTTTAATGGATTTTACGCTTATTTGAAGTTGATTTATTATGATACAAAACTTATATATTGTATTGAAGGTTTTGTGATATATTTGATTGTGGATGTGTTATTTTTATACCATTCCTGTTTTATGGATGATGTATTAACATTTCGTATGCTAGTTTAAATAAGAATGTTTATGTTATGTTTAATCCTTTTTATATGGGAATGCATTGGACTTAATATGTGATGGGTGAATCCCGCTATAACTCCTCTATGCATCGGAAGGTCTCATGAGGCAAACTAGTGTCTTGGAACATGGCCTTGACAAAATCTTATTTGTAGTCTTGGCGCGAGGCCTTGGCTATGTGGTTATGATAGTCTGGCATTATGCATTCCATCATTATGAAAGTGGTTATTGATATTACATGTGATTATTCGATTAGTAGAAAATCCATGGGAATAAGTAAATGGCATTATTTCATTTTATTTTTTCCATACTATGTTGAAGTTCAAGTTTAAAAGGATTTTGTTTTAGTTATACATTGCCTTAAATGTTTAATCTTATTTATGAAAGTTTACAATATATTTTTATCCCTACTGGGAATTTGATCTCACCCCTTTTCTATGTTTTATTTTTTCCAGGAAGTGAAGAAGTAAATTATGAATGACCTGTAGGGATAGTATGAGGGGATAAGAGTGTAGACTATGGAGACTATGTTGTTGTTGTTTTCATTTTCATGATGTAATGTAAAACTTTATGAATATATCTAGTGTTTTTAAGGCTACTAAACTAATCAGTATTTTGAGATTTGATCTTTCTTTAAAAATCATTATGAAGGGTTTATGAGTATATACTTCCTCAAAGAAAACATTTTTATGATTATGGATTATATCCATAAATATTTAAATTTATGTTAACTGTTTTATAAGTATGGAATTATGTATTTTTATTCATAAAATGATCTATTTTATGCCATTGTTTAGAAATGGCGCCTAGTGAAAGAAATGGAACTGTATCAATGCTCGCACTCCATATAGGGATTTCCCTCCTGCTCAAGGTAATTATAGTGGAGCTGGTGATGCAACTGGTGCCGATCAGCTAATCACCATACTGGGACAACTCACTCAGGTTATGAATAATAACATTACCCATATGGAGCACCATGATCCACAACGTGGAGGATCAATGTTAGATCGCTTCATGAGGCAACAACCACCAACGTTCACTAGGAGTACAAATCCATTGGTATCTGGGCAATGGATAAGTTCCCTTGAGAAAATATTTCGTGCTTTGGGAAGTAGTGAAAGGGAAAAAGTTATCAAGGCAGTTTACTGCCTCACTGGAGATGCTGATCAATGGTGGTCATTGATTCAAAACATGAAGTAAGATGATGAAGTATCAAATATGGAATGGAGGGAGTTCAAAGATCTATTTTTAGAAAAATACATTCCTCGTGACCATCGAGAAGATATGGAAAGGCAATTTCTGAGTCTGAGACAAAAGGAGGATGAGAATGTCACAAAGTATGAGGCTAACATTACAAGGTTATCAAGGTATGCTGGAGATTATATACGTAACCCAAGAAGTAAGATTGATCATTTTTTTTATGGGTTAAAACCATTTCTCCTTCGAGCATTAGACTCACAATCCTTTTCATCGTATGAAGACATTGTCACATGTGTTATCAAGACAGAAAAGGAATTCTCTAAGTCTTATGACTTTAAAGAAAGTAAAGAGAAGAATAGATTTGTTGATCAATCTGGAAATGTATATAAGGGGAATAAGGGAAAGGTTGAATATCAATCCTATGGTAAATGTGGGAAGAAACACCCTGGTACTTGCTTGAAGGGAATGGGTGTCTGTTACAAGTGTGGTGAAAAATGCCACCAAGCTCGTGATTGCAAAGGGAAGAAGGAAGCTACCAATGTTCAGTGCTAAAATAGCAGGGAGATGGGAAATTATGCAAATGAATGTCCTAAGCATCAAAGGAACATACCTCAGAAAAGTCCAAGGGATCAAGGCCAAGCTTATGCTATCACTACTGCTGAGGTAGAAGCTCCTAAAGACGTGGTGGCAAGTAATTTAACGGTTTCATCATGTTTAGAAAATGCATTATTTGATTCTGGATCATCGAATTATTTCATATCTTTCGAGTTTGCTAAGAAAATTAGATATTTCCAATTTGATTTAACAACGGATTTTTCACCTAAAACTCCTAAGGGAAGTATCATTGCAATAATGTTTTGTGAATCAGCCCCTATTGGAGCACATAAATGTTCTTTATCCGCTGATCTCATCATCATACCTATGATTGAGTTTTATATAATCCTCATTATGTATTGGCTTTCGGACTATGATGCGAAGATTTATGGTAAGAAGAAGGAGGTTACAATTTTTGATGATGATGATAAGGAACACCTTATCTATAGAGCAGAATCATCACCACCTAATTCTTATCTAGATCCACCCCCAGTTTCTCAACTAAATTTAATTATTGGGGAGGAATAAGATGAAATTACAGTGGGTGAGGAAAGAAATGTTCAAATAGAGGATGTACCTATTGTGAATGAATATGTATATGTGTTTTCGGAAGATTTACCTGGACATCCTCTAGAGAAAGATGTTGAGTTTTCCAGTGATTTAATTCCAGGATCAAGGCGTATATTGAAGACCCCTTATAGAATGGAAACTGTAGAATTAGTTGAACTAAATAAACAACTAGAGGAATTGAGTATTAAGGGATTTATTATCCCTAGTGTTTCTCCCTGGGGATCCCCTGTTCTTTTTGTTAAAAATAAAGATGGATCAATGAGGTTATGTATCGACTACCAGGAGATCAATGTTATAACAATAAATAATATGTATCCCCTACCTCGCATTGATGATTTATATTACCAACTGCAAGGAGATCAATACTTTTAAAAGATTGACCTTCGATCTGGATACCATCAGTTGTTTGTGAAGAAGGAAGACATTCCGAAGACAGCATTTCAAACCAGGTACGGGCATTACGAGTTTACAGTAATGCATTTTGGATTGACTAATGCACCCTCTGTATTCATGGATCTGATGAATAGAGTTTTCAAGGAACATCTCAATGAATTTGTGGTGGTATTTATTGATGATATCTTGGTATACTCCAAAAGCTATGAAGATCATGAAAATCACTTGCGCATTATCCCGAGGACTCTGAGAAGACATGAATTATATGGGAGGTTTAGCATGTGGGAATTCTGGTTTCAGGAGATTTCTTTTCATGGTCATATTGTCTCAAAAGATGGAATCTCGGTTGATCCTTCTAAGACCAAGGTAATCCAAGAATGGCCAGCACCTACAAGTATAATTGAGTTACGCAGTTTTATTAGTTTGGCAGGTTATTATCGACGTTTCGTCCAGAATTTTGCCCGATTGGCAAACTCATTAACGAAGCTCACACATAAAGGGGGTAAATTTGTTTGGACAAAAGATTGTGAATAATGTTTCGATGAACTGAGGAGAAGATTCGACAATGATCCTATATTGACTCTACCATCGGGGAATGATGGGTTCGTTATTTATAGTGATGCATCAAAGAAAGGACTTGGTTGTGTCCTTATGCAGAATGATAGGGTTATTTTCTATGCATCACGATAGTTGAAAATTCATGAACAAAAATATCATACTCATGATCTCGTGTTAGTAGCTGTGATCTTTGATTTGAAGATATAAATGCACTACCTCTATGGTGAAAAATGTGAGATTTATACTGATCAAACGAGTTTGAACTATATTTTCTCACAAAAAGAACTCAACATGAGGCAAAAGAGATGGATTTAATTACTCAAGGATTATGATTGCACGATACACTACCACCCGGGGAAGGAAAACAAGGTGGCAGATTCTTTGAGCAGAAAATACCATGGAGTTTTGAAAAAAATGAGAATTGAAAGGGATCCAATTTTCATGGATCTATTGAAGATGGACATGGGAATAACTAGGGAAGGTGAAACATCAATGATTTTTGAAATTGATGCCAAACCATATTTACTAGAAAGGATTAAGAGTTCTCAGACCGACGATGAAGAACTTCAAAAGAAGATTAAAGCTATGAATGATGGGAGATTGGGAGACTTTGTGTATGAAGATTGAATTTTGAAATTTGGGAAGAGACTTTGTGTTCCAGATATACCTGATCTAAAAAGGGAATTGCTGGATGATGCCCATAGTTTAAATTTTTCTATACACTCTGGGAGCACCAAAATGTATAGAGATTTGAAGGACCATTTTTGGTGGGACAACATGAAGAGGGAGATTGTGGATTTTGTGTCAAGATGTATGGTTTTTCAATAAGTGAAAGCTGGAAGGAAACAGACTGGTGGAGTATTGCAACCTCTTCCCATACCTAAGTGGAAATGGGATAATATCACGATGGAATTTGTCATGGGACTACCAAATACTCCTAGGAGGAATGAGGTAATATGGGTTATTATTGATCGTCTTACCAATTCAACACATTTTCATGCTATAAGAGAAGATCTCCCACTAGAACGTCTAGCAAGACTATATATTGATGATGTTGTGAGACTTCATGGAGTACCCCTATCGATTGTTTCTGATCGTGATCCCCACTTTCCTTCATGATTCTAGAAAAGTCTTCAGAAAGCCCTAGATACTGAACTTTATTTGAGCACTTCCTACCACCCTCAAACAGATGGACAATCAAAATGAACTATTCAAACCTTGGAATACATTTTGAGATCTTTCTCACTTTACTTTCAGGGTATATGGGATCAATATTTACCTCTGGTATAATTTTCCTATAATAATAGCTTCCATTCGAGTATTCAGATGGCCCCATATGAAGTATTATACAGAAAGAGATGTTGCACACCAACCTGTTGGGATGAAGTTGGTGAAAGAAAACATGTAGGCCCAGAACTAGTGGAGGAAATGATGGAAAAGGTGAAGGTAATCCAAAACCATATCAAAGTAGCTCAAAGTAGGCAGAAGAGCTATGCTAATAATCGAAGGACGAATTTGGAATTTCAACTCGGTGATCATGTTTTCTTTAAGGTATATCCATGTAAGGGAGTCATACGTTTTGGTATGAAAGGTAAATTGAGTCCCAGGTACATCGGACCTTTCAAAATTCTAGAACGAATTGGGGTTGTAGCTTACCTATTGGTAATGCCACCAAGTCTCTCCAAAGTTCACGATGTGTTCCACGTATCTATGTTGAGGAAATACATGTCTGACCCAACACATGTACTCACCTATGAGAAACTAGAACTGGAACCTGATCTGTCTTATTGCGAAGAGCTCGTAAAGATTATTTATATGAGAGAACAAGTACTAAGAAACCAGGCGACTCGTCTGATAAAAGTCTTGTGAAGAAACTATAAGATGGAAGAGGCAATGTGGGAACCCGAGGAACTTATGATGAAGAACCACCCGAGTCATTTCATACAGTAGTATTATAGAAATTTAGAGGATGAAATTATTTGAAGGATGGGAGAATATAACACCTCATGCTTCTACGGTATGTTTCCCTTTTGAATAATGCAATAGCGTCTGTTGTACGCAACATCTAGTTCTAACACACACCACAACTGATCAAACTAGCCGTTATGAATAGTACTACCTACTTTTTAAAATAATAGAAATTTTATCTCTCAAAATGGACTTCATTTTTGGATTTGGAGTATTAAATTTAGCCTAAGGTGAAATTTTGGTACTTTTCGGATAACTTTAATATTTTGATGAATAGTGAAAATTACTAAATTTTAATTAAAAACAACTTTTTTAATCAAAATAATTAATAATGATAAATTGTGAATTTGAGTGGTTTTAAAAAATATTTAGAATATATTTTTACCATTTAATACAATGTTGGTCATTGGACAAAATTTCACAATTAAACCGAACATAAACAATTACCAATCTTTGGATAATTATTATATCTTCAAAACACGTTTTTTTTACAGTGGAAATTAATTTTAAATTAATTTCTGCCACTTCTGTGTTTAGAATGTGGAAAAATGGATTCCTTATTTAGAATCAATATGTCCAAATTGGTTAAATAGTTAACTTTTATTTTTCGACATTTTGAATAATTACTTCGGTAAATATTTTATTTACCACGGTTAAAGGGTAAATCCGGTAAATAAGGGTTAAAAAATGATATTACAATAATACTAAATTACCCTAAAACATGTCCTAACATTACTGGTGGATACATGTCCGACCATGGGCATCTTTGGGTCTATTTTGGGACCCCATGTATCCACTTGTAGGTGATAGGGACACATTATTTTAATTAAGTTAAAATAAATACAAAAATGACAAAAGCACATATCTTTTAGAAAAACAATTTTTACAAAGGGTTATATATGTTTGATTTTCGAATATAAATATTAATTAGGAAGATAAAAAGATTTAATACATAATTATATTTTATTTATAATTTTTATATATTAAATAGTTTAATTTATTTCTGACACTATGATGATGCAGTAATTACCATAATAGTGAACAATTAAAATAATTGATATTATAAATACCCAAATAAATATAATATGGGACTTTTTATGAATTAAAGTAATTTTATAGGTTAATATGACATGCTAGGAATTATTTAATTGACTTATTTCTAAGTAATAATTCTGTTATGATGTTTACAAAAATCAACTATTGAATAGTGTCAAAATTGATATAAAAGAGTTTTTAAAACAAATATTATATTATTAATTGATATTAAATACCTAAAAATCTATGGTTCATCCAAGAGACTTATATCATGATAGGTTTACCATTAATAGACCACTTTGGTGTCGCTTGGATTATATATTAAGCTTATTAACCATATAATATAAAAATACAAAGAGACATTGTAAAAGTGAAAATAATTAACTAAGAGTTAATACTTAAAGATAAGGTTAGAATAATGACCCGAACCTGTCTAAATCCTATTGTTTGAGTGGTTTTTAGACCTATCCCCACCTTATCATTTAAATAATCTACATTAGAGCCATTAGAAACCAAATATTAATTTATTATAAAATAATATTTCTAGCTTTTCCAAAGGTGCCCCTCACCCCTCTTATAAAAGGAAACTCCCCCTTCTAATTAATTCACACCATCAAAGCATTTTGGTTCGGCCATGCCCTGCCCAAATAATCTATCAACTTCCTCTACTTCATCCTAAAGGTCTTCCTTTAGTCATAAATCCAACCTAAGGAGCCCTTTTGATCAAATCAAAAGGAAGAACCCGAAGAAGAGGTAATGATTTCACCACCCTTTTTCAAGCTCCTTTCTTCTTCCTCTTATTCTTTCTTTGTTTTACCATTCTAAAATAATGAATCCAGAATCTTCTATATACTATAATATTATTATTAATATGGTACAACCATATTCAATATTCTATCCATCCTTTGAATGACATGTCACCATACGTGTGTACGTACGACTTACCGTCTCCACGTCGTGGTTTAATAGTTATTCAATAAATTATTTTTTGGATGGGTATAATAATGATGTGTAATTCAGGTAAATAATAAATATAACATGATAATGATTCTGTATATATGATATACCATCCAATTATATATTATTTTAATATCAAAATAATGATATTGTCGCTCGTGCGTACATACGGACTACCATCTCCACGAACACGATTAGATTTATTCTCCATCATATCCATTAAAGTTTAATTATCATTTGATGATTTAAAAATAATGTTTAAGTACTTGATATCATTATGGATATGAATAAGATACAACCTATCCATGACAAACATGTCTTACGTAACAAAACATATAAAAGAAAACGAGTAAGTTACCACCCGAAACAACGATAATACTAAGATATTATTAACAAATCAATGTTAAAAGATCATATATTATATCATATTAATATATATTATTCTTGTATAATTTAATAACAATTATTTCACCATTATATAGGAGGTTAAACTACCCCAACCAAGGAAAAGTACAAGTTAAGGGTTTATTTCACAATCTCTTCATTATTCGAGGTTGTTTATATGTAATAATCTAATGGGATCTCTTTATCATCCACATCATTGTTTCTTAAAAATGTATTTCAAAAAAAAATTAATATTTAAAATAATATGGGTTAATTTAATTTAGACCCTTTTTTTACTTTTTATAATAGTTTGATAAAGGAATCTTTCCGTCATTTTCCAAATAAGGAGTTTTTTAACCTTTTCGACAGAATTAAGGTAAGAATGTTTTTTTAACTTATACGGAGGGTGATACTATTTTCCATCATTTTAAAATCATCGAAGATTCCCTTACAATCTTATAATAATATTTTCAATGAAATTTTTTTATTTTATAAATATATGACTCTTAAATTATTTCAAAATAGAATGAGATATTTCTCTAAAAAGAGTTTTGATTTCATCTATGTCAACATCCTTTAATGGATTTTAAGCTTATTTGAAGTTGATTTATTATGATACAAAACTCTTATATTGTATTGAAGGTTCTGTGATATGTTTGACTGTGGATGTGTTATTTTTATACCATTCATGGTTTATGGATAAAGTATTTAAATTTTGTATGCTAGTTTTAATACGAATGTTTATGTTATGTTTAAACCTTTTCATATGGGAATGCATTGGACTTAATATGTGACGGACGGAGCCCGCTATAACTCCTTGATGCAACGGTAGGTCTCATGAGACAAACTAGTGTCTTGGCACAAGGCGTTGACAAAACATTATTTGTAGTCTTAGAACGAGGCCTTGGCTATGTGGTTATGATAGTCTAGAATTATGAATTCCATCATTATGAAAGTGGTTATTGATATTTCATGTGATTATTCGATTAGTAGAATATCAATGGGAATAAGTAAATGGAATTATTTCATTTTATTTTTGCCATACTATGTTGAATTTCATGTATAAAAGGCTTTTGTTTTAGTTATAAATTTCCTTAAATGTTTATTATTATTTATGAAAGTTTACGCTATATTGTTATCCTTACTGGGCATTTGAGCTCACCCATTTTCTATGTATTATTTTTCCCAAGAAGTGAAGAAGTAAATTATGAATGAACTGCAGGGATAGTATGAGGGGATAAGAGTGTAGAATATGGATACTATGTTGTTGTAGTTTTCATTTTTATGAAGTAATGTAAAACATTATGAATATATCTAGTGTTTCTAAGGCTGCTAAACTAATCGGTATTTCGAGTTTTGATATTTCTTTTGATCATGCCAATGTTATGTAATAATGCACTGACTCTTGGTAACTGGGGTCGGGGCGTTACATATAGAACCTTACCACTTGTTGTTTTTTTCTAGTAACTGTTGTAGGGAGATTTTATCATCATTTATGGTGAGTACACACATACATATGTATGTATATATATTTATATAATCAGCTAAAATATTCCCACATGGAAAGTGGAATGTTTTCATTGTATCATGGGAAATATATATGAATAAATATGTATGTATGTGTGGGCATGGAGTGGTTTCATGGGGTTGTCCTCAATTCAGACATGTTCTGAAAGTCATCTTAGAATACTACTTCAGGAAGAATCCAAATACTTTCACATTTATTAAAGTATCAATTAGTTGATTGTTTAATGATTCCTTGATATATTAAATTATTAATCAGTAATTATATTCTTAATTATAAATAATTATTTCTTTGATGAAAAATGAGATGATTTTATAAAAACACCCTCAAATAGAGGTGTGTTTTAATTTAAGACAAAATGTATATTTATTTGTTAACTACTTCTTGGCTTGATATATTTTTATTTATCATATTCATTGAGAACATAGCGAGATGTGAGGCATGTTAAGACAAGGACTTTAATGATCTTAGGAAATGGAGTTTTCCATTATAAATAGGTATGGAACATTACACCTTCTAAGTCCCATCTTTTCCCTTTTAATTGAATTTATATTGTTTGGAACATACAAGTGGTGTGTTCCTATGAGTTCATAAATAGAGTAAGCTCATTTATGACTAAATGGAATTTTTTTACATTGTTTGGAGATGTACTGCCTTGCATTCATGTTGATTCTCTTGGGTTAAATGGTCATAATTTTTTTCAAAGTATGTAATGGATTATTTAGGTAAAATTGAATGTTAATAAATTGTTTGTTATACCCATAATAAATTATGGAATTTTAATTGTTACGTGAGTGGGTAAACTCAAAGGATTTGTTTAAATAATAATTTTGAACAAAGATTGGGTATGATCATTGGATTTCTGTATAAATTGTAATTTAATTTATGACTTTTTATACTCATTAAATGTCATATTGTGAATTATAAATAATAAGAATATACACACATTTGGTATTTTGATTATGAATCAGGACACATTAGTTGATATACTAAGGATATGTATTTGGTTTTAAAATGTGATAATCAGTGGTTATACTCATATATTCCATGAATAGGAATTACTAAAGGATTGGGTATACTCAATTTATTTATCGAATAAAAATGGTTTAATATGATTGGGTAGACAAATATGGTTGTTATAATTAAATGATATGAAATAAATAAATGTTTTTATAGATTCCATGAACAGAATTCCATGGATCTTGAATGCAGTAGTGGGTGTTTTTTGGTTGATTTTTCCCCTTGGGTATTGATTAAATGGGATTCCTTTGTGATTGATTCCCCTTGATCTAGCTTGATTGGACTCCCATATGAAATGTTGGTAAACATGTTCCCAGGACTCCAACTGGTGACTTCACTAGTGTTCTATTGATATTATCATGAGAATCAATGAGGATTCCTTGGTCTTCAACACCGTGTAACCTACCCTTCAAGTTCTGACACTTCGATATATATCACAACAGTGATGTCTATGATCCACTCAAATATGTATCTTGGATGTGGTAACTTTGGATATGTGGAATTATACATATTGGTCATGATTTTTTAGGCTCTATTGGTTGTACAAAAAAAATTCATGATTGATATGACATGTGTGTTGTACAACAAGGTATTATTGGTTTGAAATGTTCGATTGTATGGAAAGTTAATGGTGTTAAGACAATTTTTAGTTGAATGAAAATTTGTGTTTTTTATTATTTCATTTTTATAGCTTCCTTGTTATAGGAGCTTGACTATCTTGTGTAGAGAGCCTTGAGACGAAACATTAGAATAACTATTTAGCATACTACATGCCATGGGAATTTCATAGTAGAATTTAATTCTTACTTATATGACTACACACTTCCTCATTTACATTTTTAACAATTTGTATTAGGCTTGACACCATTGGTACAAGCCTACTATGATGTTATCTCACACCCTTCTATATTCCATTGGTACTTGAGTCGAACCGTCTTGGTTTTCGGGCTATAGGTCATTCATTGTTCTATATTCCTATAACATTGAGTTAAAATCCATGGATCGAGAAGGTTATCAAGATTCTCATAAAGATCACCCATCGGGCCTTGATATCATTTACATATTTCTGTAATGAAATGTAACTCATGTTTTAGGATACCTTTTTAGCTTATGTATTAGCATCTAAAATGCATGAATTGTATAGAAAATTTTTGGTCATATTGTATATTCAGTTGATATTATATTTTTCTTTTGATAATTTATCATCGCTTTATACTACATCCAATGTTATCGTATATTAGTTATCTGATAATCTATTGTGCTACCCTAAAGTGAGTGTATAGTCACCCCCACAAAACTACCATTACTCCTTCGCTATTAGTTAAAAACCTTTAGAATGTGGGGATATGTGCTTGAGGCCATGTGGTTACTATTTTAGCGAATGAATTAGAGTTCATTCTGGTTGGGATGTTACAAAGTGGAATTAAAGGGGGTTTTCCTTTTTCATAATGTTATTTTATTGTATATATTAGACATGGAATTAATTTCCACACTGTACATATCTATACATGATATTGATCACCCCAAATACAGTAAATGACCATGTATTGGTAAAAAATCCCTCAAGATATCATTGAAGAATTTTTGAGTTGAAAATGTCTGTTGAAAAAGTGGGCCTCTGTGTTGTGTTTGTTTAAAAAGAAGACCGCAATGTATACATTTGTAGAAAAGGGGGATTTTCATAGTCAGATGTCAAGTTCAAGGGATGTTTTAAATAATCCATAATTGAATGAAGTACCTTGACAAAGTAATGGATGATCTAGAGGTAGTACAAAAATAGGAGATACAAAGTGGCACCATTTTCTAGTGATTCAAAAATCTTGGGCATCAAAATCGACAAATTGAGAAAACTGTTTTTGGAAAATGGACATTCTCACTGGTGTCTTAAAGCCTTGTAAAATTTTCCACCATGAATTTTTAAAGATCAAAACATCAATATATAGAAAATGAAAGAGGGGTGTACAAGTTTTGGTTTGGGCATGCAAGGTGACTAGGGAGACAGAGACTAGGGCAGTTGTACTTGGGCGCCAAGAGGTGACTTGTGCACCGACACTCAGGGTATCCAAAATGCCTATAAATAAAGGTCCACCCTTCTTCATTTTCCATAGAGTTCAACAATTAGAGAAAATTAGTAATCCAGTCACACAGGTAGTTTGGTCACGCAATTTTTGGTTTGGTCACGCATGTATAAATATATGCCGAAGTTGTTTTCCAATTGATAGTTGTGGGCCAATACTTGTTTGGGTGTAAAAAGGTATAAGTCTCCCATGTTCAGATTTTGATAAGTTAGTGTCATGAAAGTGGTTCAGTGAAACTTGTGTTCTAGGCATGAAGAAGTGCACCCATTTATAGTTGTGCACCAGTATTGATTTGGGCGTAAAAGTGTGTGAGTCGCCCAAGTATTGAGTTAAAGAAGGAAGTGCCGTGCATGTAGGGTGGTGAAACTTGCACACCAGGTATATAGAAGCACTCCAGTCATTAAATTGTTGAGAGAAAGTTATAATATTTCTTGGTACACACGTGTTAATGTTTTATTCATCAGAAGATGAAAGTGGAACTTTAACAGAGCATCTATATACATTTGAAGATGAATTCATTTGTGATAATTAAGGGAACAACAAGTCCTTAAACTTTGTGAGGATCCTTTCCAGTGCAGTGAGAAAAATAAATGGAAGTTGGTGATCCTCTCCACCAACAGTAAACAAGAGAGAGAAAAATAGGGAGGGACCCTTGTAAAAGTAGTGAGATAACCCAAAACATTGTAAAGGAAATGATCCTGGGTAGAGAAGTGATTTATCCCGATCATTTTAAATTTGAAGTGAGATTTAGCGAATTTGGTATTGTGGCACATCACCATTATATGCTCCTAGGATGTATCCAAGTGAGGGTGAACCATGTAAAAGTCTATGTGTCTTTCTTCTTACTTCCATCCATTGCAACCAAATAAACATTATCAGATAAATAATGAATGAACAAGATAAAATTTAACAACATAAGAGAAAATGGTGTGGCCCTTGTAGTATAGAGGCCAAGATCCAGTGGGGAATAAAGAAATTTGAAATAGAATATTCATACCCTGATTCCACCCCCCCCCCCCCTAGGGAATCGAGGGCCCTTTTGGTCCTTACAATTGGTATCAGAGAGATTTTTTTTATCAAATTTCTTTGTTCAGTCATGGTTCATTTTATTTATCAAGATAAATATTCAGTTAGATATTATCTTGGTGTTCCATGGAAAATGGAAAAAAATCAAAGAAGAGTTAAAAGTAATATGGTATTCCTCAGTGTGGAGGTGTTTATGGATAAAGTATGATTCAACTAAAAGAATCAAACAACTTATTAAAGGAATGTTTGGAAAAACCTGATAGGGAAAAGATAGAATCACTCAATAATGATGTAAGAATGATTGAGATAATTTAAATTCAAATTGATAATAAAACTCTTGAGGACAATGAAGTTAAATCTGAAGATATCTAGATCCATGTACTTGACATTGAGGTCTGAAAGCTAAGAGGTTTAAATCAAAGGCTTACAGATGTGGCTACTGATCTGAGGGAGAAGAATAATTCTCAAGCTGATGAACTTTAAAAGTTTCAACAAAGATAGAAAAGATAAAATATTGTGTTAAAGGTAATAATATGAACTCTGATGAAATACAAAATCTAAAAGACAAAAATGATGATCTTTTAATACATCTATCTCAACTAGTTCAGAAGAATAAAATTCTACAATAAGAGAATGCATGTTGTTCTAATTCTGTTTCTCTTGAAAAATTGAATGTGAAGGATAAAAGTGATATGGTAGAAAATCTCACACAAGAACTAGAATATGAGACGAGTAATGGGAAGAATCTTAAAAGAGAACACCATGATCAACTTGAATCAAGAGATAAGAATATTGAACAACTGGAGGAAGAGATGGAATTAGCCCAGAATGAAATAGTGAAATCAAAAACTAGGAAAATCCTAAGTTGATGGATTCTTTGCACTTACTATTCAATTTTCATTTGGTAGGTGATGATAGAATGAAAATGAATTTTTTTATTTATGAGGAGAAAACACTATTTATTTTCTCATCTCAAACACCTTACAGATTTGGAAATACTTGTATTGGATTTGATGAATCCCCTCCCATGCATGAGAGAACGAGAGTCGAGAATTGTTAGAGAAGTGTACAAGCTCATACAGGTGCTGGAGATAGACGTAAGTGGACATTCACAAGAGTTTGTGACAACATGTTCTATTTCTACGGGATTTAGGGCCACACATCAAGATTTTTTTAGAGGCTCATGAATACATTGCATGTTATGAAGATAGAAATTTTTCTAAATCTATGAATAATACAAAGCATAATGAGAAATATAAAGTAAGAGCCTCTCAAAATAAAACATCAATGAAGTGATTCTATTGTGGAAGAATGGGGCACACTATGAGTATGCATCAAGAATATCAGGAGATCCCCGTCAGAAGAAGAACTCATGTTGCATCAACACCTCTATTAAGAAATGATGAGACAAGGTATGCCTTTAATGGAAGATTTTACATATGATCTGATCAATGAAATTTAGAAGTGCATTGCTGCAATAATAATGCAGAAAATAAAAAAGTATATATAAGGACATTCACAAAACATGCATTGAACAATGAAGAAGCCTATAGTGGAAGACAACATGGAATGATGAAAAATAGGATTATAGTATTAGTTGAATCATAGGGATCTAAAAAAAAGGTGTATCAATCACCTCATCTATTAAACTCTAAAAAACATCCCTATAATTTATATAGAAAATCCTAGAAGAGAAAGGTAGAAGATTCCCCTAGTGTAGGTAATAAGAATGTTGAATCAGTGGAAAACTCAACCCCAACAGGAAAGGGTAGCATGATTCAAAAGCTGATAAAAGAAAAATTAATTAATAATGTCTTGGAAAATCCACACCTTATTCCACATACTGATAAGTGAAGAAAATTGGAGAGATACCCACTCAGATAGGGAATCAAGGGAAGTTCATATTTGTATATCATCAAAGATTGAAATTTCTATCAGTGATTTTAAAATTAAAAAATGTAAGAAAGACCAAGCCTGCACAATCTGAATATTAGAAGAAGAATCAGAATGTGGGTAAATAATACAAAGTCATATTCCCATAATTTTTGGTGTTAAATAGGCAGTTGGAAATGGAAAGGAATGATATGATGCATTGAAAGAAAGAATCAAGGGTTGGACCCATCAGGATTAACCACAATCATCTACATGAGGATTCCAAAAGATCCTCTATCTCTCTCTCTCTCTCTCTATATATATATATGTATGATGTTAACTGATGATTCAATTGTTTCAGGTTATAGGGAGATACAATCCAAGGGGAAGTGGCATTTAACGATGCAAATTGGAGAGGTGATGCGCTCTAGAATTTCAATTGATTCAAATCAAGTAGTAGACATGAAGAATAAAGATAGAAATTGAGAACCATAGTAATTGATTGTGTTATTGCCTTTATCTCTTGTTTCCTAGAATGAATTCCAACTCAGTAGGCTTAGATATTTTGTTGATGTCTCAATTCCAGGTTCCAAATTAGAATAAATGATTTAATAGGAGAAGAATGATTATGGGTCTAAACAGTTCACCTAACCACATGAAGTGTTTCATAACATTGGGGGAGCATGAAATATCATAATCATATACAAGATCCATCATGGAAATAATTGTATGACCTAGCTTAGGTGTTGTCTATAGAGTGATTATCAAGAGAATACATATTGTAGGAGAAGAAAACACATTCATTTATTTCATAATTATTTATGTTTTTCTAACATTATGGTATCAGCTGACTATTTTCAGGATACCAAGAAGCTGTGAGAGAATATCAACAGTGCATTAATAAGAATTTGAGAAAATGAGTTGAAATAAATGATGTTATTGAACAATGAAAAAGTTAATGGTTTTCTATTGAAAGAGATTAAGTGGTAGGATACTTAGGGGGAGTAGATGTGAAAAAGGCTAATGTAGAAGTAGACATTGATAATGACCATGAGAAAGGAAAATCCATATCAACGTGAAACTCAAAGAGTTTACATGAAATTGACATGAAAGATATAATCTGTAATCAGATAGTTACAGTGTACACATAAAGGATGAGGAATCTACAACGAGCATTGTACTTACCACATATAGAGCCTAATTGATTTAGTGAAGTGGTTGAATATGAGAATTATGTTCAGTCTATGAATATAATGATTGACCCAATTGAGAAGAATTTGAAGAGGGAGATGGTTTCAAGGCCAATAGATTATAATTTCATTAGTAATCACAACAATTCTAATGAAGATGGCACAATTATTGGAAACAAAGAACTACTATTGTGCAAAGGATGCTTCCAGATACATGTCAAGTTTGCATTTTTGATTGGGGTTCATGAAGAAGAATTAGATATTTGGAAGACATAAGAGAATGATATTCAATGCTAGAATAGTTTTTGAAGAAGCTCATTTTTCGAAATGGAGTAATTGATTTAACCTATATTCCAACAATGATTGTGATCAAATGATATTGGTGCTATTATATATTGAATACATGATCTTTAGAGGATCTTATGAAGCATATTGTTAGTAATTTTCCGAATTGTGAAAATGAGGTGTTGATAAGAATTTGTAATGGTGAATTACAAGGATATGAAAACATGGATTGATATGTGGATGAAGTTTTTGAAAGATTATGATGGAAAGGCCATTAATATCATAGAATACCGGTATATTTTTGGGAGTCTACTTTACCTAATTACCACATGACATGATATTGTTTTTCACCACATTATGAGTAACACGATATCAAAGAAATTCCAAGGACATTCACATACTTTTAGTGAAAATAATACATTGGTATATCAATGGAACAGTGGATTTCAGCTTGATATATGGTGACAAATCTCATTCATAGTTATTGGGATATACTGATGTATATTGTGCCGATTCAGTGGATGAAAAAAAATCAACGTTAGGAGGTTCTTTATGTCTAGGTGGATTGTGTATTTCTTGGCTATATAAGATTTAAGATTGCATTTTATTGTGAACCAAAGAATCTGAATATATTATGTCCACTCAAGCAACAAAATAGTTATTGTGGATGAAGCAGCAACTTGATGACATGGGCATGACAGTGCAGTCTCCAATTAGAAATCAATGCGATAACTCAAGTGCTATAAATCTCATAAAAAATCTGATCCATCATTCAAGGAAAATTAACATTGAGATAAAGTATCATTTTATTTAGGAGAACTTTGAGCAAGGAATCTTGAATTTGGAGTATGTGCCAACAAAACTAAAGGTTGCAAACATTCTAACAAAGGCCTTAACCAAGGAAGCCTACGAGAATTATCTACTGGCTCTGGGAGTTCAGTCGACTTCCCTCACTTGAAAAAGTGTAGATATGGAACCCCCACCTCCAAGGAATAGTGTCTTTTTTGTACTATACTAATATGTGTTTTATACTATGTTTCAGAACACAAAAGTATGACCATTGGGTTCATTGACAAATTTAGAGAATGAGTGAATCCTAATGGGGGAGAAATTATTTCTAGAGAAGGGAGTCAATTTCTTATTCAAAGACACATGGAGAAGCATATTGGTGGTGCAGTAAGATTGGGGGAGTTTACCAAAACAGGAGAAGAAGCTAACAGGGGGAGCATCGTGATGATTTTAGATAGTGTTCCAAGTGATTGGCTAGATATTATCTTGGACAACACAAGAACACAAGATGCCTAGAAGGATGAGTATTAAATATAATTATGCTATAAGTGAGAGATCAATGGATAAATGACATGACATGTGAGGTTAATGATAAAAGCAGAAGAGTTATGTTGAAATGGTGTGAGATGGTTTCAAATGATCAAAAATTAATATCATTTTAGAAATTGGTATCAGTTTAGTGTCAAAATTCAGTGTCATAAATAAAGTGATTCAATGATGGACTTTTCAAACTACTCTTTTTTCTCATTCCATAAATTTCTCATTTGGGATTAGAGTATATGATGAGTGATTATTTGGATACTATATGAATCGTAAGAGGTGAATGGTGGTATAGGATGGATGAATCATTAACGAGGTATCAAAGTGAAGATAATTTTTATGAGAAAAGTTGTCAACAAACTCAAAGGGGAGATTGTTGGGAAAAAATCCTTCTAGATAACATTGAAGCATTTTTGTGGTGATTGTGTTTGTTGAAATATCGGACCTCTGTGTTTTGTTTGTTGACAAAGTAGACCATGATGTATAAATTTGATGACAATAGGGGTTTTCATGGTGACATTTCTAGTTAAAGGGATGTTATCAACAATCCATGATTTATCAAGGAACCTCGACAAAGGAATGGAAGATCTGGAGGTTTTACAAAAATATTATATACAAGGTGGCACTGTTTTCCAGTGATTCCAACTTTTTGGGCCACAAAATTTACAAATTGAGAAAAGAGTTTTTGGAAACAGGACTTTAGCGTCAGTTTCTTGGAGGCTTGGAAGGTTGCACACCATATTTTTTCAAGATCAAAACATGAATGTATGGGAAAGGAATGAGGGAATCCCATGTTTTGGTTTGGGCACACAAGGTGACTGGGGCGATAGAGACTAGGGTGGATAGACTTGGGCGCAGAGAGAAGACATGTGTGTCGGCACTTAGGTAACCCAAAATGCCTATAAATAGAGGTCCAAACCTCCACATTTTTCATGGAGTACAACACCTTTATAAATTTAAATCTCTACTCACGTAGTTGTCTTGGTCACAAAGGTGGGGGTTTGTCATGCAAATATAAATATTTTCAGAAGCTACATGTCAATTGATAGTTGCACGCCAATACTGGATTGGGAATAAAATGGTATGAGCTTTCCATGTTTGGAGCTGCAGATGGGAGTGTCATGAAAGTGGTTTGGAAACACTTGCACGCCTAGCATGAAAAAGTGATCTAGTTAATAGTTGTGCGCCAATATTGATTTGGGTGTAAAAGTGTGTGAGTCGCCCAAGTTTTGAGTTAATGGAGGAAGTGTCATGCAAGTAGTGTAGTGACACTTGTGCGACTGGTATAGGGAAGTTATCTAGTCATTCTATTGTTCGGTGAAATTTATATGATTGTCCGGTACACCTGTGGTAATGTTTTATGCATCAGTAGAGGAATGTGGAACTTCAACAAAACATTTATATACAAATGAATTTTTATTAATTTGGGATAATGAAGGGACCTACAAGTCATTAAACATTGAATTTATCTTTTCTAGAGTAGTGAGCAATGGAAATGAAAGTTGGTGATCCACTCCACCAATAGTGAGCCATAGAGAGAAAAATATTGAGTGACCCTTTGGAAAGTAGAGAGCTAACACTTAACATTGTAAAGGCAGTGAGCTAGGGTGTATAAGTGATATATCCCAAACAATGTAAATTGGCAGGGAACATTATTGGATTATGTATAGTGGAACATCTTCTGTGTATGCTTCTTGGACATAGAATAGTGCGGGTGAACCATGTGAAACTCCATGTGTCAGCCTTCTTGTTTCCCTGCATTGCATCCAAAGCATCATTATCAGATAAATTAAGAAAGAACAATATAAATAATAAAAATAATGGGGAAAAATAAGTGACAGTTGTAATATAGAGGTTATGATCAAGTGGGGAAGGATGAATTTTGAGATAGAATATCTATACTCTGATTCACCCCCCCCCCCTCAGGATTTCTAGGCCACTTTCAGAACAAACACCAAGTGTCCAGTGATGGGTGTTATTGTTCATGTTGTTTGATTTTACAGTTGATTATTATTTCACCATTGGAGACTAAGGTATTTTTCACTTCTTATTGATTATGGTAATTTTGGAATCATTCTCTTGGCATATTATAGAATTGATGGACGATTACATGCATCATAGTAGGAACAAATAAATTTACATTCCATGAATATGACATTCCATGTAGTTTCATTACTTGGTTGCCTTCTAAATTCAGTTATGTTCCTTGAGTGTAATTCCATGCCCTGATATTCATTAGTATAATTGTTTTAATAATATGTTGAGGTGACTATGTACCATATTGTCTCTATTTTAGAAAGTTCAGTTGATATTCCATTTTTTTATAGAATTATTCCTCGTTACTATTAATGATAAATTGATAGATGTGTTTTGATATCTAAATGGTTGCACATGCTATAGATTATTGGTTTTGTTTACAAAGGGATTTGGTTTTTATTTTAAGGATTTGGGTTCCCTATAAATAGGAAAAGGTATCATGTGTATTCAAACTATTAGAAATGGCTTATAAAGTTTAAATCATAAATTGGATTCGTTTTGATTAATGGGAGGAAATTTTTAATTTGTGATTTTTATGGATTCTTTATGAAATGAAAGTTGGAAACACATATTAAAAATAAAATAATGAATGTTTTTTTGAATTTTTATGAAGTGAAATGTGATTAATTTTGAGCTAAAATCACTTAGGTAATGGCTTGATGGACAACTGAATTCGAGAAGGTCATTTGGGGCATGTTTATATAAGATGACCCTCTGAGGGTGTTTTATAGATTATCAGTTTAAATAGTTGTGATGTGGTCGATTCCTGAAGAAACTGAGATAGTTTAATGTGAATCTCAATGGTTTCCCTTTAGGATAAAATAAATTTAGATTCTATATTTCCCATTTATGATGGAATGTTAATGAAATTTAAATGTTTAATTGGAATTTTTTTATACCTAGACTATTTTTTCTCTTGGGGCATTGGATATACCAGTTCACTTTTTTTAGAATGGTACTTGGGTGTTTTTTTAAAATTCAGAAATATGTACAATGGTTGATGTTTGTTAATTAAATGGACATCAAACTAGAACGTGGATTTCTATCTTTTTTTAAACCCTCGTGTAAGGGTAGTTTAAATTTTTTATGTGGTTTTCCTTAGAACTGAGATGTAGAAGTTTATTTGTACGCTGTTTATTTTTAATAATAAATTATATTAAATGGTATTTTAATCATTGGGAAATATATTTTGAGTTACCTAGTAATGGGTTCAATGATTATTCTTCATATGGGGATATCCAATGGTATGTATCAAACCAAAATAATTATTACTTGATCTATGTAATGATCCTTTTTAAATTGGTGTCGTTCGGGTATCATTATCCTTAGTAGGACATTGGTTTTTTTATGGGAACCCTTCTTCAGACGGGTGGTCATTGTATCTCAACACATGATACTAGAATGAGCCTTGAGGAATGCTCGGTTCATCACGTTTGACATTCCTTGTGCATGGTATCTACTTAGGAGGTCTTGTAATCCTCTATTTTCATCAGTGCATGACAACATGGTATGTCATCATCTGATTTTATGGTTATATGAGATGATGTGACTTTGATCTGGTTTCTATTTGATCTATCTAATAAATTATTTAATATGGAGGAAAACATATTGATAGTATTCTGGATATGTCATTTTCTCTTATAAACTCTGGGTACAATGTGTTGATATACACAATACCCATCAGGTTGTTAAATATTGAAATGAACATGTTGAATTCGGGGCGATCGTTGATCCTTGAACTATTGATGAATTTATTTGGTCATCTCCTGAGTAGAGTGACCTGGGTGTTATGTAAAAAAATCATCTCACAAATATAGAAGAATATTTGGTACTTGGGTGTTTGACATGCCAGCCTGATTGATTTTCCAATTGATACCAAATTCTCTTTTGTAGCGATCGTGGTTGGTGAATCATCACATGTGTGTATGAGGTGTTCATGTACTATAAAACTTGTTGGTTGTTCTTCATTTCTTTCGATGACTAGGACACATCAAAATTTCAGAGTGTCACGTCAGTTCTAGTACGCGTTGGTGCTTTCACGGTAACATGGCTTCAATGTGGTTGGCGGTATACACAACCCTTTAGAAACTCTATTAGTCATGGAATAGTTTTTGTGTTAATGTTTCAAAAAACATGAATTCCTCAAGTTGAATCAATATCATGATTCAATTGATGATGTGTCAGTAGGTGATGTCTTGTTTCGTTTTTGATGTCCACCATTTTTTGTTTTATAGTTCTTCCTTCTAGTAATGAGGTATGATTGACTAGAGACCATGGAAATCCTCTTATTTTATTTCACTAAATAATGATAATGCAACCAACCTTGAGTTTTTCCTTGATTCACTATGATAACATCACTAATATTCCACTCTAGGATTTGAAATCAATTGGGATTGATTGTGTGATCCTTTTGGTGTTTCATGCTGAGGCATGGTTATTTTTTTTATTTTTATAGTCGATAAAAGACCATTTTCAGGTACATCGTAAGGATATGGTTAGTTTTTTTGTCAGTTGGATATTTTCATGGAAAACTGTCTACATAGGTCTTTGATATAAATGGATATTTTCCCTTGAACAATTTTTAAAATACCATGAGACACATTTCATGACGTCTCGATATGTTCCCTCTTAGGTATTTCCCACAGTTGATGAGCTAGGGTTTTGAATTGTTCATTAAATTATAAAACCCATGATGGAGAGCACCAACATGATATTGTTTGAAGAGACAATGATGAGACCCTATCCCATGTTAGTTAGGCCTTGTTAAGATTTGGTTTAATGTTTCCATAGGAAATTGAGATTCAGAGCAGGTTTCGAATGCATAAATTACCTAGGATTTTGAAATGATTCTAGGCATGTTTTGCATTTGGAAACACAATGGGAAAAATTTGAAAAAGACTTTTTTACCCTTAATGGTGGGGTAATGTTTCTATTTTTCTCGAAGACTTCTTGGGAATGAAAAGTTCTAAAGTGGGGACATTATTGAATCCAGTGTTTGGGACAGGTATGTTTTATGAAAGAATTTGAATTTTTAGAAATTACTAGATGGGCATTTTACCAAGGGGGTTTCTGAATGAATTTTTTAGAGTTGAAATGTTTTTATGTTATGTATTTGGACTTTGTTGAAGTCCCAACAATTTTTTTGGGTGGCACAAGGAGTTTTGGGAGTGGTAGAACCTGAAATGTCGGGTTGGAAAAGTCATGCAGAGGGCGCATTGTTAGTCTGAAATAGTACAAACCATACTATAAAATCATGTGGCTTATTGTAGGTGGACTGAGATTATCATATATATTATTCATGGTTTTTCAAACCATTCACCTATCCTACATGAGTAGTTTCTTTGGGTAGTACCTAAACACTATTCACAATAGGGTTGGCATACTGTTTCTAAATTGTGTGGGGAATGTCTTGCGGGGAGGTCCAGGTGCCCAGTAGAGGGTGCACTATTGGCACACAGTTTGCTAAACCATGTTTCACAAACCATGTGCAATGACCTATTTTATAATTTGGATTAAAAAAATTAAAATTAAAATAAAATATAACCTATCCTAAAACCCCTCATATCCTCGTATATCACGACACACCCACTGGGTTCCCCTTGGATGAGATACACAACCCCTCCTATAGATCTCCCATGTCCTTCAACCTTCTTCTATTTCCATCTAGATTTCTCTCTTATTCTTCAAGGTATGGACCTTGGTTCCCTTCTCCTTCCCTATCCAATTTATTTTCCCTCTTCTTGTCACCGTATAAGATTCATCTGAACTCTTATAAAAGGGGTAATCAGATTTTTTATTGTTGTTATGGAATGAAATAGGCTCCTTTGGTTGGATTTATGCACGCACCAACATCCACCACCAAAGGCGAGGTGGATGGGTTCAATATGGCTCACCGCCATCATTTTACAAAATGTTCAACACCCAATGCCTTGTTTTTCACCCATTGATTTAGGTTCCTATGTTGTTTATGGGTTCTTTGTAATTTTATTGAGGTGTGACAATACATACCACTATGTTTTTTTCATCCCACTAATTATGGAAGTTATTTTTTATCATCCTTGATTGTCCACACACACATAAATATGTATATATATATATATGTATCTCTTCCATGTAAATATTCCCTCTATTGGAACCATTGTCGATCTATGCCTGAATTAGAGTATGGTTTGGGTTTGTTGTCAATCCTCAGTGGATGTTCAGAATTTGTGCTAGTGAAGTGATCATACAGAACAAGCTGATAACATTATTGAAGGTGTCATCGTTTTATAGTGTTTGCCAAATTTTTGGGCCTGAAAATTGACAAGTGAAGAAAAGTGTTTTTTTGAAAAGAGTCATGGGCACCGTTGACTTGAAGGAGAGGATACATGCGTGCCATATTATTTTCAAGATCGGAACATGAAAATATGTAAAAAGAATAAGGGATCCTGAGTTTTTTGTTTGGTCACACAAGTACTTGAGCGCCAAAACATGCCCGCCGAGGGAAGACTTGCGAGCCACCACATAGGGTATCCAACTGCCTATAAATAGAGGTCCACCACTCCTTATTCGGTAGGAATTTCATACTTAGAGAAATTCAGAGATCCTGTCGCGCTGGTTTAGTGGTCGTGCAAGTGGTAGTTTGTTGCGCAAGTTGAAGTTGCACGACAGTCGTTTGTTGCGCGTCCAAGGTGGTTTGGGCGAGAAAAGGGTTGAGTCTCCCAATTATGGAGCTGTTGAGGAAGGTTTCACAAAGGTGTTGTGGTGACACTTGTGTGCCAGAAATTTGAAGAAGCACTACAGTTCACAGTTTCACGCTAAAATAGTGAGCTTGATTAATTTAATATATTGATAATCCTGATGTTTGTTGATGCTTTATATTTAGAGGTATGTAAAATTAATTATTTAATTAATTTTTGATATCTTGTTTTTAAGGTTTTTCTATAGCTGAAACTAGAATAATGAATCGGTAAATTCTAAATGGAATAAAGAAGTAGTTGTGTAATCAATATAATTTCTTATAGGGTTTTGAATAACTTGTTTTCATGTAAAGGTCGAGCACCTTATGGTTTGTATTTTTGAGTGATCATTGTGTGTGAAGGTTCAATGATCTGGTTTGGTCTATAAGCCTAGTTTCTTTGTTGTTTGTTTCCTTATTCATGTGTTATGATGTGATCCTGGGATGGCTGATCTTGGATGGCTGATGTGATATGTGGGGGCTGGGAGGTATGGTGGTTTTGTAAGAAGTAGACTCCTGGAGTGGAAATATGTAGATTATAATCCATGTGGGTGTCAGTGAAGACACCAGGGAATATAGAACCTGATGATGTAGGGATTTCCCGTACTTGAGGAAGATGAACTTTATTAATCTGTTATGTGTTTATATACTTTACATTTCACACTACTTGAGGAATTTGGCCTTTCTAACCCTCCATCCAAATGAGGTGATGACATGGATAGCATTCTCATGATTTTTATCTTTATATATTCAAGGATTCATAGGACTATTCTTCTACAATAGGTGTAAAATACTCAACAGGTAGTTCATCTACTCATCGTGTTGAGCCCCTTGTGTTGGTCATTTATAATTTCATTACTAAAATACCTAGAAATATGAAAATTGATAATACTATTAATAAATGATTTAATAAGTGATGATTAAACCATGGTGTTGGAGCTTGTAGGGATTCAATGTTTATGTTATGTTTATGGGGATTTGTGTAGTTAGTTTGGTTAATGTCAGGAAAGCATGGATCATAGTTGTGATGCTAAAGTAATTCAATGTGGAAAATGATAACAAATAATTACTATTTAATAATTGATTAATTTAAAGTGAAATTTATAAAAAGGATAAGATTCTTAATGATGTTCATTAAATAGTTGTCTGGTTATATGGTATCTAGTCATAGCAGTGTCATTCGGGTGTCTGATAGAAGTCAGCTACGGTTGATTTTAGGACAATGTTATTTCTATAGTGTGGTTGTGAGCTATAATATATTCTATACTTTTTGTTTTTATACATTCTAATCCACCCTTTTAGTTAGGGAAACTGACACCCTAGGGATTCTATTCCCTAGGGGTGTTTTCTACATCATATTGGTGGGAGGATAGATGAATAACATCCCCCTTTGTCCACACTCTCATCTCTTGGTAGTTACTTGTGAAAGTATGCTCAATGGTTACTTTTACAAATATATATATATATATATATATATATATATATATATATATATTTCTGTAATGACTTATGGTTGTTTCACACACATATATTTTCGATATAATTTATTAATCTCTACTACAGGTACGACACGTAATGGTTGTGATGGATTCATCCTTACTCCGTGTATGGTTGTAGTGTTTTCTGGTAAATACCTGATGATTGATACACATTTTGCTAGCTATGATGGATCCCAAAAACTTCATGGTTACTCTTGGTTGTGTGTATGGTGTGGTAATTCACCTTGGTGACTATAAAAAAACTTTTTTGTTGAATGAGGTGCAAGTTGTGGGACTCTCAAAGGTGTCTTCGGGCCAGCCTTTTTGGAGAGAAATGCTCAATATGTGCGACATTCGAGAAAAGTGTAAAACTAGGGGGAAGTGGTAGCGGGGTATCCATGAGATTATTTATTATATTATATACTCAGGTAAGTGATACTTGGTGATAGTAGCTATTTTGGGGATTGAAAAATAGTTTATGTTTTTAGGCAATGAGTTAATTTCACTTATTATTCACTATTCTTTTGAATGCATTCTTTACATTTTCACTAGAGGCTCTGGGGAATATTCTACTAAGTATAATATTATACTCACCCTATATTATATAATCTTTTTTAGGTCACGTGGATTGGGTTCAATATTAGGGTTATTACTACAAGCATTGGGTTAAAAGGAGTTTCTTGTTCTTCATGGTTGATGCTATTTTACTTTATTTTGGTGGCTGCGGTTTTCCATTTCAGTTTTAGTATTTTTTATATAAAATTACATATGTTTACTTGGGTTTCATTTTATATCATAGTCTGATCATGAGTTAGATGGTATCAATCATATTTCTCTCATCTACATGTGTTCTTTTAGATGGAAATGCCTCACATATGATTGTTTTCTATACCCTGGATTCCATTCACCAACCCAGGGCCAACTAATGGCGGGACACAAGGGGTCATTATCTCTCATCTCACATTGTATTCCCCAGAGGGTTCACTTTGTAGGGAGGGCTCATGATAGGGTGGTATTAGAGGTTTGACTATTGTATAGAATGGAGTTTGGTGTTTGAAGGTGGTGTGTTTTCATGGATTGTTAGGGAAACTATGTCAGTTAAGTCATGAAAGATCTATAAATGTGGGAGACCAAGATAGACACAAGTATTTAGGTCCCCTTGGGATTTTTATGCATGGAAATTTTTTTATGGTGGATACTAAACAAAATTATATTGGTCGTAGGATGGAGAACTAGGAAAGGATCATTTTTCATTCTAATCTTCCCATGTGTCAGTATAGGTAGACCATGAGATATGTTAACCTAGAAATAATAAAAGTAAATAATTAATTAATTTTATGTATTCAATATTCCATGTTTTGGAGCTCTAGATGTTTTTCATTTTCCAAGCTTGTATCCAGATAGATGTCCATGTCAGGGTAGCATAGAATATGTTCAGTAGGTTGTGCTAGCTGATCATTATAGAGTAGAGCTTTACGATGAAAACACCTAGAGTAGGACACTCTAAAATATTTATCACTATAGTCTGTAAAAGTATAAGGGCTCCATTTTAGATGCAATCCTGGATAATAGATTGGATGATGTGGATATAGACTACAGTTTAATCTATGCTTGCAAGGATAAATGGGTGTGGTTATTTGTGACGATGTATCATGGCGCTTCGAGGCAGTGGTTTTTATTATTAACTAGGGATCTCAATGAGTCGATATACCATTTTATTTGTTCTAGGAGTAGTTTGGAGCTGACTTTTTTTCTTCGATGGTAGAGGTTTCCAGTCACCAGGAGGTTCTTACCCTTTGACATGGAATCTCTTGTATTCCATAGTTTGGGATCCTTTTCAAGAATCTTATGTGATATTAATTAGACCTTCTTCTAGATGAGGAGGAGAGGGTGATACATTTTTATGATTCTTTGATTACAAATATCCAGTGACAAGTAAACTTGTTTGTGATAATGACATATCTTGAGGTGCTGGAGGAAGTAGAGGTCATTGAGAGAGAGTTATCTAGAACAAGATTATAATGATAAGGGAGTCTCGAGGATTCCATGTGAATAAAAACTGTGGTATGGAGTATTTATTTATTGGGGATGAAGAGATTCAGATAATATGGGGGTAGGTCCTAGACCTCAGTACCAAGTTTCTCTAGGGGTAACGACTCTCGTTCCTAAGTTTCTAGAGCATTCAACATGCGCCATTTGTTCCACTTCAGGTTCCTCCATTTAGGCAGACCGATTTGAGGTATAAGTAACACATTTCACCATCATTGGATTAGTAGAGAGTAGATGAGGTAGGAATAGGACACCCTTGGGATGCTCTCTATCCTCAGAGTGCAGAGTGTAGTCATGTTGGTGGTCATCATTATGGTTAGAGAGGCTGTAGAGAATGTCATGGTCTGATTCATGCTTTAGAATTTCTATTTCCAGGTGATACAGACATTGTTTGTGGTATCCTTTTCTTGTTTTCTACATGGGTGAATGACTTGTTCGATTCATGAGAGACACAATCATTCATATCACCTACCATTTTCCATTCCTTAGTAATTGAGGTAGACATGATTCATGTTCCCATGGTGTTTAGTACACTAGTTAGTGATTTAGATGACTTGTTTGATGTATTTATAAACCAATATATAGTGCGGGGATAGCACCACTCTTGGGGAGATTTCCTATGTTTTTGAATACAACCATCAGATTTCATCCTCACCATGGATTGGTTGTATTCAGCGAAGTTTATCATGGATTACATCAGGAGGCATGTGGCATTCTTTGATATTTACTGAGTGCTAGTAGTGTTTTTTGGTGAGTGAGAACCTCATATGTGTTATAGATGTGTTCCATATTTGTCATCCATGATGTCTTAGTTGATGCTATGATCATTGGAGGTTCATTATTTTGTGTTTCCTAGGGTCATGGAAGAGTACCCCAATGACTTCCCAGAAGATGTTTTAGCATTACCCCCTCAATGGGAGATCTAGTTCGAGATAGTGTTGGATCTAGGCATGTATCTAATCTAAATGACTCTATATCGGATGGTGACTTTTGACTAGAGAGAGGTGTATATAAATCTCAATGGTCTATTAAAATGTAGTTTTTTTTACTGTGTCACCATGGGGAGCACCAGTTTTATTCATGAAGACGGAAGGTAGTATTTTGTAGTTGTGTGTCGATTATTGTCTCTTGAACAAAGTGACAATGACGAACTAGTATCCTCTTCTGCATATCGATGATTTTTTCGATGTACTAAAGGTTTCAATTTGGTTTTAAAAGATCGATCAGTGGTTAAGATATAATTAGATGCATGTGAAGGATAAGGATATCTTAAAGACTACATTCCCTTGTCGCTATGGGGATTATGAGTTCTTGGTGATTCCATTTAGTGTGATGAAGTATCCAACTGTATTTATGGGGTTGATGAAGGTTTTGATCTATGAGTTCTTGGATATGTTCTTCGTGGTTTTCATCGATGACATCCTTGTGTACTTCTTATCTGAGGATGAGCATGGATAGAATCTTCCTTCCATTTTGGGAGTTCTATGTTGACAGAAGTTGTATTGGAAGATGTCAAAGTGTGAGACTTAGGCTCGAGAAGTCCATTTCATAGGGAATTCCATATCCCAGTAGGGTGTAGTTATCGATCCATCAATGAAAGAAGTATTTTTTTCCATGCTCATACCATATGATATTGGAAGAGGTTTGATGATTCATTAGTCCTACAGGCTATTATAGGAGGTTTGTAGCTAATTTCTCTCAGGTTACAACTCCTTTGACTGCATTTACCTAGAATGGTTAGGTGTTCATGTAGACTGGTTAGTATCGGGTAGATTTTGAGTATATTAAGGAGATGTTTTTCAGTGATTCAGGTCTTTATCTACTAGTAGAAGGAGTTCAATTCATGGTTCATTGTGATTCTTCGCATCTGGGGATAGGTTGTGTTTCGATTAATTAGATAACAGTTGTTTATTACAGGTCTTATCTATTGTGTACCCATGAACACAACTATACCACCCACAATCTTGAGTTGGATGCAGTGGTGTTTTCCTTGAAGTTGTGGATACATTACCTCTTTGGCCACTGTTTTTTGGTCATCACTTATTAGAAGAGCCTGATGTATGTTTTCTCCCCACATGACATGAACATGAGCCTATGTTGGTGGATGGTGTTGTTACATGATTATGAATTTGAAATTTGATATTCAGCTGGGGAATTGGAATTTTTTAGCTAAAATGCTAATTCCGATGTCTTGTAGTGACGAAGTGCGTAAATATGGTGATTTCTGGAGGGTGATAAAAGAGATATTGGCACTATATCTGGATATTGGAGAATTTGGTATAAGATGTTGTCTTTTTTATGTTGAAGGTGCAATAATATTTGGAGTAGACGGTGTTTGAATCCCAATTAGGGGATCTTTAGGTGGATGTCCAGAGAGAATAATTTAATTTTGGAAAGGCTTGTCATGGTTGTTCTAAGGACGAACAACACCGAGTGTTGTTTTAGGGAAGGATTTTAATTCCATTGGAAACACATGATATGGTTCCTGAAAAGTTACATATTTCACCATTAGTTGTACATATGGGCATGAAAATGATTTATTGATCATTAAGGAGTCAGTTTTGGTGGCCTGGCAAGAATTTTGATGTTGTAGTGTTTGTGTCGCGGCGCTTGGTTTACCAGAAATTGATGTCCAAGAACCACGTTTTCTGTGGTTTCCTCCATCCATAGGATATACCTCATTTTAATTAGATGTAAATCTCAAAGGACATTGTTAACTATTTACCACTATCTTTGGGTGGCTCTGATGATTTATGGGTTGTAGTGGTTCATTTGACGAAATAAGACCACTTTATAGAAATCAAGGAGTCGAGATCAGTGAAGGATTTATTTAGGAAATATCTAGAAGAGGTGGGGAGACTCCATAGAGTCACTAGGATGACAATTTATTATATGGATACGCGGATTACCTCCAAGGTGTGTAGTGTTCTCTTGTGTTCATTTGGTCCTCAACTATGCCTTAGCACTACTTTTCATCCAAACAGCATGGTGAAATGGAGTGGACTACCCAGAATCTTATAGACATATTGTGCTCTTATGTCATAGATTTGGATGGATCATGGATGATTCACCTTTCCTTGGTTGATTTTTCTTACAATAATAGTTTCCACTCTACCATTGATATTTCAGTGTTTGAATCCTTGTATGGCTGACCATTCCATTCTCAATTTTGTTGGATAAGGGTTAGAGAGTCAACAATTATCATTCCGAAACTGGTATAGAATGCAACATTGATGGATCATGTTATTCCAGAGAGGATAAAAGTAGTGATAGATCATATGAAATCCTATAATAATCATAAGAGGATACCTTTAGAGTTTGACATTGGTGATCACATGTTTCTGAAGGTGACTCCCTGATGAAGGAAATAAAGGTTTGGTCATTGGAGTAAGATTTCTCCCGGATTTGTTGGGACATTCGAGGTATTGGGTGGAATATTATAGGCATGGTGTATCGATTACTACTTCCCCTGTATATGGGCCTGATACATGATGATTTTCATGTGTCATAGCTCTGTTGTAATCTTCATGATAACTCTCACATCATTGATTTTTCATAGATCGATGTTGATGATAATGAAACCTTTGAGGAGCGGCGTGTAGAGATCGAGGACTTCATGGATAAGGTGTTGTGTGGGAATGAGATCCCCTTAGTTCATGTCTTGTGGAGGCCTGGTGGCTTTGAGTAGAGTTCTAAGGAACATGATTTGAAGATTGGTTCACAGTACCCCATTCTATTTGATGATTATCCCATCTATTATAACATTGATCATTCTATGCTTGTAGACCTTCCCATTTATGAGATGGATTTATATTGTTTCTTGTTGTCTCTTTCTCTCTTATGAGAGGTATATCACAGAAGAGGGTGGTTAGTAGCTAGTTGTGGCTTATGTGTGGTTTCATTTTGTTTCTTCGATGCAGTGGTTGATCTCTTATGGTTGTAGGAGATTTGATAGGTATCCATTGGGTGATTGTTTTGAGAACCCTATTTTTTCCACTCTAGTTTGGTTTTGGATTATCAAGCATTATAATGTTTTAATAGGTATCTGATGCAATGGACTAGACCTCTCCGATTCATTCCTTTTAGAAAATATTGTGTTTGAGGAATTATGGGAGACAAAGGTGACTCATTTCAAAAGATTTCCAAAATTCTATCTTTCCGATGGTTACTCGCCGAATGGTGACTCGATGAACTTTTAATCATCGTACAGTGTCTCATTGAATAGTGACTCACTGAATATTGTCTTACCAAATGGTAGCTCACTGAACTGTGACTCGATGAATGGTAGGTAGTCAAATGGAAACTCACGGAATGAAAACTCATTTAACGGCAACACACAAAATGCTAACTCATGGAATGAAGACTTGGGGAAGGGAAACTCATGGAATGACGACTCAGGGAACGATGACACATGGATTGTTGACTAACGTAATGGTGAACCATAGAACCACTAACCATGGAACAATGACTAGTAGAATGGAGACTCGTTGAAATACGACCCATCCAATGGAGAATCATCCACCATTTGCGGCAACTCATGAACAGTGTTTCCATCATCATATTGTTTTACCCATTTGAGAGTTTTCTTTGATGTAAAACAAATTGAAAGGCTTTTTTATGGTATATAAGGCTTATTCAAATCCCATAGTTCCAATCTTAATTTCCCTAAGTGTCCTTTTTTTACTCATTCAAAATGTGTGATCTTTGAAAGATCTGAACCAAATGGAAAATTCAGTGTATCTTAAACTGCTCCTTCATTTAGATCTATCCAAATTCTAGACCTTTTTCTTCCATCTTGTTTTAATTAGTAATATATGCCTCTGACCTCTCTTTGTCATAGTATTAATTGATTATGTTGTAGCTTTAGATCGTGTATTCCCTATAATTTCTTCTTCCTGCATGTGCATCCATATTTTGGTATAACTAGGATGTGCCAATTTTTCATCAATATAAGGTATGTTATACCTCTATTCTTCTAGGTTCCTATATCCATTTCCTCCGGTTTCTCCTTGCCTTGTGGAACAAAGTGACCTTCATGTTTCTAATGGGGATTCTGTGGGTTTTGGTTATTACAGTTGTGTCCTAGTCTCCTCGAGTGGATGTAGTTACTGTGGTAGTGGAGATTTTGATCTATTGTGATGTCATGTTCATATGAAAAGAATGTGATAAACATTTCGGTGTTGAGGATTCGGCCCTCCTATATTCTATTTACATGTAGTAGTAGATTTATAATTATTTATCCTACTAGATCAGAATGGAATTGATATAATAAGTATGTAATCTAGACTAAATAATTTCTATCAACTGTATTTTTTTCTTATTTATTTTCAAGATAGTGTGATATCTATGAATTTCAATTTTTCTTGTTGTTATTAATAAAAATGAACAAAGGTGGAAAAGATGAAAATAATTTTAAATTAATTGGATAATGATAAATAGGCATGTTAATGGATCCGGGTTTTTTTGTTGTTTGTTGAAGATAGTAAAATTTATGAAGTAATTTTGTTTAATTGAATAGATTAATAAACCTAATGCATGTTAATTCTTTTTGTCTAAAGACATGTAAAATTATTTTTTTAATTAATTTTTGATATATGTGATAGTTTGTTTCATAGGATTCGTAAAGTTGGAACCCGAATAATGATTCTATTAATTCAGGATAGAGTAAGGAACCAGTTGTGCTATAAAGATAATTCCTTGTAGTGTTTGGAGTTACCCATTTTCTACTAAATTATAAACTCCTTATAATTTGGAGTTGTGACTTCTTGTTGTGTGTGAATGTTGAATGCCTTTTTTAGTGAAAAGAGAAAAGTTTCTATGTTTTTTTATTTTCTACTACTTATGTTGTTATATAATTCTGGGATGGAAGAGCCTGGATAGCTTCTGTGATATATGGGGGTCAGGAGGCCCTTCGTTTATAGTAGTAGTTGAGGCCTAGAGTGTTGAGATGTAGCGGTGTATGCATGTGGATGTTGGGGATGACACCAAGGATGATGGATCTAGTTGAATCTAGAATTCCCTGTAGTTTTAAAAGCTGAATTAATTTTAATCTAATTTTTTATCTACTTTACATTCCCCACTACTTGAGGTAGGTTTTCTTTCTTACCCTCCTACCAAAAAAGGCTGAGACGTGCAGGGCATGCCATGTTCTTTCTGTGTATATCACTTTAGGATGGATATGTCTATGCTACAATTATAGGTGGAAAAGACATTAAAGTTAGTTCATCTACTCATTGTGTTGATCCCCTTCTACTGGTAGCATAGAATTATGTTTCAAGAATAGCTATAAATATGTAAAATGATAATTTTATTAATAAATGGTTGAATAAATTATGTTGTAACCATGGGATTAGAACTTTCAGGGATGTAGTGACGAGGTGATGTTTCTAAGGATCTTTGGATTCAGTTTTGTAATGTCGGGAGAGCAAGGACCTCTGTTGTCATGATAAAGTAAAGGAATGTGGAAAATTATAATTGTTAATTAATGTTTATAGAATAAATTATTGAGAATTTCATTGGATAAAAAAAGAAGAAAATTATCAATGCATATATTTAAATGGTTGGGTGCTTATAGGATATCTACTCTTAGTAGTGGCAGCCGGAAGTCTGAGATACATTAGTTACTATTCATTGTAAGACTACGTTATTCTCATATTATGGTTCCAATCTATAATATATTATGTAATTTTTGTGTTTCTATATGGCAGTCTACCCTGTAAGTTATAGAAACTAAAACTACAGGGATTCTATGCCTTGGGGTGTCATCCCTAAAATGTGAATGGAGGATTGATGGAAGACTTCTCCATTTTTCCCTAGTCTCTTCTCATAGTAGTTACTTGTGCTAATATTCAAAATTATTAGTTTTCCTCATAAATGTGTGTAGAAGGATGAAATTTCATGTTGATATTTCACAAACATATATTTTGGATATAATTTCATACGTGCTAATATCGGTATTATTTGTAAACGTTGTGATGGATGGAGTATCCTCACTCGGTGTATAGGCTGTAGTGTCATGATTTATAATACATGAAATTTGATTCATGTTATATAGGTTGTGGTGGATCTTGGAAAAAACCACATTACATTGGTTTTATGGATTGTGTGGTGCTTTTCCATTGTGTCTGTTGGAAAGGCAACGTGTTTCAGGAGGTGCAAGTTGTGGTGCTCACCTAGGTGTCTTTAGGATAGCTGTTTTGGATAGATATTGTCAAAATAATCGATGATGGGGAAAAGAAAAAAACTAGTGGGGAAGTGGAAGTGGTGTACCCTTGAAAATAATTATTATATTATATAATCTTGTATGTGATACTTTGTGAGAGTTTTCAGGGTGAGGTTTGGAACATCATATACATATTTAAGTGATGAAATACTCTCACTTACAGTTCACTGTGATTTATCATGCTTTCTATAATTTTTCACAAAAGGATCTATGGAGGATACTATTGAGTACACTATTATACACAACCTAAATTATATATACTATTTTTCAGGACACTTAAACGAGGTTGGTGATCAGGCTTCTTACTACTAGCTTGGGGTTTACAAGAGTTTTTCAGGCTTCGTGGTTGTTGTTTCGTTACTTTATTTTGGTACAAGAAGTTTTCCCCTCCAGTTTCATTATTTTTTGAATGAAATTACATATGTGTACATTGGTGTTTTTATATCATATAATGAGTCACAATTGGTTGGTGTTTATCTTATATCTCTCTTATACATGTTTTCTCTTAGAGAGAAATGCATCCTATATGTTTGTTTATTATACCCCCTGTTCCAATCAATAACTCGAGGCCCACTAAAGGTGGGACATAGGGGGTCATTATCTCTCTTATCATATAGTCAACCCAGAAGGGGTTCACTTTCATTGGAGGGGGTCATGATACTGCATGCCTTTCATGTTTATGCTCATGTCATAAATAGTTATACTGAGTTTCAATGTGTGCGATTGATTATTATGGTAAATGTGAATTGTAATAAATGGGTGGGTACACACATGTGGAATTCATGAAATGTAATCGGTACATGAGTTGGTAAACTCATTGGTTATGTTTAAATATGAATTTCAAACAATGAGAGGGTATTCTCATTAGTTTTATTTATAAATTGAGATATAGTTCATGAGTCTGTATACTAATTAAATTCCATTTTGTTAAATATGAATAGTGAGATGATACAATCAAGAGGTATTTTGATTATGAAATGGGATACATGAGTGTGTATAGACACGATATGTATTTTTTTTTATAAAAAGTGAAATTGAGTGTGTATACTGATTAAATGACTAGAATAGTAAATTCTGAATGAGTTTATCGACACATTGGATGAATTGAATGAAAATGGTTACATATGACATGGTAGAAATGTATGGTATTGAGTGTTAAATGATATGAAATGAATAAAGTTTTTTATTTATGTTGTGGATGGATCTCTAGGGATCATGAATGTGGTATTTTATGTTATGGGTTGAGTATTCCCCTTAGGTATAAATTTTCAGTGATTTCTTGTGACTTGCTACCCCTTGAATCTGGCTAGCTTGGACTCATGTATGAATTGTAGGAACACATTCTCCTAGGACTCCAACCAGTGAATTTTCCATGTTTCCATTGAAAATCTCATTGGACTCATTGAGGATTCCATGTTCTTCAACACCTTGGATTCAGTCCTCCATGGTCCAACTCTTTTAACTATGATCTGAATGTGAGTTATATTATATAATCAAATATGCATCTTGGTAAAGGTAAATTGTTATATATTGACATATATTTCTTTGTCATGAATCGTCTTGTAGTGACTCAAGACTTTTACATATATCATTACAAGATTTTAAGCATAATTATACATCAGAGTACAAGACAAGGATCATTATGTCTAGATTCTTGGAAGACTAGGTACATATAACATAATACATTGGGCTAAAAAAGTCACTTCTTTATTTAATCTCCATAAAGAGCTCCTAACTTTTATTGAGCCCTTACATCTGCATAGGATACCCAGGGGAATACATTAACAAAGGGGTGAGCAGAAAAGTCCAGTAAGGTAATGAACATAAGGATACATCATAAGCACATGAGTTAGGAGGTAGGACATAAAGACATACAAATCATGGAACATATGAAATCATATCATATAAGCATGGAATCCTGAAAACATGGAATCATATAAATTGGGCAGAATCATAAAACCTTTCTTTACTACAGGTCAAGGCTTACCGCCTATCCTGTTTTCCATTTTGGTATGGGTCATGGATAACCGCCAATCCTATTTCACACAGCATCTCATGAGAATTAACTTTACCCTATGCATTGGAGCGCTATTTGGGAACACCCATCAAATTTTTTTAGGAGTATTATTTGCATATAAATATTATAACCACATTTATAATCATACATAATCAACTATACATAATCATAGGGGTACCCATGGAATGAATTGTGTACCACAATCATGATATAAATCATAACTAATGAGAATATCACGAAAGATTCCATGAAAGTAAAGGATTAGAACATACATAGACATTCATAGGGTAAAATAGTCTTATAAACTGGTAAGTGGAGTCAAAAACAAGTGACAACATATATGAAATGTATATTTTTAACATTATCATTAAAACATTTTTGTGTTGTTTTAAGGAAAATACTATATAGAATTTAAAATAGAAATGAGGATAATATTTTATATAAAACTATAATTGAAACAAGAAGGATTTTATAAAAAAATAGTGATTTTTTAAATACAATGGTGTCATAATACATAGGATAGAGTGCACTTGAAATTGGGTAAAATTTTGAGAACTTCCTTTAAAACGAGTGTGCTTATTTGGAAGTATCGATGGGGGATTCACTTAAAAGCATGTATATCTACAAAAGTGAAATAGAGATATGGATAATGGAAAAATAGTTTGGAGAATATAATCATAATTTAGATGTTTTACATGAAAATAAAATACAACTACATTTGGTATAAAGAAAGATAGGGAAACCTGAAGGAATAAAGGATGTTCGGGCATAATTCATTACGGTTTATCGACATGGTATCAGTGTAACTAAGAGGGATCAATGAGAGGTATAAGTTGTTTTACATCACTTATAAAACAATATGGTAGTATGGGGGAGGTGTGAAAACATACCCCATCATTTGGGATTACAAATTATAACATATCATACAAGACAATGTTGTTTAAGAGAGAAATTGAGAGGATCCCTTACCTTAAATCTGATGGTGTTCTCCACTTGTTATTTAAGAACTGAATAAAAACATTAGGCTTATTAATTCATAAGTATAGAACCTATTATATATTTAATTTATTTATTATATCCCTTTTTAGTTCATTCAAGGCCTTAATTATTAGTTATAAGGTTCAATTTCATTGTTTGGGCTCATTTTTTACGTGGTTTTAAATGATCGGTTCACTTAAATTCATGTTCAGATAAACATGAAAGATGGAAGTGGTTGTCAAGAAATTAATTTATATTATTTTAGTTAACAACCAGGAGATTACATCGTTTTAAATATAATTTTTTTACTTATATTTTAGTTTAACTATTATATAAAACTATAGTGACAACTGTTTTTGTTAATTAGTGGGTTTGATTACAAATAACATGTTTTGAATTATAACGTAATACAATTTGTAAAAATAAATTACAGATCTAAAAATAGAATATATAAAATATATAATAAACTATTCCAACAATAACGTAAATGGTTTCATGACCATACTTAAATATTATAATAGAAATTGATAAACTGTTATCCTTGGATTTACTAAATTAACACATCTCAAACGGTGTTTTCATTTCATTCACATAAAAGGTGGGGAATGGAGAGAATATAATAAAATATCCCATTAGAATGAAAAAATTCATGTACATGTATGTTACTATATTTATCATACTATTTGGGAGAAGGGAGGTGTGGAAAGAAACCAAAAAGAAAAGGACTTAAAAGAAATGAAGGAATTGGAAAGAGTAATTTACCACTTGATATTCCCTTCATTGAGAACCTCTTAAGGGGAGTGGTTTTGATATTTTGAAGAGGATGTGATATTTTTTAAATAGGGGTGGATTTTGGTGAGAGATTTTGGCAGAATATTGTCAAGGAACAAGACTTGAGATGGGTGAAGAGAAGAGGGGGTAAAGGGGGGTTTTATAGTGGAGTATAGAGGGGATTTCTCAATATAAAATAAATTAATTTATTATTTCCCCACAATATAAGTAATAATGAGTCTTACTTGACCAAGAATAGTAATGTTTTCAGATGATCATGAAAAAATTGGTCTTACATCAGTAGAATAACATCAATTCCTCAATAAATCCATTATTAAGCATTTATTGTAAATTATTGTATTTTTTCAGTTCATAAAAAATTAAAGTATTTTAGAAAAATTACGAAAAATGTCTTTAACCATTTTCTGATGTGTAGAATCCAAAAATGAATTCCATTTTTCAAAAGTAACTTTTTAAAAATGATTAATTTAATATTTAATTAAAATCATAATTTATAATCATAAACTAGTTTTAAAACCTTTATTTACTCATTCTAAAATATTGGTATGTCATATTTTCAACTTGTATAATATTTATATTTTATCATAGGTAACGTTACTATTTATTAGGTTATATCACTATTCTTAAGGAGATGTTACTATTCATTAGGGTAGGTTATTATTCACCAAAAATTATGTTTTTCTTATTGGACTCCAAATAACATACAGATTACAACCATGTATGTTGGATTTTCGAAATTCAAAACATAGAAGCGAAAAAATTATGATTAAAAGTAACTTAACAATTATTAGTTCATTATGTAGTTTTTTCAAGTGATTTAATGACATCATTATAATAAGGGTATTTCTATTGAAAAATATTTGGTCATTACATTCATCCCCTGATAGGAAATTTCTCCCTCAAAATTTCTTTTTACATCCTATGCCAAAAACAGTTGCGGGTACTTTTCCATCATTAATTCCTCCAGTTCCCATGTTGCCTCTTCGTACTTATGGTTTCTCTATATTACCTTAAACAGATTAGTAGTCTTGTTTCATAGAACATTTTCTCTACCATCCAAGATATTCCATGGCTGCTCCTTATAAAAGAGATCATCATCCAAATGTACCACTTCAGAAGAGAGTAAATTTGATGGGTTCGGTATGTACGTCCTTAAGGGGTATAAATGAAAGAAATCATGTACCTTCGACCTGGTAGGTGGAAGTTCTAGTCAATATGCCATAGCTCTGACTCAATCAAGGATCTTGAAGGCGCCGATGTACCTGGGACATAACTTCCCTTTCTTCCTAATCATCGTGACATTCTTCCATGGAGATATGCATATAAATACCATGTATCCAATGAAAATGCCCAGAAATTTCAATGTAATTTTTTTATATGGGAATTTTATGAGTCCATAAAAATTGACGGCATGTAATTCCGAGGCCCGGTGTTCTCGGAATGAATTTCGGAACATTTTTTAAGTATGTCCAGTAAACGTGTGAGTGAGTTTCTGTAACTTTTGAACCGGTGCTCAGAATTAAAATCTGACAACACTGCTGAACTCACAACACTGATATTCTCTTAATGAGACCTTCACCTTGACCATAATGGCCTGAGGGTGAATGTTAGTTTTCTTGTTTTTCATGGAAATAAAAATAAAATAATGAACAAATTTTGTTTTATTTTTTAAAAACCCCCCAATATGATTGTGTAGTGGTGGGGACCAACCGAGCTAGGAAACCTCGAAAATATGGATTCATAGTGGTGGGGACCACCTGACTATTGAACTCCCTCCTTAATGAGGGAGGTTACTTTAGGGTTCCTCTAAATTAATTTTTCCAATGTAATTCTATTAATTATGAAAACATCATCATAGTTAATGGCTAACATTATTTTAATAAGATGGCTATTATTTTTATTTGGTAGGTGGAAAAATTATTGGAAAAGGGTTGGAAAAGCCTTGGAGAAAATTGGAGAAACTTTTCCCTCTTCAAAAAAGAATGCCTCTCCAATGAAGAACATTCTTCAATGAAGAATGAGGAACTGACCCCGAGCCCGGATCAGAAGCACCTTGTGGAGGAAACTAACGCAGATGTTCTTCAACAAATTCATCTTCTACCTCTCGAATTATCCACACTGACGTAAATGATCCTTCTAGGTAGGGGTGTAATTTTGTTTTAGCTTCATAATTTTTTTTATGTTGAACTTATCCCCTTCAGCTGCTTGATACCGCTCTAACGTAGAGGGGGCGGGCGAAATGAACATGGCCTGACCTCTACACAATCCATTGTGGGTTTTGATGTGTTATTCGCGATGGAGGAGGAGGACCAGTGTCGGCGATTGGAATCTGTGGATCTCGGTTGCATCGGCTGGCACCATGTCCAGCCCTGATGAAGGGGGCGGAGCAACCGCACTGCCGGAGATGAGCCGTGACCCGTCGGCCGAGGCGTACCAAGCGCTACGGCAGGCACTCCGGCAGATCGCGCGAAGGGGATAGCAGCACACGTCTGCACTGCCTGGTGATCCATAGATGCATCCTAGTGCAGCGGCGGTGAAATGAGGGCAATCGGCTCGTTATCGGCTTCAGGAAAAGGCGCAGCGTGTGACCGCACCGCGTGGAGGAGGGGGTTGGCTATCCGGCCAGCCAAGGCGGGCCACCGTACCGCAGGCCGCCACACTGCAGACCTCCACACCGAGGGCCACCTCATCGAGGGCCGCCTCACTGAGGATCGTCACACCATGGGACGCGTTGGTGTGTTGGGTCGGTCCGACGGGGTCAAACCAAACCTGGACCAACTATGTCTGTTTTCGTTCTTTTGGCCATATCATTAGCTACAAGCGTCTGTTTGACGAACTGTCTACGGCGCCAAAAACCTTGGATTGAGACGGTCATTTTGGTATACCCCACATGAGTTTTGGATTAAGTTGGGGTATGGCCAGGTTGGATCGAACAATAATCCAACTGGGCCCTTGGGACATAAAGGTCAATAACTTACTAACCGGGTGTCTGATTGATGCACCGTCTGTTGCATTGATACCCCATGTAACACCTCCAGATTTTAGGAGAAATAATTTTTTTAATTTATTTGATGTCTTTCTTTTACACTACACCCTGATTATCTTGTTATATACACAACACCATATTATCTATTAGTATACGCAAGCATTATTTTGGGCTTATGTTACACGCAAGAGAATCCTTCCTCAATAGCATGTGTTGTATGCAATACCATGTTTCACCAAAACAACGATATATTGTTATAAAATTATTATGAGCTAGACATTATGATTAGTATTAAAGAAATTTTCAATTTTATAACAATATAATTAATCTTACATATATTATGGAACATGGTATGAGAACAAAATAATTTTTTTGTGTAAATAAGTATTTTTGAAAAAATGCATTTTTGCTGCCTTTCGTTGGTGAAACTACATTAAATCTAGTTCTTGACACATTTATAAGTTCAATTTGATGAAACAAACATATTAATTTCAATGAGGATATAAAAATTATCTTTGGATAATTTTTTAATTTTTTTTTAACATTCATATTTAGATGAATTGTAAAAATACACTAAATTTTAATTAAATACAAATTTTTTCATCAGGATAATTTATATAGATAAATTATAATATTTAATAGTTTTAGAGTATAAATAGAATATATATTTACCATTTAATATTAGTTATGTCATTATCATTAATATTACATTGAATTCATAGGAAAACACATTTAAATCTTTTGCAATGTTTTAACTTTTAGAACCCATTTTCTCAATAGCAGGATTAATTTTAAATTAATTATTTCAACTTCTAGGTTTCGTATATGTAAAAATAGATTCTATATTTCTAATTAGAAAGTCCAAATTATATTAATTTGATACATTTTATTTTTATCCATTATGAATAGTAACTATGGTAAATTTTATTTACTACAATTAATGGTAAATCTGGTAATTAAGGGTAAAAATAATATTATAAAATTACCCTAAAACTTGTATTAATATAATAGGATGATTATTTTTCATCATAAAATATAATTGGGGTCGAAAGGGTATCTTTTGTAACCCACTTGGATATGATTAAAACCTATAATTTATTTTATTTAAAGAAAGTGAAATATGTCTCACTCAAACATGAATAATTAAAGTATTTTTTATATAAGGTAATACAAAATATAAATTCAACTATAAATACTCATTTGAAATATAAATTTTTTTTCATCATAATGGTAATTTATTTGTGATTTTTGAGATATATATAATTACTTTAATAGCTTATACATTAATGATGCAGAAATTATTTATTTAGTGAAAAATCAATAATATAGTGTTTATTAAAGTAATAATACCCATAAAAATGACCATAAACATGAAAAAACATAACTATAGAGTATATATATACCCTAATAATCCAAGGGATTACTTGTGGACCAATTGGTGCCTTAAAAACAGATTATGACATTTATATTATATTATTTTAAATGATATCAAAGTTTTCACCTTCACAATTTAATGAACATATCGGAAGAGTGAACCTTTATGTATACCTTTTCAAATTTTTGTATTAGGGTCTATGAATCGAGGGATGAGGTATCCTTGGAAAATTGTTATTTGACATCCAATCTTATCTAATTGATTCAAAAGGAACAATACCATGATGATGATTTCTATTTCATTTGAGACTCCCTTAATTGTTGGAATATAATGCATGGTTTTCCAATCTCTAAAGTTGTAATTATACTATTTGGGAACCATTTGGTGGTACATTATTTAATGAGGAAAGCTAGAATTGGGGTTTCTATAGATCCTTGTGGGCAGTGCACTTGACATCCACCAAGATGTTCTATGAAATGTGGAGGCAGTTATGGTGTCCCGGTATGAAACAAGGTATTGATATGTTTTATTTTGCATTATTATACAAGAAAATAGTTTAAGGTTGATCACAAGAAACCATCTGGGTATTCAGAAACTTCTATTTTGTAAATGGATTTATAGTGACATCTATATGGAATTTTTGGTTGGGTTTCTGCATAACTAGAGAATGAGGACTGTGATATGTGTTATTATTGACATGATGACTAAATCGGCACACTTTATACTCATTCGTGATACAACCAAAGTTGAGTAGTTGTGAAATATCTATGGGGATGAGGTTTTTTGTTTTCTTAGAGTTACATATTCTATATATTCATATATAGATCATAAGTTCACTCCTCTCTTTCAAAGTGGCCTTAAAGAGGGATTAGGAACTCACATCTGTTTGAGTACAGCATACCATCTACAGTCAGATGGACATATAGAAAGAGCTACAAATATTCCTGATGATATTCTACATGCTTGTGGTCTATACATGGGTGGGTCTTGGGATGATCACTTGGTTCAATTTGATTTATCTTATACCATATTTTTCAGGATGGAACTAGAATGGATCCGTTTTGATTCCTTGTATGGTAATCCTTGTAAATCACCATTGTGTTGGTTAGATATTAGTGAATGTTTTTAGGTTATACCTAGCGTAGTCCAACTTATAGTAGAAATGATTAATTTGATTAATCATAGAATATTGAATGTATATAGGAAATTTAATTTTCATTTTGATCATTAATATATACCTTGGGGAATCGCAGTCATTGACCATGTGTTCATGAAGGTTTGACCTTTGTTAGTTCATCATCGGTTTGGGAGGAAAGGGAGACTTACTCCTTGTTTAGTGGGATATTTTGAGGTTGTTGACCATGTGGGAAAAGTATCTTTTCATTTATCAAATACACTATATCTAACATCAATAAATAATGTGTTCCATGTTTAATAACTTCAAAATTATCTACATGATCCATATCATGTTCTAATCTGGAGTGATGTTGTGGTTAAAACTAATTAACCAGTAACTGAATGGACAGTCAGGATAGTCGATTCTAAATAGAAGGTAAATAATGGGAGGATTATTCCTTTGTATCATGTTATATGTAATCATGATTATGATTCTAATTATACATGGGAGAGGGAGGAAATGATGAGAGGGTAGGGGCCTCATCTTTTTAGTAAAAAAGATTTTGTGTAGAATTTCTGGGGACAAAATGTTTTTATGGTGGGGATTTGGTAACATAGTATTTTAATTTTCATGTGCTCTTAAAACCCCTTTCACTGAAAATTATTTTTTTGGGTTTTTATTGTTGTTTATATGGGGTATGTTATGAAATTTTTTGATGTTTTTGGGGGTTCTCGGATAGTCCAAACTGTTCACTGTCTGAGTATAAACTGTGAAAACCAAGGTAGTGGGAATTTTAAAAAATCATTCATGGTCAGTAAATCTATGTTACCTATTATCAGAAACTTTTTTCCCATATTAAATATTTGAATTGTTATTTTTTACATTATTTAAACCATGTGGATCTTCTCAACAAACAATGTGTATAAGTTTTTAATTAATCCAAATTCTAAATAAAAATTTATGAACACACCATTTTGGATCCTGGTGGACTACAATGACCCAGAAATGATTTATTTCTTCCTTGTATCACTGAATAAAATTAATTAGCTCCTAAAATCCTTCTATAAACCGATTATATTCTTTAGAAACCCCCTTCAATCTTCTCTCGGTTAGTTTCCTCTCCCCTTTCTCATTCTCATATTATCTCTCTTCTCTTCCCTAGAATTCCATGAATCAAAATGTTGATTATTGGATATAATAATCACATATTTGGATCTAAAACATGGTTTTATTCATAGATACTTTATTTAAAAAATCCTCATTGGAGTTTTCTATGTACAGTTTGGAGGTTCATGATACCGTGATCCTGAGGTATGTGGTTCCTCTATGATTCCCAATTTATGTAAACACAAAATTGTTTTATTTAGTTTATATTTTTTGAATTAAATTAATTTTTTATTGAAATTAATTTTTTTTTCAATTTTTCTGTTGTAAAAACCCAATTCCATTGAAATGGGCCTTTAAAATGATTTTTGGAATGAAAATTGAAAACCACCAATTCCCTTTAATTGGGGTGTATTTATAGAAATTTATGAAAATTAAAATGTTTAATTTAAAATTTGTATTTAATATAAATTATTTAAATTAATTTTTTGAATTTAATTGTTGAAATGGATTTTTTGGAAAAGTATAAAAACCCCCAATTCCATTAAATTGGGGTTTTATTGTGAAATTGATGGAATCAAGTAAAAAATTAAATTATTTAATTTTATTTGTGAAAGTTGATAGTGAAATTGAGTTTTGAATTGATATGAAATTATTATATTAAAATGGATTAAAAATTGTTTGTATAGAAACCATAGGGTTTTATCTTGGATAAAGGCATGGTTTTAATAAAACCCATTTTGGTTTTTAAATAGAAGATTGGAATATTACATTCATTTGATATTAGAGAACATGCAAGACTTAGGCTGTAAGTCAGTTATTTGGATGAGATATTATGACTTAAAGTGTTCCAAAATATAAATTTAATTAAATTACATAACATATAAATGGGAATGTTTCCTCTTTTTCCCGAGTTCAGATAAATATAGGTACATATTGATGTGTCATCTTTAGTTGGAGTCCCTATAGCATAGTGCTATAACACCTTCTTAGGAATATAATAATGATTCTTTCATGTTTTTTTCAAATGAATATATATCATTTTGGTAAAAAATTTTACACACGTTCTAAAATATATAAACTTTTTTAAATTTGACTATTTTTGAGACATTTTCGAAAAGTCCCATAGTTCTGTAAATATTCCATCAATTGAAAATTAAATCCCTATCTTAAAGGATTCCATATTTTGAAATATAATTCATGGATTTTTTTAATTTTTCCTATGAAATCCTGAACATATTTGTTTTAAATTTAATGCTCTTTTTCTTTAATATAATATTGTAATCTCACATGGAATCCATGGTGGGACACTATAGGGGTTTTTATCCTATAACCTACTGATTCCTTTGAGTGTTTGAAGATTATTGTTAGGGTTAGTGCCCTAAAACCAAATTATTTTTTATTAGTGATAAAATTTTATTCATTATATTAAATATTAATAAACTAATTATAACATAATAAGTCACATTTTTAATAAATTATCATGTGATTATTTCATAAGAGTGGTTGTCGCCCAGAAATGTCATAGTAGTTCAATGCTCTGATGAGAACCTAGAATTACAATGACACTATTCATGAATATGTGTTCTTTAGTTGGTTGGTATCATTTGAGGGACCCAAATGATACATGCTATTGGGGTGTAGACTCCTAGGATGTAGAGGCACGTTCTCAAAATGTATGACCTTAGAAATATCCCCTAGATATTATGAGAATGAGACCCACTAGTAAGAAATCAACATTAAAATGTGTCATTGGTTGTTCATATCTATGAATTTTTGTACTGGTCATTGGGAATTATGATTATTATTAATGAGGATTATGATTCATGAAATAAGATATATTAATGAAAACCATGACAATGGATGTTCGTAGTGAAATAGGTTTTGTTCGGTGCTTCACGAGTAATATTGCAATAATGAATAATGTCATAAAATATTAATCCCTTCTGTTCTCTAACGGTCGTTATTATCTTAGGCTCTACGATGGAAATGATATATCCTAAAAATATCCATGTCCATAGTGATAAATATTCATTTTCTATTTTAAAAAATTCAATATAAGAGATATCAAGCATATAGATTGAAGTCAATGGAATTAAATCTTCTCTCTTTAATATATTTAGATAAATGGATTATATTACAATAAAAGTTTCTATATAAGGTGATGTTTCATTTCGGAACTAACATATTTATCTTGAGGAGACTTTCCCGGTTTATAGTTTTCCACCATAGACATATGATGCTTTCACAAATTCCATTAAGAAAGAGGCCAAGAGGCTCACACACTAAGAGTATCTGGGATCTCCGTTAAATAATTTATTTTTATTTATTATTTATTTGGTGGAATAAATATTATTCTTATACATGGTTTAATAATTATTAATGTATTTATTAATCCAATTATTCTGTCACTATTTATTCGAGAGAAGATATTGTGGGAAGAATATTTAATAAATATGTATTTCTTAATTAATGAATATAATATTTATTTATTTATTGGTGATTATTTAGTGAAATTTATTTATAAAATATATTGACATTATTCAATGCTTGATAAATATTTTGGTGGAATAGAGGACTGAGTTTAATTGTCATGTGAGAAATGATAATGTTGAATATTATTTAATTAAATAAAATTTACTTATAATTCTAAATTTCCACACATATCGAATAATAATAAAAATAAATAAATTATTTTTTATGGGGTTTTTCTATGATTAAATAAATAATATTGTAACTTGTGCAACTAATTTATTTTAACCCTATAAATATAAATACCCAATAATGTTATGTTACTCATTAGCTAATTTAGTTGGGCACAAGGAATCTTGGAGAATCCTCTCAGGTTCAGATATCTCCCTTCTACAAGAATTATCTTAAGAATGGTGATCAATCCTCCTCCATTAGATATAAGAAAACACTTTGGAAGTTATTCTCATTGAGATCAAGGCTGGTGATAAAAACACATGGTTCTTCCATGATAGAACCTAGATAATCCTTCAGTGATGTACGCAGACTCATGGATCACATGTAGATCACCACTAGAGGTATTCTACATTTTAATTCTATAAAAAAATTATGGAGCATCAAAGATCTATCATGGACTCATCAATGATTAAATAATTCCTTATAGGAAATTCCTTATCTATATAAATTAATTATGAACATTATGTGTTAAAATAATCTCAATATCTAGTTCTACAATGATTTTTTTCTTCTATATTTGATTAAATTTCATTATTAATCATGATTAAACATTGTATAGGTCAAGGATTGATCATTGATCATGGATTAAAGAATTTTTGGACAGCACCCATCAAGATCTTCCACTGCATGTCAAACCAACAAGTGGTATCTAAGTGGGCACATAATTATTTATAATTATTTAAAAAAACATTGTTTATTTACACAATTGTTATTTATTTTACTAGTTTAGTTTTAATCATTCTTTTAATATGAATTGTGAGATCTGTTTCATCCTCCATCATTTCTCACAGATCTAATGGAAATAATTAATTTTATGATTAAAATAAAATCGAAGATCTAATGTAGAGGTTCCTTGGTTTCTAGTCGGAAAAAACCAGAATACACATCATGTAACCAAAGGTAGATGTCGTGTAATCATTTTATACACATCTTGATTGATTTGGAAATCAATTTAAGGTTATGTGTTAATTACTGCATTCATTACACAATTAATACACCACGTGTTAGCCTGAAATAAATGACCCAAAGTCAGATGGATTGCATGCCATGAGAACCATTTGATATTTCATGTAATCCCTTTGGGTTAGTGTCATGAACCATCCTAGATGGGATTGTTCAATGACTACCCCAATCCAACCTCTGATATGAATGGGGATGGTGACTACAACCGTGTTGGTATATCCCACAAAAGGTAGGCATTTTCCTATGTACCTGTACACATAGACACATCTCGACACCCAAAATGCTAAAAAGTAAAAATATGATGTTAAAATTCATGAATACACTAATATATCAAGAAATTAGTATGAATTTATGAAAACATTAATGTAATCTGAGTTAAAATATATGAACATATAAAGAAAGAGTCTGTCTAGTTAATACAGAAGTTCTTAAAACCCGTCCGCAGAAAACTGTACCTGATGGGTAAATGTAGGAATTTTGTCTGAATACATTGGAACACAACACATCTTCATCTTACCATTATGAACCACAAGGACTTTTTCAACCTAGAACTCTGTCAAATAGTAGATAATCAGCACAAGATGCATCACGTGCTGGAAAATCCCATACAGGGGTTTGTAAAACAATACTGAGTATGACACCCCGAAACAAAAAATGAAATACCAATAAGAAACAAAATATGTATACCACAATGGAAACATAGAAATTACACCATAAATAAAACACATTAATGACACCACAATGGAAAATCAGAAATTATAGTCAATACATTCAAATCCCATGGGAATAAGTCTGAAAAGAATAATTTTTTTGTAGTCCACACATCTCCCAGTTTAATGACTCATGGAGTATTTATGTCACATGAAGAATCGATGGCGCACAGAGTGTCGATGGAACACAGATCATCAATGGGTCACCGAGCATAGGTGGTACGTGGAACAACTATTGTGCACAGAGTGTCGATGGGAACTGTATCCACCAAGTCATGTAGTCACTAAGTCATAGCCAGCGGCTACATTCCACTCGTAGTGTGATTATACTGGGAGAATTTAGTAATCAGGCCATTAGGTCACATTCTAGGATTCAAAACAAATAACTTTGAGTATCTCACAATGATATACTTGTTGTAAGTCTCCCCCCAATGCAAACGGATCATCAAACGGACACATTGTTTAAAAATTGCACCTGTTTTTATGAAAACATCTGAACCGAGTCCGCTTTGGGTTTGATCCGACCCGCCAAACCTGACCTGGATTGTCCTAGTCTATTTGACCTGACATGACATAGTTTTATCCAGTTTTTGCTGGCTTGAACCATATCAGTCTGAAAGACCCAGCCTGTTGGGATCGGCCTGCAAGGCAGGCTCACCGGCCTGCTGGAGCGGCATAGATTATTTGGTATGGCCCGCACTGTGGTCCGACCTGTGCATGAAAAGTGTCATGTCCCATATGCATCCCTTACTGGTCTACATGCCCCCCTGGAATGTTAATCCTCTGTGTCCACATCTGGTCCACATGTGGCATGCTGTTGTCTAAACCTTCAATGATGTCGGGCCGCATTTACACTACTGCCTCTGCCACCGCCTACTGTTGTGACCCTCACAGTTGTGGGCTCCCTATGATGTGGTCATTCCTGGAATATTTCATGATTCCAAAGGCATGCATTTATATTCTATTCTTGGACCATATTCCATACTGGTAGTCTGTCACAATGTCGCACTCCCCCTGGACCATCCCTACTAGACACGTCTTTCCCTCACTATCGGTCACCCTGCTGGAGGTCTTCCTTGCACTATCATAAGCCACCAATATTCCCAAACCATACCATTCTCATGTCAAACCTCTGAAATGACATCCTGGGGTCAAACCACTAATATCAACCTATTTTCTTATGAATTGAGGGTGATACAATCCATCATTCGCATAGGGGTTTCAAGGGAGAAGAACATATGAAGAACGCAATAGAATTTGTGAAAAGAGATAGAGCACATGAGTTCCCACTGAAAAGATATCATCCTCATTCATTTTTACCGTGAACCATTAATGTTTGAAGGTTTAACAATGAAAAAATGAACAGATAGGTATAAATCCCCATTGAAAACCCCACAAGAAGTAATCCATCCTGCAAAAAAACGGAATGCGAATCAACATTTTTGTGGGTCTGTCCATGTTTGTTGGATAAATATATGGGAGAAATGGAAATCACAAAGATAATAAACATCATAAAAAATGGTTGGATCATTAGTTGATGATTAACTGGGGCCCAAGTCATCATTAATCCTCGATCCTCCGTCATTTATCATCGATAGAGTTACCTTCAACACCTTAGAGGATTTCCAAGGATATGGTGATAACCGAGTTTTTCTAACAAATGATTTAATAAAAATAAAAACTCCCAGTTTTTCAATATTATATTTTTATTAAAATATTTTAATGATGTTTACATTCAATTTTTAACATTCACATTTGACCCCTGTTGGTTGATGTTAGGCCTCACCTATGGTATATCCACAGCTCTGAATATAACATTTACCTCAGTTTTCTGATCCAAGAACTCATTTAGAATTTATTCCCATTTTAAAGAAACAACCACCCTTGTGAATTATAAAAAAATATCATTTTCATCATACCATTTTGGGAACACCATGCTTCAGAATCTCAATATGTCTTAGCACCTCATCATTGAATTTTACCAATTAATTTATAAAAATAAAACTAGAGAAAATATGAGTTATTATATTCTCTCCACTGTAGTGATTTATGTCACCAAATTTCTAAAAGATGGATACTCAAAAAAAAGATGATGTATATGAACATGAATATGAGCCCCATTCTCCCATGTTCTCCACTAGATATTCACGTGCTACCACCACACTAGAGGTATCAACCGTCCATGAAGGATCTACTCATATCGAACCTCAATCTCCATTAGTTACTCTACAAATTCAGCCCAGCAGCAATTCCCTTCTCACCCTAGTTGATGACATTGGATGGATCATTCATATAACACCTTAGCTATAACATGTGGAATACATCATGCACCCAGAGTAGCTTCATGGGGAGATTAAGGAGGTACACATCCTAGAAAACTATTGTTAGAATTAAAAAATGGTTGATGTATCTCAGACATAACAAGACACTCCATCCAAATCTCTAAAACCCCATTTGTGGTGAGACCCAAAGGAACACGTGGTCTCCCTAATCAAATTCCAGAGGCCACCGTCTCAGTTTCACATATGACTTCTCCTTGTTCTGTGTAGTCCTCATCCACTTTTGGATGATCTACATCTTCTCAGTGATTTCTCCCTTCAATAATGGGACCATACATGCTAGCATCCATTGTTATGTCCAGAATAATGGTGACCAGCATGGTATCTCATACAAGGACATGATTGTTTCGATACCAAGGGTGGAGTGATTGTCATTATTGTACAGAAACTCCTCCAGTGGTAGGTTATCCTCCCATGAGGGAAAAAAATAGAATGAAAGCACGTAGCATGTCCTCAAAAACCTTGATTGTACACTATATCGGAGCATCCATCAGGGGATGAAAATCCATGCTCAAGAAAAACTAAGCCCCAAATTCCTCCAATAACACCTTCAACAATTAGGATGCAAAACAAGATTCACAGTATGAAATGATCATCAATATAACTCCATGATGTCAAACTATATCTTATACATAGAGGATTCACAAACACTCTACTAAAATCTACTCACATATTGGTAGGAAGTGGGGGGACATAGTGAGTCGTTCAAAAATCACCAATATTGTATCATGTCCTTTAGATAGGGTTGGTAAACCTATCATGAAGACCATTGATATCTCATTCCACATCCACTCAGGAACCACTAGTGGATGGGTCAATCCCCCTGGATCCTGGTCCTCAACCATCACTTGTTGACAAGTGAGGAATCAAGAAATGATCTTTTCCACCACCTTATTCATCCCCAACCACCAGAAACAACGTCGGAGTTCCTAGAAAATCTTCACCACACATGGATGTACCTCTAAAGGGGATGTTTGGAACTCCCTCAAGACCTCTTCTCGCAACATCACTAGTATTAGTGTGCATCCTCCTACGAGAACAAAGTGTTCTCTGCCTTTTGAATACCCATTAGGGGATTTCCATGTGGACATCTGAGAATGTAATGTCTCATAGTTAGTGTCTTCAAGATTTTCTATCCTGAATCACTGTAAGATTGGCGGGGTAACATCCATTGAGTGAATGTAAAAATCTCATTCTCCATCCACAAAGGATATCTATAATGTATCCAACTCCCTCGTAGCCCCTCTTAGCAGTTGTAAGTTGGACCTCCGATTGAGAGAGACTTGCAATACATTCCCCTTCCCATGAGTATAGAAAATCTCATAGTCATAGTCCTAGAAGAACTCTATCCATGGCCTTTGAATCATGTTCAGATCCTTATTAAAGAAGATATACTTTAGACTCTTGTGGTATGAGTAGATGTTAAACAGATCTCCAATCTGGTAGTGTCACCACATCTTCAATTTGAAGACTACCATGAAAATATCATGATCATGAGTTGATAAGTTATGCTCATGCTTCCTCAACTGGGTTGAACCATAAGAAATCACCACATTTCAATGCATTTGGACACAACCCTTCCCAGTCCTAGATGCATCACCAAACACCACATAATGAACAACCTCCTCAAATAATCTCAAGATAAGAGCGATCTTAAACCTTTGAATTAGTTCTTGAAAGAACTATTTGAACTTATCTATCCATAAAATGCTTCCCCATTCATTTCAAGACTTTCAAGTATGCCAACAATATGCAAAATCCAAGTACAAACCTTCTATTAGACCCCACAAAACCTAAGAATCGTTGAAACTCAGTAACACTCTTAGGTGGATGCCCAGTAAGAACCTCTTCAATATTTTTTGGACCCACTATAACTCCAGCCTCTGAAATGATGTGTCGAGGAAAGTGGATCTCCAAAATCTAGAACTAAAACTTTGTGATCATCCCATAAATCATGTTATATCGAAGTGTTTCCGGGATAACTCTCAAGTGAATTGTGTGCTTCTCCTCAGACAAGGAGTACACTTGGATTTCATAAAATTACGACAAAAAAGAACCAATATATGTAAGGCTTGATGATTTTGATCCTAACTCCCATAAAATCTATTTGGGATTTTATCTTGCCAAATTGGATCTGCAAGTACTTGTAGTTTCTATACAAACATCTGAAGGCTATCTTCTGTTCATCCTCATCCAGTACTCATAGATTATGTTAGCCGCATATTTTTTCTATCTTGGTAAACCACCACGCTCCCTTAAGATAATTGGTGAGGGTTTAAATCCTCATTACTGGAAAAATATTATTCACAATCCATTAGTTTAGGTTATTGATTTCCACAAATAACCTCATGCTCCCATCTTCCTTCCTGGAAAACAAAACCAGGGTAGCTCACAGTTAAACACAGGGTCTCACGAATCCCTTCCTCTGCAATTCCTCTAGTTGTACCGTTAACTCATGAAGATCCATGGGAGACATATGATATGAATGTGTAGATATCAATTTCATCCTAGGGCACATGTAAATGTAGATTTCTACCATATTATGGAGAGGTAATCCAGGTACATCATTAGGAAAGAAGTCATCAAACTTCACTGCCACTACAGGAAATTGTGGACTCCTATCATCCAATATTCTGAGTTAGAGGTGACCCAACTAGTTATTAATCAGCTAAACCCTCCTATGTGTAATTTCATCCTACGTAGAATGTGTTTTTTTTTACCATGAAATGATACTTTGGTCCTATCTCTGTGGACACACCACACTCTGTGTCTAAAAACATTTAATCTTTGAATGAATTGTGGATAACCAGTCTATACTATGAATTAAATCGTAAGGAATCAATGTTACTTCCAAGAGATATCAAACAAAACTCCCACCCCTAGAAAAAGTGAAAAATTTAATCACCATTATGTGATCATATAATATCCCCCCAAAGGATTCCCTAAGCATTGGGACAGAGACAATTGTTTTATTGGAATCTATGAGTCTCTATAAATGGATGTGGTGAGAATAGAGTGACTAGTACTAGTGTCTATAAAAACTAAAGCTAGGGTAAAAATGATATAGGTTATACCACTAATAATCCATAGTGCATCATATTCATAATCCTCTATCACAAGATTCTAACATTGTCGCTTTTCATCAACTCTCTGAGACCGTGGTGGACCCCATGGAGGTTGTGGTGGTAATATGTAACCCTTCTACCCACTACCTACTACTATAACTTCTCCACTACCATGATCACCACACTATATACCACTCTAATCAAGCCTCATTTTATTCCTTTATGGTCCCATGGTCGTATATTGATTGTCTGCTCATTGAGTCGAGAAATCTCGAGCCAGATATCTAGAACTGCTTCCTAAGTAACACAACATGTCCATCAGCTATCCGGCTCTGCCCTAGGTTCACCGCACTCTTAATCCTATTTCTGGGGGTCTTCCCTTATAGTTTATGACCCACATGGTCACCTGCATCTATTTTCAACTACCTACCACTGAAAAATCACTTTCCTGGTGCTTGTTGGTTTCTCCCACTACCGGTGTCTGCTCTTCTAGAAATCTCTCCACTAGTAGGGATCTCTCAAGTACACAAGAATATTTAGGGATTCTATGGGATATCATGGATTCCATGAACTCCGGTAATAGCCTCTTAATAAATGTATGTGCCCTAAAAATGAGTCCCACATTATATTTGTGGAGTGGTGACAAATATCTGTAAATCTCAATAAGTACTATGATACTCTCTGACTACCCTACTATAGATACAAGAAATCCTTTAAGTTAAATGAGGATAAAATCACTGAAAATAACTCCTCGCTGAAGAGGCACTCAAGGTCTACCCAAGAGATAGTCATCTCATCATGTGTCTAGATAACTATGATCCATCAATTCCCCACTAATCTCTACTGAAGGATCACGACTAGAACATACATCTATGAAGAAGAAGTCCACACATTGTGGAAGAAACGTGTAACTACCTCCAGTCAATCCATAACTACCTGGGGGTTTGGATCACCACTCAATCTAAGAGGTCTCAACATTTGTGACTCATGAAATTCACTGATCATATGTGCATCCTCTACCACAATCACTAGTAGTAACTGCTTCCCTCCAGGTGGTGGTATCCTTAGTACACCACTTTGAGGTGTTATCTCCTGTTCAGGTCCCCGTACTAATGCCTCATCGCTAGGTGGATCATCCTCATGATCAAACATCTGAATCCTATATAGCTGTCTATTTGGAGGAATCTTGAAATATATCAGGATATACCATAGTCAATATATTATACTTAGTGAGATGGCACAAGACGAGCATGAGAATACAATCAAAATACATTATTATGCTTGTACCATTTATTTTCCATGTAACTAGTGTCATCGTGTACTTATTAAAAAGGTAGAATTCAGAGTCATGGTGTATGGATAAATCAGTCTTCAAACCAAAACTAGAGTCCCGAGTCTGAATGATGATCTCAAAACACTTAATGTTGCTTCCCTAAACCAATATAACATACAATTTGATATTTTGGAAGAACTGACCCCCTCTGATATCGCTCTTTCATGACACATCAAATAGAGACACATTTCGAGACATCCCTAAGCCCACCTCTAAAAGGGCATGGGCTGGAGTCTAGGACATTGTTGAAATATCCCACAAATAGGAAGAATTTTCCTAAGAACATGTACAAAAAAACACATCTCCATGCCAAAATTTCAGAAAATTGAAAACACTAAGTAAACAATGCATGCATACACTAACATAACAACAAAAGAGTATGAATGTAGGAAAACTAGAATGTAAATAGGGCTAGAATAAAATCCCCATAAAAGAATGTGTATGTCAAGTAAATAAAAAGGTTACTAAAACTATCCTGTAGAAAATCCTATATGAAGGGTAGGTTTAGGAATTCTTTCTGAAGCCATAGGAGCACAAACCATCTGTCTGATCCCTCTTGGAACCAACTGGTCCTAGTCCAAATAAAACTCCACCAATGAGTTGATCGTCAGCAGAAGACACAAAACGTGTGAGAAAATCTTGTTCATGGGTGAGTGAAACAACACTCATTAGTTCACCCCAAAATCAAAAAAGAAACTCCACTAATAAATACATGATGTATACATAGAAGGAAACACATTAATTACACCAATTATGAAACACAAGAAGTCCACAACAAAGAAAACACATTATGTACTACTAGTATGATCATCCCACACAAGTATATGTTTAATGCACAAAGAGAAGGATTCTCAATTTTAGTCTACAGATCTCCTAGTATCCATGACTCAAGGATTATTGATGGTGCATAGAGTTTCTATGGTGCAAAGAGAATCAATGGAACATAGAGATTCAATGGCACATGAATAATTGATGGCACATGGAGTATCATACATTCACATAGCATCGATGGGACATGGATCATCGATTTCCCATGGAGCATCGATGTCACATGGATCGTTGGTGGATTATCGAGAGTAGATGGGTCTTTTAGCCCCCAAGTCATGTAGTCACTATGTGACAACAAGCTGTAGGATTATTCTCATACTGAATTTGTTTTGGGAGATCATACACATCAAGGCATTCGGTCACAAACATACATATATATAAAACTTGCAAAATGTATTTCAACAAGATTTTTTTGTCTCAAGGGTCCCAAAATAGCTAGTGGCACTTCAAACAGAGACACAGTTTTAATGTTATTTTTTTTTCGAAAAGGTTTGACCTAGGTACGGCCAAAGTCTAATTCAACCAGGTAGACCTGACCTGATCTGGCTGACTTGACCTGGTTCAGCCCACTAGTGTCATCTCGTTGGTCTTGGCTTGCTAGGACAGCTCGTTGGGCCATCTATTCCTACCCATTGGCCTATTGGAGTGGCTTGGGTTATCCAGTCTGTCACATGCTACGGGATAGACGATATGGCCGACGTGTCCCACCCCATCCATGTTCCATGATAGTCTATGTAGTCCTACCTAATCACATGGCCTCCAAATCCATTGTTCAGTCGCCTGTGTCATGCTACTGCCATATGCCTTCAACACTATCGAGATCTGTTCGCACTGATACTTCTGATGCAGCCTCTTTTTGTGGACCTATGGTCACCGCCCACGACCCACAATGCCACAAACTACCTCCAATGTTGTCCTGGTTGGACCAAATCTTGTTTTCACCATCGACCACCCTATTGATGGACCATCCTTCCACAATCCGCCAGGCTCAGCCCCCACCCAGCCGCTGCTGCCTCTGCCTTTGGCCACCCTGCCGGTCGCCTATCACTAGGTCACACTACCCCTAGACCAGCCACACTAAATGCTTCCTTCCCTCGATGCAGACTATCTCTCCAATGGTCTTCCTAGAATCATCATAAGTTTCATCTACTTCCAAACTGTACCAAGTTCCAATCACACCTCTTTTATGCCATCATGGGGTCAAAACATTAATCTCAGACCGTTGAACCATGGATCATGGGAACAACAATCGATGGTTTGTGTAGGGGTTTAAATAGGTGATGAATGTATGAATAAAACAATAGATATTGTGGGGAGATATTAAGAACATGAACTAAAAATTAAAGGATCTTTTCCTTGTTAATTTAGGCCTTGATATGTTCCTTTTTGAAGGTTTCACAAAGATCAAATCGCCACATAGATCTAAATCCCCATTCAAAACCCAACAAGAAATTATCTATCCTATAATAATGAAAGGACCATTGATCAACATGTTAATGGTTGGTTCTATCCTTATCATTGTAATCATATTGGGGAATGGAAATCAAAAAAATAATCAACATCCTACATCATGGTGGGACCAGTTGTTGACGTAGAATAAGGGTCAGTATCATCGTCGATCTTCAATACACCGACGATCATCATCGTGATAGTTTCTATACACACCATAGAATAATTATTGGGTTATGATGATAACTCATATTTTGTTGTAAAATATTCAATTAATAGAAAAAATATACTACATTCAATAAAATATTTTTATTAAAATATTTTATTGATAGTTACGTCCAACTTCTAACATTCATAGTCCACCTGTGTATGTCGATGATAGGTCCCACCTAAGATAAATTAACTACATTGATCATAACGGTGCCATAATATTTATGATCCAAGAAACCATTTATAAGAGTTCCAATTTTAATAAAAAACAGAATGTGTTCTTTATTTTAACCATTACATTTTTCATCGTATCATTCCAGGCACACCAGGCCTCAGAATCACATGTCGTCTACGCACCTGGTCTTGTAATTTTCCCAATAAATTTGTAAAAATAAAACTGGAGAAAATATGGGTCATTATAGTAAGAGATACGATATGCATTCCACTCACAACATGCCCGAGTAGGGATTGTGTAACACAGAGTCAACACGACTTGTTGAAAATTATACACAATGTGTACTCCAAAATTTCCATGGTATAATTCACATGTCGTGTCCCAAAGCCTGTACCTTGGATAAAAAGTGACATATGTACATTCCATGTATATCACATCAACACATAACATACATTTACCAATTATACATATTTAAAATTTATTAAATATTCACTATAATCCTTGAGACATTTACTTTTGTATGGTTGTAAATATGTGACACGCCATGTGATAGGTTTTAATATATTTAAATATTTAATTAATATATATGTAATGTTAATGAACTTCATATCATGGATTATTTTTTAAATTTTGTTCACTACGTGCATTAATGAATGACACATTACAGAAATATTTTGTAATTCATTTAATCATTAATTTCAGGCTATACATCATGAAAGTACATGATAAGTCAGGTATGATAAATGTCAAAGAGAAAATAAATAGGAGTCTAATACATTTTTTCTTGATTTGGATGCGTATTCACCATGTTTCCTCCATGTAATATTTATGTACAATGTTAATTTTAAATGAATTTGTTTAATTTTTTTAAAATTTAAATGGATGAGAATATCAAGAAAATTAAGATAAGGATTAAGATAAAAGGATTGATTAATTAAATTTAATAATTAATTGATTCAAGAATGATCTATCTTAAATAATAATTATTATAAATTCAATGCTACTTTTATGAAATTCATAATTAGTTTCATGCATGTGGATGATCATGAACTATACTAGACCATTTTTATGTTATTGGTTTCATTAAATTTATTAAGAAATTAAAATTTTGGCATGTATGCCTTCTCTCGTCATTATCATGTATGGAAATCATGAAAATGTTTTATTTTTTGAAAACCCCTTCCCCCCACCTACCTGTAAATAAATGGAATAGTTAATAGATGGAGATTCTAATCTAGTGGTGGCGGTTGAATTTCATAGCCAGGCAAAGCCAATCCAATGAGATAAAATGCTTGGAAGGTATAAATATATAACACGAACCTCAATTAGTTCTGGTTGTTTCTTTGCTAGGTCAATATTTAGTTTATCAACAACTAGATAAACTAACCATTAGTATAAGCTCATAGTCTCCCCTTTATTTAATTTCTCCCAATTTCATTGTTATTACATTATGGATGTTTTCTCACGATCACTTAATTTATGAACTGACAAGCATGCATGATTGAACTAAAATAAACAATATTATAAATCTATATTATCTATGAAAGGATAAAAAATTTATGTAATACTACATGATATTAATATGTTTGTGGTAAAAATAATAATTTCCTATTTACGTATTATAGGATAAAATATATCAATCAAAAATTAAGTCAATGTAGCCTTCCATTACATTGGTAATAATTAAACCATAGTTCAAAGTGATTGGAAAACCAAATATGATGTGCTTTTAATTATTTTATAATTCTAACATGATGTTTTTGAACGAATAGACTTGGTTTACATCAAGGTTTGATAGAAAATGAAGTACATAGTGTAACTAAAAGGCAAAGGTTGAGGAAATCTAAATTAATGACTTTCAGATTAGTGATTTCACTCTGCTGATCATGAAATGGTTAGTTGATATAGTTGGAATTTGTAATACGTACTAAAAACCATTTGGGTTGCATGGCCAACCAATATTGGGATAATTAGAAGGGTAATTCGGATCCTTCCCAATTGAATATCCATGAAACAAGATATTTCATTTCCAATTGTGAACGATATTGTGTTTTAATAAAATAGTGGGACAATAATAAATATAATATTTTTTTAAAAAAAAATTATTAAATAAAATAAAAAAATTATACTTATATTATTTTTTAAAAACAACAATAAGATCTCATAAATTATATCATTGTGTTCTATACATAATAATGAAAACCCTCTCACAAATACTAATTTATATTAGGGGAAAAGGTGCATATGGGCCATCCTTCACCATAAATGGAAATTGTATGTGCAGGAAGAACATTTACCAATTATGCCTGTCAATGAGGTAAGTGATGAAAAATTATCTCTCTATGAGAAATATAGGAATGATGCTACATAACTCTTGTGCTTCATGTATCATCCTTGACAAACAATATTTTAATTCCATATGAGGATATGGATGCCTATAGAATGATGTCACACCTTCAATATCTCTATAATGGGAATGAGAGAAAAGAGATATATGAGATATCCATTTCTTTGGTCATATATAAGTATTGAAATTTAGTACCTTATTGGCCTCATGTAGTCAAAATTATTGTCTAGATTGAATGCCTTACATATTTGGGATTAAATTCACAGATGATTTGCATATAGATCTCATACTTTCATCTATTCCTATAAACATCTCCAAATTTATTGTGAATTACAATATGCAATATATTGAGAAGTGTTTTTGGGCCAATTGACCATTACTCACCAAGTGGATAAGGAAATGGGGCATGATAAACCCATGGTCCTTATGGTGAACAAGAAAAGGAAGGACAATGTAAAGGGGACAAATAATTATAAATAATATAAAAGCTCCCGAGCATAGTCCTAATATGAAGAAGAATATCCATAGGCAGGGAAATGAAAATGAGGTTGTTATTTCCATATAGAAATTCAGACCACATGAATAAGTGTTACAACCAGAGGAAAGGGTAAGCTAATGGTACATTTGTTATTGAGTGTAATATTTCCATTTCTACACATTGTGTATTAGATATATCTTGTGGTTCTCACATCTATAACCAAATTCAAGAACAATGTAGATTTTTGATGATTTTCAGAGGAGAGGTGGATCTGAGAGCATCCTATAGATCATGGATGGATTCCCTATCTATGGATGAATACCACCTTCTATTACCCATAAGAATTATTTTGGTTATAGAATATTGTTATTATGTACCTATAGTTACCAAAAAAATAACTTTTGTGTCATATTTAGATACATACGGGTTTATTTTCTAATATGGAAATAAATGTTTTTTCGTTTATAAGGAAAACATTTGTTATGGTATGGGGAATTTATATAATGGTCTTTATATGTTAAATTATGAAAACCTAGAGTTGGAAATCGATAACGAATCTTGTTCACATGACTCATATTACACCCTCTGGTGGAATAACTATCAAAATCATGTAACTGAGATGAATTTGACAAATCTATTTCAAGATGGATATTTATACTCATTTGAGCTAAAACCATGTGATAGAAATTATGATTGTTTATAAGGAATGCTGAGGAAACCAATATTCAGTAGATAGGGTAAAAGGACCACATAACTTCTATTATTGGTGCACCTTGATGTGTGTGGACCATTTTATATATAATATAGAGGAGGATATTCTTACTTCATAACTTTTACAGATTACATGTGTTGATATTTCTATATCTACTTGATAAGGTTTAGGTCTGAGCCCTTTGAGAAATTTAAGGAATTCAATAATGATGTAAAAATCGTCATGTTAAGAAGATAAATAATTTATGATTAGATCAAGGGGTTTAAAATCTTAAAAAAGTCATTGTTGACTTTATATGAGGGAATTGGATTTTATATCAACAAACACCACCTTATACACCACATGAAAATGGTGTTAGTGAAAGGAGGAATTGTAACATGATGGACATGGTAATGTCGATGATGAATCATACAGACCATCCATTATAGATTTTAGCATATTCATTAAAAAACGTGGCACACATATTAAAATAAGTAGAAGATAAATTCTAAAATAAAATTCCCTTCATTTTATAAGGGGGAAGAAACCTATTTTTTACATACACAAGTATGTTGTGTCAAGGTGTTTGTTAATCACTTATTAAGAAAAGACTAGAACTTCAGGGCATATGGTGTATTGTTATAGTGTATACCAAGGAAAAAAGTGGATATTTCATATAAAATCCCTTAGATAAGAATGTGATTGTCGCTAAACAAGACTTCCTTATTGAGACAGAGAATATCCTCGAAAATGAAAGTGAGAGAAATATTGACATCACTGAAGCTGATGCTCAAGATAAAAAAGTGTTGGTACGAGAACATATTCCATAGGTCCTTGTGAAAGAAGTTTTTCATTAAACACAAGTACTATATAAGAGTATAAGACATGTAAGAGAACTATAGAGATATTTCATTATGATCACTGAGGATGGTGACTAATGTTTGGTTGACAATGATGAAACTATCTCTTACTGCGAGGGATTGGAGATCATAGAAGTTACAAGATGGCTCTAATCTAAGAATTGAGAGATAGATTCCATGAATGAGAACCTATATTTCATTATGGTTGACGATTCAGTTGATTTAATCCATGTTGGATTAAAAATGGTATTCAAGAAGAAACATGACATGAACGGTAAATTAAGTTCCAATAAAGGATGGATAGTGTCTAATGAATTTAAAAAGCATTATGCAATTGACTACGATGAAACCATTTTTCACCAATTTCACTATTTAAATACATCAATGTCATTGTTTCTATATTATCTCACCATGACTATGAGATTTGGAATATGGATTTAAATAATGAATTCATTAACAGGAACTTTTAAGATGATGTCTATATGACACAACCAAAATATTTTGTGACTCCATGTGATTCTGAAGGATTTTCATGTCGTTGAGATCCATTTTTGGATTGGGTTAAGAATCTAGGTCATGGATCAATTTATTTGATGAATCCATATATTAATTTGGTTTCATTATGAATGAATGTGTGCCATGTGTTTGCAGAACGTTTTATTATTATATGGTCATTTTCCTAGTTGTATATGATGACGAAATATTACGTATTTGATATGACATAAATGTTTTAAAATATGTTAAGGACTTCTTAAAAAGTGTTTCTACATGAAGGACATAGGCGAAGAAGCCTATTTTTTATGGATCATGATCATCGTGATAGGTCCAATAGGGTGCTTGGACTAAGTAAAGGAACATATATTGACTTGATGCTAATGATTTTTATTGTGGAAAATCCAAGAGGGGATTGGATCTAGTGTCATATGGTTTACATATTTCTAGGAAAATGATTCCTTATACACAACATGATAAATATAGTATGAGTAAGATTACATACACATCAATAATAAGATCAATCATCTATGCCATTTTATGTAATTTGATTGATGTTTTCAATTCACTAAGCATGGTAGGACGATATTAAGAAGATCCTAGGGAACATCATTGGACTTATATTAAGGATATCCTTATATATCTAAGAAGAACAACAGATATGTTTATGGTGTCTAAAGATGAAAAGGATCTCTTCTTCAGAGGTTATAGTGATACAGGTTTTCATACATATCTAAATGAACTAATGTCAAAATCTATATATGGTTTATATCTCAGTTGAAGAGTTGTGAGATTGCAGAGTTCAAAGAATTCAATTTTCTATGATTCTACATCAGTTTTAGAGTATATATAGACTTCTGATGCATCTATAGACATTGATTAGATTCAGGATTTTTCCCAATATCTCGATGAGGCACCAACTAGTAAATACCCTATCACATTTTATAGTGATAATAATACAGTGGTCGCTCTTGAAAAATAGTCAGGGTCACACTAATTGAAAAATAATATACTATGGAAGCATCAAATATAGAGGTATTTCTATTAGAGGGATGAATTTATAGTGACCAGAGTACCCAAGGAAGTGATCATGGAGGAACACTTGACTAAAGTCCCATATGTGGAGAAGAATGAGTATCTAGTGAGAGCTAGAAGACTGAAGGATGTTAGTAGTTGGATCTACTTAAAGTGGGAGTCTGCTAGATTTGGTTCCCTAAAACCAACTTCTATATAAATTATGATGAACTTGTAATCATGGTTATAAATATTAATAATATACGCATCACATCATGAGTTTTCATTGGAATATAATAGTATGTGATAAGGTCTTAAGAGTTGTTGTCTCACAAAATAACCATCACATTTCCCCGCTATGATGAGAACTTGAAAGTGTTACGACACTATTCATGAATATATGTTATATAACCGGATAATATCATTAGAGGGACTCATATGATGTAGTCTTCATGGTGTAAAGATTGAAGGACATTAAGGCTTCATATCATGGTTTACACCCTTGTTAATATCCAATAGGATGTTATTAGTATGATACCCTCCATAAGGAAATCCAAATTTCTATGTTTCATTGGATGTTCCTATCTATAGAAGTGTGTACTGGTCGATATAATTTATGATTATCATTAATGAGTATTATGCGTTGTTCACATAGATGTGTTGATGAAAACCATGATCATATATGATCATAGAGAATTATGATATGTTGGGTGTCTAATGAGTAATATTACGTTAATAAATAATGAGAAAAAAAGAACTGTCCTTTCTATACATTAAAGATAGATAATATCTCAGACACTATGTTGGAAATGATATAACCTAAATAAATCCTTTCCCATGGTTAACAGTGGGAAGGATCTATTTCTGCAATGTTAGTGAAAGAGATATGAAGCATACAGGTTGATGAAACTGGCATGCAAGATGCCCGATTTTAGATATTTTGATAAAAGGGGTTATATTAGATGATAAGCATCAATATGATGTGACACGTCATTGAGACAATAACTTCATTATCTATGGGTGTCTTAATATGTTGTGGGATACTAACCTTAGACTTTAGACTTCGTCACCCAATTCTGCTGAGAAATTGTCCTAGAGGGTCACACACTAAGTGTATCTGGATCTTAGTTCAATAATATATTAATATTTATTATTTCACAGGATAAATAATTATTATTCTTGTATGGGGTTTAATAATTATTCATCTAGTCTTGATCACATGTATTTTTTCACTAGTTATTTGAGAGAATATATTCTACGTGGAATATGTAATAAATATTTATTTTTTATTTAGTAAATGTAATATTTGTTAATTTATTATCAAATAATGTAATACTATTTATCTAATAAAAAAATAGACATTATTCGAGGCCTGAAAAATATTGTGGAGGAATGGAGTACCATGTTTAATGGTCTTGTGAGAAATGATAATATTGAATATTTTTTAATTAAATATTATTTAATTATAATTATCATGTTCGTGGCATGTCGAGAAATAATAATATTTTAATTATTATTTGATGGGGGATTTTTCTAGGATTATAAAAATAATAAGGTCACATGGGTAATTATTTTCTATAAACCCTTGAAATATAAATACTAAATTATTTTATCTCTCTTATTAGCCAATTCAGTTGTGAACAACTACTCTTGAAGAATCCTCTCATGAATAGATACCCCCCTTAAATAAGAATGGCCCCAAGAGTGGTGAGAAATCATCCTCCACCAGATCAAGGAGAACACCTTGGAAGAGATTCTTGAGGCGATCAAGGAAGACATCTCAAGAAAAAGAATGTTGAGTGCATTCACACAGATACTCATTTGATGACATCTATAGATTCCTAGAACACATGTTGATCTACTCTAGAAGAAATCATCACATGGTTTCTCTAGAACAATGGTGGTGAACATCAGATCTGTCACCAGAATCATCAATGAAGAAAGAATTCCAAATAGGCAATTCTTTATCTAAATAAATAAATTAAAATCAATATATCTTGATATCCTATATCTTTGGTTTCAATTTGATTAATTTATTCAATCATTGATTCAATTCCATGTATCATGGTAATTAAGCATCATATATATCTTTGATTTATCATAGATTATAGATAAATAAAAATGTGGGCACCACTAATAATGTCTTTCCACTATACCTGGAACCTAAAATTATCTTCTTCCATGTTTTATTAAGGGTTAATAACCACTTGGAATTTGTTCTATCTTTTGATCCATGGACACGGTGAGTTGCATCTAAATTGGTACATGGTATATTTTGAAAAAGAATTGGTACATTTTTGATGTACATTTTGTTTTTATGCTTGTTCGAATTCAGGTACACAACTACCAGTGAATATTATTTGGTATGAATACTATATTGTTTCTTTTACATACATAAATTTTGTGGAAAAATAGTTCCCACTCATATTTTTTATTTTTCCAGGAGCTATATTCTAACCCATGGGGATTAGGAACACCCTTCATGCCATGTCTTGATAGGCTCGGTTATTAGTTTACCAGGGTACCCATGTTGGATCATGACATGGACCTTATAAAATTTAATACAGATTTATAAGATCCTTAATATTATATCTAATGTATACGATTTAATTATTAATGAATTTATTTACAATTAAAGAGAACTTTGGGATACATGTTAATAGAACATTCATAAACCCCTTACTAATTTTTTGTTACACATTATCTCAATTTTTATCCCTTTTATGGAGCATTATTATTATAAACATATTATATTTTATTATTTATATCCCTTATTTATATACCTTGTTAAAGTTACTATTCATTTTTAGGTTATATATATATTTTTTCCCTTTATAATTCGCGCTTTTATGTAAACCAAATTTATTGTAACATTATTTTTTTTACACATAGTGATAATCCACCCTAAAATGTTTTTTAACCTTTAATAGATATTGAAAACAAAAATTATTTTATTTATCGCCCTCTTTATTAAATTATAGTTATATGCAATGAAATACCCTATCTTTTTCATTAAAAGAAACTTTTTTTATTTCATAAAATTCCTCTAAATGGGTTCTTTTTATGTTTTCCTAGGAAGATCATTTTAAAGAATTTTTTACATTGGAACTTCATAATCAAGAATAATACACCCATTTTATTTATGAAAGATACTAATTATTTGATTAGTTTTTCTCATAAGAATAGTTATTACGTAGCCTTCTTTTTTTCCACAAATTTGAATCTAGAAACCCAATTCTTTCTCAAGGTTTTGATAACGTTTACAATTAATGTATGATTTCTTTTTACACATGTGGATTTGATATATGTTATCTTGACGTCCCAGTTATGGGATCCATCTAGAGGTGCCCCATACCAAATGGGTCACATCGCCTTATTCACATTTCCCTAAATTTCAATATGCTTTTGACAAGAAGCATCGGCCATTGGTGTGATAGTGGGGAAATTACGACCTCATTGGCAGAGTAACACAACTGAAGTAAAACAGTTAGCAATAGTGGATGCAGTGAAACATTCAACAGGTAAATAGTAGAATTAATAAACAACTTGGATCACCCACACATATATGATTCATGATACATATGTCTAATAATGTAGCGAAACAAGTCACAATGCTAGAATAAAATATGAAACCAATGTACAAAAGAAAACTGATAAACTACTCTACAGCAACGCAAGCCTCATCTTGGTCCCATGGTCCCCAACACCATAGAAATAATGTACCTAAAGTATAAGGGTGCTTTACCTTTTCTAGACTTGGAACAATATAATCAGTTTGGGCCGAAAATCATGACCCAAACAGGGTATGAGACGAATCCCAGTAGGCTACCACCTAATGATCATTTTCTAACAGTCAGGGAATATATATATATATATATATATATTGTAGGCAATAAATAAAATGATGTAGTAAACAAGGATGTACACATTGTAACAATCCTACAAATTAAATAGTGTTATTTTTCATATATCAAGAATGTAGATAATCCAAAGCAGGTCACCCTCTGGGAAGTACTCACTGCCTAACCCCTCTAGTTCAACCAAACAAACACAAGCAACCCTATGGGAAGTACACATAGTCTACCCCCTATGGTTTATCTTTAACAAAGATGCTCTGGGGAAGAACTCACTGTCAATTCCACATGTGGTCTTGTATCAGTATCTAATAGGCACTCTAAGAAGCACTCAATGTCTAATTCCCTATGTTGCTCATATCTAGGAAACTATAGACACTCTGAGGGAGAACAAAGTCCATCCACCCTATGGTCTCTCAACATAATAGTAAATAGACACTCTGGAGAAACCCTCAATGTCCATTCACCATATGGTCTACTACACCAGGTTCTCACGACCATGTGTATGTTATTCATGAACAAATGATTAATGGTAGCCAAAGTAAATCTCAAGAACTACATGGATAAAAAATCTACAGAATACAATAGAATTTTAAATTATAACCACTCCATCCTAACAATACTAGGCATGGGAGGCAAAGTAGTAGCCTAACAGGCAACACTAGAACAAATGGACAAAATAAGAAAACATGGGAAATCAAAAATAGAAAGGAAAATCTAACCATATTAAAATACAATTAACCTATATCCATACAAAAATCTCCTAACAAGAAAATAGAAGGGCTAAAACCATAAACACAAAAAACCTCGAACAAGTGTATTCAGAAATTTTGCACATATAACTCAAAGACTAACTACAAATGGGCACAAACCACCTAACATATAATTGTGAGGTTGATATATGTGAATCTCAGGACTTGAAGCTCCCTAGAACACCGTATATCTATAAAAACTGTAAAAACGTTCAATTATGGATAACTCACGAGAGAGGATAAATCAAGAGATGAGGTTCAATACGAATGTTGAACTCACCCATTAGACTCCAACGCAATCAATGGGGGGCGATTTGGAGAACGGACGATGAGTCAGGGGATCAGAGAAGATTTGTAGCCATATAGATGCTTTTGGATGAAATAGGATGATAAGAAGTGTGTTCTTTCTGTCAGACGCATCCCCGATCCATTTAATGCCAAAAAGAAAGTACACGATGTGTTCATTAAAAGTACACAGTGTGTACTTGCCTTTTATGGCCTCCTATTTTGGTGCTCTCTAGGTCACCACACATGGCCATGTACTCAGCCTTTACACGACTAGTACATGGTCACCCGCACTGACCGGGTACACGACGTGTACCTAAAGTATACAGTGTGTACTCCTAAAATTTCCAAATACTCCTCTTTTCCTCAAAAACAACCAAAAAATTAAATCATAACTGAAATGAAAATATGGGTTCATGCAAACATCCCCATTAATGAAATTTGTCCCTGAATTTCATTATAAAGGATGCTTAGAAGAAAAATCCTCGAAAATCTCCAGCTACTATGATCGTACATCAACCTCCCTCTCCCAAGTCTCGTCTTGTACTCGCCAGTGCTTTAATTGCACTCATATCAAAGGAACACACTTTCCCTAGAGAACCATCACACTTCAATCAACAATCTGGATAGGATTCTCCTCAAACGAGGCATCCATCTCGAGATCAACCTCCCCAGGTTGGAAAAAAAGATATGGGTTTGAGAAGTAACATCATAGCTAAGAAACATGGAAGAAATCATGAATATCCTGGTACCTATGTGGTGACTGCACCCGATAGGCAACCGACCCAACACACTCTTACACCTTAAATGGACAGACGTACCTAGATGAAAACTTACCCAATCTCTTAATCCTCTTTGTCCAAACCTCATTGTGACATTCAGGAAACCCATATCTCCAACCTCTAACTCTTGAGGTACTCTGTCAATCAGCATTAGACTTCTATCTTGACTATGTAATAACCATCCTCTTCTGAATCAACTCTATCTATTATTTGGTCTCCTAGACATGTCAAGGTCCTAGCATAGCTGCCTCTCTTACCTACATCCACAATAATGGTGATCAACATGGCCTACCATACAATGACTCATAAGGATCCATCTGAATAGTTTCATAAAAAACTATTATTGTAGGAAAAGTCCATAAGTGGAAATTACTTCTCCCACGAACATATAAAATCTAGGATTCATGCCTGAAACATGCCCTCAAGAACATAAATCATACAATCGGACTGACCATCTATCTAGGGAAGGTAATATGTACTCAGAAGTACCTATATACCCAAATCCCTATGAAGTCCCTGCCATACCCAAGATGTATAATGGCCATCCATGTCTAAAACAATATAGTGTAGAACTCTATGTAAACATACAATTTCATGGATGTACACCATTCCATTATCATTTACATTGATGGTCTCTTAATCATAAATAAGTGGAAAACATTCCTGAGTCTTTCAATGACATCCCATACTGTGTCATTTCCTCGAGGCGACCTCGGAAGACCTTTCATGAAATCTATCATGACTACATTCCACTTCCTCTCTGGAATGGTTAACAGCTGTAAAATCACTACTTGTTGCTGATGCTCCACCTTCACGAGCATACATGTGGAACACCTCATTAAAAGACGAGCAACATCTCCCTTCACACATGGCCACCAATACTGATGCTGCAAATCAAGATACATCTTCGTGAAAACAGGTTTCACTTCCAAATATAAGGAATGAAAGTCTCAAAACTACTCATTGTGTATGTATACTGAAACACACATGAATCTATGAATATTCAAAATCCCATCCTTGCCTATTGTCCATCCTGGAATAGGGTCCTCTCTAGAAACACTCTCCCATAAAACAAGGCCTTCAGAATCTCATAGTCGCCTCGTTCACACACAATATAGTAGAGTGTTGGTAACAACCACATATAAATGAAACTTCTTCCCCTGGATGTTGTGCACCTCCAAATGCATCTCAGAGAAAAGAGGCATAAGATGGAACTCACTACTAACCTCATAATTTTCTTGTATCTGTGTCTTCCTTCTCAACACATTAGCCACAACATTCTCATTTATAGGCATGTAGGAAAGCTCAAAGTTAAAGGACTGAAGGTACTCAACCCACATTTTTTGTCTATAATTTTGATCATGCTGAGTGAAGATATACATGAGACTTTTGAGGTCTGTGAAAACCCAAAAATTCTCTCCCTTAAGGTAGTGTCTCTGACATCTTAAAGCATGAACGACTGTAGCCATCTTGAGATTGTGCGTTGGGTAATTTCTCCCATGTGGCATCCACTGCCGAGACTTGTACACAATGTCCCTTATCCCTGCATAAGCAATGTTCTCAGACAGATACATGATGCATCATAGTAAATAATATATCTCTTGCATGGCTCTATAAAAACTAGTATTGGCGCTGATGTCAACCTCCTGTTTAACTCTGGAAATGTTGACTCAAAAAAATATGACCACAATTAATTCACATCCTTCTTAACCAGGCCTGTCAGTGGAGCTACTATGCGTGAAAATTCCGGTATAAAATGTCTATAGTAACCAGGGAGCCCTAGAAAACATTGTACCTTAAGGGAATTGTTTGGATGCTCATAAGAAACTACTCCAATTTTCTCTAGGTCTGCAGATACACCAGTCTCTGAGATAACATTACCCAAGAAGCAAATTTGGTCCATCCAAAAGTGAAATTTTGAGAGCATAGCCTATAATTTATGCTCTATCAGTATACTCAAAATGATATTAAGATGTGTGGCATGGTCATGTCAATTTTGAGAGTAAACAAACATATCATCCATGAAGACCACCACAAAAGAATCCAAAAATGGATGGAACACAAGGTTAATCTGTTCCATGAAGACTGCAGACGCGTACGTGAGACTTAACGGCATTACCAAATACTTGTATAGACCATACCTACTCTGGAAGGTTGTAAGAGGTACATATGATGGTCTAACGCGCAACTGATGGTAACCAGACCTCAAGTAAATCTTTTAGATTACCTGGGATCCATGTTTCTGATCAAAGATATCATCAATACTCGGCAAGGGATATCAGTTCTTAACCTTCAATTGGTTCGACAGCTAATAATCCATACAAAGATTGAGGGTATTGTATGCCTTGTTCACAAATAGTACATGTGAACCCCAATGAGAAGTACTATGCCTAATGAAAACCTTTTCCTGCAACTCCTCCAACAGCTTATTGAGTTCCTACAACTCTGGTGTAGCTATCCTATAAGGAATAATATACACAAATGCTGCTCTTAGCATAATCTCGATAGAAAAAATCCATCTCTCACTCTAGAGGAAAAATAGAAAAATCATCTATAAATACATCTCTGAAATTATCCAACACTAGAGTAAAGACCATCTATGAAGTCCCCAAGTTATCCAGATATAGACTAGCAATCTGGGTTGTAACTTCTCCCAAAACCATGATGCTATGGTTCTACTCTGCTCACCTGGAAATCCCATGCACCCTTATGAAAGAACAATCTTCCCTCTTGTGATGTGAAACTCACCCTACAGTGATAGAAATCGGCAACTTCCTAGAAGAGAACTAACCAGTCTATTCTGAGAATAACAACATATCATTTCATCTCTTGGACATAAAGGTCCCATAGGAAGTGACACCCAGTAAAATTGAGAGGGAACTCCTTGCACTAATGTATACTATTCTTCATGTCCCCAATGGTGTGTCTATCATTAAGATATTATCAGAAGAAAAAATACAGAGTCAGAGGCTCTCAACAATATAAATACATATAATTCTATTGGAAGACCATATATCGAAAATATAAGAAGCTAAAACTGAGGTAATAAGAATCGTACCTCAAACTATAGAGGGTTCGGTTTCAAGATTTTGTTGAGCTTACTCCACTACAAAATAATAACCTGTACCACGACCCTCAGACCCTCACTGACCACCCTGAGCTAATCCACCCTATTGTCACTTAAAGCTCGGCAACTGGCTACTATGACTATGGCCTCCACCTCAGCCTAAATGGCCGGAAGAACTCTAGTTCCCGGAATAATGAGAAGTTGGTGGCGTTGCACCTGAACATGGAGTCATTGATGAACCCCTATCACCAGCTATTGGTGAGATGAAAGGGCAGAAGTGCTAAATATGGTAATCTTGCTACATTATCAGCACTCCACTAGGTCTCTTGGGAAATGTGGTCTCATATGCCTGCTCTTCCTATACTAGAAGCATATCACCCGGCTACCCGAAGAAGTATCTCACCTACTAAGATCTATACACGTAGACTCCCTACAACACTTCCTTCTATTAGTAGAAGGTAAAACAACTCCGTATGTCATTCCGCCCTGGATGTCCACTCTATAATTCCTCATATTGTACTCTGTGATCAGTTCTTGGTTGACTATAGAAGAAATGGAAGTCAACATGAAGATGTTCACCTGAGATTAGATGCCATGTCTAAGACCATCCTCAAACATACTTGATATAAATAACTCATCACCTCCTGGAATAGGTGTGAAGTGCTTCAGCTCAGTGATGTGAGAAAAATACTCCATAATAGAGAGAGTACCCTTCTCTAGAATCATGAACTCTTGGGCTCAATCGGAAATCAAAGACTTCGGGTAGATGTATTCATAGAAGGAATATTAGCACTAATCCTACGACATATCCTACTAGTTTCCTACATGTGAGATCACATCCCATGATCTCTTGGTGGAATCCTAAAGAATATATGTATAGAGCTTCAGCCTGTCTCTGGAGGTGCATCCAGATGCCCAATGATAGAAATCATGGATTCTAACATGACTCTGCATTCTGTTCTCCTCCTTCACCTATGAATGTGGGAGGATGCATCTTTTAGAAAACCCTTGTAAACTCTACCATTTAAGGGGAAGGATGCAGTACTCCTCGAAAAGTAAGCATGAACCTCATGAATCCCTCTCAAAACTATGTGTCAGCACCTTTGTCTAGAATGACGGCTTGTGCCCAGACTGGCTAACTGGAGGATCTGTAGGTAGTCCCTGATTATCCGTGTCTGGTGTCTTATCACTACCCTACAACTGGAGAATAACCAGGGGACGTCTCGGTGCCATGACTCTGCAAGGTCAATCACACACCATAGATCAATATTTATCGGGAATGAAACATAGAAGTTTAATAAGGTAACAAGATAAAGAAAGCATTAAAGTTTTGCAAACATGGATACATAGTGTGTATAATTCCTACACAGTGAGTTCCCTTAAGCCTTCACATGGGCATGTATGTTTTCCAACCTCAGTCATGTAACACCCCAGACACATGGCATGTTGTCCTAACACATGACGTATATTTGAATCCTATTCCCATTCCTGAGTTATTCTACATGGCTATGCCACACAGTTCTCCTATAACAAGACAACACGGCATATTAGTGCCAAAAACAGCATGTAATAGATGAACCTCAAGGGACATTATTGTTAATTAAATATATGGTTACAGGACTCACTCTACGCGGCGTGTACCAGATGGACACTGCGTGTGCTGCTTATGTTTTAATTGCACGTGTTGTTAGTCACACAGGTGGACTCGTGGTTGATTATACATGGCATGTTTATGACTGACAAGGTGTGTACTAGAAGGATATCACCGCCCTGTGTTGTTCCTTACATGGCTAGGAACAAGGACTACACTTCAAGGAGGGTTGAATATTTACACGACATGTATAAGTTATGTTTTATCCATCCACGTTGTTAGTCACACGAGTGGAAACATGGTGTCCACAAAAAAACATGTACATCTGGTACACGTCAAGTCCCTCTAATTATTCCCCCACCCTGTGTCTCTACCCATACAGCCAGTGACACGATTAGAGACTACACGTCGTGTACATACAGTACACGGTGAGTACTTAAGAAAAACAGTTCCTTCTTGAACAGAAGGACACATAGCATGTATTTATGATTAAACATCGTGTGTTCTGAGTTCTTCAAGATAGTAAGCCTTAAAAACTACTCTAAAACCCAGAAAAACTCTGAAATGAACATTAAAGTTCCAAATTCCGATCTGTGAAGCCTCCTACTCCCTTCGAATCAAGCATGATATCTTATACATGTTATATAAAAGAAAATCAAGGCAATGATCCACCAAATTCCAAACCATGAGGGCCCATAACACCATAAGAACAAAATTTTGGCATTTGTTTAAACAAAACCTTACCCAATTCAATACCCTATAAAATGTAGGTATTATATCAAGGCATCTATCACAAAAATATGTATAGATATCACAAAATCAATCACAACTACATGAAATCACTAATGCACCCTAAATGGCTTGGCAGGAATGCATGACATGTGATTTCTAACAAGTTCCTATATGATGCATGAGATGGAATACACTAACTAATCAGGTTTCACAAAAATAGAACCTTAATAATATCAATGATAACAGCACAAAACATTTGAATAACCCAATAATGAAATCAATCAATTATAAAATTGCAAAACCAGAAAAATTACAATAATGACGTAGATTGGCTTTTCGCTACACATGAGTTAGCTACTCCCATGATCAACTTATTAACAAGTAAATATTCCTCTATATTCCTAGATATAGGCTCCAAATAGCAAGTAAAGAAGAAAATAATCCCTCTGATACCACTATGTAATGTCCCGGTTCTTGGAGCCACCCAAAGGTGCCCCGTACTAGGTTGTTCACTTGGCCTAAAGTGCATTTCCAAGAATGCCAGAGGATTCTATCTAATAGTGAGGGCCTTGATTGTGATAGTGGGGAAACTATTCCCTCATTATAGGAGTTACACAATAGAAGTAAAATAGATAGAAATAGAAGATGTAGTAAAACATGAAATTGGTAAACAACATAAGTATTAATCAAATAGAGCACACTCATATATATGATGCGTGATACATATGTCTAGGGAAACAGCTAAACTAGTCACAACGATGGAATAAAATACTAAACCAAAGTAAAAAATAATACATATAAACTAATTCATAGTATCGAAAGCCATATCTTGGTCTCATGCTCCCTACCTCCAAAACAATCAAGTACCTTAAGTACAAGGGAACTTTCCTTTATCTAGACCTGCAACAAAATAATCTGTTTGGGCCCAAATGCATGACCCAAATAGGGTGTGAGAGAAATCCCAGTAGGTAACCACTTGATGATCTATGACTAACAGTCAGTGAATATAGATATTGAAACTAATAAAAAAATGAAGAAGTAGACAAGGAAGTACACATAGTAACAATTCAACAAATTCAATTGCATTCATTTACATATTTCATGTATGTAGCTAATCAAAAACAGGTAACCATAAAGAAAGTAATCACAACATAACCCCTCTGTTTCAACAAAACAAACATAAGAAACCCTCTAAGAAGTACACACAATCTAACCCCTCTAGTTCTACTTTTGGAAAGATTCTCTGAGGAAGCACTCACCATCAATTCCCTCTATGGTATTCTATCGGTAATTAATAGACAGCCTAATGAATCACTTAACGTCCAATTCCCCTTGTTGACCTTATCAAGGAAACCGCTGACACTCTGAGGGAGAAAATTTTCCATCCCCCATATGGTATCACAATGTAATAGTAAATATACACTCTAGATAGGCCATCAACATCCATTCTTCTTATGGTCTAGTACACTAGGTTCTCACGACCCTGTGTCAATAAGCCATGAACAAACGACACTGGGAAGACAATGTAAACCTCATGAGCTAATATTCTAAACAATCTACATCAAATCATATCATATTAGATAATAATCACTCTTTCCTAAGAATTCTAGGCATGGGAATCAAAGGAGTATCCAAACATGGAATGCTAGACCAAACGGCCAAAACAAGAAAACATTGGAAAAACCTTCATTGCATGGAAAAGGTAACCCTATTAAGAAAATATTAACCTCTATGCATACAAAAATGTTATAGAATGAAAATATAAAGGCTAAAACTATAATCATGAAATACCTCGAACGATGGTATTGGGAACTTTTGAACATATAAATCAAAGACAAACTATGGAAATGAAAAAACCACCCACCTGGGCATCATGAGATCAATATATACATGAATCTCAGGCCTTTAATCACAGTAAAATGACATATATCTACAAAAAAACTTAATAAAGATCCACCGAGGTTAAATCATGAGAGAGGAAAAATCAAGAGATGAGGTTCATGAAGAATGGATAACTCATCGATTTGATTCCAATGCAATCGATGATGGTTGATTCATAGAGAATGGATGGTGAGTCACGGGCTCAGAGAAGATCTAAAATCATACAGACGATCGTCCACAAAATAGGTCAAGAATATGTCTGTTCTGTCTGTTAGACATGACCCATATCTGTTTAATGAAAAAAACAAAGTACCTTGCATGTTTTTTAAAAGTACATTTTGTGTACTTTACTTTTTTGAATTCTGCATTAGGCAGAATTTAGGTCACCACACATGGCCAGGTACTCAGCCATTACAGGCCTAGTACACGGTCACCCATGGAAACAAGATGCATGGTGTGTAATTAATGTACACATCATGTTCTCCTGAACTATCTAGAAACACATCTTTTTCTAAAAAACAACTAGAAAAGTAAAAAATACCTGAAATGAAGATCTGGGTTGTTACAGTTATTGTTATTATGACATAGGTGGGGACTATAGTTATTTATCCCTACAATTAATTGTATAATTCCTTATATCCCAAGAGAAATTATTCTTGGGATTAGAGAGTTATACTTTCCCACCATGGAAAATGATACACTATATTTATAAGAATGTGGCATGAACCCATTCCACCATGGGATATTGTTAAATTTATGATGATTGTCTTGGTAGGGAACCGTAACCTATGTTTATGATTTCAGGTCATTTTTCCAAAAAAAATACTTTATTTATTGATCTTGTATGTTCATTTTCCTTATTCAATGTTTTTATTGTAATGATTATCTTGTTTATGCTATAATATTATTCCACTTGAATCTCATGTTATGTTTTTTTCCTATTTATTCCCATACTGATATTTCATTCTTACACAATTTATTATGTACTTTCCATAGGGTTTCCTATATAGTTTTTTATAATCTATGGGTGTTCAAAGAAATATTTTATGTTTATGATAATGAAGATGTATTGATGTTAAAAATGATGTATTTGTATATAAAATCTTCTAAACACATTCTTACTCTTGATAATTAGTTTATATTTGATTCAAATTTATGAGAAAAATCATTAAATAAATGTTTCTAAAGGTCTATCATTGTAGTTTATATCAATGAATTGTCTAGTTATTTTTTTAATTGGATTCTTGATACATAGTAGAAAATCCTAGCGATAAGTCCATGGGATAAGCTTATATATTGGATAATATCCTAAAATTTGGGTAATGTAGTGATTTTGTATCATTTTTAATGAAATTCAATTCCTATCTTGATATAGGAAAGATGATTGAGGATCTATAATATTTTATATAAGGGTAATAACCTCAATGATGGAATATTGCATGATATCTCAAATATGACCTCATTGACAACAAACAGTCAAAACTACACACCTATCTAGGAACTCCATAGTGATATGCAATGATTAATGAAATTAACTATATAAACCATTACGATGTATTAAAACATTTTTATTTAGGTAATTTAATAATTTTATAAAACCTAATAGAATATAATCATGGATATCAAAGAATGAGACCAGCATACTCACATGATTGTCTCTACACATCATGTATCAGTTACTTCTTCTATGTTTATATTTTCCCTACAATACATGTACTAGTCAATGTATTAGAATCCAAAAATATACTTTATTACAGAAAATTATGAGATGTTATACGGCTCGTTTAAATTACATGTTCAATGGTAAATGTGTTGAATAGACTTACGAAAGGGCTAAATTGATGAGAGAAGGAAAACATAACCAAATTATAGAAGTGGAACAACCGAATCAGGTAATGAATAATAATATGAATCTTGTGTAACACCCACTAAGAGTTAGTGTTATAGTTAGGTCCTTTTTGAATTAGAGGAATAGAAATTTTAGTTGATCTTCTGAACCCTTAATCATTTATCAATGGATTAAATCCATTGATAAGACATATTTTTTCCTTCAATCCTCTAAGAAATAAATTATTATTATGTATGTTTATTTATATGGGGGAGATATTTATAATTGATGGACCTTGATCAATATTTGGAAGACCATTAAAGGCATATAATGTATATATATTTATAAATTAAAGAATTTATTTATGAATAAATATTTATCTTGTACAATTTCTCATAAAATATATAATTAGTTTCTTATAAAAAGTAAAAAAGATGATGAATCAATCATATCACTTATGGTGATCTTTACAAGACTTATATGATATGCCTATAGTTCTACCATAAAAAGTAAAATTATAATTTGCCTCTTCATTCAAGGAATAAATCCTAATCTACTGATAATTTTTGAAAATAGAGACATCAATAGTTATGAAGAAGTTGTATGATATTCTCTCCAAATTTATATGGAAACGAATGATTATCAATGGTATCATGAGACTAGAGATATGAAATTTTGAAAATATTTTTAATTTGGTGTATCAACAAACAAGATTCATGGATAAAAGAAAATACAAATCTAAAGATTTAAAATGAGTGCAAATAATCAACCATGAAACTATTCCCATGGGACTTAGAAATGATTATATTAAGGAAATGTGGGGTATCAATATAATGTATGTAGAAGTGATAAGAAAAATTCTTTCAATATGATTGAAAAAAATAATGTCTATAACAATAATTAATATGTTTTTTAATATCACAATATAATAGATCATTGATTCTAGTAAAACCATTCATTATAAAAAGTGTTTTCGATAAAATATTAAAAAACCCCCTAAAATCCTATAGGGAAAGTGAAAGATTATGTCATTGGTACTATTAATGAGGATAAAGAAAATGATGTAGTGAAAGGTACCCTACTTATTCACTTAATGAGTAGTGAACATGATATTTTATTATAGATCTATGAACTCCTTCATATAATTCATGTTTAATATAATTATTCAAACAAAAATTCAATGTATAGTGGCTATGTTTTTAGTAAAAGATGATAAGAGAAAAATTATTATATATCCATCAAAAAACTGTTAACCAGTTTTTATCCATGGGATTAATATACTATAAAATCATTTTATAATTATTTTATTAGAATTTTGTCTTATATAGTTAATGGACAATTTGTATCTATTTAGTGTTGACATCAACTTTTAGGGGACCAAAAACACTTTATTTATCCAAAAACACCCTCTGATTCTATACTAGTTTAAGGAGAAGGATGGAAATAATTTGGAAGCATCTTCATAAAAATAAATTTTTTTTATTAAAAAAATAAATATCTTACTCAGATTATTAAAATATTATATATTTCATATATTAAAGGAAATCCCATTTATAATTTCAACATAGATGTAATACCCAATGAATTATCTGGTCTCCCTATAAATAGATATGTTGAGATCTAAATTGAATTTATATCAATATCTATAACTATATATAAGAATATAGTTAAAACATACCCTATTTAACTAGTTAATGTGAATAATCAATTACAATAACTTATTTTCATAGGTTTCATACAACTGAGTGCAACAACATGGGGTTAAAAAGTTCTTTTTTCCAAGAAGTATGTGTCTATGCATCTTTGTGTCAATTATCTTGAACTAAATAGGGTCATGAAAAAGAAAAATTATCCACTACTATAGATTTATTACATTTTCAAATAACAAGAAAAACATTGTATTTTTATAAATCATAACATTAATTGGTATATTAATTTGGGTAATGATTAAATTCTTAAAATAGAATTCTGTACCAGGTATGAGAACAATGAGTTCATAAACAATCCATTTGGACTTGAAAATTCTATAGTGATATTCATGGAATTAATTCATTAAGAATTGAGATATTACCAAGATATATTATTGGTAGTACTTATTGAATAAATCCTTATATACTATAAAATAATTGAGGAACATGATAATCATTTGAGTTGAGTAATGAGGACATTGATGTAGGGGAAGGTATATGATAAATATATTAAATGTGATTTATGGATAGACAAAATATATTTATAGGGAAATATGATCACATGTAAAGTGATATATATAGATCCTTCAATAGCAAAGGTGATTAAATTATAGAATAGAAAAACATCATTAATTGATATTCATAGTTTGCATCGATTAGTTGGTTATTATCATCAATTTTTTAGAAACATTTAATGATATTCAAACCCACTAACCATGATAAATTACATTTTATTGACATATGTATGGATATATGAATGTAAAGAGAGAATAATGGAGGTGAATAAGATTATAATTACTACACCTATTCTCACACAACCAACAAGTGGGGATTTATTTGTGACCTATATTGATTATTAAATGAATGGTTTCAGTTATGAAATCATGAAAATGATATAGTGATAGCTAACCCCTAATGATAGTTGAAATTTCAGGAGTAAAATTATTTGACTAATGATGTAGAGTTTTTCCGGTAATCCTTTCATTAAATATATTGATACATTATCTTAGTAGAGATAACTATGGTATATATAAAAACCATAAGATCCTAAAATATATATTAACACAAAAGGATATCAATATACAACACAAATTATTTTTAGAGATAACTAAATATTATATTTCTCAATCAACTAAAATTATTGGAAAAAATAGTCACTGATTCACTAAGTATAATTGATTACAAAACTTTACCTATGATGAGGATGAAGAAGTATCCTATCATAATGGATATGAAAATAAGATATAACACTCATAATGCATGGAACACTATCATATATTTCCCAAATAATTACCCAACCTTCCCTTTTAGAGAATATTTTATAATCTCATATGAGTGATGTGAAGATATAGGATAAGGATAATCCGATGAGGACAGTAAAACCCTATAAGTTGAAAGTCAATAATAAATGAGTTGTGATATTTTGGAAATGACTATTAATTCTATCAAATATGGAGAAAATGAATTATATACCTAGTGATTATCATAACTCATAATTCTTTAATCACATAAAAACCAAGAATATGTATAGAAATACATGATAAAACTATTTATAAGACATTGTGAAAATGATATTGTGGAATATACGAAAAAGATCATGTTGTGTCAGATCCTAAAGGTTAAGATGAAAAATTAAAGAGGTATTATGTATCGATTTCACAAACCTACATTGAAATATGAGAACATAATTATGTATTTTTTAATAGGACTTCTAAATACACCAAAATGGAATAACACTATATGGGGTTGGGTGGACTATTTTACAAATAATACTCCCTTAAATCCACTTTTTGATGAATTTTGACCTAATTAACATGAAAATATATACATTATGGAATTTTGTTATGCATCATTGAACACCACTATCAATTATATATAGTCAATATCTAAAGTTCACACAATTTTCTATAAGTGTCTTCAACATGACTAAACATAGAGTTGATAATCTGTATGGAATATCATCCCTATACTGATGGCCAATCTAAATTGATTATCCAAACACATGAGGATATATAGATATCATTATATATTGACTTTACGTGAGTTTATAACATACATATTCTTCTAGTAATATTCTATTAAAACCATTTTTTCCTTTCATGGATTCAAATGTCCCCATATAAAGTTCTCTTAGGGAAGATATTGATAGTAATAGTGTACTGGGATGAATAAGGTGAAAAAAATGTTTTTAAGTCCTCAGATTGTAAAACAAATTGTAGATTTTGTCAAGACTATTCAACCTAACATCAATGTAGTGTAGAGTCCATGAAAGGGTTTTGATGATAACTACCGATGAGAAGTTTAGTTTGATGTTGGTTATAATGTGTTACTCTATATTTCGAAAGGAAATTAATCATGAGATTAGACAATAATTGTAACTTAATTCCAATTTACATTGACCACTTTGAGTATCTTGATCACATAAGATCTTTGGTGTATATACTAGACATTTCACTATTATTGATATATTCCATTCATTAAAATGAAATTTTAAATTTTTGATTTTCTCTTTTAAACACATATTTCTAAATCTTGTTTTTCTAACAAATATTATATGGATATTATGAAATGAAAATGATTTTAGGATTCATCATGTGAAAATGGTCATCGGGTTAATTTTAGGGTTTTTTCTAAAAAAAATATTCTTAGTTGAACAGTGGAAAATAAATATTATTCCGAAAATGATGACTTGTATCAATATATTTGTGAGTCATAGAATTTAATAAAAAAATTATTTGATCAAATATATATTTAGAGGATAATTTTACATATCATAAAAATATTTTTTGAAAATTTACAAATCCTATTTCTAACCTTATGAAAAAACATGTATTTTAAATAAAAAAACTATTTTTTCCTTTTAGATTGATTAAATATTACATTGGATAATTTTAATTTTTACATGATTTGAAAACCATTTAAATTTGTTTTATTTCATTAAAATCCTATTTTTTTGTTCAAAATACTAACTTGCTATAATATTTTCACACACATTAATTTTTAAAAAAAATATTATTTTTATGACATTGTTTTTACACATTATATGTGATAATAATAAAATTAATCACATTCACTCATAGGCATTATATTTTATAGAATATTTAGATATTTAAAATATGAATATATAGTTTAGTATATAATTTCAATTTAAGTTATTTTAATTGAAAATAGTTTCCATTTTTTAACATGGAGTTACTTTGGTAATGGTAAATTAGGGTAAAAGGCATTTAACAATGTGAAAATAGTTAGAATTAGTGGGAAACATGTGTGGTATAGGATGGTGGATGGAGGATGTTCCTTTCCGCTTTCTCCACATTATTATTGTTTATTTTTTTCTTTTTTATTTGAATAATGAGTATATGCTAATGATATGAAAATATATTTTGCAGAAAAACCACTCCATTTACTTATAAAAGTAGCTCACATCATCCATATATCACCACTCATTGCAATGATTTTACTCAATAATAAAACAAACAAAACATCCCATATATTCCCTACCCATATATTTATAAAATCACTATCACAAAAATAACTAGCTAAAGATCCTTAAAGAGTTACCCAAGGGAGAACTACTAAGGGATAACTAATACTCTCTACTCGATATGTCGATAAATTTTCTTCTTCCACACACATCAAATCCCAACTATCCATGAGGGTATGAAACCACTAGAATATTTACTATACTGAATAGTTGTTATATTAATGGAATATACATTTCATACTTTCCTAAATAATCATTATGAAATAGGATAATGTTGTGATGTGGGTGTGTAGAATACCACCTCAATAAACCACATGTTCAATTTTTTTATCCCAAAAATTATATTTTAATGAAATTTATTTAATTATATAATATGTTATTATTTAAACCATTAATATTTTTAAAAATTAATATTTTTCATTCTATATGTGTAATTAAAATTAAAATATCATTGTAATATTAACAACCATAAAATGACTTATAAAGATACCATTCTTAATTTGGACTTACCTGAAGATAACCTTTAATACAGTATAAGTAGTATTACAATGATATAATATATGGAATAAACATACATAATTATTGATATAACTATTTTATTTTTAACCCCTTTTACCGTGGTCAACAAACAAAATGTTTTAGGATGAAATTAACGGAACAACCCCGAGTAGCCCATGTAAGTGAAAACTATATTAAAAATAAGTAAAAACAATACAACATATAGTAATTAGAAATTTATATATATATATTATTAGGTTTCTATGTTATATATCTAATGAACATAATTTAATTATTAATTATGTTATGTGAAAGTGAATAGACTTTTTGGGAAAGGTGTAATAGATCTTTTGTTTCACCCTTTCTACTTTTTATTTTAATGTTCTCTTTAATTTTTCACCTTTTATGAAATATTATTCTCAATAATACTTATATTTTTGTATATTTTTACTTAAATATATACATAATAAAATATAAACTTCACTAACTGGGTAATAAAATTAATTATTTACCTAATATATTCACACTTTTATGTAAACCTAATTTAATGGAACATTAATCGTTTTTTTATCATGTAAAGAGACATCCATATAAAATGTTCTTAAACCATGAATATATTTTGAAAACCCTAATTATTTTATGGATAGCCCTCTTAGGTCAATACCAGAATTATAAAATAAATGGTATCTTTTTATAAAAATTATTCTTATGTTATTTCATAAAACATTACCAAAATTATTATTTTTCATTCTTCTCCAAATCATTCTCATAAATTTTCTACATTTTACCACTATGATCATTGGAAATTATCATATATAAATTAAAAAATTATGAAAGATTCATCTCCCTCTTTATTTTAGAATCCTTGTGATTTATCCTTTGGTTCAGCTGTAATTTAGAATTACAAAACACAATACTTCCTCCAGGGTTTGACCATTATTATGATTTATTTATGGTTTGGTTTTTCTCATCTGGCATGCATATATATTGTAGCACCCCCAAACACTTCATGGTATGTTTCCTATAAAATACATTCTAGTTATAGAATATATTTCTAGAATCACTAAGCCTCTATGGAACAAAACATGGATACTTATAGGAGATATCTATAACCTATCCAATTAAACCTAATTTTGTCACTTCTATGATTTGAATTTTGAAAATATAACATACATGGCTGTGATCAGAAATTTATTTGGTGTCTGATAATGAAAAATCAATTTTTGGTGAATAGTAACCTACCCTTATGCATAATAACGTAACATTATGAACAGTAACTTACCCTTATGAATGTTAATATGACTCTTTTGAATGGTATCCATACCATTGAGTGTATAAATGAATTTTGGCACCTTAAAAATGAGGATGAAAATTTTAAGTGTTTATATATTTCAATTAAAAAATAATTTTCATTAAATATTTAATTATTCATATTTAGAAAGTTATATTTGAAAAATGAACTTCATTTTTGGATTCTAAACATCAAAAAATGGTTAGGATGAATTAATGGTATTTTTATGAAATACATGAATTTATTATGAATGGGAAAATCCGATAATTCTTAACAAATGAGAAATAATGGATTAATTGAGTCATTGATGATGATCTATTGATGTAATCCCAATTGATTAGGATTCACATGAGAAAATTACAATTCTTGGACATAGAAGACTAGTTATTCCTTGTCTTGTGGAGAAATAATACATTAATTAATTTTATAATGAGAAATCGTGTCTCTCCTCCACTATAAAAACCCCACTTCACTCCCTCTTCTCTTCACTCCTCTTAAGCCTTGTGCCTTGCCAATATTCTTCCCAAATCTCTCCCAAAGATCCTCCACCACATCCAAAAGCTCCTATCATTTTCCAAATACCATAACCTCTCTCCTTAAGAGGATCTCAAAGGAGGAAGTCCCAAGAGGTAAATTCCACTTTTCAATCCCTTCATTTCTTTTAAGTTCTTTTTTTTCTTTACTCACCTCTATTCACAAAAATTGTATAATAACTCCAGTAACATTCATTTACTTGAATTTTTTTGTTCTAATGGTATATTTCATTATCTTATCTATTTTACCCACCATTTATTGGGAAGAAATGAAAGCACCATTTGAGATGTGCTAATTTAGCACATTCAAGGAGAACATTTTATCAATTTCTATTATAATCATTAATTCTGGTCATGAAACCATTTTTGTAATGGTTGAAATAGATTATTATATATGAAATATATCTTATTTTTAGTTATGTAATCTTTTCATATAAATGGTATTATGTTATAAAGGAAAACATGTCCATTGTAATCAAACCCACTGTTTAACCAAAATGGTTTTCATGAACGTTATATGTATATAATAATTCGACCTCACTCTAAGTAACCAAATTAAATTTAAATCCATTAAATATCCTGTAATTTCACAAATGGCGTATAACTTCATTTTTGGACAACTACTTCCATATTTCATATTTATCTAAAATTGAATATAGGTGAACCTATCTTTTAAAAACAAGTAATCAAACGAGCCCGAAAAATGAAATTGATATTTACAACTAATAAAAAGGCCTTTAATAAACTAAAAAGAGTTATAATAAATTTTTTACACATAGTAGTGGTTCTGTACATATGAATTAATAAGCCTAATTTGTTTATTCAGATATTTAATAATAAGTCAATAACACCTTCAAGCATAAGGTAAGGAATCCTCTCTCCCACTTTCGTTCAAGAATCTCCCCTATGTTGTGCCCTATTATTTGTAAATACTAATGATCAGGTATGTTTTATAACCTCCCCCATACATCCCTTTTTATATCTAAATTAATGAATACCCATTTACCTCTCATTAATCCATCACATTAACACTCGTAACCACGCTGAAATGTTTGCAAGGGGTTTCTCATCTCACTTTCATTTTTGTGAGATTTTCATTGTTTGATAATTATTTATTGTATGTGTTATAAGTGTACTGAAATTTGATATATAATAACATGATTATATTTATATTCATTTTATTCAATGATTCATTTGAGAGTTATTAAGTTCTGGTCATATGATTTGATAGATTACATTGTGGTAAGAGACTTCACCTCAACTAATATTTAGTTGTGACTAACGTTGTATTATGCACATAATAATCCTTATGTGGTGTACCTATCTACCATTTGAGATCAAATTTCATTTGAAAATATATTTATATTAAATATTCATAATCTCATATCATAGATGTGTTTGTTTTCTAAACTGTATACCATTTTACATACGGGGTTTATTTGCAAAGTTATTTTAATTATGGAAATATTGATGAATCTATATACTCTACTCTATACAGATTTGGGAAAGGAATATTTCTCTTGTATTTAATCAATGTATAAATAATGATTGGGACATGAAGTGTTGGGTGGGGGACAGTATAGCCCCTCGATGCATCGGTAGGTCTAATTAGACAAATCAGTTTGGCGACAAACCCTTTGAGTTGGTTTCCAAAAATCAGACAGGTCTCTACACATAGAACTACACTGTTTTAACGGTATTATGGTTTCATTCCCCAGATACATGATGTCCAATTAATATGAATTATCTTTATTCAAGGTCAGTTTTTACTATCCATGAGGTTTTCACTATGACGAAATCTATGGATGCAGTTTCATTCTCCGTGTATTAATGGCGTGAGTCATTCATTTATCCACCATGCCATATTGATTATGTCAGATTGATTATGATTCAATCATTATTGTATTTATTATTCCAGTACTTGTAACCCTAATGGAGAGATTGAGCTAACCCCTTTCATTGTTTTCCATCAACACGTGATGAAGAGTTTATTGTTTATTGTTTTTATGTGGTTTCAATTTTTAGTTTTGATATTTATTGTGTTTTATAACATTTTCCAATGTAATTAAAGTGACATATTTGTATCTAGATTTTTCAAGACTACTAGTCTGATCATTCCTTTAGGATTTTCATTCCTTCTAATCATTCCAATATCAAAAGTAATGAACTAGAACCATCATAGAGGGGTCGGCGTGTTACAATTGGTATTAGAGAAGTTTAGTAGAAAATGTTGAGACTAGAGTAGGAAATGTATAGTATGGAAAAAACCCGTAAGGTTTTATTTGAGTATAAATGTATAATAACATCATGTTATTTTGGTAATTAATAGATTATTTGAATCTTTTGAAAAAATACATCCCTGTCTGGATACGAGCAGGTAGAGGTGGCTCTGGCAGAGATGTACCTAGGAGTGAAAGATCTGACAAGGAGTTTTGGGTTTGACCCGGGGTATCCTAGTACATGAAAACAGATGTAACACTTTGAACCCAGTTACCCAGAGTTAGTGCATTATTATATAACATTGGCATGATCAAAAAGATCAAGTCTCGAAAGACTGATTTGTTTAGTAGCCTTGGAATCACTAAATACATTCATAAATATTACATTACTTCATAAAATGAAAACGACAACAACATAGTCTCCATAGTCCACACTCACATAACCTCATACTATCCCTACAGGTCATTCATAAAATACTTCTTCACATCCCGGAAAAAACAATACATAGAAAGGGGTGAGCTCAAATTCCCAGTAATGATAAAAATATAGCGGAAACTTTTATAAATAAGAATAAACATTTAAGGCAATGTATAACTAAATCAAAAGCCTTTTAAACTTGAAATTCAGCACAAAATGGAAAAAATAAAATGAAATAATCTCATTTACTTATTCACATGGTTATTCTACTAGTTGAATAGCCACATGCAATATCAATAACCTCTTTCATAATGATGGACTGCATAATGCCAGACTATCATAACCACATAGCTCGGGCCTAGTGCCAAGACTACAAATAAGATTTTGTCATGGAATTTTTCCAATACACTATTTTGTCTCATGAGACCTACCGATGCATCTAGGAGCTATAGCGGGAACCACACGTCACTTATTAAGTCCAATTAATTCCTCATATGAATAGTATTAAACATAACATAAATATTTGTATTAAAAATAGCATACGAAATGTCAATAATTTCTCCATAAACCATGAATGGTATAAAAATAACACATCCACATTCAAACATATCACAAAACCATCAATAAAATATGGAATTTTTTATCACAATAAATCAACATCAAATAATCTTAATATTTATAAATGGATGTTGACATAGAAGAAATAAAAACTATTTGAGAGAAATATATCTTTTTTTGAAATCATTTGAAAGTCACATAATTATAAAATAAAACATTTACTTTGAAAATTTTCTTATAATATTTTAAGTGATGCTTCTACGATTTTATAATGGAGACAAATATCCACACCTGTCGTATAAGTTAAAAAAGTCATTCTTACGTTAATTCTGTCGGAAAGGTTAAAAAAGTCCTTGTTTGGAAAACGACAGAAAGATTCCTTTATAAAATTCTTATAAAAATTCAACAAGGGTAAAAATGACTTTATCCCATGGTCTTGAAAATATTATGAATTATTTGAAATACATTTTTAAGAAACATGGATGTAGATGTTAAAGAGGCCCCAGTAGATAATTACGTATAAACAACCTCGGATAATAAAGAGATTGTGGAATAAACCCTTACCTTGTACATTTCCTTGTTTGAGGTTAGGTTGACCTTCTTTATAATAGTTAAAACATTGTTATTAAATTAGAAAAGAACCATATACATAATCATGATATCATATATGATCTTCTAATAATGCTTTCTTTATAATATTTTAGTATTATCTTCATTTCAGGTGTTAACTTACTCATTTTATTTTATATGTTTTGTTACATAAGTCGTGTTTGTTATGGATTGGTTTTATATTATTCGTATCCAGAATTAAATCAAGCCCTTAAACATTATTTCTAATCATAAAATGTTAATTATACTTGAATGGATACAATGGGGAATGAATCTCATCGCGTTCATGGAGACTGTAGTCTGTACGTACGCACGAGCGACAATATCACTCTTTTGATATTAAAATAATATATAATTTAATAGTATATCATATATACATAATATATATCATGTTATATTTATTATTTACATGAATTACACATCAATATTATACGTATCAAAGTAATAAAGTTTTGAAAAATAATTGAACCACGACGTGGAGACGGTAAGCCGTATGTACGCACGTATGGTGACATATCCTTAAAAGGATGGATATAATACTGAATATGGTTGTACCATATTTATAATAACATCACAATATATAGAAGATACCAGAGTTATTATTTTAGAATGGGAATAACAAATAAAGAAGAAGTGGATGAAGAAAAGAACTTGAAAGAGGGTAGTGAAAATATTACCTCTTCTCCGGGTTCTTCCTCTTGATTTGATCAAAGGAGATCCATAGGTTGTCTTTCTGATCAACTAAGGCCTCTAGGATGATTTGATGGAAGTTGAAAGAGTATTTGGGCAGGTTTTTTCCGAGACAAAAAGCTTTTAATGTGTGTATTATTTATAAGGGGGAGTTCCCTTTTATAAGAGGGGTGAGGGGAACCTTTGGAAAAGCTAGAAATATTATTTTATAATAAATTCATATTTGGTTTATAATGGATTAAAAGTAGATTATTAAATTTCTAAGGTGAGGATGGGTCGAAATAATTTCATCCAATATAATTTAGACAGGTTTGTGTCTTTATATTAACCTTATATTTTAGTTTTAACTCTTAGTTAATTAGTTTGACATTTACCATGTCACTTTGTGTTTTTATATTATATAGTAATAAACATACTATATACATCCAAGAGACCCCCAAATGGTACATTAATGATTCACCAATCATGATATAACTCCTTTGGATGAACCTTAGATTTTTAGGAAAAGAATATCAATTAATAATATAATATTTGTTTTAAAAACTCAATTATGTCAATTTTGACACTATTCAATAATTGATTTTTTTTAAAGTATTAAAAACGTTATTAATTAGATCCAAATTCATTTAATAAATCATATAATGTCATATTAACCAATAAAATTCATTTATGTCATCCAAACTTTCAAATTATATTTATTTTAACATTTATAATACCAATTATTTGATTCTTTTATTAATAAGAAAAATACTACGTCATTATTGTGTCATAAATTATATTAATTATTACATGTCTAAATATTATAAATAAACTACCATTATGTATGAAATATTGTTATATTTATAATTAATATTTATAGTTGAAAATCCAACATATATAACCCTACTTAAAAATTGTTTTTCTAAAAGATATATGCTTATGTCATTTTTTGTATTTATTTTAACGTAATTAATATAAAGTGTCCTTATCACTTACAAGTGGATCCATGGGGTCCCAAAATCGACCAAAAGATTCCCATGGTCGGACATGTATCAACCAATATGGTTAGGACACGTTTTAGGGTAATTTATTGTTATTATTATATTATTTGTTTGCCCTTATTTACCAAATTTACCCTTTAACCATGGTAAATAAAATATATACCGAAGTAATTATTCAAAATGTCTAAAAATAAAAGTTACCTATTTACACAATTTGGAAATCATGATTCCAAATATGGAATCCATTTCTCCAAATTCAAAACACATAAGTGGCAGAAATTAATTTAAAATTAATTCCCGTTGTTAAATCAAAAAGCGTGTTTTTAAGAGATAATAACTATCAAAAGATTGACACTTGTTTATGTCTTGATTAATTGTGAAATTATGTCCAATGTACAAAATTGTATTAAATGGTATAAATAAATTCTAAATATACTTTAATACCACTCATATTCATAATTTATCACTATTAATTATTTTGATTTAAAATTTTGTTTTTAATTAAAATTTATTTATTTTCACTATTCATCAAAATATAAAAGTTATCCGAAAAGTACCAAAATTTTACCCTAGGATAAATTCTATATTCCAAATCCAAATATGAATTCCATTTTGAGAGATAAAATTTATAAAATTTTAAAAAAGTGGGTATTATTATTCATAACGGCTAGTTTGATTGGTCGTAGTGTGTTAGAATCTCAAAATTGCGTATAACACATGCTACTATATTATTCAAAGAAAATCGTACCATGGAATCTTAGGGAGTTACATTCACCCCTCCTTAAAATAATTTCATCCTCGAAATTTCTAGAATACTACTTCCTGAGAAGAATTGGGTGGTTTCCTCATCATAAGTTCCTCGGGTTCCCATGTTGCATCTTCCATCTTATGATTCCTCCATAGAACTTTTACCAAACGAGTTGTCTGGTTTCTCAGCACTTTCTCTCTTGTATCAAGAATTTTAATGGACTCTTCACAATAACATATATCGGGTTCTAGTTCTAATTCCTCATATGTGAGTACATGCGTTGGGTCAGGCATGTATTTTCTCAACAGTGATACGTGGAACACATTATGAACTTTGGAGAGACTTGGATGCATTGCCAAATAGTAAGCTACAACCCTAATTCATTCTAGAATTTCAAAAGGTCTGATGTACTTGGGACTCAATTTACCCTTCTTACCGAAAAGTATAACTCCCCTCCAGGGAGATACCTTCAAGAAAACATGATCTCCTACCTGAAATTCCAAATCCTTCCTTCGGTTATCGGCATAGCTCTTCTGCCTACATTGAGCTGCTTTGATGTGGTTTTGGATTTCCTTCACCTTCTCCATCATTTCGTCCACCAGTTCTAGGACTACAAGTTCTCTTTGACCAACATCAACCCAACAGGTTAGAGTGCGACATCTCTTTCCGTATAACGCTTTATATGGTGCCATCTGAATACTTGAATGGAAGCTATTATTATAAGAAAATTCCACCAGAGGTAAATATTGATCCCACATACTCTGAAAGTAAAGTGAGAAAGATCTCAACATGTATTATAAGGCATCAATAGTCCGCTCTGATTGTCCATCAGTTTGGGGGTGGTAGGCAGTGCTCAAATGAAGTTCAGTATCCAGGGATTTCTGAAGACTTTTCCTGAATCTTGATGTAAAACGAGGATCACGATCAGAAACAATGGATAGGGGTACTCCAGAAAGTCTCACAACTTCATTAATATATAGTCTTGTTAGACATTCGAGTGGTAAATCATCTCTTATAGAATGAAAATGTGGTGAATTGGTAAGACGATCAACAATAACCCATATTGCATCATTCCTTCTACGAGTCTTTGGTAGCCCCATGACGAAGTCTATCCTAATATTATCCCATTTCCACTCAGGTATGGGAAGAGGATGCAATACTCCATCGGTTTGTTTCCTTCCAGCATTCACCTGTTGAAAAACCATACATATTGACAAAAAATCAGCAATCTCCCTCTTCATGTTGTCCCACCAAAAATGTTCCTTCAAATCTCTATACATTTTGGTGCTCCCAGGGTGTATAGAGAAATTCAAACTATGAGAATCATCCAACAATCCCATTTTTAGATCAGGTATATCAGGAACACAAAGTCTCTTCCCAAATTTCAAAATTCCATCTTCATACACAAAGCCTCTCAATCTTCCATCATTCACAGCTTTAATTTTCTTTTGAAACTCTTTATCACCAGTCTGAGAACTCCTTATCCTTTCTAGTAAAGATGGTTTGGCAACCATTTGAAAAAGTATTGATGTTTCACCTTCCAGGGTAATTCCCATATCCATCTTCACTAGATCAATGAAAATAGGATCCCTTTCAATTCTCATCATGTTAAAAACTCCATGATCTTTTCTGCTCAAAGCATCTTCCACCTTGTTTTCCTTCCCTGGGTGGTAGTGTATTATGCAATCATAATCCTTGTGTAATTCGAAACATCTCCTTTTCCTCATGTTGAGTTCTTTTTGTGAGAAACTATACTTCAAACTCTTGTGATCAGTATAAATCTCACATTTTTCACCATATAGGTAGTGTCTCCATATCTTCAAAGTAAAGATCACAGCTGCTAACTCGAGATCATGAGTAGGGTAGTTTTTCTCATGAATTTTCAACTATCGTGATTCATAGGCAATAACCCTATCATTCTTCATAAGGAAACAACCATGTCCTTTTTTCGATGCATCATTATAAATAACGAACCAATCATTCCCCGATGGTAGAGTCAATAATGGAGCATTGACTAATCTTATATTCAGTTCTTCGAAACATTCTTCACGCTCTTTTGTCGAAACAAATTTAACCCCTTTACGTGTGAGCTTTGTTAATGGGTTAGCCAACCGGGAAAAATTCTGGACGAAACGTCGATAATAACCTGCTAAACCAATAAAACTGCGTACCTCAGTTATACTTGTTGGTGGAGGACATTCTTGGATTGCCTTGGTCTTAGAAGTATCAACAGAGATTCCATATTTAGAGACAATATGGCCATGAAAAGAAATCTCCTGATGCTAGAATTCACACTTACTAAACTTCCCATATAATTCATGTCTTCTAAGAGTATTCAGGATAATGCACAAGTGATTTTCATGATCTTTGTAGCTTTTGGAGTATACCAAGATATCATCAATAAATACCACCAAAAATTCATCTAGATATTACTTGAAAACTATATTCATTAGATCCATGAATACAGAGGGCACATTAGTCAACCCAAAAGGCATTACTGTAAACTCATAATGCCCATACCTGGTTCGAAATACTGTCTTCGGAATGTATTTCTTCTTCACACACAACTGATAGTATCTAGACCGAAGGTCAATCTTTGAAATGTATTGAGCTCCAGGCAGTTTGTCAAATAAATCATCAATGCGAGGTAGTGGATACTTGTTCTTTATTGTTATAGAATTGATCTCCCTGTAGTCGATACATAACCTCATAGATCCATCTTTCTTTTTAATAAAAAGAATAGGGGCTCCCCATAGAGAAACACTAGGGAAAATAAATCCCATATTACTCAATTCCTCTAGTTTTTTCTTTAGTTTAACTAATTCCACAGTGTCCATTTTATAAGGGGTATTCAATATAGGATTTGATCTAGGAATTAAATCAATGTAAAAATCAACTTCTCATTCTAGAGGATGTCCAGGTAAATCTTCCAAAAACACATATACACATTCTTTCACAATAGGTACATCCTCTATTTGAACATTCCATTACTCACCCATAGTCATTTCATTCTCTTCTTCCCAAATAATTAAATTTAGTTAAGCTACTTGGGGTGGATCTAGATAAGAATTAGGTGAGGATGATTCTTCTCTAAAGATAAGGTGTTCCTTATCATCATCATCAAAAATTGCAACCTCATTCTTATTACAATAAATCTTTACATCATGGTCTAAAATCCAAACCATGACGAGGATTATATCAAACACGATCATAGGTATGCCGATGAGATTAGCGGATAAAGAACATTTATGTGCTCTAATGGGGACTGATTCACAAAACATTGTTGCAATGATACTTCCCTTAGGAGTTTTAACTGAAAACACCCTTTTCAAATCAAATTGTAAAAATCTAATTTTCTTAGAAAACTGGGAAGATATGAAACAATGAGATGATCCAGAATCAAATAATACATTTTCTAAACTTGAGGAAACCATTAAATTACCTGCCACCACACCTTTTTGAGCTTCTACTTCAGTATTTGTGATAGCATAAGCATGGCCTTGATCCCTTGGCCTTTTATGAGGTATGCCCCTCTGAAGCGTAGGAAATTCTTTTTCATAATGTCTCATCTCCATACAATTGTAGCATTGAACATCGGTAGCTTCCTTCTTCCCCTTGCAATCACGAGCTTGGTGGCCTTTTTCACCACACTTGTAACAGACTCCCATTCCTTTTAAGAAAGTATCGAGGTGTTTCTTCCCACATTTACTACAGGATGGATATTCAACCTTTCTCTTCTTCCCCTTATTTCCATTCCCAGATTGATCAGCAGCTCTATTCGTCTCTTACTTTGCTTTAATGTCATAATACATAGAGAATTCCTTTTCTGTCTTTATAGCACATGAGACAATTTATTCATACGATGAGAAGGATTGTGATACTAATGCTCGATGGAGAAACGGTTTTAAACCATTAATGAAATTATCAATCATACTTCTTGGTTTATGTATATAATCTCTAGTGTACCTAGCTAACCTTTTAAATTTATCCTCATTCTTTGCGACATTCTCATCCTCCTTTTGTCTTAGACTTAGAAATTTCCTTTCCATATCTGCTCAATGGTCAAGAGGAAAGTATTTTTCTAAGAAAATCTCATTGAACTCCCTCCATTCCATATTTTATACTTCATCATCTTCCTTCGTGTTTTGAATCAATGACCACCATTGATCAGCATTTCCAGTGAGGCGATAAGCTACCATGACAACATTTTCCCTTTCACTACTCCCCAAAGCATGACATATTTTCTCTCAGGAACTTATCCATTGCTCTGCTACAAATGGATTTTTACTCCCATTGAATATTTGTGGTTGTTTCCTCATGAATCTATCTAAAATTGATCATCCACACTGTGGATTAGGGTGCTTTATACGGGTAAGGATATTTTTCATAACCTGAGTGAGTTGTCCCAGTATGGTGATAAGTTGATCAGCACCAGTTGTATCACCATCTCCACTATAATTATCTTGATCAAGAGGGAAATACCTACATGGAGTTCCTGTATTGATACAATTTCCATTTATTCCACTATGCGCCATTTATAAACAATGGCATAAACTACATTAGTTTATGAATCAAAATAAATAACTCCATACTTGTAAAACAGTTAACATAAATTGAACTAGTTATGGATATAATCCATAATCATAAAGATGTTTTCTTTGAGGAAGTATATACTCATAAACCCTTCATAATGATTTTTAACGAAAATGAGAGTTATCCTAAGCATATCCCCTGGGAGTGCCATAACCAAGAGTGCAGCAAGGCCCATTGTCGTGCACCAGTTCCCGTTCGTGTCTAGCTCAAAGTGGTGTTTTCTGGTTTTACCCCAAGGTACATCTGTGCCAGAGGTGCCTCTATATGTTCATATCTAGATAGGGATGTATTGCTCCGAAAACTCACAAAATCTCTACAATACCAAAATTCATGGAAGTTATTCTATACTAATCCTCAAAATCCATCTTAGATCTATGTGCTCTATTCAAAGTTTGTCTAAATCTAGCTTCCAAGGTTTGTACTAAAATTCCTTAGATACCTACTGTAACGCCCCGACCCCAGTTACCCAGAGTCGGTGCATTATTACATAACATTGTCATGATCATAGAAGATCATGTCTCAAAAGACCGATTAGTTTAGTAGCCTTGGAATCACTAGATACATTCATAAATTCTACAATACATCATAAAAATAAAACTACAACAACATAGTCTCCATAGTCCACACTCATATCCCCTTATACTATTCCTACAGGTCATTCATAAAACATTTCTTCACATCCTGGGAAAAATAAATCATAGAAAGGGGTGAGCTTAAATTTCCAGTAAGGATAACAATATAGTGGAAACTTTTATAAATAAGCATAAACATTTATGGAAATGTATAACTAAAACAAAAGTCTTTTAAATTTTATCATCAGAAATATATGGAAAAAATAAAATGAAATAATGTCATTTTCTTATTCACGTGGATATTGTACTAGTCGAATAATCACATGCAAAATCAATAACCACTTTCATAATGATGGAATGCATAATGCTAGACTATCATAACCACATAGCCAGGGACTCATGCCAAGACTAGAAATAAGATTTTTTCAAGGCCTTGTGCCAAGACACTAGTTTGTCTCATGAGACCTACCGACGCATCGAAGAGCTATAGTAGGCTCCACCCATCACTTATTAAGTCCAATGTATTTCTCATATGAACAGGTTTTAACATAACATAAATATTCATATTAAAACTAGCATAATAAATGTCAATAATTTCTCCATAAACCATGAATGGTATAAAAATACCACATCCACAGTCAAACATATCACAAAACCTCCAATACAATATAGAATATTTGTATCACAAAAAATCAACTTCAAATAAGATTAAAATCAATCAAAGGATGTTGACATAGATGAAATCAAAACTATTTGAGAGAAATATCTCTTTTTTTGAAATCATATGAAAGTCACATAATTATAAAATAAAACATTTACATTGAAAATTTTCTTATATGCTTGTAAGGGAAGCTTCGACAATTTTATAATGGTGGAAAATAGACGCACCCACCGTATAAGTTAAAAAAGAGATTCTTACCTTAATTCCGTCGAAAAGGTTAAAAAGGACCTTGTTTGGAAAACGAAAGAAAGATTCCTTTATAAAATTCTTATAAAAATTAAACAAGGTTATAAATGACTTTATACAATTGTCTTAAAAATATTAAGAATGATTTGAAATACATTTTTAAGAAACATGGATGTGGATGATAAGGAGGTCCCAGTAGATAATTATGTATAAACAAACTCGGATAATGAAGAGATTGTGAAATAGACCCTTAACTTGTTTGGTTATTTGGTTAAAGGTAGTTTAACCTCATATAAAATAGTTAAAACATTGTTATTAAATTATACAATAATAATATACATAATTATGATATCATATATGATCTTCTAATAATACTTTGTTAATAATATTTTAGTATTATCGTCGTTTTGGGTGTTAACTTACTAGTTTTATTTTATATGTTTTTTTACATAAGCAGTGTTTGATATGGATAAGATATATATTATTCATATCCATAATGATATCAATTCCTTAAAAATTATTTTTAATCATAAAATGATAATTATACTTGAATGGATACGATGGGGAATGAATCTCATCGCGTTCGTGGAGCCGGTAGTCTGTACGTACGCACAAGTAACAATATCACTCTTTTGATATTAAAATAATATATAATTGGATAGTATATCATATATATAGAATCAATATCATGTTTTATTTATTATTTACATTAATTAAACATCATTATTATACGCATCCAAATAATAATATTTTGAATAACAATTACACTACGACGTGGAGACGGTAAGCCGTGCGTACGCACGTATGGTGACATATCATTCAAAGATGGATATAATAATGAATATGGTTGTACCATATTTATAATAACATCATAGTACATAGAAGATACTGGAGTTATTATTTTATAATGGTAATGTCAAAGAAATAAGAAGTGGTAGAAGAAAGGAATTTGAAAGAGGGTGGTGAAAACATTACCTCTTCTTCGGGTTGTTCCTTTTGATTTGATCAAAAGGGCACCTTAGGTTGGATTTATGATCAAAATAATGCCTCTAGGTTGAATTTAGGGAATTTGAGAGATTATTTGGGAAGGGATTGTCCGAGCCAAAAGGCTTTGAATGTGTGAATTTGTGATAAAGTGGAGTTCCCTTTTAGAAGAGGGGTGAGGGGTACCTTTGGATAAGATAGAAATATTATTTTATAATAAATTTATATTCGGTTTATAATGGCTCCAAAGTGGATTATTAAAATTATAATGTGGGTATGGGTCTAAATAATTTCAACCAATAGAATTTAGACAGGTTTGGGTCATCATATTAACCTTATCTTTTAGTTTTAACTCTTAGTTAATTAGTTTGACATTTACCATGTCTGTTTATATTTTTATATTATATAGTTAATAAGCATACTATATACATCTAAGAGACCCCCATATGGTCAATTAATGATACACCTATCATGATATAAGTCCTTAGTCTGAATCTTATATTTTTAGGAATAAAATATCAATTAATAATATAATATTTGTTTTAAAAACTCATTTATGTCAATTTTGACACTATTCAATAATTGATTTTTTTAAAGTATTAAAAACTTTATTAGTTCGAAAAAAATTAAGTTAAGCAGTCCTAAAATGTCATATTAACCATTGAAATTCATGGATGTCATCAAAACTTTCAAATTATATTTATTTTAACATTTATAATACCAATTATTTGATTCTTTGATTAATAAGGGAAATACTGCATCATTTATGTGTCATAAATAATATTAATTATTAAATGTATAAAAATTATAAATAAACTACCATTATGTAGGAAATATTTTTGTGTTTTTAATGAATATTTATAGACTAAAATCCAACATATTTAACCCTATGTAGAAAAATGTTTTCTAAAAGATATATGCTTATGTCATTTTTGTATTTATTTTAACTTAATTAATATAAAGTGTCCTTATCACTTACAAGTGAATCCTTGGGGTCCCAAAATCGACCAAAAGATGCCAATGGCCGTACATGTATCAACCAATAAGGTTAGGAAATGTTTTAGGGTAATTTATTATTATTATAATATAATTTTGTTTACCTTTATTTACCAGATTTACGCTTTAGCCATGGTAAATAAAATATTTACCAAAGTAATTATTCAAAATTTATAAAAATAAAAGTTACCTATTTACACAATTTGGACATCCTGATTCCAAATTTGGAATCTTTTTTTTCAAATTCAAAACACAGAAGTGGCATACATTTATTTAAATTTAATTTCCGTTGTTAAAACAAAAATCGTGTTTTTAAGATATAATAACTATCAAAAGAATGACACTTGTTTATGTCTCGTTTAAATGTGAAATTATGTACAATGACCAACATTATATTAAATTGTAAAAATATATTCTAAATATACTTTAAAACCACTCAAATTTATAATTTATCACTATTAATTATTTTGATTTAAAAAGTTGTTTTTAATTAAAATTTAGTAATTTTTACTATTCATCAAAATATAAAAGTTATCCGAAAAGTACCAAAATTTTACCCTTGGCTAATTTCAATATTCCGAATCCAAAAAATAAGTCCATTTATTCAGATAAAATTTATAAAATTTCAAAAAGTGGGTATTACTATTAATAACGGCTAGTTTGATTGGTCGTAGTGTGTTAGAATCTCAAAGTTGCATACAAAACATGCTACTGTATTATTCAAAGAAAATTGTGTTGTGGAAGTTTGGGGTGTTTCAACAGACCTTTTTGCACTCTTGGTTATGACACTCATAGGGGATATGCTTAGGATAATTCATATTTTCTTTACAAGCCATTATGAAAAAGTTTAGTATAAATTTTTTCTCAGAGAAACCATGTTTATAAGATTATCTATGCATAGAATTTAAATATATGTTGAGTTATATTATATTTTAGATTCATAAACTAATATAGTGTATCCAATTATTTAGAAACAACATATAATGGAAGAAGGGGAATCAGTACTCTTGGGCAACGTAGGGATCTCCCTACTGAGAATGTCAGCGGAGTCAATGTTGGAGCTGAGCAGATCATGACGATAATGGGACAACTTACTCAGGTTGTAATGAATAAACATTCCACACCATTTTTGGATAGTTTCATGCAGAATAATCCCGCATATTTCAGTGGGACAACTAACCCAGTGGTTGCTGAGCAATGGATCAATTCCCTTGAAAATATACTCATGTCATTAGGATGCAATGAAAATAAAAATGTAGTACTGGAAATATATTGTCTCAAGGGCGACGCAGATCAATGGTGGTCCTTGATTCAGAATACTAAGGAGGAAAAAGAAATAGAAGGTATGAAATGGTGTAATTTTAAAGAAATATTATGTGAAAAATATTTCCCTCATGAGAAAAGAACCAAAATGAAGAGGAAATTCCTTGGCTTATAGAAAAGGGAAGGTGGTTGTGTTGTAGAGAATGAGGCTACCTTTACAAGGATATCTAGGTATGCTGTAGATTACATACGTGACTCGGTAAACAAGACTGATCATTTCATTGAATGTCTTACTCCATGTCTTCGAAGGGCAATGGATTCTCAAACATTTTAATCTTATGATAAAATTGTATCAAGTGCCATCAAAATAGTGAAGTAATTTTCTAGGTCAAATTTTTCAATTGAAACCAAGATAAGAAGCTTTACACTGATAACCAAGGAAAAGGATAAGCACCAATGAATAACAATGAAATATATCTATTATTATTATGTGTAAACTATGGAAAGAATCATCTCGGGAAATTCTTAAAAGGCATGGGAGTCTGCTATAAGTGCGGAGAAAAGGGTCATCAATATGATGAATGGAACAGGAAGAAACAATTCAATGATATTAAATGCTAAAATTGTAGAGATATGGTAAACTATGCAAATGAGAGTCAAAAGCACCAAGGAAACATGCCTCAGAATAATCCAACAGAACAAGGGAGAGCTTATGTGATTAGAACCACGGAAGTTGATGTTTCTAATGGTTCTGTGGTAGGTACTTTAATTTTTTCCTCAAACATAGACATCAATTTATTTGATACTGGATCATCGCATTCATTTATATATTCTCAGTTTTCCACGAAAATTAGATATTTACAATTTGATTCAATAATGGATTAATCAGTAAAAACTCCTAGGGGATGCATCATTGTAAGAAAGGCATGTCAACTAGTCCCCATTGTGACACATAATTGTGATTTAGTTTCTATCCTTATCATCATACTAATGACTAAATTTGATATAACTCTCGGTATGGATTGGTTTTCAAATTATTATGGAAGAATTTATTTTAGGATAAAGGAAGTTACAATTCTTGAAAATGATGTATAATCTCATAACGTTTGGGTGGAGACCTCGACATCTAATTCTTATCTAGACCGACCCCCAATAGCTCTATTTAATGCATTTCATGAAGAAGAAGTGAACCCAATATCTATGGGTGAGGAAAAAAATAATCAAATTAAATATATTCCCATATTTAATGAATACATTGATGTGATTCTAGAGGTTTTACCTGGACATCCTCCAGAGCAGTAAATTCAGTTTTATATTGACTTAATTAATAGTGCATGACCAATATAAAATACACTCTATAGAATGTCCACTATGGAGTTATTGGTGCTAAAGAAACTACTATAGTAGTTGAGTGACAAAGGATTTATTCGACCTAGTGTTTCTCCACAGGGATCCTCTGTCTTGTTTGTCAACAAGAAAGATAGATCCATGAGGATGTGCATTAATTATAAAGAAATAAATAATATTATAATAAATAATAATTATCCTCTTCCATAGATTGATGATTTATATGATCAAATTCATGGAGCTCAATACTTTTCAAAGATTTACCTTCGATCCGGATATCATCAACTGCGTGTGAGGAAGGAAGATATTCTAAAGACAATATTTTGAACCAGGTATGGGCATTATGATTTTACAGTGATGCCTTTTGGAATGATGAATGCACCATCTATTTTCATCTATTTGATGAATAGATTTTTCAAAGAATATCTTGATAACTCTGATGTGGTATTGATCGATGATATCCTGGTATACTCAATAATCTATGAAGACCATGAGAATTGATTGCGGATTATTATGAAAACACTTAGAAGAAATGAATTAAATGGCATGTTTAGAAAGTGTGAATTCTTGCGTCAATAATTATCTTTTCTTGGTCATATTGTCTCTAAGGACGGAATCCTAGTTGATCCTGTGAAGACAAAGGCAATCCAAGATTGGCCAATTCCAACAAACATAACCGAGGTACGCAGTTTTATTAACTTAATAGGTTACTATCGGCATTTCGTTCAGATTTTCACTTGACTAGATAACCCGCTAACCAGGCTCACACATAAAGGAGTTATGTTTGTGTGTACAAAATAATGTACATAACGCTTCGAAGAATTGAAAAAAAATATTGGTCAATGCTTCAATTTTGACTCACCCATCTAGAAGTGATGGATTTGTGATATACAGAGATGCATCAAATAATGGTCTGTGTTGCATGATTTTGCAAAACGATAATATTATTTCTTATGAATCAAGAATGTTGATGACCCATGACCAAAATTATCCAACTCATGATATTGAGTTAGCAGCCGTAGTCTTTGCTCTGAAAATATCGATAAATTATCTCTAAAGAGTAAGATGTGAGATTTATTTGGACCACAAGTGTTTGAAATACATTTTCACATAAAAGGAACTCAACATGAGGAAAAAGTGATGGCTCGAGATACTCAAAGATTTCGATTGTTCAATACACTACCACCTAGGAAAGGAAAATAAGGTGGAAGATGCATTAAGAAAGAAAGATCATGGACTTCTGAATCAATTGAGGATTGAGAGGGATCCTATATTCATTGATCTACAAAATATGTATACGGGAATAGTTGAGGAAGGGGAAAAACATCTTTTCTCTTTCAAATGATTTCTAAACCATATTTATTATAGAAGATAAAAAGATCTCAATATGATGATGAGAATATGTACAAGAAAATTAATGTTGTAATGAATGGGACACTAGCTGACATTATGTATGAAGAAGGGGTTATAAAATTTGGGAAGAGGTTATGTGTTCCATTAGTACCAGAGCTAAAAAGTGAACTATTAGATGATGAACATAGCTCAAATTTCTCTATACACCCGGGTAACACCAAGATGTACCGAGATATGAAGGAATAATTTTGGTGGGATAATATGTAGCAGGGAATTGCTGACTATGTGTCAGGGTGTCTAGTTTTTCATCAAGTGAAGGAATAGAGACAACATACCAAAGGGGTGATGCAACCTCTACCTATTATTATGTGGAATCCGGATGAACTTATAATGGATTTTTTCACCAGACTACCGAGGACACCTAGAAGGAATAATGAAATTTTTGTAATTGTTGATCGTCTCACAAAATCAACACATTTCCTTCCTATAGGAGAGGATTTACCACTTGAGTTCCTGGTAAGAATTTATATTAATGAAGTTGTTAGACTTCAAGGAGCACCTCTATCGATTATGTCCAATTGAGATTCATGGTTTACATCAAAATTATGGAGAAGTGTCTAGAAGGATTTGAATACTAAGCATCGTATGAGTAATGCATATCACCCCCTAACTGAAAGACAGTCTTAAAGGACTATTCAAACTCTAAAATGCATGCTTATGTCATGCTATCATGACATCCAAGGTATGTTGGATCAATACTTGCCTTTGGTGGAATTTTCGTAAAACAATAGTTTCGATTCTAGTATTCAAATGGATCCATATAAAGCATTATATGGATGGAGATATCGAACTCCAACTTGCTTGGATGAAGTTGGTGAGAGGAAACTTATAGGTCCAAAATTATTGAATAGACCACACCAAATGTGAAAACAATCTGAGCCCATATTAAAGCATCCCAAAGTAGTAAGAAGAGTTATGCTGATAACCAGAGAAAAGATTTGTAATTTCCATTGGGAGATAATGTTTTTATAAAAGTATCTCTATGGAATGGTGTCCTAATGTTTTTTAAAAATGGGAAACTGAGCCCTAGGTACATCAGACTATTTGATGTTCTGGAAATAATCAGAGATATAGTTTACCATTTAGTGATGCCACCAAATCTCTCTAGAGTTCATGATGTCTTCCACGTGTCATTGATAAAGAAATACATGCCAGACCCAACGCATGTACTCACATATGAAGAAATAGAACTGGAACCTAATTTTCCATACTGTGAAAAGCCTATCAAGATTCTTGATAAAAGAGAGAAGGTATTGAGAAATCGAACAACTTGCCTAGTAAAGGTTCTTTGGAAAACCACGAATATGGATGATGTGACATGGGTACCTGAAGATGTTATGAAAAAGAATCACCCACATCTTTTTGGTGAGCTTCAAACATAAAATTTTGAGGAAAAATTTCAGGAGGGAATAATGTAGCACCCCAAACATTTCATGGTATGTTTCTCTTAAATATATTCTAGTTATAGACTATATTTAATGAATCAATGTTCCTCTATAGAACAAAACATGGTTACATATAGAGTATATCCGTAACCTAGCCAAGTAAACTTAATTTTGTAACTTCTATGATGTGAATTTCAAAAATTTGACATACATGGTGGTGATCAGTAAGTTATTAGGAGTCAAATAAGGAAAAATCAATTTTTGATGAATTGTAACCTACTGTTATGAATAGTAACCAACCCTTATGAATAGTAACTTACCATTATTAATATTAATATGAATATTTTGAATGGTATCTATACCATTGAGTATATAAATTAATTTAGGCACCTTAAAAATGAAGATGAAAATTTTAAGTGTTTATATTTTTCGATTAAAAAATGATTTTAATAAAATATTTAATTAAATATATTTAGAAAATTATTTTTGAAAAATGGACTACATTTTTGGATTCAACATGTTGAAAAATGGTTAGAATGAATTTTAGAGATTTTTCTGAAATATGTGAATTTTTTATGAATAGTAGAATCTGATAAATGACAATAAGTGCTAAATAATGGATTAATTGAGTAATTTATGAGGATCTGCTGATGTATACCCAATTTTTTCGAATTCACATGATAAAATTACTATACTTGGTCATGGGAGACCCTTATTAATTTTCTTGTGGGTAAATATTAATTAATGAATTTTATATTGATAAATCCCCTCTCTCTTCCACTATAAAACCCCCCTTCACTCCCTCTTCTCTTCACTCCTCTCAATCCATGTGTCCTGTAAATATTCTGACCAAATCCTCTCCAAGATCATCCCCCATGTACAAAATCTCCTATACTCTTCAAAATACCAAAACCTCTCCCCTTAAGAGGTTCTCAATGGAGGAAGTCTCAAGAGGTAAATTCCTCATTCCAATTCCTTCATTTCTTTTAATTTTCTTTCTTTTTGTTTTTTTCTCTCCTCCCTTCACCAAAATAGAATTATAACTGTAGTAACATACATGTACTGGAATTTATTTATGCTAATGTGATATTTTAATATCTTCTCTCCTTTCCCCACAATTTATTTGGATGAAATGAAAGCACCGTTTGAGATGTGCTAATTTAGTACATTCAAGGACAATGGTTTATCAATTTCTATTATAATAATTAATTCTGGTCATGGAATCATTTTTGTTATGGTTTAACCAGATTATTATATATTTAATATATTCTATTTTTAGTTCTACAATCCTTTTGTACAAATGGTATTAATTTATAAAGAAAAACATGTTCATTGTATTCAAACCCACTGTTTTACCAAAACGGTTGTCACTAAGATTATATGTACGTAATAATTCGAACTCACTCTAAGTAACCATATTAAATTTAAAACCATGTAATATAGGGTATGTTCACTAATTTCATATAACTTCACTTCTAGAAAACCACTTCCATATTTCATATTTATCCAAACTTGAATATAAGTGAACCAATCTTTTAAAAACAAGTCATCAAACAAGCCAAAACAATGAAATTAAAGATTATAACTAATCAAAAAGTAATTGAATGAACTTAAAAGGTTTATAATAAATAATTTAAATATATTATATGTTCTAGGATTATGATTTAATAAGACTAAATTTTATATTAAGGTCTTTAATAACAAGTCAAGAACACCTTCATGCATAAGGTAAGAGATCCTCTCTCTCACTTTGGTTCAAAAATATCCCCTATGTGGTTCCCTTTTATTTTTAATTTATAATGATGTGGTATGTTTTCGAACCTCTGAAATACTACCCTTCTGACATATAAATAATGGAATACCCCTTTACCTCTCATTTATTCTCTCATAGTAACACTCGTTACCATGATGAAATGTTTGTAATGGGTTTCTCATCTCACTTTCATTTCAATGAAATATTCATTGTTCGCCACTTATTTCTTGTAAGTGGTATATGTGTACTATAATTTGAAATAAAATAGAATTATTCTAATTATATTCATGTTATTCAATGATTAATTTGATATTTATTATGTTCTGGTCATATGATTTGACCTATTACATTGTGGTAAGAGACTTTGTCTCAAGTACTATTTAGTTGTGACAAACTTTGTATTCTGCAAATAATAATTCTTATGTGGTGTACCTACTGCCCATTTGAGATAACTTTTCATTTGAAATTATATTTATATTAAATATCCACAATCTCATATCATGGATATGTTTGTTGTCTAAACTGTATACCATTTTTAATACGGTGTTTATTTTGAAGGTTATTTTAATTATGAAAATATTGAAGAATCTGTATACTCTACACTATACAGATATTGAAAAGGCATATTGATATTATATTGAATCAATTTATAAAGAATTATTTGGACATGAATTGGCAGGTGGGGCCTGTTACAGTCCCACGATGCATAAGTAGGTGTCATGAGACAAATCAGTTTGGCGACAAACCCTTTGAGTTTGTTTCCAAAAATCAGACGTGTTTCAAACCATGGAACTAAAATGTTTTATTGGTATTGTGGTTTTATGATCTAGATACATTACATCCAATTAATAATCATTCTCATTATAGATTATCATGTTTTTACTATGACCAAATCTATGGATGTAGTTTCATTCTTAGTTTATCAATTGTGTGAGTTTTCCATTTATTCACCATGTCGTGTTGATTATGTCAGATTGATTATGATTACCTTATTATTGCATTAATTCATCTGCTATTTTTAACCCTTACTGAGTTATTGATCTCACCCCTTTCATTGTTTTCCATCAACAGGTTATGAAGAGGTGATTATTTATTGAGTTCCTGTGGTTGCAATTTTTAGTTTTTGTTATGTATTGTAATTTGTAACTATTTTCAATGTAATTTGAGTTAAATCTATGTATATAGTTTCTTCAATACATCTAAATAGATCATTACTTCAGGATTTTTATTCTTTATAACCATGCCAATATCACAAGTAATGCACCAGAACCATCCTAATGGTGTCTGGGTGTTACATATATGATTTTCAAAATATGACAACTGAGACTACAATTATGTGGCCCAAAAATTCATTTAGTGAAGCTTTATATATCATTATATTTTATTTATGTGAATAATAAGTGAAAGTAATCCTTTAATTTAATTTTTTGACTATATATATTGTATTGGAGAGTGAACCAAATCTACATTCAGACATTGTCAATTTTATGGGATGTACTTTAGGGAGACCCCAGAATTTTTTCAACATGTTTCATGATTTATTGATATTATGATTTGATTTTCTTATTGTTTATTTCGTGCCTAAAATCATACTCTTTATAACATCATTTTATTCTTCTTGACTCTCATGTTATGAATTAGTTCCATATTTATTCCCTTAATTGTATTTCTTGACCTACATTTTTCATATATATTTTCACCATGGAACTCTATGTTATTTTATAAGATATATTGGAGCATGGAACACTATGTTAAGATTAAAAATAATTATTTTTCATATTTATGATGATGCATTTGGATGTATAATATTCCAAATATCATATACCACATGATATCTGGAATCTTTTAGTGATAAATTTATATTAAAATCATGAAATATGTTTTTTATGAATTTGGAAACTATAGAAGATAATGAAATTTTTATTCTATGGTATATGGTATATTTTATCCACTTACACTTTCATAATATTTTATTTTTAAAGGCATAGTGTAGTGGTGTTTTATTGATTCCATTCACATTAACTACTTTTATTAATTATAAATAAATTAAGATAATACTTTAAAAACCTTATTAATCATTTTTATTATAAAAAATACTCTCATGGTTCAAAATATGCATTTTCAATGAATCAAATAATCTATATATATCTGCCCTGTTCTTTGATACACATTAATACATGATGTATTACATAAAATTACACTTAATATGACCCAAAAAATAGATATATCTAGTATCATATTTAATTACGTACATTAGATAACAAATCATAACATGGGATACAAAATTTTATTTAACACATCCATGGCATGATTAGAATATTCTAATAATCATAGAACAACATGGGATATCCTTGGGCAACCATAAGAAAGTACTTATCTATAAATCACATTAAGGGGATAGACAAGTGATAACATGAAGAAGATAATAAAGGTCACACAATAGGTATTTAAAACGATTATAAAAAGAAACATGAATAATAAGAAATGATATAGCCTAATAATCATAATATGGGTAATTTGGGAAAAACAATAAACATTGAATCATAAAATTTGGTCAAATCGAAATCTTCCCATACCTCATGGTAGAAATATTCCAATAAAATGCAAGGTACACCTCTTTTCCGAACATGGAATAACATGATACAAAAAATTACCCATTTTATTGGAGTGCTATCTTGGCCCACCCATCACAATCATTTCTTTCTCATGATTAACTGTGAGACATAAATTATAAAAAATTGATTTACTCTTCATGATAATATATCACATGATCATGTAATGTGGAATAAATACATGAAATTACCCATTTAAAAATTTATCTATTCATAATGGTGAATACCCTTGATAGAAAATGGGTATGGTATTCAGTACATAGTTGTTTTGTCCTGAAAAATCATTGTGAAATTCAAGCAGCATAACAACATTTCATAAAAATTCAACAACTTTTAAATGATAGTCAAATGGGTATCTCATAATTTTGACATAAAATGCGATGTAATAGGGACATGTAAAGATATTTCCCAACATTATGAAATAGAAATAAAATGATAAATATAATAAATAATCTTTACTAGAGAAAATAAGGTCAAGATCCCTTATGAAATTTTGTCATAGTAACGGGTGTACATAAATTTTAATAGGATAGATAAATTATATTAAAAGGGGATAAAAATATTTATAAATAAAATGGAAATTATGGGTGATATAGACTATGATATCCCAACCTAAGAAAATGTAAATTAAGTGACATAACCTAATGGACTACTAGATAAAATATAAGATTGGGTGATACCTTATTTGAGTGTGTGACTGCAATGGCTTGAGGGTCTTTATGAAAGAATGTGGGATCCTTGGGGACTATAGTGAGTATAGGGAAGTTTAATAAAGTTTTAAAATGATATTGATTGAATATAAATGGTATCTTGGTGGGTTTATTTATAAAAAGTGGGATTTTATTATAATTTTGGTTATGTATTCTACATAATAAAATATCCAAAACCAAAAACAATTCCATGTTTTTGTCCATGGTTTCAAGAAAATGGGATTGGTTTTTTTTTATTTTAGAAGTACCAGGGAATAATTTATTAATATATTACCATTAGTGATTTGGAGGTTAGACATAATCTTAAGGAAATTTGTTTAAAATGTCAAAATATATTATAAGTCTTGGAAGATTCAAAATAGCATTAAAATATATATCATATAAACATAAAACCAAAATAATTTGAAGGGAAACCATGTATTTTGGTGATGAATCAAATTTATATTAATTATTTTATAACAATTGGGTCATTTTTTTGTCATAAAATACCATTTATATTGATACTATATTAAAGTTTTAGATAGAAATTATACAGTCTCGAAAAAACTATAAAAATTTCACCATTGTATTATTTCAAAATGATGATTCTAGAAATATTATTTATTTTATCTAAATAAATTTATAAATATGTGAGTTTTGACTTCTATAATAATGGCAGATATTTATTTAAAATTATGTGTTTTTGACAATAAGATATTTCAAACAGTATTAAAAAGTATATTTACCTCATAAAAATTATATAATGATTTATATTTTATAAATATTTTTTAACAATAATATTCCATTAAAATATTATTTATTTAAAAAATATATTAATTCAAAAACATTTTAATTGAATTTTATAAATAACATAATTTGGGATTTATGATATCAAAATAAAAACCATTTATGAAGTAATACTAATTTGTTGAAAATAAATTCATTATGTTATAAAAAATAATTTACATACTCATATTGAAAGGTTCTTGATTCATATCTATTTAATACACCAGAATACTCCCTAAGAGTATGGTGTTTGATGGCTTAGATTTCTTGGGGTCGTTTGGTAAATGAGGTTTGGTTTGTGATCTCATTGAGATTAAATTTATTCCATAAAGTGTTTTTATAATGCTTAAGATGATGGATCTTGGCTTGGTATTGTTCTCTGTAAAATCCTAGAAATTATATCTCCCTTAGAATATCCAATAAATGGACTTCATAGGGTACAATCCTACTAGTAGAGGCTAGTATTTCCTTCGAATCTCACAATTGGATTTGTTAAAACCCTATATTTATACAAGTAATGTGACTATTGTTATGAAACTATATTATCAATAGTATTAATACATAATGATCATTTAAATCGAATTGGATATTATAAAAAAAATAAGTGCAAGTGTTTTCTATAACCATGAATCATTAAATTAAAAAAAAAATTATAATTTTATTCATAATAGTTTGGGTCATTAGAATCCTCTACGCTTTATAAAATTCTCTTTTTCAATATTCACCTACCATACAAAAATAGATGATGGAAACATTGTTTCAACACCTCCTCTAGTTCCCCTGTTGCTTCATAAAACATGTGGTTTCTCCCCAGCACTTTGATGAGGGGAATTTTCAGGTTTTGTATAACAATTTATCAACAATCTAAGATCTTCATCAGCTATTATTCATATGAATGATCATTGACCAATGGTACCATAGCTGGGTTGAGTTCCTGTTATGGGTTCAATATGTACTTTATCAGGATAGATACATGGAACACATCAAATACTTGAGATAGGATTGGTGGGAGCACAAGTCAACAGACCCATGATCTAATGTGATCATGGATCTCAAAAGGGTTGATTTACCGAGAACATAGCTTTCCATTCCTCCCAAATATCATCACTTTCCTCCATGAACATATGTATAGGAATACCATGCACCCAACATCAAAATCTAGTTCTTGTCGACGAATGTCAAAATAGCTCTTCAACATACTCTGAATAGAATTGATGTGTAGTTGAATGGTCTTTATGTTCTCTAACATTCACTCAATCATTTCAGGACCTAGAAATTTTTGTTCACAAATATCATCCCAACATATCGGTGTTATGAACCACTTCCCATAAAGGGATATATATGGATCCATATTGATGCTCATATGGAAACTTTTGTTGCAAGGGAACTCAACCAAAGGAAGGTGTTGGTACCATCCAACATTAATGTCCACGAATCATTCTCACAACATGTCTTCTAGTTTATAAATAGTGTTTAAATATTGGCCATCAATTTGAGGTAGAGAGGCCATTCTGAGATTCAGCTCAATGTTTATATCATGGTGGATAAATTTCTTAAACCTAAAGGTGAATATTTGATCTCCATTAGATACAATATATAGTGGTAATCTAGTAATCCTTACCACATTAATGTTGTATATATTTTCCTATTGATACAATGAGAAATCCTCTAAACACCCAATGAATTGTTAAATATTTGTAAGATGGTCCAAAAAACCCAGAGAGAGTTGTATCCTTTGGATTTATTTAGAATTCTAGTGAAAACTTATATGGTGAGGTTTTACCACATACATGTTGTTATGGGTAATGGTTTCAACATCCCCTTATTCTTCCTATTTTAAGAATTCACTTTCTGAAATACCATGCACATTGATGAATATTCGGAGATCTCCTTCGTCATATTGTCCCACCAAAATTTCTCTCAGATATCTCAATACAGCATTATTTTTTTTGGGTTGATAGAGGATGTCGAACAGTTTGAATCATCCAATAGTTCCTTCATTTACAAAGGATTTTATGGAAAACCTATTGTTCAACAAAACCTCACAATTATATATTCATTAACATTGAACGCCATGGATTCCCCATTTCATATAGGTTCCACATTATTTTAAATTCACACACCATATTCTTGATCATACACGAACCATACTAGATGAGACAGTTGAGAAAAAAAATAGAGATGATTTATGATGTTCCATCCTTAATAATTCTCATTTCTGTCATCCTCAATTCTTATAATATTTTATCATTCTCAATTCTAATCAATGAAAAAATTGTTGGACCATTTCTTCATTGAGTATCCTCCACTTTTTTCAGTTTACTAGGATAGAAGTGAATTTGAGAATTACTAATAATTGATAAGCTCTAACCATATTCATTGGAACATATTGAGCTCTTTCTATGTGAATAAATATTTGATAATTTTGTCATCGATATATATTTTACCCTTCTCTCTAAAGAGTTAATGTATCCAAATTTTCAATGCAAAGATCCCTACTTTCAAATCTACATCATGTGTGGGATTGATTTTCTCATGAATTTTTATCTACCTTGTGGTTCTGGTAATGACCTTGTTATTCTTCATTAAAAAAAACCAAGCCCTTCAATCAAAGCATCAATGGATACGTAGAAATGTTCTCCACTTGGGGGAAGTGAAATCACATGGGAAGTGATAAGACTCCTTTTAAAATCCTTATATAATCCGTCAAATTTATTATTTAAAAATCACTTCATTAAATTTAGATTAAAATTATTAATAGGGTTCAAAAAATCACAAAAAAAATGTCTCACCAATCATTTATAATGATCATCATACCCTTGAAAACTACAGTTATATGTCCGATATTTTGGCCTCTAACATCCTTTAATTTATTTTTTCGTTGAAATATCCAAAAATATCTCATTTATTGTGATCATATTCCCCAATATGATACATCCTTCAACCATAACCCACCCCTATTATACTGGTCATAGATCATATCCATTTACAAGGACATTAGAACAGTTATAATATTCTCCAAATGGTCCTCCATTTTTGGAGTACATTAGAATATCATCTAAAAAGGCTACCACAAATTTGTTGAGGTAATATGTAAAGAAACTATTTATCATGTCCATGAACATTGTTATAAAATTAGTGAGTCTAAATAGAATCAATATGAATTCATTGTTACTATACTTTGTATGAAAAGTTATCTTGGGGATATCTTCCTTCTTCAACATTACATGATAATATCCCAACCAAAGATCCAACTATGGTTATTATGGTTCTCCAAATATGTGATAAAAAAATTCATAAACTTGAGGAATAGGATATTCTTTCTTCATTGTGATCTTGTTCAGCTCATGAAAATTGTTCCAAAGGTGCACTGACCCATCCTTCTTCATTATGAAGAGGACCGGTTCATCCCATTGTGAAGCACTTGGGAATATGAACCCTATATCCAAATTCTCTAGTAGTTGGTTCTTTTAATCCTAATGTTCCACAAAATATATCCTATATAGATTCTTGGATATTGGAAATTCACCATGTATAGTCTCGATTGGAGACTCAACCTCTTGGCTATGAGTAAGACAAAGAAATTACCTGGTAAATAAAATATCATATTCCCTCAAAATAGGAATGTATTTGGGGATGGTCCTTTACGTAGACATAATAATTTAAACATTATATTCTTTCTAAATGAAAAACAAAACCCACGCTGGAGATGATGATTGTAAGGATGATTCATCCTCTTCCTTGCAATTGTATAGAATTAGGGGACGATTCTCCATATGGAGACTAACTTCCTTCTTGAAGAAATTTATGTTGGATCAATATAGGGAACTAAAATCCATGTTTAGAATTTCATTGAATTATACTAAATAAAGTGTGACATTGATCATCGAGAAGTTCATTCCACAAACATTATAAGGGTAGTAGTTATATACCTAGGAAGCAATTCATCACCCATTTTCTATTTTCACTGACTTCTTTACATCCATGAATTGTGGTGGAATTCGGATAGTTATACTAAACATTTTTGATATGAGTGAATGCGTTTAATTATGGAAGATAGCCCTAAAATTCTATATTTTAGTTATGTTCAATTCATTTACTTTATCAAAAATATACTCATATATGAGTACATTTAAACTATTAAGAAGATTAACAAGAATCTGGAGACATTAATATCATAAGATATAATTTGCATTTATTTCATATCTTTTAAATTTCTTGGATTCAATCTATCTTATCCATGATCAATTTAATAACTTATATTATTATGTGAATTTTAACTTATTACCATAAAAATGGTTCATAATTATCTAATGAATTTACCAAATAATATCCCCTAGGAGTGTCAAACCTTGTGCGTAGTAAGGCCCATTTTCATGAACCAAACTACCTAGAGTTTGGCCCGGAACATCAGGTTGATGTGTTTAATCGTGGGTACATTAGTTCCAGGACCACGTCCACATGTATTTTCCCGAAAGATATTTATTTTCTAGATAAAAAACTTTCTCAATAACATACAAAATTTAGGGATGTTTTTCTATACTTACCATTATCCCTAAGAATTTTCTAAGGATTTACAATCCTAATCCAAAATATAACTAAACTCCTGATCTGATAACAACGTTAACTACCCCACTCTTTCATACACAATAAAACTTGATTGAAAACATAAAATTACACATAATATGACCCAAAAGATTAATATATATAGATTAATTTGGAATTTTTTACATTACATAACAAATTATAAGATGGTATACCAAATAATATTGAATTATTCCTTTCCCTAACCACATTATTCAATGAAACTTATAAATGCATGGGATATCCTAGGGGAAAAAATAAGTAAGGGGTGAGCGATAAGTCACAACAAGAGAATAAACAAGTAATAACATGAAGAAGATAATAAATGATATACAATATCTATTTCAATGGATCATAAATGGAAATTAAATATTAATTCATGATATAGGATGATAATTATAACATGGGAAATGTGGAAGCAACTTAAATAACTGAATAAAAAAAAATAGGCCAATGATATATCTTACTAAAACTCATGGTGGAAAAACTACCATAAAAGAATCAGGTACACCACTATCCCAACATGCCATAATATGATACTACATATTACCCAATGCGTTTCAATGATATTTGGGCACACCCATCGTAATCATTTCATTCACATTCTTATGTGTGAGACACAGATAATACAACATGAATTCATTCATCATAATAATTTATTCTACAATCAAGGAATGTAGAATACATATATGAAAGACCACATATCACCAATTATATGTTCGTAATGATTAATACCCTTGATATAAGAATAGTCATGGTATTCTATACACAAATGTTCTCTAGTGGAAAATCACAAAAATGATTCAGTACCATAACAGAGTTTCATAAAAATCATAAAAATTGTATATAAGTGTAAAAGAAGTATACCACTATTTAAAAATAAAATATGAAGTAATAGGGACATTTAGATACATGTCCCAACATTATGAAATGGGATTAAAATTCATTTTTTCATAAATAATCTTAAATAAAAATGAGAAGGTTATGATAAGTTATAGAATTTCAGCATAGTAACTAGTGTATATAAAGGTCCATATGTTGGATAACTATGAGTGAAAGTGGATCTCATCATTTATAAATCAAATAGAAATTAATGAGGATAAATAAGAAAATATCATAACAAAATAATATGGAAATTAAAAGATATAACATAACATAAGTTCTTGAATAAAGTTGTGGGCGGAAGATCCCTTACCTGAGTGTGACTCCAAAGGCTTGGGATGGGCTGCTTGAATGTTTGGCGGAGCCCTTGGAGGATTTGTAATGGATTTAAGATAAAATATTCTCAAAACCATACAATATTAATGTGAATAAATATATTTGGTCATGTACCCCATTTCTATTACATAATACAACCCATTTTGGTCATTATGATGTCATAAAACAAAACGTATATTTATAAAGTATTTAATTTTTACACGGAAATTCGACTATCTCAGAATATTATGAAAAATTCACCATTAGATAATTTCAGTATTATGATTCAAAAAATAATATTCATTTTTTATAAATAATTTTATAAATATTTGAGTATTCGGTTTTAAAATAATTAAATACATTTATTGAAAATGCAAATCTTTTTGTAATAATAGTTTTCAAACACTAATAAAAATTACATTGGACATCATATAAATTATTTGATTATTTATATTTGATAAATATTATTTAATAATAATATTCCATTAATATATTTTTTACATAAACAATCAATTAATTCTTAAATTCCTTAAGTTAATTTGAATACTGACAAAAATTATAATTTATGCTTTCTTGTGAAAAAATGAAAGACATTTACAAAGATACAATATATGAGGAAAATGTATTCATTTTTTAACAATATAATAAAAATATTAATAATTAATGGTTATTGATACACATACCATTAATACACTATCATACACCCTAAGAGTTTGTTTCATGATGGTGGGGATTTCATGGGGTCATTTGACGAACATGGTTTGAGTTGTAAACATGAGGAGCTTCAACTTATGCCATAAATTGTTTCTATCATGTTTGAGTTGTAGGATCTTGTCTTAGGATTTTTCTAGGTCAAAGCCGAAAAATGATATATCCCTTATAGGTTTTGTTAAATGGGCATCATAGGGTATGATCCTACTAGTTGAGGTCATCACTTCCTTTCTCTTCTATAAATTGATTTATTTAAATTATTTATTTATATTAATCATGTGAACACTATTCAGCTATTATATTATCAATGGTAGTGATACATAAATGTATTGTAAATGTAATTAGATATAAAAAAATTAGTGAATGTGTTTTCTATAACCATAATATATTATATTTAACAAAAAAATTGGAACATTATGCAAAACATTTTGGGTCGCTACACCATCTATTGGAAGTACTTGGATATGTTTCTCATTTAGATATCATGGGAGGAAATTAAAATGATGATTTTTTTAGAATCTACATTTAACTTTTTACCTTGAATATTACAGATAATATTACTCCTGTATATAATTTTTAAACCACTCACCATATTCCCAATTCCATAATAACTTTCATTCATATTTATATAACAACTTGTATTCTTAATAATGAATAAAAATACCATGTTGTGTGATTAAGATATATAAATATAATTTCTATTTATGGATCGAACAAAAAAAATTTATATCTAATACATGAACTATTCTAAATAGTAGTGTCATAATGCATTTTTGGACCTAAAAATAATAAAATATAGACCCATTTCCATCATGCATATCTTCGTCTCCTTTTATACATTTTATCCTATTTTTATGTATTTTATTCATTGAAAAATTTGTGATGCATTACGAAAATAAAATTTCCTAGAGAATTAATTAGAGGAATTAATTTATATAATTTAATCATACATATTGTAAAAAATAATTAATTTGATAAAACTTATCAACATATACAAATCTAGGATTATATCACTAGTCATACCTATAAGACATCTCAAAAATTATAAGCCTAATGAAATCTATAATCTATAATCAAACCATATATATGGGTGAGATTTATATTTTATATAATTTTAATAATGAATTTTATTTATAGTAATCACATAAAAAATATTCCCCCATATAAAATATCCATATACTCACCTCAAATATATTCTTTATCATTCATTATCTCAGCTAAAATAATAATATTATCCTTGAATATATCTGGTAGAAAATCAATTTAATATTTTAAAATATAATTCATATATATTGGATTAGATACATCATTATCATAATTTATCATGTGGATTTTCTAAAATCTATTCCTATAGATTTCTAATAGTTGGGTAGATAATGGTGTGTGTCACCTATAATCTACCTTTCCAAAAAATGATAACATGTGGGTACCTATTTTTGTGGATTAACAATATAAATCATTAATTTCATGAATAGTTTTTTATTTTGATGGAATCCCACATTGAGTTTTTCTAGGGGTGGTTACATAGTATCTACATTCCCATTAACATCATATTCGTATCATTTGTACCAATTTAATCACTTGAAATGTTTTAAAACTCATTTAATCAGTATAAATATGTTCATGATTCTTGCAGTTTAGTTATGAAATATCTATTCATTCCATAAAATTAGTATGTCAAAACAATATTAATTTTTTACTCATTAGACAGTTAATATTATGTTTCACAAACCCAAAAGTAGAATCTGAATACTTCTTATTGATATATAAATTCATCACAAGTAGAATTTAAATATGAAATTTCATTTAATGTCATGGAATTTCATGAAATCAATAATCCATATAAAATAAGGTATGTATCTATTGGTAATCAGCTCTTACATTTCTAAAAATGAATAATCCTCCAAAATAAGGATTAATCCATCACAAAGAGATGAAAACTTGTAGAAAAGAACTCCTCTTAGGTTGGTGATGAGCCACATGTGATACCCAAAACTCACCTATAATTCAAGGCTTGATGACTTGAATTAATAAGGCATAATCACTCATGGGAAGCCTTATAGTGTAAAAAATTTTCATTGATATTTAATAAAATATTTAAAATATAACATAATTATCATGAAAATAAACTAATTAATTAAATATATATCAATTAACATATTAACTATAACAATACAATTTCATATCACATAGGAACTAAAAATTTTAAAAAACATAATAAAAAAATAAAAAAATGTATATAGCCTCCAAAAAAACACAAATTTGGAACACCATATAGGATCCACCATGTGTAACTATATATGAAGTACTTATTATGTGGGTAAGCCACAAAAACATCCTTTCTCATGTGTAACCACAAATCATTCCTAACAAACACTGCAAAATTAGCATCATATGGATCATCATCAAGCCCACTGTCATACTATCAATCATATTAATAGAGAAAAGATGTATGGGAACAAGTATATTCTATTGTTGAGTATAAACATAGGGATTATGATTCACTGAAACAATACAAATAAACATGAAGTAGATAGTCTTCTTAAAACAATCAATACAATAATGTTACAAATAAAAGATAATCCATATATTTATTAATGATAAAAACATAGGATTATAGGGAAATATTCCCTAACCATAGATCATCTACCGAAAAGGTCATATCATTTTAAGTGTCCAAGGATACATAGGATAACAATAACCAAATGTGCTTTAATTTATATCACATATTCTAGTCCCGCATCCACTGGGATATTTTGTTGTAGGTAACATCTTCAATAAACTAATTTGTCTCAATATTTCATGAGAAATATCTAAATACACATATAACATAGAATACACATCAACAAAATAATATATTTATCCATTATCCTCATGTTACAACCCTAGAACAAAAGGGTGGAACATCACCCTTCCTAAGAAAAGTATATTGAATGTCACATCTCAAAATAATGTATTCCTTAAACTATAAAGGAATTTAGAGTACAATAATTACTATAGAAAAAACCTATTCACTATTACAATAATATTATATCATTATCATACATCAATAGTATAAGTTAATAGGACTCATATTGTATTGGATGTCAACCAAAATTAGTGGATAACCATCTTATTTGGAGGAAAAGTGACCTTGTATTTATAATGTTAATCATTTCAAAGCGAAAATAATTCAATGAGTGGTTTACACATACCCAATCTGAATTAGAGGGTTTTCAAATGTACTAAATATGTGTAGGACTCATACCCAAGAGAATGATATTTTTTAATTTGGTTACTAATCATGTAGCCCCTCTACAAATACTCCTACACACATCTCATTATCTGTAGTGCTATGAAAATGCATCAACCATGACTATAAAACACAAATGCTGAATATATATATATTTATGTGTTTGTGTGTGCGTATATAATATCATTATAAATGAAAAAATTAGTTATAATGGACTACTAATATGTATATAACTAGCTTTTGGGAGGAACAAAATGAAGGATACTATATTCTACATAGTACATGGTGCGTCTAGATTTCTATACATCTTGTAGGAAAAAATTGGGACATTTTTTCTTATAAATCCACATAAAACTCTATCTGATGATACAGTGCCTAGATTTTTTAATCGTGTACATAACATATGGGGATTATAGGGGTAGTTTATTACAAAACATGATTAATTTTGAGTATCTAGGATTTTTGTATGTGATGTATCAGGGAAGTTCAGGATGTGTGCTTTATATTAATCAGATTTCTTATGATTTAATCTTATGTATGTTGAAGTATCGTTAAACTATTCACATGAATATGGGGATACCTGGAATGTATAGTTGAAGAAAGAAATTAATAGTTCATTTAATGTAGACATGAAGTGTTCAATAGGTTCACATTAGGACACTCAGTATGGAAATTAATGACATGTAACCCAAATTCAGATGAAATCTAATTTTTAGAATGGTGTTTTTGACATATCAAGGCTAATAAATGAGTGATTCTCTGATATTTTTAGGGGGTTACCTACCATGGGAATTTGATTCCATTTGAAAAAATAATTTTGGTTGAATACATGACTTATGAATTAAGACTAAATTTCATGTATTTCCAAATTAATACAATAGAAAAAATCATATTCTTATCATAAATGTTGTTTCCAACATCTCCACTTATTATGATTCCACTAACAACCAATCCCATCAGCACTATAATATCTCATGTTAGTTTCTTTTCTTTAACTATATATTTTTATTCAAAATATTTATAATAAAAAATCAATAAAATATTTATGAAATTTCATCTTGTGATATATTTTTAATATTTTTCTGGGCTATTATGAATGTTTTGGTTCTGAGGATAAATGATTCCGGGGAATCCATGACTCTACAGAATGATTTGGGGCTATATAAATGTATCGTGAGATATATAATATGTTTAGAATTGGAATTGTGAGTTAAACCAGTGATAATAACAAGTTTATAATATTTTTTCATCATATATGTGGATAAGAGAGGCTCTATAATGGTTGCAACAGATTGGGTTGTGGTTGTTTGGAAGGATTTTTGAAAATATATAGATTTGTGCAATTTTTCTCAACTTTCCATGTATGAAATCCAACATTATTTTTTTCCAATGAATTAAATTTTTTATCAAAGGGGGTAGATAAATATATTAGATATGGTCTAATATTAAATAACAAATCAAAAATATATATTATGTAAGATTTTTCATACATAAAAAACCACACAGATGAAACACTATTTTATATAATCCGACATCAATTTCTTTAATATTATCCAAAAGAAACATTGAAGGTAAAAGTGAGAAACCCTAGAAAAAATAAATGTTATTAATAGAAATCATAAGCCTATTGACATTATTATCTATAAGTATGCTTTAGGAGAGAGAGGTTACTGGTGTTTCTGGATCATCATGTATAAGGACCTCAATGTGGTGTGCCAGTCTGTCCCACACTTGCATGAAATCCTCTTAGTTTATTTTCCCCATGTCAAGTCATCTAACCTAGACTAGATTATATTTTTCAATTTAATCACTATTTTCCCTATTGGTGGCCACCCAAATGGTCATTTACATTATCATTTCAATATCTTCTTTTAAATCATTCGGCACAACGGTTTCCTCCTCCGTTACTTCTTAGGAATTTAGAAGATTCTCCAATGGTTGTATAGCTTCTATGCCTGTCTCTTTCTGGACATTACTATCGGGATCATACCCAGATACCGTAGCCTCTGCACGAATAGAATTAGCATTAATTTTGGGAGAAAATTCTATCACGTAGGCCTTCAACTTCTTGTATGATCATATATTCATTGGTGATGGAAGATAACTATTTTTTTTATCCTTTATTGCCTCCTCATCATCCCTTATTCCACCTCAGACTATAAACATTACTACCTTGGAATTCTTGAGCACTAACTCGTGTGAGCTGACTAGATAAGTCATCCTTACACTCCTCTCATTGAATATCCCACTCTTTATTGATGATTTTCACCCAGTTTGCATCTTGGGAATTCCTTTCATTCCCCAAACTCTCTAAATTGTTACTCTGTTTCATAGATGATAGGACTCTTCTCTGTCTTGAAATGTTCATTATAATTGGCTCTCTATGGGGGACCTTACATCCAATGTCATCAATTCATGTTTATATAGTCTCTATATAAGAAGAAGTCTTATAAAATACACCTTCCTCGGCTGGACATATAGTTACCACACCTTGGTTATTACTAGGGGCTTGAATAGTAGTAACATCCTTTTTTGTGTCAGGATAATTATATCCCAATGGACCTTGCATGGTAGGTGAGAGAATAACCAAATCATACCTAAAGATATTGAAGACATCAAAAACCAAGGGATTAATCCATGGAGGATAGTGTTGAATAGCCTTTTCCAAGGCTGAAAGAGAACCTATCTCCAAACCATCCAGACCTGCAACAATAGGATTAGCAACATCCAACTTCCCAGTAGTAACAATAGAGGAGAAATAGGCTCGTCCCTCTATTGCAGCTGGATTTGCCCATGAGCCAAGAAGAAATGGTCGTTCCTCCAACCAAAGGAGTACAACACTACTTTATTGGTTATAAGTAGATACAAATGTCTATTCTGAGCTATTAGGTGAATGACAATTAAATTGAAGGTGTCTGAAATGAAATCACAAACTACATAAATATTTCCAATTTTCTATGACCACTGATTGGTGATAAGAGAGTTCTTCACCAACCCCAAACCAAAAAAATCACCACCAAATGATTTGAAATATCTACATTCACACAGATTTGGGTAGAACTCAGTTAAAAAAAAGGAGTAAGAGTGATAATTGAAGGCTAGGACACTCCCACAGAGGCTACCCAACATCGACAGAATAGTGAGACATTGAAATGGAAGTGGGATATATGAGAAGCTTACCAAAATCACTACGTGTGGGGATTCGTGATTCCAGTTGAACTCCTAACTCCAAATGAGAAGGAAGAATCTAGATTAATCTCAATAGAATGTACCATTGGACCATGTGGAATCTTAATCATTGGCGTATTTGAAGCGATGAATAATGTGTTAAGAATCCATGATCCCAACCACAATGCAGTTCTTAAGGGTCCATGCATTACTGAAAAACCTATTGAAGCAGTTGAGGTATGGTCATTGATGACCAAAGCAGGAGACGAGGGAACAACCATTGAGCGATGAAGACTTTGAGAACACATGGAGATAGATCAGATGTGAAGGAGCACCATTGGGGAGGGCAGTGACATTCAGGCTAAGTAGGATAAGAGGAAAATCTGGGATCGAGGCCAGATCAGTGAAAGGGGAGGACACCGACTTGGAAAAAAACCTTACAAGTGGAATAATATATTCTACATGAATATAATGTATCATATATTGAAATTTTTACTATTAAAATATTCATTATATATTGATAAATAAATTATGTATGAAGAATATGTCGTGATTTAGATTTTTCCAATGTAATGAATATTACATTTGAGATATAATATCTTATATTTTAATTATAACTATGTAAAATGTTGCACATATCAGGATTATACATTACTAATGAAAAATATACCTTCGATTAGATTTATGGAATGTAAAAAATATAATTGATGAAATATATTATATCACAATTTTACCTATATATCACACATATGTGACAAAATATTACATATAAATAAAATTTTATTATTTATTTTTATAATATCATACATATTTGGTTTTTCTCATGAAAATTATATTACGTATCATTAATATGTTACACAAAGGATGAAATATTATTTTAGAGTCTCTCCAATGATAAAAACCCTACATATTAATATAATTTGTTGAAATAAGGGAAATATATCATGTATAGAATTTTCCCAATTAGAAAAAACCTTACGTTGCATTAATATGTTACAAATACCATTAAATATTACTTATTTGGTTTCACATAATGGAAAATCCTTAATTTAAGACATAATATGTTACATGTGTTTTTTTCCAAAATTGTATATATATTTCATACTATTGGAAAAACATGTTTTTTTCAAAACACATCTATTTGTATGACAATGAATATCTTAATTTTGGGAATTTTATGACTGATACATGTAGTTTGGTTAGGAGTTTCTATATTTATCTATTTCTAAATACGGACAGTGGTTATTGATTATTATAAAATATTAAATTAAATTCTAAAACACTAATCTGGGAGAAATTATGGACCTTCTATTATGTTTACAAAGAAAAACATTTCAAAAGTGAACTCATTCTATTTTTCATATCTAATAGATACCGTCCATAGTTCCTATTGTAAATAAGAATCATTAAATATGTGTTAGATTAAATGGAAAATCTCTCACTCCATTACATACCTCTCTCAGTTTCAAATGTAGTTTCAAATTCTCATGCTTGTTATGATATTATTTACATTATATTTGTTTTTTAGTAAAAATATATTTAGAAAATTTCATATAGTATTAATATTTTATTTTTGATTATTAACAACCTTTAATAATATGGGAGGTCGTCATTAAGTTATCCCAAATGTATTAGGTATTTTATTTGTGCATAAAATATGAAATCATGTAGAACATATATGTTTCTGTCTAAAGATATAAATAAGTCACTTTTACTTCAATATTTCATGACTCAACCCTTCATTACCCTATTCTTTTCCGATTTTTGTATTAAAAAAACAACTTTAGGCACTAGTATATGTTATCCTTATTATATAGTAAAATGCGAATTTAATGTGGTGTCTTAAAGAGTGTAGAAATTAATTATAAACCCATTAAAAATGGTGGATTTTCATGATGTATCCTAGGATCTGATAATTTCACATGTGATGTTTTATTTATATATATTATTACTGTATAATAGTTCCTTCCATTTGATAATATTATATGATATTAATGAGTGGGACATATATTCTATAGGTTATTTTTATATGTGATTACATGGTGGTGATCCTTTGCCATATATTATATTTCTTGATATTACTAGGGGGCCACAATTCCTCAATGTTAAATATAACCTATATTATTGTGTGGGTTGATCATTCACTAAAATGTATTCTATTATATTAATACGGGGGTCAAAATATTACCTAGGTAAATTTTACCTAATACTACTCGGTGGTCTAAACATCCATTAGATTATTATATATGATATTATTAGTGAAGATATATTTCCCTAGATAGTGTATACTATTATGACATTACCTTGTTTAATGAAAATTATTACAGGATGATGTGGTAATGGTAAATCATCTGTGTGACCTTCAACCCACAGATTAATGGTGTTTATTTATTATGATATATATTTTATATTATGAATATAAAAATGAAATTTTAAATTCAGTTGATATATTTTGGGACATTATTATTGGTTCCATACTAAGTTGAAATCCTACCCAAATCGGGTCATAAGTTGTAATTGAAAAAATATCAAGGTTGTAAGAAATGATAAGAGAAATTTACTTGGGATTTATGGTTGAACAGGCTAGGATGTCCAATGGGTTATGAATAAAAGATATGAATCATTAATAGTTTTTAGATTTTATAGCTTTGTGTATTTTTGTTTATTTTTTTCATTATTGTATAAAATTTCCCCACATGGGATATTGTAATATTCAGTATTTCAAGTATGAATTTCAGTTAATTATTCTTAATATAACATAGGTTATGAAATGTTTTTTGAATAATTCTAGATTTTAGTTACATTATTCACATTCTTGAAGAATATTTTTTTGATGGTTTTCTCTAAAACTGATATAAGGTATAGTCTCTCCAATATAACACCATTGACCCTCGCTATTAGTCATCGACATCTGGTATACAAGGACACATGCATGATTTCATGTAGCCCTATTACATGATTATTCTATAGTAATCTGATCCGGTGTGTTACAAATAAGTTTCATAACATATTTTCATTTGTAATACTATTTTGGAATGATATTCTGGATACAAAAAATATCGACACATTATATGACTCTTTTTCATATGAGAAATTAACCCACATATAATGGAATTCAATGTTAATAGCGATAATATTTTTATTCATTGTTTTTTTCTACTATTGAGCGACTTCACCTACTGTGACACACTAGATTTTGTGTTTATCACTTTTGGGATTATACAGCTAGCCATAATAGAAATTGGGTGGTTGTTGATGCATTATATCATGAATGTAGAATTCAAAATCAAATTTTGATATTCCCATTAATTTTATTTCCACTATTGGATTAGAGAGTTTAATTTTCAGTGTCTAGAGTAACTTATATGATGTTTCACTACAAAATATGATGGTATTATCTTACCAAATTGATTCCTAAAATTGAAAAATAATTATCCATGGGTATTATTATTATTTATTCTATGGTTATAATAAAATAATATTCTTATTTAATCCTATTAATTTTTTTCTCCACCACTTATCCTTGAAACTTCATTTAACTAAGCTTTATTATAAAATAATTTTTACAATTTTTAATGAATAAATAAAAAATGACATTATGTGGGTCCTATATGTATATGTTGATGAGCATTTTCAATATTTTACATTGAAATATAGAGAAGTTGGGTTATGAGATCATAATGATATGATATACATACGAAAAGAGGAATCTACTCCATCTATCCATTTCACTCTATTGTTATATTATCAACTATTACACTAATATATTCTTAGTTATTTGTTGGAATCATATATTGGTGCCTCAATGTCAACCCTATGTTGACTTACTAGAGGGAATTGATGCTCCCATCCCAAGAGGGTTTTATTTAGAGCCTTCTATGGAACTGGGGTGGGTGGTGGATGATCATCTCTAAAATGGATTTTTATGAGTTGTATGGTCGATTGATATAGAGGCTGCATGACATAATCCTATGATGTATTAACTAAATTTGGAATTTAAGAGATATCGTGTGCCATTAATTTAGGTGAATGTAGTACCTAGTTATTCACTCATTATATATTTTACTCTAGTTTTACTAGTGTGTGGTTTTTTTCAACAAGGATTTATAGAAGAGATTCCTAAATGAGTTGTTCCCAGAAACACTATGGGCAGAAACAGAACGGGAGTTCATAGAACTCAAAAAGGGTGGCATGTCATCGATGGATGATGTTGATCTATTCATAGACATAATTTAAATTCCCATAATGTTTTTTGGGGATGAGATATTTGTGGATAAGATCTTTATAAACTACATGATATATGATATCTAGGATAAAGTGAATGTATATCCGCTACCATCATTTTCAGTCGACATGATCTAGAAAATTATTACAAAGAGGAACATGAAATATATAGAGTCATGAGGAACGATTATTATACTATAGGGACTAAAAACATGTCATTGAGATGTTTGATGCATAATTTTTATGTTTTACAAATTAGAGTCATTATACAAAGTAGTTAGGGTATTGATTTATCTATGCCTCCTATCAGGGGAAATTTGGTATAGTGTTATCAATTTGATATAGTTATCCATATTCATAATTACTTTTCTATATAACATATTGTGTACATGTTATGAGGGATGATGGGAAATCAATAAATGTTACACCTTATTTCTTAGAAGATTCCTAATGATAGTGGAACTGGTTTGGAAGATAGTTATAGGGTTGGATTAGATACCCCTGGGAATACATGTGGTGGAGTTCTATCAGCCATCTGGGTTTTAGTTTAGGATGAGGTTCTTAGTTGAAATATGAATAACTATAGTATATTTTTTCTTCCCATTGGACACAAATAGGTGATAAGTAAGAGGCATATTTCATTCAATTCTGTAAAACCCCATTAACCAGAATGATAGACCATCTACTATCTATGATATAATTTTGGTAATTTATACATTAGGGGTTAACGTGTTTGATATGGGAGAATCACATTAATTCATATTTACATAGTTTTTTTGTCCTTGAACTTTTCATATATATATTATATCATGTAATATTTGTAACACCAAATAATGAAAAAGGTTTAAATGACTAAATTAAATGACTCATTTCAAAAAAGTGCACCTTCATATTTTCAAGAGATAACCTAATAGGAACTACACCATTAAGTGTTCTTATCTTGGAGGAGGGATCATGATGGGTGACATTATGGGATTTTTCTCAAGGTGTGTGTGAGTAAGGACAATGTACACTCTAAATAACATGTGTAGGACTATGGGGATAGTCATTACTATGATTACACATTCAATTATGTGGGTAGGCCCTAGGTAGGGGACCTTGTGACTTCAAAGAAACTGGTGGTACATAGAGTTGTAGGACCTTATGGCCACATTATGGTGGGGTATTTGAGTTGTAGCAGGGCCTGGTTGTTATATTTTAGTCAGAGTAGGAACCCAACATTAAGTGTGGTGGACTACCATAGTTGAAATGTAGGGTCCAAAATGAAGTTGTTTTTCTATAACTGGGGTGGAATGAAGCACCCCGTAATGATAAATCGATAAATCGATATATGATATAACTGATGACTACTAAGTGAACCTTTATTTTTGAGAGCCTATTTGATTTGATGTACACAGTTACCCAAGACTGGCTTGGAGTAGTTATCTAGATGGGTGGCCTTTTGTGATGTTTCATAGGGTTTGTGTGAGTAACGAAAAAAGAAATCTAGAAATAACATATGTATGCTTCTGGGGTCAGTCATTAGTGAGATGACTTATTCAGGCATGGTGGGCCCCATGTTGGGGACCATATTCCTACACCAAAGCAAACCGAACCTAGAGGGCTTAGACCCAATGACCACATTAAGGTAAGATTATTGTGGTTTTAGTTTCACCTAGTTTCTATAATATCTATTGAATATACTTTATGGGTGTAAATGAAGTACATCAATTAATTTAGAGAAAATAACATTGTGATTAATGTGTAAATATTACTCTTTACTTATTTGTTAAAGATTTTATTTCTTTGAGATTGATCCAATAGATCGATTGGTTATTATTTTATTAATCCCATATCAACTGTTATAATTGATGATGATCATTTATGACTCATTATAATTTTTTTTATATACGTATTGGTGAATGGTACACACAATACGGTCATGCATGACATAATCATTAGCATCATGCTGGTATTATGGCTTTAGTTTCTTGACTTGAACTAGTTTATAGGAAAATTTAAGAAGAAACATTCTATTATACTATTGACTATATCTAAATATGTATTTTAAAATATCTTTTTATTATGACCCATGTGAGAAATTTAATATACAATAAATATCATTCAATTTACATATCCTATTTATACACCTCCTTAAAGGATGTATAATGACTCAATCTATTATAAATAAAATTTCCCTTATGATTTAATTAGATGTCTTATTATGTATTATGGTAATAGAAAATAGATACACTACTTTGGTCTTATTATATCCTATTTAAATGACTATTAAGAGTTATTTCAATTTATAATATATTAATTTAATAGGGACCACATGATTAGAATAAATACAAGGTTTTAACAAATCCAATTAATAGAGACAAAGGAAGTGATGGACTTAACCAGTATGATCATACCTTATAAATACCATTTATCAGTGTTTTGATGTATATATGATTAATGGGATATTCCCTAATCCAATCCAAAGTTGAGATAAAACAACATAATCATTAGTCAAATCGTTAATTAGAAATTCTCAAGCTCATTATGATCATGTCCCATACCATATATGTCAAACCACCCCATGAAGGTCTCACCATCGTGAACCATACCCTTAGAGATCTTTCTGCTGTATTGAAGGGATATGTAACAAAACCCTAACAATATGAGTACTTACATTATTTCTAATTGAATAATGAATATATTTTCATCCAATTTTTATTTTATTATAAATGATTTCCATTTCAATACAATAAAACACATGTAGCATTTTTGGGTAAATTTTAAATTCAATTAAAGAATTCATTTTGATTAATTAATTGATTTTTTAATATATAATATTTTAATAAAATATTATTATTACATATTTTTAATATAATTGATCATATATTTTAAATGAATTACAATTTAATATTTATAAGGCTTCAAAAACTATTGTTTTCAAAAAAAACAAATGATTTTCAATAAATGTAAGTTATTTTTTTAAAATTGAAAATTAACATATTCATAAAATTATTCAGGTAAGATTTATATCAATATTTGAATTATAATGTAGAAATTATCCAATTCTTAATATTTCAGAATTTTCCAATACAATCATATTTTTGGCTTAAAATTAAATACTGTATAAATAATTTTTGTGTATAATCGAATTATAATGACTTAAAAGTGGTTTAATAAATACTATAAAAAGTATCCAACACTAAATATACGGTTCTGTTTAAAATAATGTGAATTTAGGTTCATATGGTTGTTTTTAAATTTTTTTTAGGAATCATAAAAACCCATTAATATATTTTAAGGTTTCAAAATAATTCTATTTGGAGTATAAATAACTTCCATGCATGAAAATTTTTATTTTATTATGATCGAACCATAGAATTATAATGTAATTACAACCACTATCATTTTACAGAAAACATGGTGTAATACATGGGTTGTTTTTTGTTTTGGATATTTTATTTTATAGAGTCCCAAACATATGTTTGAGAAAAAATAAAGACAAACCAAATCATTTCCTATATAAACCCACCCAAGGTCTCACTTATGTTAACTAAAAATCAATTTATCACATAAATAAACTTCAATACACAATCTATATTCCACACAGAATTCACTCAATCTCTCAAGGAGATTCTACAAAGCATTTGTAGTCACACCTAAAAGTAAGGCATCCCCACCTTTTCTTCTTTAGTGATGTTTTTTTATCACAAAACTTCTATTTCAAAATCCTAATATTGGAAAAATTATTTCCATGTATTTATTATAGAAATTATGATGTACAAATGATTAGATACCCATTTCTCTCTAATCATCCATTTTTTTGAATTTTTATATAGTGTTGTTATGCTGTTTAAATTTCCCAGTGATTTTCCAGGAAAATACAATTGTATAGTCAATATCGTACTCATTTTCTATAAATGGTATTCACAATTATACATATATATATATTTTAATTGGAAATTAAATGTATTTATTCTTCACCCCTTGATCAAGGAATCAAATTTGAGGATAATGGAATCCCTGTAGTATGGTGTACGTCTCAAACTTATTCATGAGAATGAAATGAAATTGATGGGTTTGACCAAAATAAAAGTGCTTTAATACATGGGGCAAAGTTTATTATCATGTGACAAACTGTTTGGAATGTATTTCAATATTATTCTTTTATGGGAGCCCTTTCATCATGATATCATGGCAGTTATCCTTGACCCATGTTTATAATGAAATTTTTTAACATGTTTCCACATTTTCCATTATAGCTTTACGATTATCATACTATTTCATGTCTCATTGTTTAGGTTTATGCTTGTTTATATTGTTTACACAGTGATATACCTATTTTATATCAGGTATTATAATCTTCATTTATTCCATGTTTATTCCATTTCTTGGATTTATAGCACACCCTGTTCTTATATATGTCCCAAAGTTATCCCATGCTATTTTATGTGAGTGCAGGTAAAGGATGATTTCAATAAAGGTAATGTTTTTATTGTTTCATATTGTTATATAATGTAACTAATTCATAAGTACACCATAAATATTTATATTTAAATTTTTATTAATCATAAAATTATGAAATAAATAATTTTATAATATTTAATAAAAAGAACGGTTATAATAGGATGGCCCTAGTGGAGCTTTGGGATCTAAAGGGTCTATTTGATATATTATTAGAAAATAGTATGCTAAAGATTTTTATGTACCCATGTGGTTACCAAATCATATTCTATATGAATTTTGAAGGATATTTGAGGCTATTTTTGGACTATATTATTTTGGACCATATGATAGAAAAAACCTGATATTAAATTCCTCAATGTTTTTATTAATCTTGTGATCTTATATGAGATAAAAAGTACTGTAATATTTAAATGATAATTGGATAACATTGGATGACATTGATTACATTAAAAATAAATAACATGATATTTAGGATCATGCAAGGAATGTAGAAGTACTTGTTGGTGTCCTCTAGTCTGAGGAACACATCTGTGATATTTATCTCCCATATGAATCATGTTTTCATCAATATCATGAATATCGTTAAGTTTGTTTTATTTATGATATAATCATGTAGTACATATCAAGGAGTAGAATGAATTATATTTTTACATATTCCTAAGAATAAAAATTAGAATTGACTATATACCAAGCACTCAAATTTCCACTTTTAAATTAACTGTGTGAATTTCTTCACATGTGTTATATATGAGTCCTGATTATATGTTTTCCCTAATAATTATATAGTATTTATTTCATGGAAGAGACCCATTTTTTTATTTGAATAATTTTGGGATTGGTTAGATTTAACAAAAATGTTATTTAGGATCTCTCTTTCCTTGAATTGTCGATGATAGGCCTGACCAAGAAAGTGGTGATTTTTTTTGGTCGAATGCTTATGATAAATTATTTTAGTGGTTGAATGGGAGATTAAATAATAATCATAATCATAACCTATCTGTCACCAGTTAATGTCTATAACACGTAATATCATGAATCGGAAGATAGGCTAGCTGTAACAACATATTATTTTGATATATGATTATCATTAAATAATTTAATGTGTTTGATACCATACTCCACATGCAACGCCAATATAAAATGAATCTTTGACATTTTTAGATTTTAATATTATTATTAATTATGAGAATTAATACAATTATTTTGAATTATTTGGAACTAAAATGAAAAACATCTTTATAAAATATTTATCAAAATGAAAAATCATTATTTAAATATGAATGGAATTCAATTTGTATTACAATAATGACTAATAAAATCAATGTATACATTGGAATGAATCAATTTAATATTAAATTTTTATGTGATTCAAATTTCCATATTAGTATACCTGGTACAAATGATGATAAAATATATTCCATAGGAATAATTGAATAATATTGTTTTAATCGGTAAATGATTGGAACTAATAATGAAATAGTCAATATTCTTAAAAAGTAATTTTCATACAAGTTTTTTTTCATTATATTATATATTTTTATTTAAATTTTAAATTTATAAAACAGATATTTCATGTTTCATAATATGAATAATATTTTTCGATTCATCGTAGTAATATTTTCATTTTATATATTTTTTAATATTTTTTTTTCAGAAAATTAATTTTTGGTTGGTATTGTATTATAAAATTTTAATTAATTACATAAAATTTATTAAAGTATTATAATATAAGTATTATAATATAAGTATGAATTGATAATAAAAATAATTATTTCCATGAAAAAAATTTATTTTTCAATTGAATAAATAAATTTAGAAGAGTTTTTAAAATTTATAGTCCTTTAAACAAATATTTACCCAATATTGAATTTAATTCATAATTTATTTTTTAAAACATTTAAATCACATTTTTAAATTAAATAACATTAAATGGGTGTAAATTTTATATTTTTTGGGTAAATAATTATCTAATAATGGCCAATTTATTTTTAGGCATAAATATTATGATACGTAAGGTAAACACTAGTCACCATTGTAAAACATAAAATTGAAAAAGAAATAATTCATGTGGTAAAGTCATGAAACATGTTAAAAACATTCTTATAATTGAGTTACTGATTTTGGGATCAACCTTGTCACTTCTACACACTATTATTTATTAATCTTTTTGACTCTATTTTAAAACTTGTTCTCCCTTCTTAATAAGTTCAAATATTTTAAAAAATTTCATTCTGACCAATTATAAAAGGATCCTCTCACCCCCTATTATATTAATTCATAAAAATTATGTTTTAAATGAATATATATATTTTTTCCATCCAATAGAATAAAATTTCACTCACTTAATCTTTTGGAAACATGTTTATTTTTTATGCCTTCAATTTATAAGGGATCTTGGAGGGAAATATCAAACTGCCTAATGTGAGTGATTAATTTTACATGACATCTTTAATTTATATTTTACATTTTTAATTATATTTTCTAAATACATATTTATATAAAAAATTATTTTTTGTATAATTATTTTGATTATTCTATGGGAAAAATCATTAGCCATGCTTTCCGTTTTCTTCTAAGAAAAATATAACTGTAAGTCATGTGTTGGGAGAACTACTTCCTCCATGATGACACATATTTTTTATCCATGAAAAATATAAAAGGCTTCTATAACTACTTAATTTAATAAATAGTAACTATATATATATATATATTGATTCATAAAATATAAAACATTTAACTCATTTATCATAAACTAGGGGAAAAATTCATTCACCATGAATACATGTAGACTACTGCCTCCATTGAATGGATGATTTCAATTTTTATTTTCACAAAATCAATAAAAAGATTTTTATAAGGATGAAACATAAATGTAAATAATATTTTCAAGTTAACATTAATATTTGGTAATAGAATATTTCAAAAACTATTAATCATATAATCAGATATCCTTATCATTAATTCAATCATTTAAAACAAGTTATCTAAGAGGATTATGATATCTTATTTTTATGTAATGGCATTATATGAATTATATTATTTGAATACTCATTATAAATTTGGATCTTACTCACTACTAAATAATAATTATTCAAATTATTTTTATGGTAAGGTTATATCTACTTTTGACACATTAATAAATAAATCCTATTTACTTCATTAAGAATTACTAAAACAAGATCATCATTGATTCCATCTTCAGTGTTTATAACCCAAGATACTATGCAATGAAATTATAGAATCATATAATATAATTAAACATTTATGAAAAATAATTATATAATATAAAAGTGATTTATATTGTAAAAATAATAGCTACTACCATCCATTTTCTGAAACCTTTTCAAATATATAAATATTAGATGAAATTGGGGTTGAAAATAAGTAAAAACTTACTAATATATCTATATATCTCTCTCTGTGTGTGTGTGTGTGTCTATATATTTGGGCATGTGTGTTTGTATAGAATGATTTTAATAATGGATTCTAAATGGCTGTATTTATGAATAATATTATTAATTATGAATTTAATGAATTTAATTTAATTATCGAGGACATTTGGTGCAAGTATCGAATAAATCTGGACTGAGGAAAGTGTTTTTGTCTCGAAATACTCTCATTAATACATGTTTGTTATTATGCTCCCAATTTAATTTTTTTAGAGTATGAAAACTTATTTGAGACATAATATCATGATTTTTATATTAATCATTATATTTTATGTATACATACAATCCCTCTCTATAAGGATTTAATTACAATGTTATTATATTCACAAAATTTCGTTTCCTCAAACATTAATTCCATAAAATGATTATACGTTAATAAAAATGATTTACTTTTAATGGTGAATTAACATCCCACTAATGTATATTTATCATATTTTTTTATGAGTAATACTAATCTAAATAATTTATTTTTCATCAATTGAATTTTTAATTAGTTGTTACTCTATTCATAAGGCTTCTTAGTATCCCAATTTTTTTTCATTGAGTTATGATCATCCTAATGAACTTAAAACTATTTTACATCATAAAAATTTATTATATTTTATGTTATTATATTTTATTCATATTAATAATCATTTCCACCATAAGATTATTTTCTTTAAAACATGACTCACTTCAATGTATGTGTTGCTCATAATAAATCCTGATAACTCAAGTCTCATTTCTTTTAGTTATAATGTTTAATAATAAACATTATTATTCAATTAAATAATTATATAAAACTAAATATTTATATTATTGTAATTTTAATAAATAATGAGTGAAAATATGTTTTCATATAAATTAATTTTTTATTACTCTTATTATATACTAAGTTTCAAACACTATTTTTTTCGAAATATTTGTACATGTTTTTCTATTAACAATCATATGATTTTTATTCCACTCTAAAATTCTCCATGACAGACATTATATACTTTCAATACCATATTATTGAATATTGTTTTAAAAAATAATGGATTTCAATGTGATTTCACTTAACCAATTAAAATATGAATAATTTGGATGTAATATGTAACATTGTCTTTTAATTGAATGATAATATTGTTTTCTAGAATCTATTTAAATCATTCACATCCATTTCCATTTTCATTTTTAAAAGGACTTTCCCTAATAAGTTTTACTATAAAATTTTTATATATTTTTATTTTTTGGAAATTAACTCATAGTTCTAAAAAATAAGATTCCAAATCCATTAGTTAGAATTATAAGTCTATAATTATTTTTTAGGGATTCATTTTATCTGTGTAAACATCCTAACAGGTTTTAACAGTAACACAAGGGATATATTCATTTTAAACCATAAACATTCTTCTCATGGGTGGATTATGATCATGTTATTAGATTCTTAACATATTTCTATACTGAGTCCCTTATATTGTGATCATATAACATATTTTTTTAATTAATATTGGATAATATCAACATAAAAATAATTTTATTCTATAAGCATGGGGAAAATTATTTCATTTTTATATATTTATTCTAATATAGAGGATTATTATCTAGTCTATTTTTTCCACTAACCTTATTACTATAGATGAGTATCACATGATCTAATTTATGATGTGATTTTAATGTTTTATGAATATCATATTATTCATTGTGTTCTTTGTAAAAAAATTAATGATTTACATTTTGATGTTCTACGATACAATTTTTATTTCCATGGTTTATTTATATGATTATTTTTAATTGTCATAAAACTCATCTTATTTCTATGAATTATTTTATGATGTGATGATTTTTTAGTTATATATAAATATATGTAATATGAGATGTGTGGTACATATATGTACATCCAATTAATTGGGTAAAGTCATATATATCATTAGATGTAAATGTTATTAGAATGATATAGAAATTATCTATGCTCAAAAAAAGAGAGTGTGATGGAATTTATATGTACTCATAATTTTATGAGTGAAAAGGTGGCATATAATTAGGTTTAGAAATATTAAAAAAATTTGTTTAGGATTCTTCCAATTTCATTTACTCATTCCATGATCCATGTTACAATCTTCATGATTTATTTTTCCCATGAAATGGTAAAAGTGTTACCCTTTGAGATTCTATTTATATCATTCAAGATTATGGTTAACACATACCATATTATATAAATTTAAAAAATATGTTTTTCTATATTTATTATTTTCCATATGTTTTTGATCTAAAAATTATAGTTTATGATATGTTATCCCTCAATATGCATCTATGATCACCACATTGTATGTTTTCCCTTACATAGTATTTGAAATTGATTATATCTCATATTATGTATAAGAGTGGATTTAGATATTCTGTTAGTTTTCACAAATTCTAAAATAGTTTCATTTATATTTCTTGTATCCAAGACATGAGACCACTAGGTCATTTGGTTGTATAGATATTTATGAATGTGATAATTAAATCATATAATCAATGTATTGTTTATGTATGTTTGGATTGGGTAACAATAGTTGTTATTAGACAATGGATTCGTTATTTTGGATACCATGATGTGATAATTTTGGTGATATCCTTAGAATAATCCTAAGTTTTGAAAATAATCCAATGTTATAGAAATGTTTTTTTGATTCCCTAGAAATACATACATATATAAAAATTACTATTGGGCCTGGCTTTGACATAGATTCATCTATGGATAATGACAGTGGAATATTTTAGATGATTATTTTAGTATAAAAAATAATGTTTATATAATGATAAATGATTAATAATTTTTTGAAATATATTTATTTATTATTTTTTTTGGATACAGATTTGGATGGAAAATGAAAAAAAAAGATGAATATATTGACGCATGAAACTATATTTATAAGGTACATTGTTGACTCAGTAAAGTCAAACACAAAACCTGGATATCATAAATGTTTAATAGTATGAAAATTGGATGAAAAAGGATGGAATTAAAATTTACACATATTCTAAATAATTTACACAATGTGAACCATTGATAATTTCATAGTATGAGAAATAATCATGTCCCTGCATGTTACACATCATGTAACATTTACACACACTGAACCTCTCAAAATATATTTGGTAACAATGGTTTTTAAGGGATTTTTTTGAATACTTTTTACATTTATGAACCATCAACACCTAGTTATAACAATTATGGTTTCCCATTTTCTATTCATGTCATTTAATATAGGTTCTAGGGGGTGGAATGAGGGTCGATCAGTGGGATATGCTCTGGAAAAAACCCTTCTATATATTTACATACCAATTGTGGTTTCTTTTTCATTTAATTATTTTACAGCTTCTCCCCTCTCCCGAATAAACTTGACATTACCATAAATTTAAGGGCAGTTCCTTTGAGTGATCATAAAAATGGGAGGCCTGAAAATTGATCTTTGATTTAGTTTTTAACCTAAAATATAAATTGATTTCTTTTATTTTCATTCTGGAATAAATTATTAATTCATTTTTAAATACCAAATGAATATTATCATGGGTTATATTATTTATTATTATTTTCATTAGTAGATAATAAACATATCAATGCACATAATTTAACTTTTCTTTATTTGAAACAGAATAGGGTTGGGCGGTGAGTGGTTGGTGATCATCTTCTTATTTGAGGATTGTTTACTAGGTCTTCTATTAACAATATAATAACAATAACCAATATGGGATTGACCAATATTGACTAGAGACTATAAAAAACTAAACATTCAAATGATTGATGGTAAAATAATTGATATCTTGATTGGGGTTACTTTCACCATCACCATCCGATGAGGGAGACAAATAAATTGATCAAAGACTCTCCCACATACTAGTTTATTAGATGGAGAGTAGGGAATAATGTTCAATCCATGATAAAAATGATCTAAGTCAATCCATGACCACTTCTATCACCACCTTGGTCATATATTATTAATCAGTCATTTAATATTTTTTTCAAAAAAACATCATTTTCTTATGTCATAACTAATTAAAATAAGTTTTTTATGTAAACCAACCAAAATTGAAAATAACATTCATGAATTCCTTTTCAAGAGATTTCACATTTTTTACAACTAAAATATACATATCCAAATAAAAAATTGTTTTCCACAATAAATAAAAGTTTATTTAAAACATTTAATTGTTTTTGAGTATGCAAAGCCTTATAACACTAAAAACCCAAATTTTCTATTTTGAATGACCCATTACTCAAACAGACCATTAATTGAAATTGACCCTGAAATTAAATTAATGTTGAACCAATTTAGGAAACTAAATTTAAATAAATATTATTATTAAATAATTCATACATATTCAAGTGAAAGTTTTTGTTTTCACACTAAACCTAAACAAATTGATGGAAATCAAAAACATACCTTTTGTGATATGATTACGCCTCATGTAACTATTAAAAATAACCAACTAATTGATCCCACTACAATAAATTATTTTAAATTACATTTCTAAAAGATTTCTTTGATTCCAAAATTTCATGTTCATGTTATAGAAGTCCCAAATAGGTATATCTAGCAAATAGGCAACATCTTCTCATGAATTAGGATGAGAGGAGTTCTTGAAGAATAATTTTAGTAGAGGTAATTTCCTTTTGTTACTCGATGGAGTAGATAAGGAGAGGATGAAAAAACTAACAGAATGGGTGATTAGTGGTTTGGAATATATAAAAATATTCTTCATATTGAGATTCCCCCCCCCCACACATATAGGAGAACTACCATCAAAAATTTTATTTACATCCCACAACATTTAACTAGGGAGACACCTTTTCAAAAATAGTAGTGGTTCAAGAAACTAGTGTTATATTCCCTCATCAAAAAAGGATGAATTACCATTTAATTGTGTTTTTAATCCATGGACTTCCCTATAATGATCGAGATCTACTAGATGAATCATCTAGAGGAGCCCTAATTTAATAGTAACATACATATGTAAAAGGTCTAATTGAGAATATTCCCCAAAACATTTAATAATTTTGAATGAGAGGTACGGTCTCTTGAGGGATACATGACGTACAAATTGCAGATTCAACTTCTATGATATAATCCAATTTTCATGAAATTACAAGGTGTGAATAGATAATCTCTATAACCAAATAAAGAGAAAACATGATTCACTTTACATATGTGGTTTATGTTCCTCTTTCTCACATTATACAAAATATTTTCCTAGGATTCATGGGATAGAAAGTTGTGATTCATCCATTCATCCAATATAGTAATATTATAATCAAATTCATCATGCTTGATCCCATCATGGATTGAAAAAAAGTGACATCTTTTATCAAAAACAATAACCTAATAATCCTCCCTACCACACATGCAATATTAGAACCCCACCATTCAGATAACATGAAAAACAAAAGTACAAAAATTAATAATTTAAACCCCGCCAATCCAAAAGAATCCCTCTTATCTGACTCCCCCAATGAATCAAAAAATAAATACCTATAGTTGGATACCCAATTTATGGTAATATAAGATATGGTAGATAATATAACATAAAAAATTAGATCTACTATAGATATTCTAGCAAAGGATAAGATAAATATATAATTAAAAAAACTATCCCAAATCCCAATAACAGTGTGATCATGATCATAATAAGAAGACAAAAGAAGTTATTTCCACCTTAAAAAATTTTCTATATTGAATCTAAGAAAGATAATGAATGTCAAACCATCCATAAAAAATAAGGGGACTAGAACAGAATTGGAACAAGAACTAGGTTCCAGGAGGAATGTCTAGAAACACATTTTCAAAAACAAAAAATGGAGAAAAATGATATCTAAGAGAAATTACCTTCTTCATAAAATGATTCGAAAAAAGGTAAAGAGGATACACATTAGTGGAAAATGAATAAAACCTTTTAGAATGTTGTGATAAAATACCATTATAAAATTCCATATACAAATTAGGAAAATATGTGATATTCCTAAAGGTGTTGTGTAAAAAAATTAGTTAGCTTGATGGAAATGAGAGAATCATATTTCGAAGAAGCATCTAGAAACTGATCAAATCCAATATACAAAAATCATTCCAACATCCAAGGACTTTTTATATTCCCAATACTATTGAATATTTATATTTTCTAGATTAATTACCTGATATGGATGCTTTAAAATATTTTATGCCTTACTCGGTATTTTTATCCTTAGAGATCAGAGAACTAAAGACTACTTGATTTGTGTTATAGATAGAAAATATGACCATTGTTTTGGGAGTTAGAGTTACAGGGTACAAACTCATAGGGGTAAGTATAATGATCATTATAGGTGAATTTTATTTCCATTCCATGGAAGAAGACATAACATTATGCCACTATCCAATCATCGTCGGGAGACTATTCCTAAAAATAGAAAGTAAAATCATCAATTCCCATAAAACAACAGTCACATTGGATCTTGGTGACACTATAGTTCCCTTAAACATTCATGGTGTGATAAAACATCCATCCAAGAGTCACTCACATTATGTGATCACCCCTGAATAAGGTACATAGCCAATTAATGATTCTGGTATTCTCCATGACTTCTAATTACTATATGAGAATTTTTTTATGGAATGTAATAATACCCAAATACCAATAAATCTTGATTCCATTCTATAGGAACAGGTAAATAGGATATTTTTAAATGATTTATTAATTGTGTATGATATGATACTAGATTTTGAATCCATAAATGTAGGAAACTTTAATTCATTATCATCCCTTGAACAACCCCCAACTCTGGGGTTAAATCCAATCAATGTGATTTGAAGTGTCATTTAATTTTAGAGGATATATATTATAGGTGATCATTTACACTAACCTATACAATTACAAGGAATTAAACTCTAATTTACCTTCTAAAATTAAATATATAGGACCCATGATGGAGTATAGTTGATATACTATAAATCAATCCCAAAGTTTACTCTTTTATAATATTTTTAAAAAGTGATGCTTGACCAGTTAGGAACCTTATAGAAGAGTTATTCTCACCATCATGGAGTTTTTTAATAAATAAATATTGAAATTTCATGAAAATGAATTCATTTACACATTATATGATTCTCAGTGGGTTAAACACATTAATCTAGTCCCAATAAAGACCTCTCTAACCACTACAAAAATGAAATAAATGTATGGTTACCTCTGATAGTTCCAAAAAAAATTGGGGGCTCTTTATATATTATAGAAATGAGTTTAATTTTTTATAAAAAATTGAAAATTTAAATTAAATTCATGTATAAAATATTGGATATGATAGTAGGAAAACCCCATTACACTTTTATATGTTTTTTCTGGATAATTCTGGGTACCAATCACAATAGAAGATGAGGACACGACAACCTTCACCTATCCATTTGGAAAATTCTTGTAAAAAGGGATTATTTTTGGGATATCCAGTTCCCCCTTCACATTTCAATGGCTAATGGCGGTTACTTTTTAAGATCATTTTGAGTAATTCCAAGTGGTATTTCATAATGATTCTATATTTTCTAATTATTCATTTGATCATTATTTAAGACATTTGGATAATTTTTTGAAAACATTGATTGAAAATAACATTTTCTTAAAATTATAATAATGTCATTTCATTGGTGAAAAATAAATCTTTATGTAAAAAAATCCTTTTCATGTCTATTTTTTTAATAACATATTAAATCCTTTTTTTGGAAATGAAGGATTTTATAGAAGACTCTTAAAATATAATTTTTAATATTTACATACAACTATAGTGATTATTTATAACGGAATTTACTTTTAAGTTGATTAATCATCTTGGAAATAACATGATCAATTGAAGAAAATTTTGATTACAACTTGTTTAATTACATCACCCAACATAAAATACCCTTTGGAGTGGATTTATGATGCATTCAACCAACTGTTTAGAGATTCCCTATCACAATGAAATTAGATAAATACTAATGTCATATTCTACACATTAATGACCATGTATTCCATATAAATCAATAACACAACCACAGAAAATGAATTTCATTTAGTCACCTTTTCAATAGAAATATTTGGATAATATATTGTTTTAAATAAATTTTTTTTCCTAAAAAAATCAATTAAATAAAGATGAAGGATAATTCGATGAATAGGATAGTTAGATGGTTGATAATATTAAAATCTTATAATATTTAAATGAAATATATAATGTAACTGACCATTAGGTTTCGATCATCTAAGTGGACTTCCCAATAATACATAACCATAAATCCCAAAAAAACACACATATAATGATGAGATTCATAGATAAAAACTCTATATTATTAGGGGGAAGGGCCATGGTACACCAAAATTTTCAATTATTTGGTCACATAAAAATTACCCAATCATCAAAAATCACCTCAATAATAAAAACAAAAAAATAAAACTATAGGTTTTATATTTAGGAAGGCTCATTCCTCTGAAAAATATGCACTAATCATGTAATTCGAAGTTACCCATCTAAAGTAAAATTGAATCATTAATCTATTTATTGAATAAATTCTTATGTGGGGTCAATTTTTGGATCCAATTGTACTTCCAATAATTTATTATAATATGTATTCATTTCTCCAACACTATTTAAATATGAACATGAGTTCTTTAAAATTTCTGGAAAATGATAGTTTTCTAGAAACATTTCTAAACATAAAGTAACTCCCAAAATACTGATCACATTTTCTATTATTTTTTATGTGTTTGCAATAGACATAATGAAACTATTTCCATTATGTTTTTTAATTATTATATTCTACTCACTATAGATTATGTTTCATAACAGATGAAGAAAAATTCACTATGAATGCTGAAGTTCTAGTAGTATATGGTTTTTTTAATAATATTTTCTACTGGTATTGAGTAACAACATACCTCAATTTTTAAAAATTGTCCCATGTTTTCAATATGAAAAATGGTGGCACTACTAAAATTGTATGTGATTTACCATAAAAATAAACCACATATCATCTATAGAAAAATTTCCATGAAAAAATTCACAATAGATAAATTACTGGAATTATAGAAAATATGGTAAAACCCAATAGGAATGAATATAGCTAGATACTAGATGATACCCGATGATCATTTGGGAAATACTATAATACACTAATAGGAATGATCTCTTTCAAATTTCCACCTCCTGGTAGAATTGGATTATAATGCCTATTTGGTTATAAAATAGACAAATATGGTCTTTGAAAAAACATTAAATGATATTTCTTATATAAGAGCAAGAGTATATAAGGAGATAATATATTGAAAATTTAATAATTTAAAAAGAGTGAACAAGTAATTCCATAACATGATGGTTTACCAAAAAACCATAACCCCTAGAGAAAAATTGTTGTTATAAAATAGTATAATCAAGTTCATTCCATGTAAATTTTGACCCTTATGGGAAGGACCTTTTACATTTTGTTCATGTAAAAAATTTTGGATCTATAGAGATTACAATGTAAGGAGGAGGAAACCAATTAACTATAAATGTTTAATGGTTCAATAAATACCATCAGATCATACTTCAAGAACTAGTGGATGTGAGTACATGCCTTCAATATGATTAATAATAAAGCCCAATAAGGTTATAACTTCACTTTTTATTTGATTAATATCATTAATCACATGTAAAATATATTATAAAAAATAAAGTCAATTTTACCATGTTGAGGAAACTTTATGGATTTTGTTTAGGTCGATTAATATTGATGTCTATGTTTGTTTTTTTAAAAAATCAACATTTTATATCAATCCAATAAAATTAAAAACAATTGGGTGGAAAATCAAAAAGTTTTCCTTTTTACACTCTTTAAATCCTTCATATTTTAGTATGATTGAAAACTCCTAAAATATTATTTGTTATTATTATAATTTTTAAAGTCCAATATTGAAGATAATTTAAGGGTGTAGAATGATGAAACTTTGTAGAATACATATTGTGAAGGTGTTTCATTACTAAAGGAACAGGACTTGTGCAACCCAAATCAAGAATCATTACTAAATTGAGTTTTCTTATACTTGTATAGAGGTTTTAATTTCCTTTTTTAAATATATTCATGAACTTTTAATAAAAATTTCATTCCCAAAATATGTTTTCTTTGTTTACTAGTCTTTGAGATATGATTTTCATATAAATCCCATCATTCCATTTTTTATAATTTTAATTTCATTATATTGAATGATTAAAATTAGAATATGACCAAATTGAATATGGAATAAGTATGAATTTAAAAAATCATGATTTGATGGAATTATTCCATTCAATTAAATGATATTTCAATACCATATTCAATAATTAAATTGCACAAAATTTTTAGTATTGAATTATTTTTGTTATTTATTTAAAAGACTCAATATCAAAAATTAATAGTTCCATTTCTGAGAGTATTTCTAGAAATATTTCATATTTTATCTTGAACATACTTCTTAAGTGATATAGGGGTATTAAACCTACTAGAACCTTCACTAGAACTTGTCATATCTATTACTTTGAAAACCCACATTTAAAATTATCAATTCCATTTTTATCATTTATTCTTTTATCTTAGACCCACCTTTACATTAATCCTTTCTTGTCCTATAGAATACATGAATTACCATTCTAGGATTGAGCAACAATACGTGCAATTTTACTTCACTCGAACCCTACTCTATTTATATTTCATGATATTTTAAATTTTATATGTTTTCTGTAGGAAATCTTGGAATAATGGACGCATTAAATTTTAAGAAACATTTATGGGGGTTATATTATGGGTAATTATATTTTATGACGTATTATCCATTGAATTTAATTTTTTCACTTATTAATGAAGTGAAAATTTACTTGTTGGGTATTGTAGAAATCAAAAAACACCATTACTAGATTGATAAAATTTTGATCATATTTGGATATGTCGTGTATGTGATATTTGTTCCAAACATAAAATTTACAAAAAAGTAGATAAAAATTCAACAAGTTGAAGCATGTTCAATATAATTACACATATCAAGACATTTCTCAATGTTTTGGGGATAAAGAGTTTTCATTTTATATATGAAATTTTCATCACACTTTACTACTAATATCATGTAGTAAGATTTTGATATAACCCTCTTTTGAGGCAAAAATGTTTTATCATAAATTTTACTATCCAAAATCCTAATATTAATCGTAACCATTATTGAAAATATCTCATGTTTTTACATGGATTTTTTCTTTATGTGGTGTAGAAAGTAGTTCCATTGAAAGTATTTGTACAAGTATCATATAGTTATTATAAGAGAATAACACTTCATGAATTTGTATCATGATATATAAGAGGAAATATTATCTTATGTGGTAAATCATGATGTTTAATGTGTGATAATATTGAGTCGGGAAATATTAAATAATTATAGGATAAGACCCACTAGTTCTCATTGGGAAAAAGTAAAACACCTAGGATGATTTGTGTCATTGTATTGTGTAATGTTGAAGTTATGGTTTATGTCAATATAGAATGGTTAGACCAAATTAATCAATATTTGAATTATTTTATAAGGATTTTTAATACAGGTAAAACTTTGTTACATTTCTTCGTATGGTGAGATTAAATGATTAAGGAAACAAAGGATATATGTGTAGGGAAATTGAAATAATAATTTTTCAAATTATTATTTTATTATAAAAATCATATATATATGTTTAAGGATTAATATTGTTGTTATTTTAATTTATTTGGTTTTTTTATGATAAATAGTTTGATGAAAAATGAACTAAAAATATATGAATATATTGAGGCATAAAACATCATTTTGAAAGTATATTTATGTTTTAATATAGTATAGCTTCAATCACGGGGATAAGAAATGATGAATCGAACTAAAAGTGGGAGAACTAGTTATAATAAAACTATACACATTAATTTAATAGTTATATGACATGAACATTGATTAATTACTTGTCAATAAAAATACTCAGGACCCCATGTGTTTCATGTCATGAAACATTTACATGATATGAAACCCTTGATGGTGATATAGTAATGACTATTTTTTGTATCATTTTATGACTCCTCTTCACATTTATGTTCTATTGACACTCAAGGATGAACATTAAAACACAAAATATGATCATCATTAATATAAATAGATAGCCTTGTGGGGGAAAAAGGATTGATCAGTGAGGGAAGATATATATATATGATGACCTAATAAAAATTAACATTTCTTATTTAATTTATATTCATTTCATAATTCTAGAATTTCTTCCCTACCCTAAAAAATGATCATCCCCATCAATGTATGGGTGACTGGTGTTTTTTAGATTTGTATAGTCATAGGATGTATCATTGAGATTTATTTATATTTTCCACTTAATTGAATCAAATACTTTCTTATATTTTCCTTCGATTATTAATTGTTATTTTTTTTATTCTAATTAAAACTGTGTTAGGGTCAGATATTTTTTGTATTTTCATTAATTGATGATCCAAATCACAATCCACCTATTTTACCATATATTTTTATTATAATTTATTATTATTGTTTGGTGAGTGTCTGGTGATCGCCAACACATGTAAACAATTGTGATGAAAACCTCTGTTTAAAAATGAATAACAATACCGAATTGGGGATTTCCCAAAAATAAAAAGAGAAAAATAAATTACTTCACATACACATGAAAGAGGGTATACTAATTGATACATTGTTTTCTGGTACTTTTATAATCACCATCCACTAAGGGAGAGAGAGTAATTGAATAAAGACTCCATCATAGGATTTTATTTGATGGAATGTATCGAATCATTATTAAACCATGATAAAATTTCTCTATGTCTCGAATATCCCTCTCTTATCACATCTTTAATAATATATCATTAATATATTTTTAAATATTATATCTAAATATCCTTAGGCTCTTAACTGAAAGAAAAATAAAATAATTTTTTCATAAAATCAATAAAATTGAAAATTAGTTTCATATACTCTCCTCTTCATGAGAATACATAGGGTTAAGCACTAAATAATATGTTGTAAATTAAAACAATTTTCACACCCCACGATAGGCAGGTTTCTGGTAATAACCATTAATATTGGTGGTCAATTATATTTCAAATATTATTTTAGAGTGTCGTTAATGGTTCCTTTCTATATACTTGGTTTGGATCTTTGGGGGGATATACATTTCTTAATTCACAATTACATTACAAAACACTATGAAGGATATTGTTAATAGGTTATAGAGTGTGGTTATATAAATTCTAGTATAGAACTAATCTTGGATAACCATTTCTGAAACATAGGGAGTTGTTAAATAAGAATATTATAATTATTTATTATTTATTAGTTCTATTATCATAGTTTTATAATTCATAAATTCATGGATTTAAGTATCATAATTATGATATTTTAATATAAAGGAAATATATGGAATAATAAGTAATGGAGATAATAATGGATTTAGTGGAAAATGTGGTAATTACAAAATGTGATAGGAACTAGATTTTAAAATTTATTAAAAATTATCACTCATTACATTAATATTATGAATAATAACATTAATAATGTGGATCTACAAAAGAAACCATGAGCAGGTAATCCTTTTATGGAATCATTTATGTGCGAACACCAGTAATCCTTTAATGGGCCTTCAAACCATTTTTTTAAATAAAATATTGTAATGGAAATTATATTTTATGTTCTCTAAAATGCAGAAAGGATGTTGCTTTGGTAGTGTATTAACGTTGTAGAGACCCAAATCTTGACGTACATGGACATTACATTACTTTTTTAGAATACTTAACACATAACAAAAAGAGACACCAAAGGATCGTAATAGTTTAGTGTCTTAGGAAACTCGAAATATAATATTCTAATCGTGGTGAAAGATCTTCAATATCTCCCATAAATATCTTCCCATTTTTCTTCCTTACCTAAAACCTTTATTTATATCCTAAGGAAAAGAAAACATATAAAGGGTGAGATCAAATTCTCAGTAAGGGTAAGCATGGAGAAAATAAAACAAACCATATACATTTTAACATAAAAACATGAACAAAAAGTTTAAATATCAAAATCTTGAGCAGTGACATAAAACATGGCAGTACGTAAGGAATATATCATAATAGAACATCAATCATGATAAAATATCATAGAAATAAAACTTGTAATTGTGGAAAAATATTAAGGACATGATATGATTTCCATAGTAGCCAAGGAATTGCTGACAAGACCGTCTTAGTGGACAAAGTCCCTTACTAAACCAGGTTTACTTGCCATTCCAGCCCTATATTACTGAACTGGATTTACATGACGTTTCAGCAATGTCTATCTCATGAGATATAAATCTTTAACCAATGAATTAGAGGGATATATATGTCCCACCCATCTCATATTGAAATCATTCTTACGTGTGCCACAAAACAATTATAAATCATTCATCATAACCTAAAGAATAAATTGGGTTTCATAAACATCATTCCATCATAAAATAATCCATATAAAACAAATGGATATCATTTCATCATAAGAAAACTAAAACAATATAAATCATAGAGACATTATACTTGAAACATACACATATGAAATAATGTCATCTTAGATGGAAAATGGTTTTGATAAATCACTAGAAATGAATTCTTGAGAAAAATATCCTTTCTTCTTGAAAATCATTTTTGTTTCACAAAATAAATTCAATTTTAAAAGAAAATTATTTTGTTGAAAATAGTCATGAAATATTTTAGAGTAATCTTCATGAACATAAGGCGTCATGAAACCGTAAAAATCCCTTCATTCTGTATAAGTTAAGAAAACATTTTCCTTGTACTTTTTTAGGAAAAGTAAAAAAGTTCATCATATGGTAATCAAAAAATATTCCTTAAATACCATGTAGTAAAAGTCAAAAATGGGTAAAAAGTACTTTAAACATACATGAAAACATTTTTATAAAACTTGGAAATGGATGATAAATATAACACCAGTAAATACTTACCTATAAGCAATCTCGGATAGAAAACAATTGAGATTACAACATTATCCCTTACCTTAGGTCGGATATGCTTAGTACGTATCCGAACCCCCTGTATAATGATTTAAATAATGTCATTTAATTATTACAGAATCGTATTCATTGTTATGATATCATATATGGTTCACTTATGACTTTATATTACCCGTTCTTTTGTAAATTCCATGGTAAATAGCGTTTTGAGTAAAATAGTTTCATTTGTCATCTGTGTTTTTACTTGTAATTATTCATATGATTACATAGATCATGATTAATTAATTCCAGAATATAAAACATTATTTATATATAATATATATTCAGAATATACATATATATATAATAGATCGATAAATGGAATGAAATACACAGTTCATGGAGACGGTAGACCGTACGTACGCATGAACGCTATTTTCATTTCCTTGTTTAATTGAATAGAATTAAGTTGATGACATACATATATATATATACATAAATCCAGTAGCATTATTATGTCATATATTTTATGATTACTTATTATATATACTTTATAATAATTCTTAAATTTTTAACATGGAAAATGAATCTCATCGCGTCGTGGAGATGGTAATCCATACGTACGCACGAGCGATGATATCATTCCCATATTTTTTGAATCTAATTGGAGTGAATGATATAATATAATAGAATTAGTATAATGTAATAATAATCATATTTATTTATTCTTTACACCATTATAACCATCCAAGTAAGGTGGTGGTGGAAAAATAGATTACACCACGACGTGGAGACGGTATTCTGTACGTACGCATGCGCGGTGATTTTGTTTTCCTTGGGATGGACAAAAGGTGATATGGGGTTGTTTAATATTTATAATAACATATCAGTATATTATTGATATTTAGGTTATTAAAATATAATGAAACAACTAAATAATAGTAGGTAGAAGAATAAATAAATTTGAAAGAATCGGTAACGGATATTACCTCTTCTTCTACAGGTCTCTTTGAAACCTCCTCTTGGGGCACTAAAGTTGGGATTTGAAGAAGACCATGACTTCTAGTATGTTTCTAAGGAGGTTTATAAGGGAAATGGGAAGGGTTTGTCCGAGCATGAAAGCTTTAAATTATGTAAAGAGAAGATGGAGGAGGGGCCCTATTATAAGGGAGGAGAGGGGCACCTTTGGAATCCTCAAAAATATTAGTTTAATATAAATTCAAACCACACATAAAAACCTATTATAAGGACTCGACTATAATATTAGATGAGATAGGGTTTTAATATCATCATCCAATCAAATTTAGACATGTTTTGATCATATTTTAAACCTTATCATTTGGATTTATCCTAATTTAATCTATTTAATTTTTTTTGTGGTAATAAAATTCTAAATTTTAAATGGTCATAAATATTCACTTATGTGTTGTTAATTTTCCATAATTGGATAATTTATGACATTTTAGACTATATAAATTTTAATTTATAATTTTTTAATATTTATTTGATTTTTAAACAATTTTATAATATGTGATTTTTATAAAATAACAATAGTGTCAATTTTGACACTATTCATTTGTTTGAATTTAAATAAAATATATACGAAATATATGTTCAAACTAAAAGATTTAATAGATTAATAACATGTCATATTTATATATAAAATAAGTGGAGCAAATTAAATAGTTCATATAATATTTATTTTAATACATTTAAAATTATTTATTTGATATTTCAATCAATAAAATAATTTCAACATCACTATTGTGTCATAATTAATGATAATTATTTAATCTTTAAATATTATAAATAAATTCATATGATTTAGATAACATTATAATATTTCTAGGGACTATTTATATCTAAAGTTTTATGATGTTTATCACTAAATTAAAATTATTACACCTTTATGATTTAAGAGAGTGGCAGGTTGTCACTTTCTTTGGTTTTAATAATAATTATATTATTTCATGGTCAAAAGTCCATGAAATGAATCTAGTCCGACCCTTAGGTGATATGGGTCGAATTTTATTCATCCAATAGAATTTTGGCAAGTGTAAGGGTAATTTGTTAATCTTATTTTTACCCTTAATTACCTGATTTACCTTTAAGTGTAGTAAATAAAAATTACCGTAGTTACTATTCATAATATCAAAAAAATAAAAGTAACCTATTAACAAAATTTAGACCCACTATATTCAAAATGGAATCGATTTTTCAAAATTCAAAACACAGAAGTTGAAGTAATTAATATAAAAATTAATCTCATTGTTAAGAGAACGAGTTTTAAAAGTTAAAACATTGTAAAAGATTGAAATGATTTTACCTATGAATTCAATGTAAAATCAATGATAATGACATAAATTATATTAAATGGTAAAAATATATTCTATTTATACTTTAAAATCATTAAATATTATAATTTAACCATATAAATTATTACGAAGAAAAAAGTTGTTTTGAATTAAACTATAGCATGTTTTTACTATTCATTAAAATATGAAAGTTATCAGAATAATATGAAAAATTCATCCAATGTAAATTTTTATATCTTGATTCTAAATAAGAATTTTATTTTGTCAAATTGAACTTATAAACATGTCAAAAACTAGCTTTAAAGTGTGTGCGCCATCAAAAGTTGGCAAAACTGCATTTTTTTTAAAAAATACTCATTTTAACCAAAAAATTTATTTTGTTCACATAACATTTTCTATAAAATGTGTAAGATGAAATAATAATGTAATAACATTCAAAATTTAGTTAATAATTTTCATAACGGCTAGTTCATAGTATTATTATAACTATATATCATTGTCTAGTGAATCTCGGTATTGCGTACAACACATGCTATCGAGGAAGGTCGTGATTGCTTGAAATGCAAGCCAATTCAGGGTTGTGCATACTACAACTAATATGGTTTTGTGTATAGCGCAAGATAATTTTGGTGTAGCGTAAAACAGAATATATGAATGAAATTTAAAAAATAATATATCTCATAAAATCTCGGGGTGTTACATTCTACCCCCCTTAAAATGAATTTCACCCTCAAAATTCGTCAGGGTTATAAATTGTTTACCACTTGAATCTTTCATTCATAAAAACCCACATCGTAAAAGGAATACTAAACATAATTTTAAAAAGTGAAGTATTTAACATAACGGTTACCCAAATTAACTCATCACTGGGTTTCCACGTAGGAGAACATAGGTGAAAATATGGATATGGAAGAGAAATATATCCATCAATTTCTGATTGAGAGTGGTAGAAAACATGGCTATGAAAAAGCCAACAATCACAAAGACATAAATTTTTGATGATCTAAGGTAGAATCTGATTCATCAGATATAAGGGCACTATGACAACATGTTTTGTTTTCAAGATCATTTCCCTAAAGTTGAAGAATTTGAATTAGAAGGAATACTTACATTATTTAGATATAATCTCACCATTGTTCGTGCCTTGAACAATTTCCACTTCATATCTTAAATAAATGAAGTTGAATTTGTCAATCATGAAGTGTTATGTGATAGAATGATGTGTCATTCCATCTGTCTCAAACAAAAGGTTAGTAGTAGTTATATACATAAGTTCATCTATCGTATATCGTTCCAAAAATGGACTTGTACTTCATCTATCATACCGCCTAATAAAATAAAACTATTTTCTACTAACCAGGGAATTCTTGTAGGCTAGTGGTAAGTAATAAAGCTTGTCTCACTTCGGTTGTGGGTTTTATTCTCACAACCTCGTCTTACGCGACGGGTTGTCGCTCGTCCTATAGGTTGTCCTTTTTCTAAAACTATACTATTATAACAATCCAGAAATAATATCAAAAAAAAGTATACCCTTAAACAATACTATCTTATGTCCAACATAATACATTCCAATCTTTAGGCTTATACATATGTCCAGTCACAAAGTATAAAGAAAACGATTACTAGAAATATCATCTATCGAGTATGTGAATACCATCATTTATCCCCCATATATCATAAGATATATATTTTTGGTCACATTCCAAACATGTGAATACCTTAATAATGTATTCTTTTAAAACATGGATTACCATAGAACATTAGTGAAAACATGAGTGCTATCAAAAGTTAAATCATTCCACATAACAAAATCCCAAAAAAATTATATACTCAAACCATGATATCACTTAGTCCATATATCAATCATGAGCTCATGAAGACTATCAAACAATTTATTTTCTCCTTATCCCCTTATTATTCGCATATCATCTGCCTTCCAAATTATTTGAATCACTTTTCATGGCTACGAGTACCATATAATTATTGAAACCCATAATAAACCAATACATAGATATTCCAATATTCCACAGTACTATTAATTAAATTCCACAACATTATTTTGGAATCTCCTTACATAAACACATAATCATTCCACTACATCATTGTGATACTCAACATTTCTATTAGTGATCCTATGTGACCTCCCTTTATCGTTTTATGTATGTTTTTTCTCATCTTGATCATCATTAACCCTTGGATAAGGTCATTTATTAGAATAATGCCCCATTTCCTTTCACTTGAAGAATTAAAGTGTTGGTGGTGCGTTCTCTGTAGTCTTTTCTTTATTCATATCATTAGCAACCCTTTTTCCATTACTTAGACACTCCACTGATCGATGACCTTCTTTTCCACACTTCAAACATTTTCTAGTACCTTTTAGACAATCCCCACCATGCTTCTTTCCACACATTGAGGATAAAATAACATTCATATTCTTTTCACCATTGTTCAGATATTTTTCCTTGAACTCCATATTTTGTTTCTTGTCAAAACCATGATATGGATATGTAACACCAATTTCCAGTTATAACTTGATAGCACAATGCACAATTTCTTCATAGCTACAGAAGTCTCTTATAGCTAATGCCCTTTGAAGACTTAGTTTTAATCAACTTAAGAAACGGTCAACATTAGTTTTAGGTTGAATGATAAATCCAGATGCATACCTTTCAAGCCTTGTAAAATTATCCTCTTATATAACAACATATTCATCATCGTTTTTCTTAAGTTCAAGAAACTTCTTCTCCATCTTTTTCAGAAGAATAAGAGGGAATCACTTATTGAAAAATAAGATCTTGAACTCGTCCCATTCCATGGACTCAATTTCATCTCTTTGCCTCGTATTCTTGATAAGATTCCACCATTTATCAGCATCACCTTCTAAATGATATATTTCTAAGATGAATTTATCATGCTCAGAACATTTTAGAACTGAAAATATCTTTTCAGTGGTACTGATCCATTGTTTATCAACTTGTATATTATAAGACCCGCTGAATGAAGGTGGATGTTGCCTCATGAAGGATTCAACAGAATGTTGCACCTTTCTCTGCTCATTTGGAAGTCCAGAATGATTCATAGCTTGTGTAAGTATAGAAATAAGATTGTCCACTCCATCTCCCATTACACTGGTTTGTTCAGGAGGTTAATCATTACATAGTCCATTACATTGATCAACATGGTTCCTTTAGGATCCATCCATCATCTAAAACCAAAAAATAATAGCATGAGGAAAACATCAGGATTGGTAAAAAAAACATAATAAAGGGGGAGTACCTTCCATATCTAACATCCTAGGTTTAATTATAATATCATTACCATAATTCTAGGACTATAACATATACTTATACTTAACCTTAGGGACATCCCTAGACATACCTTAGAAATATCTCAAGGGATCCAACTAAAGTTCTCGCATCCTAGTTTCCAAAGGTTGACTAAACCTTTCCTCTGATACCAACTATAGTGACCCAAAGCATGACGTACATAGACATTACATTAATTTTGCGGAATACATAATACATAGCTAAAATAGACACTAAAGGACCGTAATTGTTTACTGTCTATGGAAACTTTGAATATAATCTTCTAATCGTGCTGAAAGATCTTCAATATCTCCCATAAAGATCTTCCCCTTTTGTTTCCTTTCCAATAACCTTTCATTATATCCTGTGGATAAGAAAACATATAAAGGTTGAGATAAAATGATCAGTGAGGGTAAGCATGGAGAAAATAAAACAAACCATATACATTTGAACATAAAAACATGAACATAATGTTTAAACATCGAAATCTTGAGCAGTGACATAAAACATGGTAGTGCGTAAGGCAAAGATCATAATGGAACATAAATAATGATAAAATAGCTTAGAAATGAAACATGTAATTGTGGAAAAACAATAACCACATGATAGGATTTCCATAGTAGCCAAGGCATTGCTGCCAAGACCATCTTAGTGGACAAATTCCCTTACTGAACCGGGTTTACTTGCGGTTCCATCCCTGTATTACTGAATCAGATTTACTTGACATTTCATCCATGTCTATCTCATGAGATATAAATCCTTACAAAATGAATTAGAAGGAGATATAGGTCCCACCCATCTCATATTGAAATCATTCTTACGTGTTCCACAAAACAATCATAAATCATTCATCATAACCCAAAGAATAAATTGGGTTTCATAAACATCATTACATCTTAACATAATAAATATAAAACAAATATATATCATTTCATCATAAGAAACGTGAAACCATATAAATAAAATATATATTATACTTAAAACATACACATATGAAATAATGTCATCTTAGATGGAAAATGGTTTTGATAAAGCACTTGAAATGAATTCGTGAGGAAAATATCCTTTCTTCTTGAAAATCATTCTCTTTTCACAGAGTTCCATTCATTTTTAAAAGGAAAATAATTTTTTTTAAATAGTCATGAAATATTTTATAGTCAGCTTCATCAAAATAATGCGTTTTGATACTGTTAAAATCTGTTCATGCCGTATAAGTTTAAAAAAACATTCTCCTCGTACTTTTGTTGGAAAACTCAAAAAGTTCCTTGTAAGGTAAACAAAAAAAATTCCTTACATAACATGTAGTAAAAGTAAAAAATGGTTAAAAAGTACTTTATACATACCTGAAATTTTTTTATAAAACTTGGACATGGATGATAAATATAAACCCAGTAAATACTTACGTATAAGTAATCTCGGAGAGAAAACAATTGAGATTGCAACATTATCCCTTACCTTGGGTCTAATATGCTTCGTACGTATCCGAACCTCCTGTATAATGATTTAAATAATGCCATTGACTTATTAAAAAATCATATTCACTGTTAGGATATCATATATGGTTCACTTATGAATTTATCTTACCCGTTCTTTTGTAAATTCCATGTTAAAGAGTGTTTTGGGTAAAATCGTTTCATTTGTTGTCCGTGTTTTGACTTGTAATTATTCATATGATTACGTAGATCATGAGTACTTAATTCCATAATATAAAACATGATTTAAATATAATATATATTCAGAATATATATATATATAATAGACCAATAAATGGAATGAAATATACCGTTCATGGAGACGGTAGGCCGAACGTACGCATGAAGGTTGTTTTTGTTTCCTTATTGAATTGAATGGAATTATGTTGATGACATACATATATATATATATATACATAAATCCAGTAGCATGATTATTTCATATATTTCAATATTATTTATTATATATACTTTATAATCATTCTTGTATTGTTAACGTGGAAAATTAATCTCATCGCGTCGTGGAGACGGTAATCTGTACATACGCACAAGCGATGAAATCATTACCATATTTGTTGAATGGAATTGGAGTGAATGATATAGTATCTTAAAATCAGTATTATGTTATAATAATCATATTTAGTTATTCTTTACACCATTATACTCATCCAAGTAAGGTGGTGGTGTAAAAATAGATTCCACCACAGCGTGGAGACGGTATTCCGTACAAATGCACACGCGGTGATTTTGTTTTCCTTAGGATGGATAGAAGGTGAAATGTGGTTGTTTCATATTTGTAATAAAATATCATTATATTAGTGATACTTATGTTATTACATTATAATGAAACAACTAAATAAGAGGAGGTAGAAGAAGAAATAAATTTTAATGAATCGGTAACAGATATTACCTCTTCTTCGACACATCTCTTTGAAACCTCTTCTTTGGGCACTAAAATTGGTCTTTCAAGAAGACTGGGACCTCTAGTTTGTTTCTAAGGAGGTTGAGAAGGAAAATGGGATGGGGTTTTCTGAGCATGGAGGCTGTAAATTGTGTAAAGAGGAGAGGGAGGAGGTGCCTTTTTATATGGGAGGAGAGGGGCACCTTTGGAATCCTCAAAAATATTAGTTTAATATAAATTCAAACCCCACATAAAAACCTCCAACAATGACTCAATAAGAATATTAGATGTGATAGGGTAGTAATCACATCAACCAATCAAATTTAGACATTTTTTGATCTTATTTTCAACCTTATCATTTTGATTTGTCCTTATTTAATTTATTTAATTTTATTTGTGGTAATAAAATTATAAATATTAAATAGTTATAAATAATCAAATTTGTGTTTTTAATATTCCATAATTGGATAATTTATGATATTTTAGACTTTGTAAATTGTAATTTATAATTTTTAAAAATTTCTTTGATTTTTAAACAATTTTATAATATGTAATTTTTATAAAATAACAATAGTGTCAATTTTGACATTATTCATTTGTTTGAATTTAAATAAAATATATAAAGAAGATATCTTAAACATAAATGATTTAATAGATTAATAACATGTATTATTTATCTATAAAATTAGTGGATAACATTAAATAGTTCATATAATATTTATTTTAATACTTTAAATTCATTTATTTGATATTTCAATCAATAAAATATTTAAAACATCACTATTTTTTCATAATTAATGATAAATATTTAATCCCTAAAATTTATAAATAAATTCATATGATGTATATAATATTATTATATTTCTAGGGAATATTTATATCAGATGATTTATGATTTTTATCACTAAATTAAAATTATTACACTTTTAATATTTAAGAGATTGACATGTTGTCACTTTCTTTGGTTTTAATAATAATTATATTATTTCATGGTCAATAGTACATTAAATGAATATAGTCCGACCCTTAGGTTATATGGGTATAATTTTATTCATCCAATAGGATTTTATAAAGTGTTAGGGTAATTTTATTATCTTATTTTTACCCTAAATTACCGGATTTACCTTTAACTGTAGTAAATAAAAATTATCGTAGTTACTATTCATAATATCAAAAAACTTAAAGTAAGCTATTAACATAATTTGGGCCCACTTAATTAAAATATGAAATCTATTTTTCAAAATTCAAAAAACATAAGTTTTAGTAATTAATTTAAAATTAATATCTTCGTTAAGTAAATGGGTTTTAAAAGTTAAAACATTGCAAAAGATTGAAATGATGTTACCTATGGATTCATTTTAAAATCAATGATAATGACATACATTATATTAAATGGTAAAAATATATTCTATTTATACTTTAAAATAATTCAATATTATAATTTATCCATGTAATACCCCAGGTAAATAAAGAAAATGACAATTTCATATTTATCCATATTTATGAGTAAAATATTAATATGACTTTAAAGGGGATTCTATGCTCGATGGCGTACCCAACACGCAATAACGAGTTTCTTGGGAATCTTACGTTGCACACTAATAATAAAATAATATTATTTTAAATAGTAGTTAACATGTAGCCGTTGTGTTGGCGGGAATGGATAGAAATAAATAAAATATTATTATATTTTTTTTAATGTTTTTACATTTATCCAATAAATTCTAATGGCTTAAAATACCGAAAGAATTCAATTTTAGGTGTATATGCCCTAGTTTTCACTAAAGGATCTCTTATCTCCTTTTAATGGAGATCTGTCATTAAATATAGTTTTGATCACTCTTATACATTATTTTGGACTAAATAAAACTCTTATTAAGAATCGGGACATCAAATTTTACTTTGTGTAATTTTTTGGTATTTTTCCGATAAAGTTCATTTTTAATGAATAGTGTAAAATGATGTGTTTTAATTCAAAACCTCGTTTTAATCTAATTTATTTATATGATTAGATATTATTTTGAATTGGTTTTAAAGTGAAATTAGAAAATATTTTTACCATTAAATCCAATAGTGGTCGTTGGAATTAATTTCACTTTGAAATCGGACTTAAACTAGTGTCAATCTTTTGATACTTTTTGTTTCATAAAAACACGCTATTTGCTCTGACAGCGGGAATTAATTATTAAATTAATTAATGTGACTTATATGTTTTGAATTTTGTAAAATGGACTTCATTTTTGAATTCAGAATATCAAATATAGCTTATGGTGAATTTTTGGGATTTTTCGGAAAAACTTCAATTTTTGATGAATAGTGAAACCACTAAGTGGTACTTATAAAAGCTGATTTTTCGTTTAAATGAAATTTTACCACTTATATGTTTTGAATTTCAAAAATCTGACATACGTGGATGTCATTAAGAAGTAAAATGTGGTTCAATGGTATAAAAATAAATTTTTGGTGAATAGTAACTTATTAAAATTTTAATCGCGATTAGAGGTAATTAGTGTAATTTAAGGTAAAAATGATATTATAAGAATGTGAAAACACCATGACACTTGTCCTACACCTATTGTGTGAGTCATGGACGACCAAGACAAGCCATGTGCCAACTTGGGGACCCCATGGAGCCACTTTAGTTGGAAAATGACAATAATATATTTTTATTTAATGTTAAAATTAAATTGACACAAACATGAGTTGTTTTACTAAAACAGTTTTTAAGTGGGGTTACACAAGTCCAAATTTTGATTATAAATAGTAATTGGAAAGATAAAAAGATTTAATACATCATAGTATTTTTTTAATAATTTTTAGACATTAAATAAATTAAATTATTTGTGACATAAGAATGATGCAGCAATGACATCATTATTTGACGATTTAAATAAAATGGAAAGGTAATGTAAAATCTATGAACTACACATGTCCAAAACTTATTGGATGAGTGTATTTCGAAGCCTTATCACCTTATCCAAGAATTGTATCAATGTGGGACATTTTAAAACCGAAACACATTTTCAAATAAAGTAATATTTCTTACTTTCCAAAAGTGCCCCTCCTCTCCTCTTATAAAAGGCCCCCACCTCTACCTCATTTCACACACTCCTAAAGCCTTTATATCGGCCAAACCCTGCCCATTTACTCTCTCCACATCCCTCTACACATCCTAGAGGATTCCCTTTGGGAAGAATCCTTTCAAAGAAAGCCTTTAGGCTCAAATCAAAAAGAAGTTACACTTTTAAAGGTAATTCATTCTCTCATGTTCATTTGTTTTATTTTGCTTCTCCAACCCCCTAAACTCTTTTTATTTACTTTTTTTGTAACAACACCAATATCTTAAATATACTAGGATGTTGTTATAATATTTATTCGATCTACACTCTCAGAAAACTACATCAAATGGTTAAAGAACATACGGTTTCCGTGGATGGCGAAATTCTGCCTCCCGAAACAATGATTGTTCAATACTCATTTAACACCTTCAAAGGTGGACATTATGATGTCACTATTTTTATATATGATATATAATATGTGTATGTTTTCCTTAAGCTTCTGTTTTTTTCATTTTGGGAATACCTTTATGGTTTCCATTATGGGTAAACGCGATATCTTCATTTAAGGAAGTGCGGACTACCGCCCCCTCAAAGTGATTTGATTCGTTAAATACCATATGTGGGACGTATAAAGGATGGAACTATGATATTATATATGATATTATACAGGAATTATAATATACCATTATATCATTATTATTCCATTATATAAAATATGAAATAGAAATGAAAGTAGCGTTCATGCGTACGTACGGCTTACCGTCTCCATGAACGGTGCATTTCATTTCTTACCTCTAAATGATTATGTATTGTTATAAATGCATGCATGTACTGGATATATATGACATATCTTATATCTACATCATGAATACAATTCTGGATATAATAAACATTTGGCCACATGAACAACATGTAATTGTAAGAAGTCCACTTTCGACTTAAGAACAAAATATCGGAAAAACAAATATTATTAACTTAAATGATAACATAATGTTTATGACATGGTAATAAGTGATATAAAAGGAATAATGAACTTGAAAAGGGTTCTTAATTAAGTAGAAATTAACTCAAGTTTATTATTCAGGATATTAAATAACGATCGAGTCAAGTCGGACCCGAGGTAAGGGATCCTACTCCTCTCTTTCTTTTTAAGTACACACTTTTATGTCATTCCTTTTAAAGATAATATTTCTTGTTATTGGTATGATCTTTTATACACATACTGTAATTTTTATTTTCATGTGATGAGAGACTCTATTCTCTCTCATCAATCCATTTTGGAAGTTTTGAGTGGCGCCGTTAGGCTGCCAAACTTTCGTAAGAGATCTAACCTCTCTCTTTCTTTTTAAGTACTCTCCTTTATGTCACTTCTTTTAAGATCCTCTTTATAATGTTGGGGGATGTTCTTTTATATTCCTCTTTCTGTACATTTTATTTTAATGTGATTAGATACCCTATTTGATCTCATCAATCCATATTCGGATGTTTTATGTGGCGCCGTTAGGCTGCCGAGTTTTCGTAAGGGATTTTTCATCTCACGTTTATTCCCGTGAGATTTATGCTACATTTTCCAAAAATTCCATTGAGTGGTATATGTACTGTCCATTATTCTAATCTTTGTTTAATATAATTTCGTTTATGAGCATTTACATCAATGATCTATTGTCCTTCTTTCATGGGGTGTATGTTTTGAAAGATACCCAAGTCGGTAAGGGAACCTTTCACCCTCCTCTTTTTTAAAAGACTTCTTTTGTTGGGTCTTTTAATTAACATATTGTTATGTTGGGATATGTTCTCATATATCCTTATTGATGTAAATTTTATGTCCAAGTGATGAGATACTCTTTTTATCTCTCATCAACTCTTTTTGATGTGATGTCATTAGGCTGTCAAGGGAACTTTTTTACCCAATTTCGATTTCTTTGGGTTCAACATGTAGTCATTGAATATGTCATCCATTGAATATGTGTGAATGACATGTTATTGTTTTAAACTTAATATCCACTTATATTGGGTGTATTTATATTTTTCGTACATATTTTTGAGATTTATTTGTCCTTAATTTAAGGATACCTTCTTTATAAGGGATTTCATCACATTTGACATTTCTATTGAGGGTTCATTGTTGTTATGCACTAATTCACTCTTATATGGTGTATATACTATCCTTTGGAGTATTATATCATGAATCCATTTATTCTCATGATATTATAATGTTCTGAATAAATTTTATTCCTCAATTATTGTATTCAAGTGTCACTACTTTTGGTAAAACCCCTTTAACCAAAATATCACTTTAAATGTTTTAATTGTTTGTTCTTATTAATATTAATGTTTTCAAAATGGTTTTAAGGATTTATTTATATGGATATTAATGGTTTAAAATTTTAAGCTTCAATGTGGTATGGGACACTTTGATTCAAAAACCTCTTTTAAATGTTTTAAATGGTTTTGAAAATGGTTTTTTATGGATTCATTATTTCAATATCCTAAAATGTTATATTGTGATTGAAATGTGGAAATGTTATATTTCCTTTATGCATGTTTTATGTGATACATTTATGTTTTTGTTCTTGGGCATTGTTACGAAAACGGGTGGTTCCCTGATAAACTAAGGGCGGGTGAGCCCGATATAGCTCTCCAATGCATTGGGTAACGCGAAGGAGTGAAACGACAAGGTTTCTCCGAAGAGATTTAGGGAATATACTGTGATGGGTATTCCAAACGTAACCAAGAGGGTTACTCCCTACGTAAGAATGTTATGAATGCCTCAAGTTACATTTATGTCTTATGATTTCTATGATTTATTCATGATTTGATGAGGTATGTTAAAGTGCATAATTTTTATGGGTAAAGTATGATTTCATTCTTATGTATATATGAACTCATGTTTCCTTTCCATATTTTTATAAACCTTAATGAGCTTTTATTCTCATCCCATGTTTTTTGAAATGTTTTTCACAGGTCAAGGGAAAGGTACATGATGTGATGATAGTGTCGAGGATGTGTCAAGAAAGATATCCGTGTTTTATTATAAATAGGTTTCCGTTGATGGGAAGGATGAATATTGTATTTTATGTAACCACTTTGTTTAGATGTGGAATGTAATGCAAGTTTCATGATCTAATTCTCTAAAACTCTAAACCTAATAAGATCCTCAATGTGTAATGTTGTAATAACTCAATATTAAGTAAGGTTTAAGGCTGGGGCCTTATAGTTGGTATCAGAGGTCGGTTTAGATAACTTTAGAGGTTACGGTATTCTCTAAGCACAAGTGACATTACCATACTGGTTAGGATATCATAAAGAGTCCAAGTTGTAGATAAATTGAATGAGTAAGTATATCTTAGTGTTTATCTTACTCATTAGAACATGATGTTTATGTTGATATACTCACACTGACCTTTTGGTTTTAGTAAATGGCTGGATCTAGTAGGCACCAAAGTGACAACAGGTTTGAAGGAAACTGTGGTGGTTCTCTGATTAAGATACTAGATAAAATGGAGGATTCAATGAGGAATCTCATGTTTGTTCTAAACCAACTATCAAGGAGTCATGATCAACCACTTCAACCTTGGTTAGTTCTCTAATGCATCATGTATGAGATGGCCAACTCGATGTGTAAATTTAGGTAATAATTATTAAGGTAACCATTAGGGTTTATATGATCCTTACTTTTGAGGTAATTATGGGTTACTATATGTTATGATGGAAGTGAAAGGCATGAGATAAAATTGAGGTTAAATTATGTTATGGTTATTTTTGATGATTTTAACTCTTTTTGGGGAATTATTTGAGAATTATATAGTTTTGGAAAAAGGACAACACGCAGACCGTGTGACATCCCGTCACGTCGGACAAAGCTGCGGGAATCGAACCCACAACCAAAGAGCGACTGGTATTTATCGCCTACCACTGGACTACGTGAAGTCCCTGGTTAGTTTGACCAATTCTTTCTAGTTATATGATTTTATGAATTAAGAGTAAGTTGATTTTGTGTTATTTATTAAAATGATTAACCTATCATGGAGGATATGTGATTAGGTTAATTACTTTTCAATATGAGACTTTAGGAGCAACTGATGTTGTTTGGAGATAAATGTTACGATTTAACTTGGAAGACTATGTGACTAAATCCTTCAAATATTTGGGTTTCAATCTTAGTTTGGTTTACTTTGAAGAATTTTATGTAAAAATTGATTATATAATGGTCCTCGTTGAACTTTGGGTTTTGTTGGGAAAATTTTGGAAGTTAAGAATATATTTTCTTTTTATAAAAGGTTATCCTTTTCTAGATTATATGATCTTGTAATAACCTTTTTGGTTTTGGTTAAAGTCTAAAAACATGGGAAGTATATAGTTCTATTATTTGGATTAGGTGATTCTCTAGAAGTTTATTATAGTACTCTTAATGCAAACAAGTCTCCCTAAATACTCGTCTTTTGGAAAAAAATATGAGTTTGATTAAGGAATCTAGTAAAAGTTGAAAGTCAACATGATAAGTGATTATGTTTCCTTATGAATAAATTCCTCAATAAAAAGTAACTTAAATCAAAAATGTTGTCTATTAACTTTTCCTACTGGGGAATCGAATACCGTTTAACCCATCACAAGTTTGTGATTTTCTTATGGTTAACTTTCTCCTAAACATGTTTTCTATCACTCTCCATCAGAACATGACCCTTTGTTTTTTCCTCCATGTCCATATTTTCATACTTGGAATCCTAGTATGGGTTAACTAGGGTGACCTCTGTACTTATCTTTTTTTATTTTAAAGTTATTGTTCTACTGACTCTTGTTCCGATGTGGGACTTTCAAGGATGTTTCCAAGCGCAATTTTAAAATTGCGAGGACGCAATTCCGAAAAGGGGGGAAGGTTTTAACACCCCAGGTAAATAAAGAATATGACAATTTCATATTTATCCATATTTATGAGTAAAATATTAATATGACTTTAAAGGGGATGCTATGCTCGATGGCGTACCCAACACACAATAACGAGTTTCCTGGGAATCTTACGTTGCACTCTAATAATAAAATAATATTATTTTAAATGGTAGTTAACATATAGCTGTTGTGTTGGCGGGAATGGATAGAAATAACTAAAATATGATTATATATGTTTTTTAATGTTTTTACATTTATCCAATAAATTCTAAAGGCTTAAAATACGGAAAGAATTCAATTTTAGGTGTATATGCCCTAGTTTTCACTAAAGGATCACTTATCTCCTTTTAATGGAGAACTGTCATTAAATATAGTTTTGATCACTCTTATACATTCTTTTGGACCAAATAAAACTCTTATTAAGAATCGGGACATCAAATTTTACTTTGTGTAATTTTTTGGTATTTTTCCGATAAAGTTCATTTTTAATGAATAGTGTAAAATGAGGTGTTTTAATTCAAAACCTCTTTTTAATCTAATTTATTTATATGTTTAGATAATATTTTGAATTGGTTTTAAAGTGAAATTAGAAAATATTTTTACCATTAAATCCAATAGTGGTCGTTGGAATTAATTTCACTTTGAAATCGAACTTAAACTAGTGTCAATCTTTTGATACTTTTTGTTTCATAAAAACACGCTATTTGCTCTTACAGCGGGAATTAATTATTAAATTAATTAAAGTGACTTATATGTTTTGAATTTTGTAAAATGGACTTCATTTTTGAATTCGGAATATCAAATATAGCTTATGGTGAATTTTTGGGATTTTTCAGAAAAACTTCAATTTTTGATGAATAGTGAAACCACTAAGTGGTACTTATAAAAGCTGATTTTTCGTTTAAATGAAATTTTACCACTTAAATGTTTTGAATTTCAAAAATCCGACATACGTGGATGTCATTAAGAAGTAAAATGTGGTTCAATGGGATAAAAATAATTTTTTGGTGAATAGTAACTTATTAAGTTTTTAATCGCGATTAGAGGTAATTAGTGTAATTTAAGGTAAAAATGATATTATAAGAATGTGAAAACACCATGACACTTGTCCTACACCAATTGGGTGAGTCATGGCCGACCAAGACAAGCCATGGGCCATCTTGGGGACCCCATGGAGCCACTTTATTTGGAAAATGACAATAATATATTTTTATTTAATGTTAAAATTAAATTGACACAAACATGAGTTGTTTTACTAAAACAGTTTTTAAGTGGGGTTACACAAGTCCAAATTTTGATTATAAATAGTAATTGGAAAGATAAAAATATTTAATACATCGTAGTATTTTTTTAATAATTTTTAGACATTAAATAAATTAAATTATTTTTGACATAAGAATGATGCAGCGATGACATCATTATTTGACGATTTAAATAAAATGGAAAGGTAATGTAAAATCTATGAACTACACATGTCCAAAACTTATTGGATGAGTGTATTTATAAGCCTTATCACCTTATCCACGAATTTTATCAATGTGGGACCTTTTAAAACCGAAACACATTTTCAAATAAAGTAATATTTCTTACTTTCCAAAAGTGCCCCTCCTCTACTCTTATAAAAGGCCCCCGCCTCTACCTCATTTCACACACTCCTCAAGCCTTTGGATCGGCCAACCCCTGCCCATTTACTCTCTCCACATCCCTCTACACATCCTAGAGGATTCCCTTTGGGCAGAATCCTTTCAAAGAAAGCCTTTAGGCTCAAATCAAAAGGAGTTACACTTTTAAAGGTAATTCATTCTCTCATGTTCATTTGTTTTATTTTGCTTCTCCAACCCCCTAAACTCTTTTTATTTACTTGTTTTGTAAAAAAACCAGTATCTTAAATATACTAGGATGTTGTTATAAGATTTATTCGATCTAAACTCTCAGACAACTACATCAAATGGTTAATGAACATACGGTTTCCGTGGATGGCGAAATTCTGCCTCCCGAAACGATGATTGTTCAATACTCATTTAACACCTTCAAAGGTGGACATTATGATGTCACTATTTTTATATATGATATATAATATGTTTATGTTTTCCTTAATCTTCTCTTTTTTTCATTTTGGGAATACCTTTATGGTTTCCATTATGGGTAAACGCGATATCTTCATTTAAGGAAGTGCGGACTACCGCCCCCTCAAAGTGATTTGATTCGTTAAATACCATATGTGGGATGTATAAAGGATGGAACTATGATATTATATATGATATTATACTGGAATTATAATATAACTTTATATCATTATTATTCCATTCTATAAAATATGAAATAGAAATGAAAGTAGCGTTCATGCGTACGTACGGCTTACCGTCTCCATGAACGGTGCATTTCATTTCTTACCTCTAAATGATTATGTAATGTTATAAATGCATGAATGTACTGGATATATATGACATATATTATATCTACATCATTAATACAATTCTGGATATAATAAAAATTTGGCCACATGAACAACATGTAATTGTAAGAAGTCCACTTTCGACTTAAGAACCAAATATCGGCAAAACAAATATTATTAACATAAATGATTACATAATGTTTATGACATGGTAATAAGTGATATAAAAGGAATAATGAACTTGAAAAGGGTTCTTAATTAAGTAGAAATTAACTCAAGTTTATTATTCAGGAGATTAAAGAACGATCGAGTCAAGTCGGACCCGAGGTAAGGGATCCTACTCCTCTCTTTCTTTTTAAGTACACACTTTTATGTCATTCCTTTTAAAGATAATATTTCTTGTTATTGGTATGATATTTTATACACATACTGTAATTTTTATGTTCATGTGATGAGAGACCCTATTCTCTCTCATCAATCCATTTAGGAAGTTTTGAGTGGCGCCGTTAGGCTGCCAAACATTCGTAAGAGATCTAACCTCTCTCTTTCTTTTTAAGTACTCTCCTTTTTGTCACTTCTTTTAAGCTCCTCTTTATAATGTTGGGGGATGTTCTTTTATATTCCTCTTTCTGTACATTTTATTTTAATTTGATGAGATACCCTATTTGATCTCATCAATCCATATTCGGAAGTTTTATGTGGCGCCGTTCGGATGCCGAGTTTTCGTAAGGGATTTTTCATCTCACGTTTATTCCCGTGAGATTTATGCTACATTTCCCACAAATTCCATTGAGTGGTATATGTACTGTCCATTATTCTACTCTTGGTTTAATATAATTTCGTTTATGAGTATTTACATCAATGATCAATTGTCCTTCTTTCATGGGGTGTATGTTTTGAAAGACACCCAAGTCGGTAAGGGAACCTTTCACCCTCCTCTTTTTTAAAAGACTTCTTTTGTTGGGTCTTTTAATTTACATATTGTTATGTTGGGATATGTTCTCATATATCCTTATTGATGTAAATTTTATGTCCAAGTGATGAGATACTCTTTTTATCTCTCATCAACTCTTTTTGATGTGATGTCGTTAGGCTGTCAAGGGAACTTTTTAACCCAATGTCGATTTCTTTGGGTTCAACATGTAGTCATTGAATATGTCATCCATTGAATATCTGTGAATGAAATTTTATTGTTTTAAACTTAATATCCACTTATATTGGATGTATTTATATTTTTCGTACATATTTTTGAGATTGATTTGTCCTTAATTTAAGGATACCTTCTTTAAAAGGGATTTCATCACATTTGACATTTCTATTGAGGGTTCATTGTTGTTATGCACTAATTCACTCTTATATGGTGTATATACTATCCTTTGGAGTATTATATCATGAATCCATTTATTCTCATGATATTATAATGTTCTGAATAAATGTTACTCCTCAATTATTGTATTCAAGTGTCACTACTTTTGGTAAAACCCCTTTAACCAAAATATCACTTTAAATGTTTTAATTATTTGTTCTTATTAATATCCATGTTTTCAAAATGGTTTTAAGGATTTATTTATATGGATATTAATGGTTTAAAATTTTAAGCTTCAAGGTGGTATGGGACACTTTGATTAAAAAACCTCTTTTAAATGTTTTAAATTGTTTTGAAAATGGTTTTTTTATGGATTCATTATTTCAATATCCTAAAATGTTATATTGTGATTGAAATGTGGAAATGTTATATTTCCTTTATGCATGTTTTATGGGATAAATTTATGTTATGGTTCTTTGGAATTGTTATGAAAACGGGTGGTTCCCTGATAAACTAAGGGCGGTTGAGCCCGATATTGCTCTCCAATGCATTGGGTAACGCGAAGGAGTGAAACGATAAGGTTTCTCCGAAGAGATTTAGGGAATATACTGTGATGGGTATTCCAAACGTAACAAAGAGGGTTACTCCCTACGTAAGAATGTTATGAATGCCTCAAGTTACATTTATGTCTTATGATTTCTATGATTTATTCATGATTTGATGAGGTATGTTAAAGTGCCTAAGTTTTATGGGTAAAGTATGATTTCATTCTTATGTATATATGAACTCATGTTTCCTTTCCATATTTTTATAACCCTTACTGAGCTTTTTATGCTCATCCCAAGTTTTTGAAATGTTTTTCACAGGTCAAGGGAAAGGTACATGATGTGATGATAGTGTCAAGGATGTGTCAAGAAAGAAATCCGTGTTTTATTATAAATAGGTCTCCGTTGATGGGAAGGATGAATATTGTCTTTTATGTAACCACTTTGTTTAAATGTGGAATGTAATGCAAGTTTCATGATCTAATTCTCTAAAACTCTAAACCAGAAAAGATCCTCAATGTGTAATCTTGTAATAACTCAAGATTAAGTAAGGTTTAAGGCTGGGGCCTTATAATCCATATAAATTATTACGATGAAAAAAGTTATTTTTAATGAAATATAGCGTGTTTTTACTATTCATTAAAATATGAAAGTTATCAGAATAATATGAAAATTTTATCCAAAGTAAATTTTTATATCCTGATTCCAAAGAAGAATTTTATTTTTTGGAATTGAACTTATAAACTTATCAAAAACTAGATTTAATTTGGGTGCACCATCAAAAGGTGGCAAAACTGCATTTTTCGAAAAATACTCATTTTACCCAAAAACATTATTTTGTTCACATACCATGTTCTAGAAAATGTGTAAGATGAAATAATAATGTTATAACATTGAAAATGTATTTAATACTATTCATAACGGATAGTTCATAATTATATTATAACCATATATTGTTGTTTAGTGAAACCCGGTATTGCATACAACACACACTATCGAGGAAGGTCGCGATTGCGGGTAATGCAAGCCAAGTCAGGGTTGCGTATACTGCAAGATAATAATGTGTTGCGTATAGTGCATGAAAATCATTGTGTAGCATACAAAAGAAGATATGAAAGAAATTAAAAAAAATATATCTCTCTTAGAAAATCTCGGGGTGTTATAATCTACCCACCTTAAAATTAATTTCGCACTCGAAATTCATTGGGGTTATAAATTGTTTACCACTTGAATGTTTCATTCATAAAAACCCTCATCGTAAAAGGAATAATGAAACTTAATTTTAAAAATTAAAGTATGAAACATAACGGTTACCCAAATTAACTCATCACTGGGTTTCCACGTAGGCGAACATAGGTGAAGATATGGACATAGAAGATAAATCTAACCATCAAGTTCTGATGGGGAGGGGTAGAGAACATGGCTATGAAAAATCCAACAATCACAGAGCCATAAATTTTTTTATGATCTAAGGTAGCATCTGATTCATCAGATATAAGGGCACTAGGAAAACATTTTTTTTCAAGATCATTTTCCTAAAGTTGAAGAATTTTAATTAGAAGAAATACTTAATTTATTTCGATATAATCTCATAGTTGTTTGTGCCTTGAACAATTTCCACTTCATATCTTAATGAAATAAAGTTTAATTTGTCATTTGTGAAGTATTAGCAGATCATGTTATAGAATGATTGGTCATTCCATCTGTCTCAAACAAAAGGATAGCAATAGTTATATACATAATTCCATATATTGTATATCATTCCAAAAATGGACTTATACTTCATATATCATACCGCCTAATAAAATACAATTAGTTTCTACTAACCAGATACTTCCTGTAGGATAGTGGTGGGTAATAAAAGCTTATCTCACATCGGTTGTGGGTTCAATTCTCAAAACCTTGTCTGACGCGACAGGTTTTCGCCCGTCCTGCAGGTTGTCTTTTTTCTAAAACTATACTATTATAACATTCCAGAAATAATATCAAAAAAAATTATATCCTTAAACAATACTACCTTATGTCCAACATAATACAATCCAATCTTTAGGCTTATACATATGTCCAATGTCATAGTATAAAGAAAACGATTACTAGAAATGTCATCTACCGAGCATGTTAATACCATCATTTATCCCCCATATATCATAAGATATATCGTGTTGGTCACATTAAAAACATGTGAATACCTTAATCAAGTTTTCTTTTGAAAAATTATTTACCATATAACCTTAGTGAAAAAATGAGTGTTGTCAAAAGATAAATATTTCCACATACCAAAATCCCAAAAATTCTATATACTCAAACCATGATATCACTTAGTCCATATATCAATCATGAGCTAATAAAAACTATCAAATAATTTATTTTCTCTTTATCCCTTTATTATGCACATATCATCTTCTTTAAAAATTATTTGAATCACTTTTCATGGTTACCGGTACCATAAAATTATTGAAAACCATAATAAACCAATACATTGATATTCCAATATTCCACAGTACTATAAATTAGATTCCACAACATTATTTTGGAATATCCTTACATAAACACATAATCATTCTACTACATCATTGTGATACTCAACATTTCCAATAGTGATCACATGTGACTTCCCTTTATCATTTTCCTTATGTGGTTTCTCACGTTGATCATCAATAACCCTTGGATTAGGGCATTTATTAGCATAATGCCCCATTTCCTTGCACTTGAAGCATTGAAGTGTTGTTGGTGCATTCTCTTCAGTCTTTTCATTATTCATATCATTTGAACCCCTTTTCCATTACTTCGACACTCCACTGCTCGATGACCTTCTTTTCCACACATGAAACATTTTCTAGTACCTTTTAGACAATCTACACCATGCTTCGTTCCACACTTTTAGCATAAAGTAACATTCATCTTCTTTTAACCATTGTTCTATGATTTTTCCTTGAACACCATCTTTCATTTCTTATCAAAACCATGAGATGGATATGTAACATCAATTTCCATTTCTACCTTTATTGAAAAACGCACAATTTCATCATAGATACTAAAGTCTCTTATAGCTAATGCACTTCGAAGACTTTGTTTTAATCCATTGAAGAATCGGTCAACTTTACTTTCAGGTTGAATTATAAATCCAGATGCATACCTTGCATGCATTGTAAAATTCTCCTCATATATACAAACATATTCATCATCCTTTTGCTTAAGTTCAAGAAACTCCTTTTCCATCTATTTTTGAAGAATATGAGGGAAGTACTTATTGAAAAATAAGTTATTGAACTCGCCCCATTCCATGGACTCAATTTCATCTCTTTGCCTCATATTCTTGATAAGATTCCACCACTGATCAGCATCACCTTCCAAACGATATACAACTATGATGACTTTATCATGCTCAAAACATTGTAGAACTGAAAAAATCTTTTCAGTGGTACTTATCCATTGTTCAGCCACTAAGGGATCAGAAGAACCGCTGAATGAAGGTGGACGCTGCATCATGAAGGATTCAACTGAATGTTGCTCCTTTCTCTGCTCATTTGGATGTTCAAAATGATTCATAACTTGTGTAAGTGTAGAAATAAGATTTTCCACTCCATGTCCCATAACATTGGTTTTTTTCAGGACAAAAATCATTGCATCATCCATTACATAGATCAACACAGTTCCTCCGGGTTCCATCCATCGTTTAAAACCCAAAAAGAATAGCATGAGGCAAACATCATGATTGGGAAAACAACTTAATAAAGGGAAATTACCTTCCATATATAACATCTTAGATTTAATTCTAATATCGTTACCATAATTCTACGACTATGACCTATACTTATACTTATCCTTATGGACATCCCTAGACATACCATAGAAATATCTCTAGGGATCTCACTAATGTTCTTGCATCCTAGTTTCCAAAGTTTTACTAAACCTTTCCTCTGATACCAACTATATAGACCCAAAGCATGACATACATGGAAATTAAATTACTTTTGTGAAATACTTAATAAATAACGAAAATAGAAACCAAAGGACTGTAATAGTTTAGTGTCTTTGGAAACTCTGAATATAATATTCTAATCATGGTGAAAGATCTTTAATATCTCCCATAAATGTCTTCCCCTTTTGTTTCCTTACCTAAAACCTTTCTTTATATCATTGGGTAAAGAAAAAATAATAAGGGTGAGCTCAAATTCTCAATAAGGGTAAGCATGTGGAAAATAAAACAAACCATATACATTTGAACATAAAAACATGAACATAATGTTTAAACATCGAAATCATGTGCAGTGACATAAAATATGGAATTACCTAAGGCATAAGTCATAATTAAACATAAATCAATATAAAATAGCTTGGAAATAAAAAACATAATTGTGGAAAAACACTAAGTACATGATATTATTTCAATAGTAGCCAATATATTGCTACCAAGACCATCTTAGTGGACAGAGTCTCTTACTGAACTGGGTTTACTTGTCATTCCAACCCCGAAATACTGAACCAAATTTACTTGATGTTTTAGACATGTCTATCTCATGAGATATAAATTTTTACCCAATTCATTGGAGAGAGTTATAGGTCTCACCCATCTCAGATTGAAATCATTCTTACGTGTGCCACAAAATAATCATAAATCATTCATTATAACCCAAATAATAAATTGGTTTTCATAGACATCATTCCATCATTACATAATCCATATAAAACAAATGGATTTCATTTCATCATAAGAAAAGTGAAATAATATATATCATAGAGACATTATACTTGAAACATACACATATGAAATAATGTTATCTTAGATGGAAAATGGTTTTGATAAAGCACTTGAAATGAATTCTTGAGGAAAAACATCCATTATTCTTGAAAATAATTTTATTTTCCCAAAATGCCATTCATTTTTAAAAGTAATGTATTTTGTTCAAAATAGTCATGAAATCATATAGAGTAAGGTTCATGAAAATAAGGCGTTATGAAACCATAAAAATCTGTTCATGCTATATATGTTAACAAAACATTATCCTCGTACTTTTGTTGGAAAATTCAAAAAGTTCCTTGTATGGCAAACAAAAAAAATTCCTAACATCCCATGTAGTAAAAGTAAAAAATTGGTAAAAATGACTTTAAATATACATTAATTGTTTTTTTATAAAACATGGACATGGATGATAAATATAACCCCAGTAAATACTTACGTATAAGTAATCTCGGATAGAAAACAATTGAGATTGCTACATTATCCCTTACCTTAGGTCCGATATGCTTGGTACGTATCTGAACCTCCTGTATAATGATTTAAATAATGTCATTGACTTATTAAATAATAATATTCATTGTTATGATATCATATATGATTCACTTATGACTTTTTATTACCCGTTCTTTTGTAAATTCCATGTTAAAGTGCATTTTCGGTAAAATCGTTTAATTTGCGTCTGTGGTTTGACTTGTAATTATTCATATGATTACTTAGATCATGATTACATAATTACAGAATATAAAACATTATTTATATATAATATATATTCATAATATACATATATATATAATAGATCGATAAATGGAAAGAAATACACCAATCATGGAGACGGTAGGTTGTACGTACGCATGAACGACGTTTTCGTTTCCTTATTGAATTAAATGGAATTAAGTTGATGAAAAACATATATATATACATAAATCCAGTAGAATTATTATGTCATATATATCATGATTACTTATTATATATACTTTATAATCATTCTTAAATTGTTAACATTGAAAATGAATCTCATCGCGTCGTGGAGACAGTAATCCGTACCTACGCACGAGCGATGATATTGTTCCCATATTTATTGAATGGAATTAGAGTGAATGATATAATAACTTAGAATCAGTATGATGTTATAATAAAAATATTTAGTTATTATTTACACTATTATACCCATTCATGTAAGGTGGTGGTGGAAAAACAGATTACACCATGGCGTGGTGACGGTATTCCGTACGTACGCACGTTCGGTGATTTCATTTTCCTTAGGATGGATAGAAGGTGAAATGGGGTAGTTCAATATTTATAATAACATATCAGTATATTAGTGATACTTATGTTATTACAATATAATGAAACAACTAAAGAATAGGTGGTAGAAGAAGAAATAAATTTGAAATAATTAGTAATGGATATTACCTCTTCTTCGACACGTCTCTTTGAAGCCTCCTCTTAGGGAACTAAAATTGGTCTTTTAAGAAAAACAAGACCTCTAGTATGTTGATAAGGAGGTTTATAAGGAAAATGGTCAGGGTTTTTCCAAGCTTGAGGCCTATAAATTTTGTATATAGGAGAGGGAGTAAGTTCCCTTTTATAAGGGAGGGGAGGAGAACCTTTGGAAACCTCAAAAATATTAGTTTAATATAAATTCAAACCCCACATAATAACCTCCACAAATGACTAAATTCGAATATTAGATGATATAAGGTTGTAATCTAATCAACCAATCAAATTTAGACTTTTTTTTATCTTATGTTAAACCTTATCATTTTGATTTATCCTTATTTAATCAATTTAATTTTATTTGTGGTAATAAAATTTTAAATTTTAAGTGGTTATAAATAATCACTTATGTGTTGTTAAATATCCATATTTGGATACTTTATGACATTACAGACTATATAAATTTTAATTTATAATTTTTAAATATTTCATTGATTTTTAAACAATTTTATAATATGTAATTTTTATAAAATAACAATAGTGTCAATTTTGACAATATTCATTTGTATGAATTTAAATAAAATATATACATAAGATATATTCAAAATAAAAGATTTATTATATTAATAACATGTCATATTTATCTAGAAAATTATTGTATCATATTAAATAGTTCACATAATATTTATTTTAATACTTTTAAAATCATTTATTTGATATTTCAATAAATAAAATAATTTCAACATCACTATTGTGTCATAATTAATGATAATTATTTAATACCTAAAAATTATAAATAAATTCATATGATGTAGATAATTTTATTATATTTCTAGGGATAATTTATATCCGATGTGTTATGATGTTTATCACAAAATTAAAATTATTACACATAAAAGATTTAAGAGAGTGACATGTTTTCACTTTCTTTGGTTTTAATAATAATTATATTATTTCATGGTCAAAATCCATGAAATGAATCTAGTCCGACATTTAGGTGATATGGGTCGATTTTTATTCATCCAATAGGATTTTTTAAATTGTCAGGGTAATTTTATAATCTTATTTTTACCATTAATTAGCAGATTTACCTTTAACTGTAGTAAATAAAAATTACCATAGTTACTATTCATAATATCAAAAAAAATAAAAGTAACCTATTAATATAATTTGGACCCAATTAATTCAAATATGGAATCCATTTTTCAAAATTCAAAACACATAAGTTGAATTAATTAATTTAAAATTAATCCCATTGTTAAGAAAACAGGTTTTAAAAGTTAAAACATTTCAAAAGATTGAAATGATTATACATATGAATTCAATGTAAAATCAATGCTAATGACATAAATTATATTAAATGATAAAAATATATTCTATTTATACTTTAAAATAATTATATATTATAATTTAACTATATAAATCATTACGATGAAAAACATTGTTTTTAATTAAAATATATCGTGTTTTTACTATTCCTTAAAATATGAAAGTGATCAGAATAATATGAATAATTTATCCAAAGTAAATTTTTATATCCTGATTCCAGAGATGAATTTTATTTTCTCAAATTAAACTTACAAACATTTCAAAAACTAGATTTAATGTGGGTGCGCCATCAAAAGGCGGCGAAACTGCATTTTTTAAAAAATACTCATTTTACCCGAAAAAATTATTTTGTTCACATACCATGTTCTAGAAAATGTGTATGATGAAATAATAATGTCATAACATTCAAAATGTAGTTAATAGTTTTTATACTGGCTAGTTCATAATAATATTATAACCATATATCGTTGTTTAGTGAAACCCGGTATTGCGTACAACACATGCTATCGAGGAACGTTGCGATTGCGTGTAATTAAAGCCAAGTCAGGGTTCCATATACTGTAAGCTAATATGGTGTTGCATATAGCGCAATATAATCTTAGTGTAGAGTACAACATAAAATATGAAAGAAATTTGAAAAAGAATATATCTCATAAAATCTAAGGGTGTTACAAACTTCATGGTGAGAATTTACATTGGTGGAATATCATAATAAATATAAAGGTATGCAAGGAATATGATTCTATGTTGTGTAAGGACTTCATGTGAAAATTAGTCATTAAATATTTCTCATTTAATCATCACACTATGATGGAAAGTGAATTCATAAAATTGAAATAAAAGTAAGATGAGTCTCTTGGATATTATAAGGAAAATTTCTTAAGGATTTAATGGAAATATATAGATAATATATATATACTTGAAAAATAAATTCATAAATTATTTTGGTTCCTAGAAACTAATCTTTAAAATTCAATATCATAATGAGGGTTTGGTACTCGTAACGGTGCCTTCTAATTTCTGGTTAATGTTGAAATGGGGCATAGAGACCCACATCATTCTAGAGAATGGAAAATAATAATAGAATATAAAAGAATCTCTAATGAAAAGTCTCATGGGGGAAATAATGTTAAATTACCCACATGTAAAAAATTGTGGTTGGAATCAACTTGGTAAATTCTGTAATGGTTTTGAGAGGCGATAAAAGTGTATTAAAGCATTACACATATCATTTCACAACAAAATAAATAGAAATAAATTGAATAAAAAAATTATAGAGAAGAAGAACCTAGGAGATGCTCCACACTGTGGTCAATTATTCGAATTCATCATGTATGGGAATTATATGAAAAATTTCCTAACCATTGATTTGTTTAATGGAATGTGCGATATCATCCTCCTAAACCAAGAGATAAAATAAGGTCATATGTAATTAGTATGGTGGAATTTGACAACAATAAAAATTTTGTTATATGTACACTCATTCCCCACTCAAAAAATATGAATGCCTTATTTTATTCAGGATCTTGATAATATTTTATATCTTATATGTTAAAAAAGAACATAGATTCACCAAATAAACCATTTAATATCAATTTTTTTATGAAAACACATTTTATCACAATAAATAATACTATGGTGTTAAAATCTACTCTAATCTTATTTTTTGGAGACATACTCCATTAAGATATGTTTATTCTCCCTATAGTTGTGTTCCATAAAATTTTTTGGGTTATAATGGTTTTCTTTATATAAATTTCATATCAATTTCATTGAATGGTAAATATCATTTCATGACCCTAATCAAATGGTTATCAATTACAATTAAAAGGAGGTGCCTACACCTCCTACATTATTTTTTCTTAATAATATGGGACTTAATACCCAACAAATTGGTGTTCCATGATCATATTATCATGGTGTAAGTAGATTTTGAGAGAATTACCTTAATGTGAGAATATTTTATGTATATCATTATACATTTCCTAGTATTCCCCTAAAACATTGAGTTGATTTTTCATTTAAACTCATTCCATGATCATTTCCTATCATAATAACTCTATTTATAATTTCATCAATGAAATTAGAAAATTTGAAACATAAATTAAATGATAACATCAACAAGGATTTTATATCCCCAAATTAATCACTATGGTGTGCACCAGTCCTATTTGTAAAATCTAATTTTATATCAATTAATATTTATATTAATTATCTTGAGATACAAAAATTATGATAAAAAACGTGTATCCTTTGACACATATTGATGATCTATCTGATTTACTCGAGGAAACTCAATTATTCTCAAATATTATCCTTCAGTATTGATTTAATCAACTGACTGTAAAATGTAGGATATTCTTATGAAAATTTTCTATACATGGTATAGAGACGATGTTTTTATAGTGATTTCATTTTATCCCTCCTATTCAATTACAATACTAATGGATTTAATGAGTATTCTTCAAAAATTACCTAAATCATTTTTTGGAAGTCATTATAGCAGATATACTAATATATTCTAAAAGAAATAAATCATTTGAAGACCTATTAATGAATGTGTTAAAGACCCTAATGGATGATGAAATGTATTTGAAACTCATAAAATTCTAATTATGGATAAAATTTAACATTCCTATGTCAAATTATATTATTAATGAGTATATCTATAGATCCATCAAAGATTGTGGTTATTTACCAGTGGACTAGAAAAACCACTTTGACATAACTCTATAGTTTTCTAGGGTAATATGGATATTTTTTATTGTTTAGGGGAATTACTCATAGTTGTCAAACACATGAACCATGTTGAGATATAATGGAGTCTAGTTCTTATAGATTAAATAATATGAGTAATGTTTAATGAATATCAAGGAATTATTGGTCACTAAACTAGTAAAAAAATTTACCTATATTGGTGAGGAGTTTATAATTTATACTGATACATTTTTAAAAGGATTGTGCTGAATCCCTAAATAAAACTAAAATATATTTTCAAATGTATAATTCTAAATAAAAATTAATGTGAAAAAATTACCCATTGAATACTTTGGAATTTCTAGTGGTGATATTTTTATTGAAAATTTGGATTCATTGCGTTTATAGTGAGAAGTGTGATATATACACTAATAAACATATCATGAAATATATCTTCATGTACAAGGATTTAATATTGCACCAAAAAAGATGGTTGGATTTAATCTATGATTTTGACTACTCAATACATTATCACATCGGAATGGAAAAAAATGTGGCTAATTATCTATGTAGAAATTACCATGATACTCAAAGCATGATGATGACTAAAAAACAAAATACTCATGGATTTACATAGGACGAATCTTGAATTCAAAATATAAGGAGATAAATCATATCATAACCAAGTGACTATTCAACCAACCATTAATGTAAAGATCAATACATATCAGACAATTATATAGTGTTCTATAAAAAGCTTTCAATAATTATAATGTAAATATTTATAAAGACTATGTTAAAAGGATTAGAACCTATATATATGTCCAATATATACTAAAATAAATGATATATCTTAAGTATTATCCATATTGGTCATCCTTGAAAATTCATCCAATATCCACATATTTATATAGAGTTCTAAAGAAAAACTTTTCTTGGGATAACATTAAGGGTGAAATTGTGTAGTATATATCTTGATGTGAAGTATTCTAGAAAGATAAGGTAGAAAAAATAAAAATAATGGGATGATGAAAACATTTACCATACATCTTTTTAATGTTAATAAATTACCATAGATTTCATTATAGGACTCCCCAAAACCAGTAATGTCGTAATTTTATCATTTTTGTAGTCCATAACAATACAATGTTAGTACATTTTGTTTCCACCAATGACGATTTCTCCATTGAAAACCCAACTATGATATATATATATATAAGAGAAGTGGTAGTTATTCAAATTTTACATTGTACATTTTATCTAATCTACAAGCAAGAATTACCATGATGATCTAGATTATTCTTCTGAAATATTGTGAGACTACACTATGTTATAGCACTAAATATCATCGTCAAATAGATCATCATCATGAGAGAACCATCCAAACACTAAAGTGTATAAAATTATATCCTTCAATGTGTTTTCATGGATTTAGGGACCAATAAATTGTTGTGGTAAAATACTTATATAATAACAATTTCTATTCTTTTGTATAAATGGAACTATCTAAGGATCTGTATAGGAAGAGATGTTGGACACTAAAATGTTGGGAATATGTTAGACATATGAAGATTGTTGGTCCTACCATACTTCATGAAATGGAATACAAGGTTCATATAATTTAGTGTTATATGGAAGTAGAATAATGTTGATATAATATTTATGCATTTAATCAAACATGATATATATATTTTAATGATATAGATAAGGTATTTATATAAATATATCTATCGAAATGAGTTACATAATTTGGTAATAAATGGATGTCGAACCCTACAAAAAAACATTCCTTTTGAGATCCTGATCGTGCTGATGTCATATCTTATCTCTTATTTCTCAACACTCAACTCTCCCTTCAACCTATTATACTACATATATAATTTTTAAGGAATTACATTCCAAATCCACCACACATAGTAAAATCAAATATTGTGAAACTGGAAGATGATGTCTAAAATGATGAACAACCTATGGAGATCATTGACTGAATAGATGAAGTGTTAAAAAATAAAGAAACTAATATATTTAATTTTATATGTGGAAATCATAAGTTTTGGGAGTCTAGATTGAAACATGGGGATTGGATGAAATAAAATTACACTAACTTATTTCATCACATATAATACAATTTTTATGAAGAAATTATCTTAAAGTGGTAAAATATAAGGACCTGGGATTTCCATATTTATATTTCATTAAGTATTATGTTAGCAGACTGTGTGGGATACATTACTAAATAAAAAATGAATAATTATATAACTTTTTTATAAATTAAAATTTTATGTTTCACCAAAATTATTCCCTTTAAAAAACAATATTAAAGATTATAATAAAACAAATTTTATTTTATACTTAAAAATATATATTTAATAAAATTATTTTATGTATCCCTATATCCAAATTCATTATATAACTTTTGGATGTTTAATTTCAAACAATTAGCATCAGTTTTTTAAATTATCATTATCATATTAGTGAAATTTGAATTATTTTTTTAAAAAATAAATTAGTTCATGGGAAATAGTGAAAAATACCACTTTTTTAAATTAATGTTATTTTAATACATAATCAAAAATTAAAACATTTCAATTATTATTTCACATCCAAATATATGTGTTTTATGTAAAATTATATGATTTTTCAATTATAGAACATTATTTCATGTTTTATAACATAAGTAATATTTTATCAAAAACTAATTTAAATACATTAGTATTTTAAAAGTATTTTATATTCAATTGATTAAAATGAAAATTATTTTAAATTAAAAATCATTTCTTCGAAATTATCTAATGGGTCTATTTTTTTAGGACTAAAAATTTTGTTATCGAGGTTTAATATTAGTTACCCTTGTAAAAAGATTATTTTTCAATGAATAATAATTTTACCAATACTGTGTAATTTTAAAATTAAATGATTTTTTAAAATTAAAAATATAATATTAAATTTCAAAATATAGAAAAATAAATTAATACTCTTTTTGTGGATATTAAATGTTAATTAATATTATGATCAGTTAATGACTAAAATATCATTTTAAATAAAATTATTTTTTCTATATATTATATAACGTGATTTAAAATTTTGTTTTTCTTCTATATTGAAGTAGAATAAGGATAATTGGATTCATTTTTCATATTCACCAAGTATCTATTTTTAATAAGGGTATACCTATATTTTTTGTAATAAAATAATTGAATTTATTAATAATTAATTAAGAGTAATAAGTATTTAAATTAATAGTCTATGGTCTCTCAAAATTTCATTAATTAAAATGAACATTAGAACGTATCAAAAATAATTGATTTGTATTAATGTAATAAATACATATATCACAAACTACCCCTCACCAAAAACACATAACTTTCATGCCACTCCATTCTTACACCTTACATAACATCCTTTTCCAATGAAATGTAGCACTTTTTCACTTAAAAATTTTGGATACCTTACACTATTGGATTAATCCATTTAATTTCAAAATTTCATTTAATCACTACCAAATTTACAATATTTTATATCCTATAAATTGTTATTTCCAATGGACACCACAAATTATAATATTTTATATAAATCTAAGGCCTTCGTTAATAAATTCATCAAACTCTCAACATATGTATCACATCATTCTTAACATTTAATTCATATTATTCCCATCCTATAAAAACCATTACCATATAAAAAATAAATTCAGAATCATAATTTTTTATGAAATTTTAATATAATAATGGTAAAATTATTGTTTACTCTATTTCATCTATTAAGAAAAATATGAATCATCCTTTCTATTTATGCACAGATTACCACCTCCATAAGGTAACACTTTTAGTATTTCATCACAACTCATATGGTTAGTTTTAATGGTGTTATTTATGAATAAATATGAAATATATAATATATTAATGATCTTTAAGTGATCAAATAAAATTAACTTTCTCCCTTATAATTATATTGATTAATAAAAACTCTTATTGTGTATTGTGCAGAAAACCACCTCCATAAATAATTTTTTTTTACTTCCCTTGACTTACAAAATAATATGCATTAGGTTTTTTATGAATATATAAGATATATATGAGTAATTTGATTCATTAGTATCTATATTTTTTATAGAAAAAATTTTGATTATCATTTTATGGAAATCATTCTATATCGATAAATAACCCAAAACAAGTTCATTACCATTTTCATTTTAATAAAACATGGAAAAAACAAAAATGTAATGGTTTTATAAAACTATAATTATTTATAAAAAATAAATTACTATACACTTAATGGTATATAAATGTGGATATTTGGGGGAAAGTGAAGAGAAAAATTGTTTCTATTAACCCGTTTCTAAAGGGTAATGATTATTAAAACCTAATAATGAAATGAGACTACAAATGTATAATAAATTAAGGGGACTAATATTAATGAATTTTATAAATAAAAATTTATATGAATTAGTTTTTGAAATAGGTAATTTATATAATTATCATTTTGATACAAGCTACTAAATCACTTCTGTGAAAATGGTGGATAATGGTATTGGACTTCATATGTCAATCTACATTCTTTGAGTTGAAAATATTTTTATTTTATTTTAAATATTAGAAGAATTTCCCATTAAAATTATGATCTATTTTTGAAACAAAGGATGAAATAGTTCTTAAAATAATTCAATTTTTATAAATGGTTTTCTTTTCATTTTCTAAAATAATTGGGATTTGAAATTTTACTCATAACAATGACTTTTAAAGTGAAGAATACATATGTTATCAAAAAGTATATATTTTTGTGACTTGGTTTTCATTATCTTAAAAATGATCTAACACCATTGGATTTTTTTTCATGTTTCATCATATTTTATTATGTTATTATGTTATTAACCAGGGTGATTACGTTTTCACAATCAATCAATTTAATTTATAAAATTATTTGGATTTTTTTGTGAAACTCATATTATATCATGGTATCCTTATGAAAATAGAATGATTTAAATTTTTATATTCTATGAAACCAATTTTATTTTCATTTGTTCTTTATAAGATTATGTTGAAATGTCATGAAACTCATTTCTATTCTTTGATTTATTTTATATTGAGATGATTTCTTCCAAGTGGCGCAAAAATATTTGGATTATGAGAGGGGTATGATTAATATCTATATCTAATATATTTAGTATTATATTATATCACATAACATAGAAATGCTTTACGAACTAGTTACTTGAATCAAAGTTTAAAAAGGGTGAGTGTGATGGAAATTATCTTATCAATATATTTTACAAGTGAATGGGTGGGAGGGTAACTAGGATCATATATATGATAAATCAGACGATTTTTTATTTTTTGACTATAATTAATTTATTATATAGACAATGTTATATTCTTCATGATTTATTTTTCTCATGAATTTGTGAATTTGTAATAATTTGAGATGTTCTTCCTATATTTATGTGTTATAGTAAATTTTGGTCCTAAAATAAGATATTAGAATAACCAAGATATGGTAAATTTTCATTTTAAAATAAATTCAAAGGCTATATCATATTTCTAATGTTAAAATTGTGTAAATAAAACACATAAAAAATATATTTTTTTTATTGTTCGAATAAAATTGATCATACACTATTATTAATCCCTCTCAAATAAAGAGAGAGATAGTACCACTCTCTATGGAATCTTAAAATGACTTTTTCAAATCATGAGTTACGACCAAATTATAAATAATTTTTCCATATCAGAAAAACCAATGACTAACCTACCTATTTCTACTTGGAGGCACAACCCATAAAAATCATTTTATCCCATGGGGAACAATAAAAACTGAATTTTTTTAAGTGTCATAGCCCATATACATATTTCTTTTGATGTGGTCATATAACAGAAATTCTCAATTTCAAAAATGAATAAAAAGTGTAAATTTACTATTGAAACTAGTGGTAAAATTGAATATTGAGAATGATGAGGAAGTATAGATAAATAAATTAAAATAATTTCATTAATAATTTTATTAGGTTGATTGTATTTTCAATGATATAATGCATTCTAGTAAATCTATAGTGTTTTACAGTTTTCTTAGACTCAAACAAAAAATATTTTATACTTGTTCTATGAACTCTATAAAGAAACATTATCCATGCCCAAATTATTTGAAAATGAAATAAAATTTTATCTTTAATTTTCATAATGAATGAGTCGGTAATTTATCTTCAACAAACTACATTGTATTTTTTAGTGGCGATTTCCCATAATATGATACACGTGCATTTCTTTCCAAAATAAAAAATAATGAAAAATATTTTTGTCCCATTCAATTATATCTATACATTTTCATTATGTTTCCAAATTATAAGGAATTTCTTTTGTTTTAATAATATAAATAATTTATTCATTAGTATATAGTAGAAAACATTTTTGAGAAATTTCCAAATTTATACTAAAGAACTACAGTGACATTTTAAATAATTTCATACATAAAAAAATATATTCATAATTTATTGTCATATAATTAATTGTATATAATAAATTCATACTTCTTTTTCTATAATAATCACTCAATTTAGTGTTTTTTTATCCAATCCTATTGTAAAAAAACATATAATTTTTTTGAAAATTTAGCTACATCATTTGGATAGATGGGAAATTTGGTTGTGTAGTTAGGCTATATGGGAATAGTAAAAACATGTATAAATGATATTTAATCATCCAAAATTTCATATATATCCTAACAAATCAATTTTAATTTGGTATAACATGTTGTGAATGATAAATGAAATAAAATCTAACGATATTTTATGAAAATAAATATAACTAAATAGTGATAGTTAAACATACATTAATCAATCTATAAGTTAATTATTATAGTCAAACAATTAATTTTTTAAGACATTTAAATAAAATAAAATATATAAATAACCGTTATTATCAAAAAAAAAATAATGTTGATTAATGTCCCCTCGATATTTTACCCCATTTTTATAATTACAAAACATGATATATTTTCCAAATTTCTTCTCATTTATAAAAATATAAAAATGATAATGATTTAGAAGAAAAAACACTCGTTGAAATGATAAGAGTTATCCCCCTAAATTTTATAATTCAAGAAAATGGAAACACTTTGTTTTTTATAATTGTTTTTTCTAAGCTAGAATGGAATAAAAATATTTAAAAATATTATATAAAACATTCCAAAACCTTTATATTTAAATACGCATGTCTAAGAGTTTCTACAAATACTTATATTATTAGAAAAACTATTTTTATATAGTGAGATTATTTTAAATGATGTTTTTGAAAAATAATGATAAACCATTCATAAAATACCATTTTATTTAAAGTGGTCATATAAACATTAAGCAGACATATTCTAAAATATATGAAAAAAAACTAAAATAATACTGTATTGAATAGATGTTTAAATAAATAAAAAATAATAAAATAAAAAATATTATATAGTGTAGTATAGATATAATTAAAAAAATGAATATATATATATATATATATAAACACTCAAAATCCCCCAAAATGTGGGCCAAAAAATTTAAATTCCCATCATATTATGGTAAAATAAGAATTTACAATACATAGTAATGCCTATATGATTACTAAAGTCATTAGAAAGATATATTTATTTGAGAAAAAAATTCAAATTTATTTTTCATTTTTAGATATTATCATTAAATATGAAAATTATCAATATTGTTTGTAAGTTCTCTAGTGTTATATGGGATTTTTGGAAATGTAAATAGTGTAATTGTTACCATCAAATATAGTAATATTATCATAATAAAAAACAGAATCATAAAAAGTTTTCTTAATATATAATGGTTGAGAATAGTAACTTATATTATCTTTATATTCTAATTCGTGGTCTTAATGATAAAGATAGTTTTTTTCATTGAATCCTAAGAACCATTATACTTACCTTATATATGAAACATACCAATATATCTCGTTCTATCTATATTTTATTCCCCAAAATAAAAATCATAAAAGCATGCCTAATCCAAATTTGTTCTAAAATAATAATATAATCAGTGATTTAATGATTCTGTAACATATCTAATAATTCTATTATAGGAATTTTATTGGATTCATGTTTTGATTTTACCCACATGAAAACTCAAAACATTAAATTTTCCCTTGAATTAGTTATGTTTGAGAGACTTCCAATCATGCCTCTCTAATCGCTAACATTAATGAAATTTACAAATTTATGAAAATATAATTAGAATTTTGAAATTATAAAATTATTTTTTATATTAGATGCGTCTAAACCAAATCTATTAACTATATATTCAAAATAACTGAACTGATTTTCAAAAATATCATCATTTATTTGAAATATTTGTACCTCAAAAAATAATTAAAATTATATGATCATAGTCATATCAAATTCAGATGTCATTAATTTTTATAATTCATAATAAATATCATCAAATTGGGAAGAAAAAAAATTAATTGTTAAAAAATTCTCAATCAATATATGATTACAAATTTTTATAATAAATTATGTAGGATCAATCAATACTTTGTCAAATATCTATTTCCAAATAAATCTAAATAAAATTTCACTCCAATATTGAGAATGTTATTTCTATCAAGAAAATACATTGTATTGTTTCAAAACATTTTCAAGAAGATTCTTATAATTTTAACTAGGGGGTGTCTAAAATATACATCATCAGAAATAAAACCATTTTTAAAGTTTCATTTGAATTCCTTTTCATGTAATTTGAATCCCAAAAATAATAATGAGTTAATAATAATCTAATTACGTCTAATCTATTAACATGTGAGAATAATTATAAAAAATTAATTCCTCCTACATGAAAATATCATTTAGTAAATTATCTTTCATTATTTAAAATATGTTTTTAAATTTATCATTTATCTTTATAAAGATCAATTATTTTCAAATGACATGAAAATTATTTACTGGAGCAGCTGAAGTACACACATTATTTCTCTTAAAATGATATAAATTGTATTTCATAACAAAGAGACAACTAGAAACATTTAATATTTCCCTACTATTTATAAGTGAAAAATTATAAATGATATCTTGATAAGAATAAATATTCATAACATATATAATAGTTTTAATATTTGACTCTAAATGTTCAACCACATTATCAATAAATTGATCTATATTATTCTTCCACGATAATATGTGAATAGGTTCAAATTTAGAATAAATATTCTACCTATCAATTTATAAAACATTATATTAATGATTTCCCCATAAAAAATGAAATATCTAAATTCATCCTCATTTTTATCAATATTATCATCCATTTTATTCAAATATTTTTTCCATGGAAATTAACATGAATTGATTCATCAATAACCATAGTTTTCTTATAACAAACACTATATGACTTAAAATTTTCTGAATATAATAATAATATTCCTTCATCATATTTCACATCAAATTTATCTAAATATTTTTTTGGTTGATAATTTAAACATTAAAACTAAAGATAATAAAATTTTCAATTTTAGGTTTTCTATCTTTCCAATGTTCATAGAGTGAATTTTTCAACAATGGTCTTAAAAAATTTCTATTTATAACAAAAAAAATTAAAAAAAATATTACCAAAAATCTTTTGGTAGATTAAAATCATTTACCATAGTCTTATACAATCCTTGGTGAGTATTATTTTTCTATGGTACGACATCATTTTGATGTGTAGATTTATTGGATAAAATGTTGTAAATATTTCCACCATCTTCAAAAAACAAGATAAATTAAGATTTTGGAATTGAATAACATGGTCACTTATGATATATTTAATTGAGTTTTGTTTCTCATTTTTAACTAATTTATTATAATTGTTAATCATAGAAAATGATTCATATTTGAGTGTAAAAAAATAAAACCATGTTTAACTAGTATTAATAATGGAAAAACAATATTCCTAACCACCCTAAATATAAAATAATATTAGTTTAAATTAATAAAAATGAATTAAATCAATGTTAATTATAGTCTTTAAATATTTAATAAACATGAAACTATTAATGTGCCATTTAAAATTCAAGCTGAATTCAAACACAAAGGTGTTATCCTTTTTTTGTGTAGGTAACTGTATAAAACATATGGTGCTTCGATATTTTTTTCATGAACCTATATTTATCATTTCCAATCCATGTATTACAGAATATGTTAACATATTTTATAAATTTTATAAATTTTAAATTTTTATCAGTTAATTCAGAATAATTAATTTAATAATTGTTTTCTTTTCTGTTTTTGAAAAAAATTACACATTAAGAATAATTAATTTATCTCATCAAATTTTAAAAAAATTTAAATCATCACAATGTTTTGAAATTGTTATTAAATAATATTTTAATATCTCAGTATAAAAAACATTATAAATAAAAAATAATTTGATATTTCAACTTTACGAAAACCATTTACAATTATTTTGTAATTATCACTAAAAGTAACATTACCTACATAAATTTTATTTAATGATAAAATGTGTGACAGATTACTATTCATATGTCATTATAATAAATTATACATGTTGGAAAAATATTTTTTATTTTTCCAGTACAATTTTCCTATAAAAAAATTAAGAATGTATCATTACCCATGAATATTTTGGCCTAATGGGATTGGAATATGAATTATTGGGATCAAAAACTAATTTCAAACATTTTTATAGTAAATATAGAAGATAAGTATTTATTAATGAAGTCCTTAGAATGTACATGAGATTATATAAATCTCATGTAGAACCCATTTTCATAATGACATTTCATTATGCTTTTTAAACATGTTTCATTAGACCAAATTTCATTAGTTATCTAAACCAACAATATGTTATACAATTTTGTTAAATTATTACAACAAACAAGATCAGATATTTTTTTAAACTTTTATTTTAAAATCATGATTTATTAAAAAAAACTATATAAATTATAAAAAGTGGAAATTTTTTACATTTAAATTTTAATTTCAGTGACGATTTTTGAATTCTATTTAATAATAATATATAATTTACGTACCTCATATTCATGGAGTTTTGACATGAAATTAATTACTATCATTAATTTTTCATTTAAAAAAAAGGTATTTTTTAAATTTATGGAAAAATTTTTATATTTGTATATGAGGTCTTTAAATAATCCATGATAGAGATATAAAGTTCTTCATTATCCTTATTAATTTCCTTTTGATGAATCTTATGGTTCTTTTATAAACTCTTGATCTTTTAATATTTATAATTTTGTGTTTTAAACTCTTTAATCAGTTCCACTACTATATATTTTTCATAATAAAATTCAGTTAAGGAGTAATAAGTGATGTCACTCACTTTATTTGATCAATCCATTATTTAAAAATTTTCAACATCCTTTTCATGCCTAGATTCTTCATTAGAAGATAAATCTTCATTGAAACTCTATATGGATTTGATTTCATTATTTTAATTTTGTTTTTGACGCCTATCATTTTTTCATTTGTTATTCTTGTAAAATCACACTTGATGTACGTCCTTTGTATACACTAATAATATATTATTTCTTGAGTTTCATTATAAATAAAATTAGGTATTTTATTATTTTTAAAATCATATTTAGGATATTGTTTTTGATATCATCCTGAATATCCTTTCATTATTCAATATCCTCCCTTTGTAACATATTTAGTATCATTTTTCTCACTTCTCCCTAAATCTGAATCAGACGAATAAGTATAAAAATTATAATGAAATGAAAATTAATTATTTATTATATTATGTTCGTAAAAAAATTAACATATAACAATTATTTTAAAAATTATTCAACAAAATAATCATGTGTATGCATTCATTTATAATAGTCTTTTATCATGTTACATTTATAGAATATATAAAAAAATCATTCAACAAAAATGGGTTTATCAATTATTTTCGTAAATAACTCATATAATTTCGAATATTAAAAAATTAATGGAATATTTGATTAATTGTTTATTAATCATGAATTTTTATTTCATGGTATTTACCTCTTAACATGCTTATTGTAGCCCTAATGAACTTATCCTAGCTCTAATGTATAAAATATAAGATTTTAAAAAGGTAATATGTATTTTAAATATAGATACATGACTATACACATTTCAATTTATTTAAAAATATAAAATATCCATAAACCAATAGTTCAAAACATACTTTACTGCATCATTTCCAAATAATGATTCAGGCTTACTTTTGGGGTGTTTATGTGTTTTCCATGATTATATATTTATTAATCCAATTTTTTTTATGAATTATTCAATATAATATATGTAGTATCCATAGTTTATACCATAACAAAGTAGGTGGATTCTGATATATCCATCCCTTATTCAATGTTGTTCCTTTTATCTTAAATACATATTCTTTAGTTGATGACTATATTAAGAAATAGTTAGACCAAATAACAATATATATATCAACCTAGTAATCAATCTATAATTTAAATAATTGGTCCCAATGGGAAGATATAAGAGTGTCCATGTGGGGGTGAATTACAATTTTGAAAAAAATATGATTATATCATTGTTTTATTGGTATTGTTGTAATAATAAAATAAATAATGTTATGATATATATACATTAGTTTGGAAAAAATTGTTCCAAATCTAATATTCACCCATATAAAATGGAAATAGAGAATGAATGAACAAACTATGGAATCATACATTGACATTAACACACCATGAATCACAACACAATGGCATAGACTTTTTTTCTATTGGCATAATTCCAAAAATAATATTCAATTTTATACCTTGAGGAATATCCTAAACAATACTACTTTCATCAAAAGATGAATAACCCAAACTAACTTTTTTTGGGTGTGACCACACATAAAAACATACATTTTAAATCGATTGTAGAACCCATTTATACATTATAATAAAATAAAAAATTAATCTTATAATCATAGAAATTTTTTGAATAAATGGAACTTATTGAGGTTGAGGTTTTATGGATAACTCTAGTAAATTAATTTTGAATAATGAATTCTGAAAAAGTGATTAGTTACTCAATTATCTCATGAAATGCAGTAATGTTTCAATTCTTTATAGTTCTTTTAATATTGAAAATTCATTATTTTTCATGGGTTTTGTTTACTCTATATATAGAGTTTATTTATTCAAAACATCATTCATGTTTGAATATCATCACATATTTATTCTTCCCAATGAAATTTGTTTACATGTAACTTCAACCCACTGCTTCATGTGTGTTTTTTGTGGGTATCCCGTATAATTATTTTCATGTATTACTTTCAAAAATGGAAAATAATATTCATGTTAGACTTATTTGATATTATACAAAATATATTCATGAAATGTAGTGGAAATCATGGAAACATTTAAAACTTGAGTAAATGATTTCATAATAATGAGTATTAATGTAACTAGATAAATCCATTGAATATTTCATACGATCTCTTCATATTTCTATTTTCTTTAATTTTATTATCTCATGTTCAAATAATTTAGTGTGATTATCTATAAATGTATAATCCCATCGGGATATCCTAAATTTCATCATTAAAAAAATCATGAACCTTGTATCATGAATTATTTAAAATCAATGAGTAATTTTATATTATATAAAACACTGGGAATATTCATAATGATCATAACAAAATTAAAATAAGAAATAATATAAAAATAGATCATATGTATAGGTTTAGAACATCATGTAGAAACTCACAAAACCAAATAGGCTAATTTTAATACGTATTTTCTTTTCAAATAACTAAATCCATATATATAGTATTATATATAACTAAATTCATGGATCAAATGTTTTATACAGGAAAATTAATATACCCAATATTAGACGTAGCCAAATTCATGTATCAAATTTCCTAAAATTAGTATAAAATATTGAATATAAAATTAAAAAAAGAAAAAAAAACTTATAAATTCAAGAATCGAATTTTAGTCCATTTGACTTATTTTTAAAAAACATTATTTTATTTCGAAATAGTTTTTAACAAAATTAAAAAATATATATATATACCAGATTTTATAGATAAATTAATATAAAATTAAATTTCAAAAAAATATAGAATTTATTCAAAAAACATGCATTGAATTATAACCAAATTTAGGACATGATAAATATAGATTATGAATTTCATGTCTTATAATTAAACTTACATATACTTATTAAATATTCAAATAAAAAAATAAATCAATTTAGAGTTATTTAATTCTTATTGTGGTCAACATAAAAAAGATAAACAATTACAAACATTTTGATACTTGGCTTAGAAACATTGGATCTCTGGATATGTTGTTTGGCTATACGGGAGATTTGGATATGTCTTCTGTCTATCTGGGTAGTAGAAAACCTGTATAATTGAAATTTAATTGTCCAAAATTATATATTCAGACTATGAAATAAAAATAATAATTTTTTTAATAATCATAATAAGAAATTTAATGGTATTATATGAAATGATATATCAAGGATATTTATACATTAAAAATTAGAAAGTAAAATATTTTTTGTTGAAAAATTAATTGTATTTATAATTTTAGTGGAAATAAACAAAATAAATAAATTTAATTACAAAAACAAATCTTTCATGGACCCTCTTAGTATTTGGCATTTACCCTTTTATATAATATTAAATCGAATATTTTTCTATATTCATCATATTACTTATGTTTATGATCAAACCATTTTTTTCATTGATATGTTACACCTTAATAAATATTTTATCTCAAAAATTATTATATTTTCCTATCCCATGGAATTGAATATCATTAAGCCTCATGGTATCTCTATTGGTGGATTTAGAGTATGGGGAAGTTTTCATATCATGTTAAATAAGTCAGTGTATCATGCAAGTATCCAAGACACTATAAATTTAGTTCATTGGGTTCTACTATTATTTATGAATGGGATAATTAATCCGTGTATTGAATATATTGTATGTGTATTATAATATTTGGTTTCATAGTACACCTAAAAAGGTCTAATGTATATGGGATATATCCTAATCCTTTGATTGAACATAAATTTTTTTATTAAGGGGAATCCGTTGAAAACACATGATATTTAAATGAAAATTATTGACTTATTCACCTCATTTTATTTTAAAAACTATGATCATCTTGAACCACCTTCATCCTATCTTTAGTTTATTTTACCTTCATGGCCTTTCTATAAAACACATATATTATAAGGATCATTAAGCCCCCATACTTGATCAAGAAAAATAGAGATATGAAAATACAATTCCTAAAATGTATCTATGAAAATATAATATTGATAGATATTATTTTTGGAAAAATCAATCAAATGTTGTGTCATCACTCATGATCTAACAAAATATAAAACTTATTCATGAATCATATCTTTCAGTATCTAGTTTGACATGTTTTCAACAGATAGAATACAATGTTGGGGAATAACTGAGAGCTAAATGTATTTTGAAGTCTTATCTAGAAGCATGACGTAATATTATGATCTTAATTCGAGATAATTCTTCTCCAAACCCCATGAAGATTCAATTTCTATGACACATATTTCCTCACCAAAATATATATATATTACTTGAATCCTTGTTTCCATAAATTGAGACTGCATCAACAATCAATCAACAATCATAAAATTTTAATCACATATTCTGTATGTTCAAAGGAAACATATAATTAAATATAATGATATTTTCATTAAATTTATCTACGGTGGATGAATTTATTAAATTAAATGACTACAAGATGAATGATTTTCCTTAAATTACTAGATGACCCAAAACCACAAAATTCACTTAGCTATAGAATGATTCATATCCATCCTCTAGAATATACACTTTAATCAGTGATACTTCTTGGATATGTCCGTATGATGTTCGCAATTTAGCTATAATGATCATAAAGAACCTCCCAACACATCCCCAATTTGAAACATAATCACCCATGAACCTACTTCTTATATAATTCATCATAAAAAACCACTCATAAGCATCACCATGCGATAAAGTATCTAATATAACATCTACCAATGAGTCTTCTCATTGAGATTTCACTATTTACTCCAGAATGAAAAATTAGAATATCATACAGTACATGAATTATTTAATTCATAAAAAATTTGTGTCAATATACATCCTTACAACATCATTTATCAATCCTAAAACATCACCATATTCTAAAAAATTATTTCATCAAGACTTACCACTCATTGCATATACAACTAAATTACCTTTCCAAATGATGTAATAGATATTATTGTCTTAGTATTAGAAGAACTAGAACAATCACTTTTAATTTATATTCAAATAAAAATAAATAAAATATATATCTATTTATATATTTCAAAATATTGAAAAAAAATGTGTTCCCTAATGAAGTAATTCCATAAATGATTTCTGTAAAATTAAACTATCTTTAACCTGAGATCATGGGTGGCATATGATTGATCATGGAGACGTAACTACCTAGACACAAATTAGATAAATTCCTTTTTTTCATGATAAAACCCAAACTAGATTTATAAGAATCATTGAACACCTCAATCATGACTCCCTCCCATATAATCTAAATAATAGTAGAGTTTTTCATGTTTCCTTTCATATAGTTAAAATTTTCCTAACGCATCCCTAACATGGATATATCTAATGAAAATCATAGTCTTTATTGTACATGTATTTAAATGTGGTTATAATTCATAAAATGGTTGATATTAATATTTAGTAATATAAATAAACATTATGAAATTTTTATACCTCTATAATATTCATAGGGGTTTCCCAAAAAATTATCTATCTTCACTTTATTTTCTACTACCCCCCACTAAGACACCACTTTAATGAGAAAATGAACCTCATAAATCCTATCTGTTAACATTGAAAAACTGTATTAGAGACAATGGAACTTGAATACTTACAAAAAACCCTAATATATTTGGAATATCATACTTTAAAATCTTGTAAATTATAATTTTATTAGTGGACATTTCCTATAATTAACTTAGGAACTCAAGAAACATAGTGTTCTATAGACCCATAAATATATAATTTGAATTCATGGAAACAAAAACATACCTAAAAATATGAATTCCTCATATAGATATTTGAATATATTAATGGGGGATATGCTCAATCTTGAACCTCATCTGATAACTCACAATACATAGTTCAGTCAAAGAAAACTAGATATCTTCGATCAACTGATTGGTGAAATCATCTATAATTGGAAGGGGATACTGGTTCCAAATTTTCACCATGTTCAATCATAGATTTAATTTACACATTATCATAGTTCATAAATTCATCACAGTGAACCATACCAGAGTACTTCACAATGATAACTAGGTCAGATAAATCAGATATTCATCGGATCATTAATTTGAATCATCAAATTCCACTTCCCAGAAGTTGTTATCTGAGAAGAATCCACAGAAATTAGAGATTCAATGATTTATAACTCTATATGAATCATTGTTGACCAAGGAGAGTCACCACCCTGGGGGAATCACCTCCAAACACATTACATTGTAATTGTCTATGAATCACCATTGTCACAACACACCACTACCATTGAAAATTGGAAATGTATTGAAGTAACTCAGTGTCAGGATGTCATACCGTTAGAATAGAATTTTGGTAATGTATGAGATGCTTCCAACTCCCCCTTCCATCAGTGGAGTCACCTCAAAATCGATGAATCACAGTTATTTGAGTCCCTGGAAGTGTAGAAATTTGGATAAGTTAAAAATATCACCCCATCATCTAGAGACACTGCTAGAATAAGAAACCACCATACTATGATTCACCATTCCCAGACTCATCATCATTGTTTCTCTACATATAATTCTTGAAATAATTTTTATAATTTCAATATTATTGATTATAATGTCATGTTTTATATTAAAAATTGTTTTCTAATGGCTCAATCGAATGCATTAAATTATGTATCACCTTTGAGTACGATGATTTAGAATATCTATATTTTCACGTGGATACTCATGCATTCTACTGATAAAAATAGAAGAATAATCCTTCATGAGATATATATATTGAAAGAGGTGAAATTTATTAATGTTATACATGTGGAGAGAGATATACATGATTTCATAAACAAAAAAGAACATACCTACCATATCCTACTACCAAACTACTAATATTAAAAATTTATTTCCATAGAAACTTTTGAGGAAATGTGGGAAACCATACAAGATTAAAGTAAAAATATTTTGAGGCATTAATATATCAAAAATTTATTAAAAAGTAGACAAAAAAATATAGTGATTTCATACTTTATATCTCCCCCATTGAAGTTCATGGACCTATGTATCTATGTCATCTTTAACAAGGTCCTCAATGTGACTAGAAAGCTTGTACCATGATTGGATGTACTACTCCACATCAATCATTATTTCATTGATGTTGTGTGCTAAAATATTGTTAGGTTTATAGTTCCATGACCTTTGTTCATAGTTGGGATCACCTTAATGTCCCCCCTATAATATGTTTCCCTTATCCTCCTATGAGTTAATGAGACTTATGACCTCTTCTAGTATTTCATCATGTGAAGAGATATGGAACTCTAGATGTTCATTTCTATTTTCATCTTTCACCTTTCTAGACTAATCCCACTTATTTTTTTATAATAATATATCTAGATTTTTTTTTATTTTTGAAAACACTTTCACTCTGCACATGGTTTATTGTTTCATTGTCCATCACTTTAGCCCTAATGGTTATCCATGTTTCCATTGTCTTCAACAACTGAAAATATTTATTCCATAATTTGGGTTGTATCCCCTTAAAAACAATAAATTCATGTTCATCACGTTTACCCTTAAATCGCTTCTTCTTCCTTGGATTGTGAGTTACTCTGACTCTGGTACCCTTCACACTATCTACTGAGATCTGGAAACTGATCTCTTCCTCATAATCAATCACAAAAAAAATGTGGTGTATACACTTCCATTTCTAGTTGAAACTCCTTCCCCTAAACTGGACATGGTATCAACTTTGAACCATCAACATTTATCTAATAGAACAGATTAAATAGATTTAGAGATATATTAGTACTTCTCCTAGGTTCTTTCTTCTAATGTAAGCATGACTCTGATGAATTATGACACTTACCTTTGTCCTGCCATAGAAAAAAAACTCCTACCTAGTAGTCCTGATTACTAATGATGAAATGATATATGTGGACATGATTTCAACCCACCACCAATGGAATCTAAGTATATTTCACCCTGATCTGTGGACCATGTGATTCTTTTGGTCTTGTAATAGTCCCATCATTCAAATCTTGTTTCATTATTCCAAAGTCATCAACTAACTTTGGATCTGAAATCAAACCCTGATCCTTATCCTACGTGCTAACATCCTTCCATGATCCCTAGGAAATTTTATATTCTTATAAACTCCCCATTTTAATTTCAAACCCTACCAATTCCCAATCCTCAGGACATGTAACATTCATAGCCTCTGAATTTCTGAGTCGATCACTTGGGTCAGGAAACAAAACTAACTCTTTATATCCTACACCTGGAAGAGATATCCTACTACAATTTCCCTCCTTAGGCCCTTAGAACACATCCCCCCAATCCTAAAAAGTTTTTTTTTGAATAATCCATCTTTTTATAGTGGGATCAAAAGGCACCAATGATTAAAATAAAAAATTTCTTATACTAAATCTCTTCTTCAGCAGAATTACAAAAAAACTCTTCAGGAACTTTTGACATGTCCACTTCGACACAAATTCAAGGTGATATTGGGTGATAAAAGGAATAATTTATATGATCATATTATAAGACTATACCAACCAGGTTCCCTAATATACAGATAATGGAGGTGTTTCGAAATGGGAGTGGTAGGTGATGAAAACTATCCCAAATAGTGGTAGTCTGAGAATCTCACATCATGTAGAAGGCATATTTAGATCTAAATAGAAATAATATAAAACTATTGAATATAAGATGAGTGAATGACCATGATTGAATATGGCCTTACCTCAATAAAAATTGTTTCATGATGTGTTTTTTGTCCGTAAGCACCACCATTGATCATCCCTATAGACCCCATGATCCAAAAACCAATCGATCGATATCATCCATGTAAGGGTAGTGGTGTTTTAACTAAGATATCAATGTCCATTTGAGAAGAGTAGAATCCTTGTTGAACATGGATATCAAGAGCAGCAGTTGTGGATAACAATCGATAAAATTAAGAAATTTAGGTAAAATTGAGATCTGTGGGAAGGTGTAAGTATATCAATGTTAGAAAAGGGAAAAAAGACCTGGTGTGGAAGCCATTGGATTTCAAAAAAAAGGTCCCTCCCTCTTTTAAGGGGAGGAGAAATCATGTCAACTGATTCCATCAAGGGTAGCAGGGAAGGCTCTTCGTTCGTACATCCAACTATACTCGACAGATGAATCTGAAAAACAATTAACATCTATTGACTTCATGAAGTCATGAACAAAAGTTTCTATGAAACCTTGTTCTATGAATGTTTAAAAATATGTAATTTATATGAATTTTCAAAAAACATTCAAGAAGTTACCAATTTCACTACATAACAAACTGGTCCTCTATATCTCTCCATATTCTTGTATTTCTCTATTATTTATTTATTTATTACATTATGGGATGTTTGTGTGTTTCTTTTTTCTTTCACCGCTCATTGTATCCTACTATAAATGGAAGATATATATATATATATATATATATATATATATTCATAACTATTTTTTCCATGTACTCCCATAGAATCTTGGGAAGAGTTCATGGTTGACATGTTTTTTTGTTCTCCAATTGATAATAGTTTAAGGGGCTAGGTTTGGTCTGGATAGTTGAATACTATTGTAAAACATGATTCAATTTGTGGATCAAACTCTTTATTTATTAAAACTTCTTGGTGGAAGTTCATCACCATGTGTTGAGGACTAAGTCTCATCTTGAGACTGATCATCTAGTATTATAAATTATGATGTATGTTTTATCTTGTTTTATTTTTTTTACTTTTATTATGTTCATTCAAACTAAAAGTATTTCAAACTAAAAACAAAATATATGTAATCTTATTGTAAAAATTAATTTTTCTTTTTAAAAAATTTTAATTATATTAATAGATTTCAAAGGATTATGTAATGTATTATATTATTGTATTAGAGAACTAATCAAGTTTCTAAGAAATATGTTTAAAAATTGAATCTTATAATGATAAAATATTTTTAAGTTACTGGGAAATTTTTAAAATTATTTTGGAATCTATTTTAATCCATTTATAAAAAAAATTTCATTGGGTACTCAATTCTCCCCCCTCTTGAGAACCTCACAGTGACTAAAATTTTGTATCATAGGTATATTCTTTGGTATCCACATTTTGAAAAAAAATTGTAATTTTGGTTAAATTATAAAGATATTAAATTTCTATTATTTATAAATATATTTCATTAAATTAATTCTTTACAAGAAGGTTATTCTACCAAAAATATTCCCTTTTCCAATGGTAACTATTATTCTCAGTGTTAAATTAAAATGGAGATTCACAATGACAGTATGGGATTCAAAAATTTGGACTTCTATAAAAGATAAATATGTTATCCCTGATACATATTTAAAGGATTGGGATAATAATACAAATAATTCATAATATAATAATTGTAATGAAATTAATTTGCTTTATTATGAGTTAAAAGATGTGTAATTTAATATAATTTCTTATAGAAGAACATTATATGAAATTTGTGATACTTTATCTATCTCACATGATTGAAATAGTAATGTTAAGGAAATGATACTTATGAAAAATACTATTATGTATGATAACATTTGGATAAATCATAATGGACCTATTTATAACATGTAACTAAGGTTAAATGATATTTTTAATTGAATGAGATCACATGGTTATCCTTTATTATATAAGGTTCAAATCATACAGCTTTTAATATGTCTACCTGAATGATAAAGTGGCACATCTTTGTCAATTAGATTATCCTATGACATCAGCAACTTACCATCCAAAGAAATTATTGGTAAACTAATGATGTATGAAGATGATTTAAAATTCAACCGATAATATGATTAATATTAAATGATAAAATATGATTCCTTTAAGACTTTTACATCTTAAAAAATGGAATTGGAGAAAGTTCAAAATACAATTTCATGTGAAATTGTGTAAACAATGCATAGTGATGAGGAGATATCCTATCTGAAAAGATAACTCAAGAAATACTATAGAAATATTTTTTTTTGAAATACCATTTATTGAGGAAAACATAATTCTTGGGGAACATGGAAGAAATTCAGGAATTAAGATGAAAACGAGCTTCTCTGCTACGAGTGTAAGAGGGAAGGTCATGTAAATGATGATTAGCCAATTTTGAAGTAAAAATAGTTGATATAATTACAAGGATCAAATGTTCCAAAAATAAATAAAAGAAACCATGAGTGAATGTATGGATGTATCATGTTATCAGTAATAATCAAATTAGTAAAAATATGATAGAACAAACAATTTATTTATGAAAAAATTCACTAAGGTACCCTCTCTATCATCTCTACATAACTATGATGTAAATAAGAATGAAAATAATGATCATTATATGTCTCAAAATGATATTTTTGAATATTGTATAATTCTATAATTCATTTTTAATTAATTTAGAGACAAATATAAAACTATTAAAAGACATCAAGCTTTATCTGAAGAAATTATATATGATATGTCTGTTGAAAATTAAAATAATGATCAACTATTTAATGTTAATACTAAACATATACCATATAATGAGAAACTAAATAAATACTTGTATAAATTCTCTAGAGGGGTAGAAACTCTCACACATATTTTTGGAATGAAATATTAACCTAAATATGGCATATGATGTCAACATGGACAGAGAGTAATATTAATGTTTACTTTTGTACCAAAGATAAATCTTAATATCCCTTCTACTACATATTTTTCTAATGGAACTAATATATTAATTATTTAAAAATGTCTTCAATATATTTATTGTAAACCCCTCATAAAAATGTGGGTTCCAAAATCTTTAATCACTAACACTTCTGGACCCAAACAAATATGGGTACCTATATAATTTCTTGTATAATTTTATTTATAGGAAAAATATTTTAAGGCCCCTTATTGTTGTCTATGGTACTTGGATCATGGTTTTTCATGTTATAAAATATTATATTATTCATTCTTCAAGATCATTATTATTTTTAATGGTGGTCATGTCACCTTTAGTTATAATGTTAAAGGGAAAATCATCATCCCTACCAAATTCGGTAACAAAAATTCTATTTGAATTCTTAATGCATTGTTTTATATGTTTTTGGATAAAAATATCTTAGTATCTCAAAAATACCTGATGATGATTTTCATTTCAATTTTTAGAAAAATGCATGAAATTTATGTAATTCTAAAACTCCTTAAATTTTTACTTCTTTAATAAATAAAAATCATTATGATGTAGATCAAAATTCATTAATTTCTAAAAATGATTCCTTCTTGATTACTTTTTTGATGGAATCTTGTATTTTAAATATGATACCAGACCACTGAAATATTCACTCACTTAGGATGCTTACAAGTAAATGGTTATTTAATGATAAAAAATAGAGTTCCCAAACAACAAAGTCAGTAACCTCTATAAAAAAGGTGTGAAATACAATGATTCTATCCATTAAAATAAATAAGTATCTACTTATAAAATTCTTGAGATGTTTCATATTGATTAATTTGGACCATCATCTGTTTTTAGTCTTAATGGGAAGAATAATGTGTGTGTACTTGTAGAATACTATTCTATTTATACTTGGGTGTTCATTTTAGCTCACAGGAGTAAAGATTGTTCTTATTCCACCATGTATTCTAAATATAAAAGAAAACCTATGTTTTATTATTTTTAATACCTTAATAATTGACCACGAATTTTAGTATGAAAATCCTGATTTTGAATATTTCTTTCTAACAAATTGGATATAGTCATAACACTAAGAATAATATTCAGTACTTTTCATCGAAATGTAATGAAGAAATTGTCCTTGGTTAAATAATTTCAATTAAATACTGTAGATTTATTAATAAAATAACAGAAATTAAGGATGAAAATGTCCTTGTAAAATTTTATTAAACAGAACCACAAGAGCCTAATACCTCACAAGAAACCAATGTGGACTATTTATCAACTTTTAACATAAATTATAATCCTTTATATTATTCAATATAATATCTAGAAAAATATTTTTGTTATGAGGGGTTTTTAAAACTACATGAACAAGATCTTTTAGAGTAACCTGTAGTGACCATCCGTTCCTTTTCTAGTGATTTTAGAACACAAAAGTATCACCCTTTAGAAATTTTGGTATGAAATTTTTATAGAGGTTCATATATAAGAGGTTATCTTTGAAATTATGTTGATTATAAACTATTATTGTCTTATATGGAACCTATGAACAACAATGAAAGTATTAATGATGAATTATGGGTGATGGAAAAGAAATAAGAATAAAATAATATTGAAAGAAACAATGATTGGGAAATTGAAGATATACCAAAGGACACCGTAATCATATGCACTAAATTAGTTTTAAAAAACAGGGAATATGAGTCAAGAACAATAGTTATAAAAAAGGAAATAATTATTGCATATTTTTATAATTAATATTATGGAATGGACTACAAGGGAACCATTGCACCAATTTTAAGACATGAATTCATTAATATCATTCTTGTATATAAAGTTCATTTATATTTCAAACATTATCAAATATATTTGAATACTGAATTCATGAATGGTTTTATAATTGAGAAATTTTATTGATAAATCCCCATGTTTTCAAAATCCATATTTTCCAAATCATGTTTTCAAATTAACTGATGCATTATATTGTATGAAAAAATTCATAGAGCCTAGTTTGAAGGGGTAAGAATTTTTTTTTAATTCAACAGGTTTTTCAAAAGGTATTTCTCATCCTAAAATTTTTAAAAAACTAATTTAAAAAATATTTCATATTATTAGAAATCTATATTTATGATATTATTTTTTTTCTTCATGATATTATCATTGTAATTATTTTTTTAAAATTATGAGAAATGAGATTTAAATGAGATGAATGGGTAAACTCAGATTCTTTGTTTTTTTTATATTTCTCAAAATAAATAAAGAATAAATTTAAATGTACTAGGGATAAATTTAAAATGAATTAACATGAATATTAATAAGAGTAGTTATAATCCTATGAGTAACACCGATAAATTGGATCTGGAAAAACTAAGACACTAATTGATCAAACCAATTGAATAGGTATGATTGGATGTCTTCTCTACTTCACTTCTAACTGTCTTGATATAATTCTTAGTGTTTGTAAATTTTGTTAATTTCAAGATAATATAAAATATTTACTTCACTTTTTTCATCAAAATTATATTAAAATATGTCAAATATTAAAAAAAATGATTATTATACCCCTCGGGAAAGGTATTTTATTTAGTTAGTGATTTTTATTCATGTTTTAGTGGATGTATGTTATATATAAAAAGAAAACCTTGAAAAGGTCACTTTTCAGGCAAGTATCTAGTTTTTCTGTGTTGTAAGAGGGAAAATTCAATTTCACTATCTATTTATAATGTTGAATTTATAGTAGTTGGTAGTTTTTATGTACATATTATGTGGATGAAAAACACTTTACTAGAATACAGATGTTTATTTCGGAATGTCCCAATGAATTTTGAAAATAATATTGCTATAAATATTTCTAATAACACTATATCATATTATATAATAAACATACTATTGTAAGACTTCAATTATTTAGATATAATTTTCAAAAAAGATATATGACTTTTGAATTTATTAGTACAAAACAGTAAATAACTAATATCTTTTCAAAAAATTGAATTCTAAGAGAATGAATTTTTTAAAACATTATCTAGTTATGATTAATTTTGATTCAATTTATTTTTCTCCTAAAAAACTATTATGTATGACACATCATTTTTATGACACACTATCAGGTATGAAATGCCATTTCATATGACATGTTGTTGGGTATGGCACACCATTTGGGTACGACATACTACTCTTGTTGTCTCACTAATTTTTTTGTCTCACCATTATAGTATTCTCAACATTGTGAAATTTCACATTTTTGATTTTTTACATCGTTGGCTAGTACATTACATTGTGAATTTTCATTTCTTCAATATATTCTGAACCTTAAACTTTTGATTATTATGGATTATTTTTTTCTATAACCGAATATGAATATTCTCCCATTTTTCAAATTTGGTTCTCTATTATTGTTTTGATTTTTATTCCTATAATAACTAAATCCCAAAATATATGAATTTGATGATTTTATTATTCTAGAACATCGTATTTATGAAGCTTTTCTTTCTATCTTTATCCCAGTGCAGTCCTTCATCTCCAGACCTTCAAATCATCAACCTTTCAATCAACCTTCGTTCGAGCTTTCCAAACAGATCTGTATGACAAAACTAAAGCAACCCTCTATATATTTTTTGAATGAGTCATTTCTGGATAATAATCATATAGTTGGATTGAGTAGTCATATTGTTGCAGTGCTTGTTAACCTAAATTTTTCATGAATATTATTTTATCTAAAAATGAAGTTAAAGTATAGTTGTTAATCACGAGTAAGCATCTAGTTCTCAAAGTACTCTATGACCAAGTTTGATTAGATTTGTACTCTTATAATGAGAGACCCTTCAATCCCAATCTAGTCTTTGAGTATTTCCAATATTTTATGGTTGTTTTTAATGATTAATATTAGTATTAGATGGAAAAAGTAATCAATTTGTTAGAAAAGATCATTTCCACAAAATAGTTTTCATGTTGTCTGGGTGTTTCACATGAAGGTGTATATGATGACTATCAAGGGACCATTCCTGAAGATTGTGATTTATTTATTTTTTAATAATATTTATCCAAACTAACTGGTCATGGAATAACAAGAAGACCAGTAGCTTTTGAGTTGGATGAAGAATGCATATTGTTGATTAATTACACTTAGCACATCCAATTCCCCAAATAAAGATATTTTTCCACATTAGGGTATCATGATGTATACTTTCTTTGTATTATGAATAAAAGAAAAAAGATAAATTTATGTATATACCTTAAGTATAATATTCCTATAATGATCAAGACTACATCTAGACCAAGTTTAATGATCTACCCGAAGATAATCCCAACAATGTTGGAACCTAGTGGTTTGGTTAATGAAAATGAAGAGTTCATAGTTGATTGTGGTGGTTTTTGGAATTTATAGAGAATTTTTCTCAAGGATTAGAGTCTTCTAGAACCCTTATTTTGGGAAATGGGTAGCTTATTGTGAGAAACTATATGTGGATTTTAATCATTTTTATCCCCAATCAAGGCCAAAATACATTGGTTATATTGGTTTGGAACCAGATGAAATATTGGAGTATTATGATAAGGAAGAATATGTTGTTGGCTCCAAGAAGTGAGTAATAATTTTATCATATTGATGAGGGAATTCATCAAGATATGTCTCCAAAATTACAACTTTTTACTTATGGCTCTCTAATCCCACCTAGGAGACTTCCCAAAAGAAAAATGTAAGTTAAATGTGATGAGGAATAAATTGATGTATCTAGATAAGGGAATTTCGAGTATAGATTTATAAGTGTTTGGTAAACCTTTCTAGAGACCATTAACTATAATCTTCTGTGACTTTTATATTTTCATTTTATATTTTTTTATTATAAACTATTTTGTAATCATAATTGTGGAGAAAAATGGTTTGGAATTTTCTTTTCTCTTTGAATGTGTTTTTCTTTCTTTATTATTAATAACACTTATATATAATTTCATGATTAATATTTTTTATCTTTTAATGACATATAAAAATATATTTTTTGTATTACATTTGTGGTCATGAATTGTTTACCATTGATCGCATTATTTTCAATCATCAAAAAGGGGGGATATTGTTGACCTACTTGTTATAATGATCACAAAATCATTCTTAATAAAATTTTCATGTGATTCATGTTTTCTATATGTATCATATAATATGAGATAGGTGATGAATATTTTTACCAATCATGAGTCATCACTATGGTTGATACACTACTGAGGATGATTCATCGCAATGGATGTCTCAATGTCTACCATATCACACCACCATTTCCTAGGACTTACAATTTTCAAAATACACTACGAACATGGAAAATTGAAAGATTACTAAAATGAGTCACGGTCAGGATGTCACACCACCCGAATGGATTTTTGAACATTTATGAGATACCAGAATAATGAACTACCATTAGAGGAATCACATCCATAAGGATGATTCACTGTCAGATGAGTCTCCTCCAGTGTAGAAATTTGGTTAAATATGAATGTAACATGGCCAGCCTGAGACACTTCTAGAATAAGACACTGTTAGACAATGAGTCACCGTTCTAGGACTCACCATCACTGTCTCTCTAATAATCCCTTTCTATTTCATTTTTATAATTACTAGTTTATTGAATTTATTACTGAGTGTTTTTTAATGATTGTTTATTATTGGATCAAAATAATGAAATAAACGATGTGTCAGGCCTGAGTATAAGGATACCGAATTTTCAAATTATCATGTGGATACTGATTCATGTTTCTGATAAAAAGAAAATATAACTCCCTGATGTGATATATAAATAAAAAAGTGGAAATGTGTTGAATTTTGTACACATGAAGAGATATGATCTTATTTTCAAGAATAGGACGATCTTACCTACTAAATCTTACAACCCTTGACAAAGTAAGCTGAAGAAAAATAAACATATATCATCTTCCTAGAGCTAACAAAAAAATTTATGACACTCTATTATAATGATGTCTGAAATGACCAACTAGTGATACATTTTATGAACCTTTAAAGGATTTACAAGACGCACTGGATAAAAAACTTTACATATTTATCACTTCATACTTTTAGATTTATCATCATTTTTATATATTTTTACTTTATAAGTTGTTTGTGTTTCTCTATTTGTTCAGAACACTCTATCTTCTACTGTAACTATAAGATACATAGATAATTAATTAACTCTATTAACCTATGTACTCCCGTGGAAACTATGAAACAAGTCATGTGAGAACTTTTGTTCCTTGTTCTCCCATAGATAACAGTGGAAGAAGCCGTGTGTGGTCTATATGGTTTAATACTATGTAAAACCCAATCGAGGTTGTGGATCAAACTGTTTATTTATAAAAACTACTTGGAGGTAGTTGATCACCATGTTTAGAGGACTGTGTCTCATATGGATATTGGACCTCTTATATTCAAAATGACATTATGTGTCTTATCTTGTTTTATTGTCTTTTATTATATTTAATCTATTAATTAAAACTAGAATTTTTTTAAACATTAAAAAATACATATATATATTGACAGTAAACATTAATTTTTGATTTTATAAGATTTTAATTAATTAAAATGATTTAAAATGATTATTTAATATTGTATATTATTTTATCTCAGACCTAATCAATCCTCCATGAAATACTTCAAAAGATTGAAACATATAATGATATTTTTTTTATTTAACTTGATCATTTCTAAATTATATGGGAGAATCTATTTTAATACATTTTGAATAGATATTTTTATTGTTTACTCAGTTCACCCATCTCATATGATAATCAATTTGACCAATAATCTTGATATAACAAAGATATGTGAGATAAAAAACACTTTTAGAAGTACATATGAATAATCCTCAAGAGATCAGGTAGACTCCAATGAATATCACTTTACCATATTAAATCAAGAATATTATAGATGATTCAAAATAGGTATTATAGTCCAATGAATAATATAATGATCTTGATCACCAACAGATACGAGATGATGGCCCGATATAAAATAAAACTAATATATCCTTAATAATTAATCGCAGACTAAATGTATATATTATTTCCTATCTATGCTAAATCCAGGATCAAAAGGTCAAATATACAAAATGATGAAGTACCAAATTGAATAATATTGCATCATAATTAGATCACTACCCTAGAACACTTCATTAAAACTGGACTGACCACTAACTAGTGTAGTTAGCTATAGGGGAATTGGAATCCACTCTATCTAGAGTCCCAATATTTGGACTAAGTTGGGTGATGTAAAGGAGTGTCATAGTATATAATCACCAAATGAAAAATCCAAGGTTATACATAAATATATGGTACATTGAAAAATAGCTAGCCCATGTAGCACTATAATTTATATTCCATACAACTAAACTGTCACATATATTCTACCTCACTCACTCAATAGATGACCAATTCTTCAACTAAACACACCCCTATACCGTAAGGGTGGGGTACATAAATTTTTTTTACTCTTCTAGCCACATATACCTTTTATGAAAAACAATAATTCTAACCCTAGTATTGTTATGTACTCTAAGGATATTAATTTAGTCTTGTAAGGAAATTTCCCACCTAGGTCATATTGTTTTCCATGAATATTTGTGACTTCGAACTGATGTGGACTATAACCTACACATGTTAAATACATATGGATTGAGATCATAAAGGATTCATACCAAATACCAAATGTAGTAAACACAAAGATTTCTTTTGGATTTTACTCTCTATTAGTCATTACCATGACCCTCCTGACATATGAGACCCTCCATCTATAGATATTCTCCAACAGAAGCTATAATGGCTCCCCTATCAATATTAATATGTGTTACATGCATCCTCTAATTCATATATTTCCTATTATATTCCATATAAAATTTTGTAAATGTAAATGGGGTTAACTATTGTTGAATAACTCAAAAGAGTGCCTCCTCTAATGCCACACCTTATTCTTCTCCTATTTAAAATGATTGGTGTAAAGATAATTGAAACCCATGAATATTATCCGAATATCATCCACACATTGTATCCCCTTATAGTGGTAGAAATACTTCTACATCTTTATATCCCATATAATAGATGAATGTAATTATAAATTAAATTACCTCAGGATATCATCCCTTGAAATCGGTGCCTTTTTATGCTCTCTAAGTAATGGGATCCACCCATGGCCCGTAGACCCTCTCATCAGATTGGTTTCTACTGAGACCCCATACTCTGTATAAATAATAATTAAACTGGTAGAGATCATTAGATCATCCTAAACCACTCTATCTCCAAATTAAATACATATTCATCATAAATAAAATTAATGAACCATATGATCTCACACATTGTAAAAATTTCAGACTCACCACCTTATCCATCTCAAGGATCATATGGTCAATTTGATGAATGGGATACATTTTACAAATCTAAACTACACCATGATAAAAAAATAACCATATATATTATTATGTCTTTTCTAAACTATTTATTAATTAAATTAATATAAAAAACTTCATAAAATCACTTTGATTCAACTATAAATTTCATAATCATGATGTATGTACCTATTTAATTTATCTACCCTGTCATTAGAATTATCTTACCTAAGGTTATTGGTAAGTGTAATATCTTTATACCAAATAATAGGGGTTCCTAATTTATTATATCATATCTGGTGTCCCTTGATCCAGCAGAGGCTATGATTGACTGATACATTTTTCCTACTATCCAATTAATAACACAATAGTTCCCACCTATAAAAGTCACCATAATTGTCTTAAATTTCTCTTATTACAATTCATAATGACCCACCCTTACTGGGTTCCACTACTAGGCCTATAATAATGGTGAGAGTAACTCTTGAATCTTTCCTCGATGAGGCTCTTATTTGGTAACTAACAATAAATATATACAATAAATAACTAGTAGTTAATGTATTGATAATAAAATATTTAAATATAGAAAAACCAAAATTAACTCGGTTAAATAAAATAAAACCAATATCCCATGACGCATATTCTTTCATATACAGTAAAAACTACAAAAATACTTTCAAAAAGAAATTTTTTATGGTTCTAAAAAAAATATTAGATCCATTACTCAAGCTGTTAAGGTCAATAAAAAAAAAAAAATATCTCATATAATCATGATAGAAAACTGTCATATATATATATAGTAGTGTCTATTTTCCATTGTATTCTTCCAAGGTGCACATCTAGTCTAGATACATGCTTTTGTTCAACCTCACATTGAGTGGTTTGTGTCCTTCCATTGTTTATACCCCTTCTGGGGTGGATGGTTTCCTAGAATTACATATTTAAAAAGGTGTTCAGTCTCTACCATATTGTTTTATGAAGTAAACTCCTTGATTTGAAAGAGATGATGGGATTTTGGTTCCTCTTATTTATTCTTATATCTCTTTTTTTACCTATTACATGGCTCCCTCGTGGATTTGAGTCGTGTTTATGAAGATAATACCTAATATCATCTTTAAAAGATCATCGGTTAATAATTTTTCTTCTATAATTTCATGCCATCCAATCGTGGTCAGAGATGATGGTGTTGTTGTACATGAATTTAAATATATTCACATTGTGTGTGTGGGAAACCTGTGAATTTTTCTTTATTCCGAGATGATGGAATCTCATATATATGTAATTTTAAGTGTATAACCTAAGGAATCCCATGTTGGACATTGAAGAATTTCTTCCATGGGATAAGGGATATGACTCCCTTTGCCAAAATAATATAAAGTTCATCGAATGAGGTAGGAATTTTAGAGAATCTATTAGGGTAATTTGTTTAGGGTCCTATGGAGACAAGGTTATAGATTTAATGTCTTGTGGTAACCTGGTCCAGAGATCAACATCATGTGGGGATATGTTCATAGGTTTTTAGTAATGATGGTAAATTTCATGTATATTATTTTCATATAGTATCTTGGTAATGGATTAGTGTCACATGGTATGGTCGTAGTGATGTGGGGATCATATGTTTGGGTGGTGAGAGATTTAGTTCCCCCCCCCCAAGGGCAGAGATACTCACATATTAGGGTTGTCATCCACTAGGGGAAAGAAAGATAAGTATGTGTTGATGCCGAGATTGAAACATATGGGGGATTACTACATACCATCTTAGATTAAATAGATTAGATCCCACAAAGTTAAAGTGTATAGTCAAAGGTCATGTAGTTAGACCAATCCACAAAGTTCAACACTGTGTAATAAAGAAACAATTGTTTTAGATGGAGTGATGACAAGTGATGATATGGGTCTTATTCATGGTAGATGTCTGAGAAGAAGGGGGATTATATAATTCATATTAAAAAACACATACAATTATTTACATATAGAGTGAGTCTCTAGTTTAACATCATTAATTGAGAGTAGTCTGTTAGTGTCGAGAAACTTTGGACTAGAATTTTCCCCTAAAATTTAACAATGTATAACAAGAAAATGGATGAAATGTAGTTTAAATTATTGAATCCCATATGTGATTGTTATGTAGTTTAATGTATTCTATATTGGAAATGGGTTTTGTGTAGTTTAATGTCCGACATCTTATATGTGTATATTGATTTTTCTAGTGGAAATCCATTCACTGTCAGAGAAATATGAGATAATGATACATCACTAGACCTCATTGAAGGAAAAAATATAGAGTTAACCCGTTATGGGGAGACTACATGGGTAGTTGTGGGGGTATCGAAGATATATTTCTTATTCTTTGGAGAAAGTTGAAATACAGATATCTGGGTTGTTCTTTAAAGAAGTGGACTAGATATGATCATTTATGATACCAATCATGTATATGATTTGGGAACGACTATACCCAAATTGTCTATGAACTATTTCTATTTGAAATCTACATTAATGGTGTTACATTTTTGAAAAATTGGATATATTGAGGAGACTTTATGTGAGTTTGTTAATGGATAGGGGTTCATGAATTTAGGTCATAAGAGGCCAAGTCCTTCATGATATATGGGTTCTCTTCCTAGGGATGTTACCCTAGTTATTATCATTTGGGTTTTGTAAGGGATATATTTCTAATGAAACATTATGCGGGGATAATAATTTACCTCATATTTATATGGTATATACCTTCACTATGTTCATCTTCACAAAATTTCTAGGTTCTAAGATACTCATGGAAGAATATTCTAGAATGATGGATTCATTTAGGAATATTTTTTCTCTTGTAGGATAGCATTCATGAATTTTGAGATTATACTATAAGATCAATGATCAGGGATCCATTAAATGGATTCTTGAGGTGGTTTTTGTAGGTTTCATGGAGGTTGGGACACACATTCAATGAAATATTACTATCCTCATATAAACTGATCTTTCATTAATACTTTGTTTCCCTCAACGAAACCCTTTCCATTTTTTAATAAATTCAAACAAGTAATTTGAAAACCCTACTAATGAAACAATGATCAACACCTATGAATAAAAATATATGGAGGAGACCTAGTGGGGAAAATAAGAATCTCATATAATATTGGATGATCATCTCTTTTTTTTAAACCGAATACCTTTCAACGAATTTTTTGACCTAGATCATTTGATCTTGAGAAACATTTCACTTATGTGAATAAAAAACTATTCTATACACTATGATTTCCACCGTTGATGTGAAAAATATTACATGAAAGCCTATGTTTATTGAACCATCTTTCATGAATACAACTTTAAAAAATTTAAATTTAATAAAAATGGACATCGAAGGTGTTGAAGCTACCAAAACATGATAGAGGGATATGGATGGGAAGATAATGATCAAGGAGAGATCCTGGGTGAATATTTAATAAATTTTTGTTCCTATGCCTATTAGGATTTCCAAAATTATGTTATGTTTAGAGGGGATACGTTTTGGATCAGGCTATGCAATATTGAATGGAAATGTCTGTTCCATATATATTTCCACCAATATATCATGGCTAAATTAGTTAGAATATAATCACTGAGGATAAAAAAAATTCAACAATTTACAATGGCGGTTGGATTAGCTTGTGGATCCCATAACATATTTTCACGATCCCCATCCAGGGTGTATATATGATGCATTCCTCCTTATTGAGAATAGAAAAGAGATCCCTGAGAAATTTCCCACATTTTTTAGGGATTTTCTAAGACATGTGCAAGTTAAGATGTGGTAAATTATAGTGAAGAATGATTTCACACTAATGAAACGGTTCAGATATCTCATGAATGATCTCATGGAAATGTTCCTAGGGAGACCTATCCACTTTCGAAGGGATTCAAAACATGAGAAGTTTCACTCACACTAGATGATAATAGAGGTGAAATAGTTGTTCTTGTGGGGATATTCTATAAATACCCTAATCCCTGGGATTAGGTTAGTAAGGATCCTTCTAGTTTTTTTCAATAGGTTAACGGTCAACGTTTGTGATTCACGTATGAAATTGTGGTTGATATTGTTCATCATGGAAGCAGTGATTGTGATGGGGAAGCATAGAAATCTATAAGTGGTAGTATTTTAGATGTTATACAATGATTTTTGATAAATTGGTTAGAGGAAAACCCATCTCTGTGGGTGTATACCTAAAGTTTTCTATATATTTGGGTCACAATACACATGAGAGTTTATAAGTACCCAAACCCCATCATTATTTTTGGGAACTAAATTGTCCATTGATGTTGAATATCATTAGTATTAATCCTTTTTGGATAGATAATGTTTTTTTATTATAGGGATCATGTCATTGGATAACTTCATACTTTACGAATTCCTCATCAAAATGAAAATTATTATGAGTGAATTAATGGGAAAATCATATAAATGATTGTATATTCTAGAATTTTGTGGTGGGTTACTGGTGGAGATATTGGAGTGCATGTTGGTTTTTGATCCATAGTTCCCTATAGTTTTTCTCTCCAATTCTATTTTCTCCATAATCTCACACAGATGTTGTATACATGAGTGCTTGTTTTGAATCTCTCAATGGTATTTAGGAATATAAGGAGAGTGTTCATGTGATATGATTGTAGGGTTTGATAGAGCTATCGTTGTCAAATTATATCCATGAAACCTTACTAAATTATGTAAAAAATAATGAGATAACATTCCATGAAGACTTATGAGGAATCAAGTTGTTTGGGTGGAATCTGAAAAGTTTATACCATAGTCATAAATTCAAGAGAATTCTATAGTTGGAGTAGAACACTAAAGGTGGTTTGGTATAGTTGGTGGGGAATTGGTTGATGATCTTGCAGTTCTTAGTCTTGAATGAGGTTATTTTTCTAATAGAGGAGTTACAAAAGGCCAAAGGATCCAAAGAAAATATATTCAAGAGTTAGGTAAACCCTATTTTTCGATCTCAAGAGTCCATTCCATGGATGAATGGAAGCCATTAAAACATATAATTATGGAACCTGAAGATGTGGTCATCCCTGATGCTTATATGAACATGATGATACTTTAGAAATAATTCACATAGGTTATTTTTTTGTTACTACAAAGGGATTTGATCTCCTATCTCAAACTAAATCATCCCATGTAATCTAAAAAGATTCCATGACCGAATCTAGGAATTTTCTACAGATGATGGATGATTTGATACACTTCAATATCATGAAACAACCTTGATGGATCGGCTGAGGACACTACAAGGTGTGCGCTCTCCCTGTGGCCTCTAGTGGGATGTACCAATTGAAGGTGTGAACTTGAAAGATGGATTTTCATAGGAGGATCCATTTGTATGTGATTCATTCTTATATTTCTATTAGGAATAACATTTCAATGATTTTCACATTAATCTATGGATTTTCTTTGGTTGGTTTGACCTAATAATCATTCTATAAGGCTAGGTGCATCATTATACTTGGTTAGTGTATATATCATCTAATATAAATTCATGAGTATTCAGAAAAATCATTTATAGGGGATAAGTGGGACCCTAAAATTAAAGGGGAGGGTGTGTTACCATTGTATGACATTGAAATTTCATAAATCCAATCAAATATCACTGTGGTGCGGGCTATGGATAAAGATGAGACAAAATATACCCAAATTCCACTTAGTAATTTCAATTCATCTATTTTCCTTGTTCGTTTATAAATTTACACTATGAGGCTTTGGTGTAACATTTTATTTTTCTTTTAAATAGATATTGTGAATCCAGTTATAGAGAAACATCTAGAGGCCAAGGCATCAGTTATTTATGGGAAAAAATCATTGATATGACTTTCAGTAAAAATAAATAATATATCAGTCGACCCCTACACTACCTATAAGTCTTCCACCCTTTTCACCTATACTTTTTATTTTGTACCACATGGTGAGATTGATAATCTTTTTATAATAATGGTTGTGAAAAAGATTTTTGGGACCAGTTTCCAGTGATAATTATTGAGCATTGAGATCATATATCTAAGGCTATGATGGTCAAATATGTGGCCTCAACGGTTTTGGATAAGGTTGATTTAATTTTATAACCTCCCCCAAAGGCTTAATAAGAAGTTTTATGCACATTTTTTAATTTAAGAGTTAGGAAATGATGTAATTACTATTGATATTGGGGCCAGCTCATCCAAGATGATGTCTAATATAGATCCCCTTGTTGATGTGATGGTGGTTTTTTCCGATTAATAGGCCACACCATCCAATTATATCAAAGACCTCGACTCTAATATTGATGATTAGAATTTGAAAATTTTTCATATGGAATGGATGAGTATTTTTAGATATATTTATTTTACCCACATAGATTATATTATAAGATGGATGGGGTCCATGTATCACTGGACAGTTTTATATGGACTGACTAGGTGGAATCCCATAACATACACACCCCGGTTCAAGACATCATAATCAAGTAGGTTCAGGTGGAGTTATAGTAGTTAATAACATCATACCATACAAAAACATCAAAAAATACCAAGGAACTCCACATGGTTGAATAAGATCTCTCTCTGGTGGAGGGGTAGGCACAATAGTATGTGGTCATCATTTATACAATGGGGCATAGTTGGCAGTGGCTGAGGATGAAGCATAGGAAGCAACATCCCCGTATGGGACTACATGGCTGAAAATGTAATGTTAACAAATATAATATTGAAATTTACCCTACGGATGAGGTGGTGAAGGTAGACAAGATCAAACGATAGTGGGATCTTGAGGCCAATAGACATAGGCTTGCAAAGCCTGAGAGCTCCCTTGCCAAGGTTGAGCCATAGAGGCCCCTTTTTTATAATAAAGGAGAGGTTATAACTTATGGATGAACCTCTGTAATAAAGATTGTAAAAAATATTTGTTTCATTTCCATATGAGTTTTTTTCCTGCATCTCAATAATGTTAACAAAATGACCAAATATAAATTTATAAACCCAAGTGACTAGTGATTGGTGTGAGAAAAATGTAATAAACAGAATATCTATCATTCACATGGGAGTGCCCAATAGGGAATGAATTATTCAGTTCAGAATGATCCATTGACCATTGGGGGTGTCCTAACTAGGGATACATATGCATGAGAGAGAGACTATCAACATATTTCTTTCATTCCAATTTATCAGTGGTTCATGAGTAGGATAATTTTAGGGGTCTTTAATTCTACACAAAAAATTGGGAGGCTTAAGAATTTGAATCAAGACATCTAGGATTATAATTGTACGGGGTGACTAGAAGAAAATGTATGACTAATGACCATATTCAAAAAGTGATTTCCATATTCTCACTATACATAGTGAGAAAATACATGTGAAGGTAAAACATTTATCATACAGAAACACATGACTGATCAGATTTCCATAAAATGTTCTATGATCCATGTTCCCATGTCTAGTGTTGGGCTAGTTTGGCTAGGAACCTTCACCTTTAGATTGTACTATTTGGTCATGAATGATATTAAAGATACATTTCATCAAATCCATGAAGCCGGGTGGTGACCTTGAGGAATTTTTCAAATGGATTTCAATGATATGGGATTTTTCCCTCCACGGATTTGAGAATATTGAGTGGTAATATCATCCTATCAAAAAAAAGAGTCATCTTCCTAGTGTTTATTCATATTTGTTTAAGAGATACTGTCAAGAGTCTCTATGTTTTTCGTAAGTGCACATCAATAAAGTGGTAGGATGAATTTTAAGGAAAGGACCAAAATAATTTTTTGTTTTTACATAATTAAATGTGGATGAGAGTAATTTAGTTTATCATTATGTCCAGGTAGATAGAATACATTGTTCTACATAAGACATTTTAATGTCATTTGACCATTATGACTTATGATCATATTTCCCATACAAGTTTCGGAACTAACATACATTTTTGAATCTTTACATAAATAGTTTAGGGTCATTCCATTAAAAAAATATGGGTACACATTTATGGTCACATGTGTGGATGATTAAATGCATTTTATGTTCATGATTCTTAGAAAAAGGATCCTGGTTTGATGTTGTAGAATTGGGATATTTTGGAGTGAATCTTGTGGTTATGGGGAATTATATACCAATTTTGAAGAGAGGGATATTGAGGCCAAGGGACACAAAAATTTATACATGTGTCAACGAATTAATGTGTTGAACATATTTTTACGTTTTATAATACCATATTATTGATGAAGAAACTAGGACATGTTATTGTACATGGGTGGCCAAATGAAGTCATGGGTGGAAAGAGGATTTGCTGATGGTCTAGATATGGGAGATACAACAATCTATAGTTATCCCATGAAACTAGGAATCAATCCATGCATATTTTAATAGAGTTTTGTTGTTGAAGACAAGAACAAGTAGGGGGAATTCTGGTCGAGGGAGGATGAAACAAAAATGCGGGAAGTAGTCTACTGAAATACAAAAGGTGATAAAATTATATTTGGTGTGGTGATAATAGGGATTTTATCCATGGGATTATTATATAATGATAAACATAAAAGTGCCAATTTAAAGAAAGGTCCAAGGGTTTCCAATGTAACACAAGATATATTTGGGAAAAGTTTCATATTGTTTACATTCTGGGTCATAGATCATTGTGGGGGTTATTTCACCTCCAATGGATTGTGTGTTCTAGTTAATAATCACTAATTTCTAGAGGTTTCCATTGGATTTATTTATGGAATTGGAAACATCTAATGGTTCAATATCCATATGGACATACATTCCAGAGATAGGTGTTCTTTAGTTTTGGACCATTGATACTTTAAAATATACATTGGTGAGGAGGATGGGAGTTTAGACTCATTAGACCCTTTTGGGGGGAATTACTGCATACTCCATGACCCTCTAATATATTTAAGATATTTATTGTGAATCCTTATTAATTTAACAAGTATAACAAAGGTTTCCCTTGATATTTGAAATCAAATATTTTCATGTGTGGATTTTAGAATCATATGTATGTATTCAAGATTTTTCATTTATAGATACATATGTTAGTATTCAAGGATCTCCATCAATGGTATCCAATCATATAATATTTAAAGACTCTTTTAACAATTTTTATGACAATACTAGTTTTTATTCTAATTACTACATCACTCTAGAATTTACTGTCATCTAGGGAGATGAATGTTTGATTTTGATGTTGGGATCATAACCCATAAATAGTCTACCTACGTATCCTTATGAAAAGAATTGGAACCCTCGCTGTTCAGTGCCACTTAATGGGACACATCAATCCTTTTAAGGTTGTGTGATAAGGACCTAACTATACATTTTAATGTCATGTTGTATGAACATATAAGAGGAAGGCTCTTAGTCAAAGCACAGTGTGGGGATTATGCATAAGAATCCCATATAACCTAGAAGAGATATGAGTTTCCTGATTGGATTATAACTTATTTGGAATATATATGTGGAGGAACAAGGTTCTTTTGGAGTGTTGGTTTTGAACCTCAGGGAGGATTCCTATGTATCCCAATAAGATTTTAATCATAGACTACGTATTTTAATGAAGTCCTTTAAGAGGAATGATTTTGGGATTACATCCAATAAAGGATACCTTTGTGATGTTGGGTTTTAATTTTTGACTGAATCCTAAGGATGATTCCCATTTATGGATTAAATGATATAGATCTCGGGCCATAGGAAGGACTCCTACATATCCAAATTTTGATAGGAATCAATGTTCTCATAGTTCATTCATATGAATTTTTTTTGAAAATTTTTTGATCATCAAAAATTTCTAATCCCGCGTCAGTCATTCTCGTTGTGAGAAACAAGAGGATAGGAAAGATTCAACACAGGTACAAACATTTTCCACTTCGCTGGTGGAAGAGGATGTGCCTGCGATAGGATTGGTGGAAGATTATAAGGAAATGAACCTTTCACCTCTTCACTTTACATTAGACGAGGGTCAAACGTACGGAAGGAGTGAAGGTGAAGGAAGTATAGATAAAAAAGACTATAACATCCAATAATAAAGGCTAGGGGCCAACACCAGGATGGTTTTCCTCTATGGATCTTAGGGGAGGAAGTATAAATGATTTTGTTTAATGGAAAATAAATCATGACCTTCACTCTCACTATTGGGTTCTGGAGGTTTCAAGCCATATATATGAAAAGGGGTGGTCAGAATCCCTTTCCTAGAATTAATGACTAGGAACATACCAAGACTATCTCTAGTGTAAGGATCTATGTTCTAGTAGATATAAAAACCTACAAACATTATAATGACAATGAATCTATTTGAAGACAAATGAGGGAAACCTATAACAATATAAATACAAACAAAAATAGGAGAAACATTGATATGCACTCCCAAAATGCTTTATATGTTAGGTGGATTTGGTGGAGGTTTCAACTTAGTCTCATTCAGATAAAGGAAACAAGGAAGGAGATACCCTTACATGAGTGGATTTGAATAGGGTTTTGAAGTTGATGTGTGTAGGCCTTGAGCACATCTATGAAGCGTATCTATGTTGTACAGCTATGTCACGTAGGTACATCGCACATGTATCTTGCGTAGGAGTGCCTCACATGTCATAGCGATGATAGAGAAAAAGTTATTAGCATAGGATAAAAATATGATACATTCATAAAACATTGAAAGGAGTTTGAAACATGTGTATCCCATATAATTCAGTCTTCTATCATGTTTTTAGAGAGATACCTGAGAAAATTTGGGGAATCTGTGTGAACGAGATTCAAAATGGGTGCTTCAAGAGTTCTTCCAATTTCTATTAGTTTCAAATGTGGAGTCCTAGGGTCCAATTAATAGGCATAGAGGGGATCTGGTTGAAAGGATTTCATTAGCGTATGGTAGGACATGTATATCATCTAAATAGATACTCCACATAGAGGTATAGAAACATCTTGTTTCATAGCTCTACGACATATGTCCTCTACACAGTTCTATCGCATTTCCCCTCAACATAGGTCCCTTGAAATTTTTATGCCTTTAACATTGTTTAGTATCATCATGAGTCTGTGAAATGTGGTCAATATCTGAGGTAGGATTATAGGAAAAATATTATGGAGTAAATTATGAACAACGTAGGTTGGTCGCATAGTTATATCGCTCAGGTTTTTCGCATTGCTATATCGAATTTGTTTGATGTGTAGCAATATCACAAAGGTTTGTCATGTCAGGAACTGATATATATAAATTTCTATGTTACGTTGCTATTTTCTTCACTTGGGATCTAAAATTTTCCTCTCTTATTGCGTAGTTCGCTCATCCAGCCATGTCGCGTTGTGCTCTTACATAGGTCTCTTGAAATTTTCTCAAGTGGAAACTATTTGAGCGGTGGCTCTACATGGACAGATTTTGTCAATCAACTTGTGTTAGTATATTTATTGAAGGGCCTATGAGGATCACCTCATCGGATGACCTACGTGGATAATTTCCTTTTTCCAAATTTTTTAATTCCATTAGGTTAAAAATGAACATTCATAAGTTGAAATTATGACCTAATGGGGAAAAGTTTGTAATTCCATTGCCAAAATTTTCTCACATGAAGACAGCCACTAAAGAAGAAATATCATGTAAAATTAAGATGATGAAAATATTAAGACCAGAATATTATGATGTTATTGAAAGTACCCTACCTGGGAAACTAAAAGTATTTATTCCATACCAACATGAATATCCACGAAGTCTCTATCTGCCTTTGTACGGACATGGGATTCTGCATGATGCTAAAATTATGGCTATTAAGAGATACTTTCCAAATACATGTTTTTTCCAACACATTGACTATCATTTCGTGAATATCACTGTGAAGGGTATGCCGATTAATGAGGGAAAACACCCTATTGGTTGCATCCTATACCATAGTGGTTGTACCCCTGGTATGAAATATCATTTTGTAGAGCCAAGACCACATTTTTATGATTCAACCTTTCATTCTTCGCAAATAGGTCAGTATAATGGTTGGAGAGAAGACATGGATATTCATTCGGTGGGATGAGTTAAAACTATATCGATGACGTAATTTTGAGTATGCAAAACTTGTGAAGAATTTTGGAAAGGACTATCAGTTGGTCCCCTTTATGAAGATATCTTGATGGGATAATCTTTTCTTAAAAAATGGTGTTTTTCCTAAATTGATGAGATGATGGAGTCCACAAACAAAAACATTCCACTTGACACGTGGTAAGGTTGAAAATAGTCTATATGATATCAACTAAATATCTAGGGTTCCCATTATTAGGGAGATGTATGATGAGTTCATTCCACTAGTAACAATATGCGGTGAGGTTACCAGGACTCCCACATTATCTCATGAATTAAATTGAAAAGGAATTGGATAATTAAAAGAATGATATTCATGCAAGAGTGTGGATGTAATCCTTTCTAGAAATTACAACAGAGAATGGACCCACCTATGGACATTCTACTATTTTTCCATTTGTAGATAATCAGGACATTTCAGGCACATATTTTCCCACATTGGAGTGAGGTGACTATAATCTATTAGGCTATAAAGTCAAATCTGGTATTGAGGAAAATGTATCCTTAGACGACATCCTTAACATGTAGCTAGGCATTTACATGATTCCATTATGTGAGTCTAGTGGTGGTGTAAGGCTTGGGACTAATATTTTCACAGCCAAATTGGTAGAGGGAAAAAATATTGGTTTAGAAATTCTTGAATTGGAATGAATTCATAATTATATAGTGCATTTGTTCAACGGGAAGGCTCCATTTTGACTTGGAAGGCTAGTCCAAGTCTTGTGGGGCTGGATTTTTGAACACTTTTCTTCATATTTAGTATTCAATTCAGTTAGAGTCTCTAATGGTCAATTTACACAATTTTTATAGAAAGTATCTGGTATTCATCCTTTGTATTTGAGACCTGATGTAGTTCTAAGGGAATTGAATGCATCAGAATAATTCAGCTTATTCCCTTTTGGTAATCCTAAAATTGGAAAATTTATTGATGATGTTATGGATGAAAATTATGATCGGAGGTCTTGTAAGATGAAATTTAGGGATAGAATATTATCAGCCACGATTGATGGTGAAATTATCTGGGAGGCTTACATCCCTTTTAAGTTTTCTTTCCAGTTAAAATGTCTTAAAAAATCATGCACTTTTTCACCCATTTATATTATACATGAGAATCATCCAATGGTATCCATACAATTTTTTATTCTAGTGGCTTTAGAGACATCAAAATTATCAATTATGTTACCTCCATCAGATGCATCAATTAGATTAGAAGATGCATATTCCCAAGCATGGGCATATTCATACCCATATGGGGCTTTAATGAAAAGAATATATCAGGTAGCAACCATGAAAACTATTGTGTGTTGTAATATTGGTAAGTGGTCTATAGCCAAAGATGGTGTAGAGCTTCATAAGAATCAGAACCTTCAAAACATATCCATAGAAGATACACCAATAAGACTAATTCATGGGAAACAATACCTCCAGTAGAGAGGAGATCTGACCACCATAATCAAAAAAAATTCCATCCCATCATTTTTCATTTCTGAAGAAGAAGGGAGGCCTTAAGAGGCTCTCCAATTAGAGGGTTTATAGTTTTCTCCATATCAAACCAAATCGAAATTTAATTATATGTGGTATTTAGCTATTCAATTTTAGAGATCATGACTTGTGAACATAGGGATACCTGGGAATTCCTCTAAAATTGCCATGGAATACTAGATGTGGGTGACATTGAGGGACCTTATGATTTTCATCTGAATAATAACATGGCTAATGTATGGGAGTATATTGTAAATCTGGAGACCGTCATAAATGAAAATTATGACCATGTACTAGCCTCAAAATGTGTCTCTAATATGATGAAACTAGGGGTACATGAATGGGTAACTGTTCACCATGAAGAGAAATGGGAAAATTATGTTAATAAAGAGAATGTATTTTCACTTTTCATTTTGTTCATTTTTTCTTCGTCATTAACACTCACTAATCATGATGAGATTGCATGTTTCAACATGAAATTAAGCAAGGAACCTTAGGACAGGTTCTGAGTCACCATGGTATGGACCTATAGGTTCCACTATTAACACATTAGATGATCTCACCAAGTCTCCAAAACAATCTATTAGAGTGAATTAATCAATGGGGTAATGGCGACAGAAAATCCTTAGCCACTACCTTAGGTTTCTACTGCAAAGAGGAGTATTTAAATTTCTATAGAATCTTATGAAAAGAAATACAATAGAGTATTGAGATTGGTCTGATGTGTACGTCAAAGAAGTAAGTATTTGTACTATCCTTTAGTATTATGGCTTGATTGATACACCATGGTAACCACACTCATCTTCCCATAGGATCACAATCTCTTTCTTATCATAAAGGGTTAAATACTAATCCATCAGGAATAAAGAATGAATCCCCAGGTGAATCACAAATTCATGCCGATGAATATTTTACCTTAACAGATGAAGTACCAAGAGAGAAAACTGCATTAGTTCCTGTTTCTATAGATAGAGAGATAAAGGTCATGGTAATGTCAAATAAATTTATCTTGAGTATCAAATAATTTTGTTAATATTATTCTATTCATAAAACCTCATATCATTTTTCCTTTCCAATTGATCCTTCAATAATCAATTCTTATATTCCTATTACTACAAGAAGTAGGAACCAAGGTTGTAAGAAATCTAAAGCAGATACTAGTTTTGATCCTAACATGGAATATACTGATGAAATTGCACCTGTTGAAGAATAGATGGAACAAAATGTCTGCAGAACCAATTTGGGAAACAACCAAAACATTTTGGAAACCTTAAATAATATGGATGCTATAACATTCGAAGCCACATACACTGAAATATAGACACCCTTAATCTAAACATTGATATTATAACTTCCATTAATGATTTTGGGTACATTAATGAGAAATCTTCTGGACGTAAGTTCTAATTCATTCATTTTTCAAACATAATTGTTCTTGTTTTATTTGGTACATCATATCAAAGGTCAACATATGAAGCTTTGTATGCAAAGAATTTTATGATGTCCAATCAAGAATTGGGCATTCCACTATACCCATATTCTACTAAAGCTAGGGAAATACCAACTGAGGACCCCTAGATGATAGATGCACCTGAGACTTTGATAATTTAAATTGGTAAAACTCAATAGAATGCCTCTCCCTAAGAATCACTTTTTCATATAACTAAAACTAGGAAGACTAGGGATGAATCTAATCAAGCATCTAACTTATTAGTGAGTATATGTTATCGATGGTCTAGATGATTCTCCATTTCTTCCATTATTCTAAAACTTACAATGTTTCTGATGCACCATTAGGGATATTATCTCACACAGCTATATTGGAAGGTGAGACATATGTGTTGGATCAAACAACAATATAAGGTGAAGCATCCACTGTTTTGTGAGAAGTAGATCAAGAAAAATATCTATGTGATCTATTTCTAGAGTACATTATACCCCATGGTAGTGACTCAGATTTAGATTTATATTTGAATTTTTTTCTTGGAATGGAACATAAAAAGACATGGAAACAAATTTGAAAGACAATTATCAAGAAGCCTTTGGATGAATTACTATCCCATTATGGAAAAATCCCGTCATTATTTTTCATATTGGGATTTAGTTGATTTGATTATCTTCTAGTCTAAAATGTAATGAAAGAGATCAGTCACCAATGAGAGCCAAAACATATGTTGTGACAAGATATAGAAAATTCGAAAAGACATATTAATGTTGAGAGCTTCCAAGATGTAGTAGCTGAGGTGGAGACTGACCATAGTTAGAGGCTGATAGAAATTAGCTATCAAATTAAAGAAGCGATGAAGTATATGATAAAATTTAAATAAAATAAGGATTCTGTTGATAACATGCTTGAGGAATTTAACAAAAAATTGAGAGAAACCTGGTTTGGTGGGATAACCACCATTTTAACTACCAAATACGCACTTCGTCAAGCATAGTAGGTTGAAGTATCTCAACTGTCTCAACATTACTATGTATCTGATTAGGCTCAAGATGTCATTCAACATATGAAGAGTCATGTCAAGAGTTTCTTTTATTATAAGATAGTGAGGCACCATTAGGTGAATGTTCAACTGATTTTATCATATAAATTAAATTAATTTTTTCTACAATCATACATGTCATCATTCTTGATTTCTTTATGTAATTAGAATATCAAAATTTATTTTTTACAAAATCACACCATTAGGACAGATAATCATAAATACAATAAAAATAATGGAATGCTCTCCTTTTTACCTAATCCAATAGGCCTAGAGTGTATAGTTTAATTTTTCTAGGGTTATATTGAAAACCAAAAAAACATTGTATCTTTTGGATTGTTATTTCTCAATATTCCATAAACCATACAAAATGTAGGTTTAGTGAGATGAGAATCAATTTTTGTCCATGTTTCCCTTTGAATGGATTTTTATCCTGATGAGTATTATGTCTCTTTTTACTGTGTATTTCAATTCATGCATGTTGGACTAATAACACTATCATTTAAGGTCAAATAGCTTTGACCAAAAATTTTGAAATTAGATGCCAAACAAAGATTAGTAGCTACGAATTTCTCCAATATTATTTAGATACATCCAAAGGTAATCTTATGTCATTATTTTTATGGTCACCCAATTTAAACACGAAGTATAAACAAAAATGATGTCTCTTACCAAAATGCAGTTATCGTTGCTTTAAAATCCCATTATGGAGGATGTATTATACAGGACCAACTAGGTAATATTCTGAATATCCAAAACGGTGTCATCTTTTGACTAACAGGCCTGTTATATAGGTGAATTTAATGTAGGGCCACTGGAGGCACGTACTAAATAATCAAACAAACGAGTTATCATATATTTTACATTCTATTGTTGGTAGACAAGGGAAAATAAGATTTGGGAGACTCAGGACCGCAATGAGAGGTTTTAACAAGGGATGAGATTTGAGAATAAATGTTCATCTATGCCGACATAGGTCAGGAATGAGAAAACTAATCTTAAAATTTGAGTGTGTAATGAATGGTTAAAATTGTTCAAAAAGGGGCTTTCAGACATTGTGTTGTGTAGTTTCAAGTCAAGTAGTGAGGAAATAAGATTTTGCAGTTTCAAGTAATGCTGCAAGGCCATTAGGATGTAAAGTTTCAATTTCTGCAATAAGGACATTAGGGGGATTAAATTTAAGGACATGCACTCTTCCCAAAGGATTGTGAGTCTCTAATTCCTAGATAATATTTCTAGAAACATACCACCATGTTTAGGTATGGATTGAAATAATTGTAAATTGAGATTTTTTAGTTTCAGGATCCAATGAATGGTATGGGAAAGGGATAAGGTCATTAAGTGAATTAATTTTAATGAACAATCTTATAATTCTTTGAAGAACCCATTATGGTGTATGTATTATATAAAGCCATATAAGGCATATGCTGAAAATCCAAATAGTGGCATCTCTTGACTAACATGAATTTTATGTATGAAAATATTTTTCCAGGACATTTGGGGAACCTACTTCATTTCCAAACAAAAGAGATCTCAAAATTTTAACATTCTATTTGAAAAAATTGAATAATTTTTATAGAGACTTGGATTTCCCAAAGCACATTGTTCGGTTTGTGCAAAAAGGTACCTGAATATATAAAGTGTATTTCCAATTATGATTTCGATAGAATTGGGGAAATGTGATTTCTACGATGGTGTGACATGTACCTAATTGGTATGGAATATATATTTTAAGGACATTCAAATAGAACCAATTTATAATGTAAATAATAGAAGATATATGGTAAAATGATCCAAGGTTACTTAAATATGTTTTGAATATATGGTGAGGGAAATGTGTAAACCATAGTCGTTGAGACTTTCAGATCAAGATAAAGGTAATGGGACAAATATACATCGATGAATACATTAAGATTCTAATTCTTGAATATTTTCATCAATGTGTAAAGGGGAAAAAGTTTCTTTTACTAGAAACAAAGTTACAATTATTTGACAAACCCATTACGTGGGTTGTACTATGCAGGGTAACTGAGGCATATACTACATAGCCAAACAGTGGAATCTTTTGTTTGAAACGCCAAGATTTTATGAGATAGATTAATTTTAATTTTTTTTGATGTCTTGTCTTGTACAATACACTCTGATTATCTTGTTCTATACACAACACTGTATTAGATTCCATTATATGCAACACTATTCTTGACTAGTGTTAGACACAATTTTAAGTTCTTTTGATTGAATTTATTTCACACAACACTGAGTATAGATTTTTTCCAATGTATAAAAAACTATTTCTGGATTATGTTATATGAAACAACAAAGGAAGATTACACTACACACAACACTGACCTGGCTTTCATTACACGCAAGAGTGACCTTCCTCAATAGCTTGCATTGTACGCGATACCGGGTTTCACTAAACAAACGTATTTAATTTAAATATTATTCATTAATAGGATATAACCTTGATGTTATTTATTGTATTGACAATATTTTGAATTTTATATAACATTATAATCTATCTTAAACATTTTATAGAACATGATTTCAGATCAAAATCATTTTTTCGGATAAGAGAAGTATTTTAAAAAAAATGCATTTTACCACCTTTTAATGGAGCACCAATTTAAAATCTATATTTTGACACATTTATATGATAAATATTAAATATTAAATATATTATTTAGATGTAGGACATAAAATTTTTCTTTTGTTAAATTTTTGGTATTTTCCTAATACAATCCAAATTTTAATGAATAGTGAAAAATAATGCATTTTATTTTGAAATCGCCTTTTTAATATAATTTATTTATATTGTTAGATTATCTTTTTAATTTGATTAGGTTTAATTGGATTATATTTTAATTATTTAACCCATTTATGTTTATTTTAAGTAATTTTAATTTTAAATTGGACATAAACACATGTCAATCTTTTGATAGTTATTACTTCTTAAAAAACCAGTTTTTAGTTTTGACAACAAGAATTAATTTTAAATTAAGTACAACAGCTACTATGTTTCTAATCTTGAAAAATGGATTCCATATTTGGAATCAAAAGATTCAAATTTTTTAAAATGTTATCTTTTATTTTTTGACATTAGGAATAGGAACTTCAATAATTATTTTATTTAACATGGTTAAAGGGTAAATCTAGTAAATAAGGGTACGAAAATAATATTATAATAAAAGTAATCTACCCTAACAGATGTCCTAATCCTATTTTATGATATTCTTCAGACTAGGGGCATCCATAAATCGATTTTGGACTTGGATGTGAAAATGAAATTTTATAACAATTAATTAAAAGTAATGATAATTATTACCTAAACATATATCATTTAATAAATCAAATTTCATAAAGGATTATATAAATAATTTATATGTCTATAAAAATTAATTATAAATATCAAAATATTTCCTCCATCGTGGTATTTTATTTATAATATTTATACATTAAATAAATATATTTATATATAACAGAATTATGATGTACTGATTACCTCGTTAATGAAAGATTAAAATTAATGAATTTATAAATATTAAAATAAATTTAATTTGAATATTTTTATTCCATACACTAATTTTAAGGACTAAATTGACATATTAGGGATGATTTAATTATGTTATTTCGAATGAATCAAGTTTATATGAATTTCTAAAAAATGTCAAGTATGAATTGTGTCCAAAATTTACATAATTAATAATATAAAACATAAAATACATTACTAAATTATATAATATTTTTAAGAATCTATGTTTCTAAAAAATGGCCAATATAATTCCAAATATGTCTTAAAAAACTTTTTGTTGGCCTTTTGACCTGATATGGTTATTACAGTAACCCACAATGTGAAAATAACATGATATCTCGATAACATTTAAAACGGTGAAATAAGCGATTAACAAAATATATAAGGATAAAAAAAATATTTTTAACATGTTTAAAATTATGTGATGATGGGTATTCAAACTAAAATCATCTTTTATTTTAATTAAATAAGTTTTGGACCATTTTTATTATAAATTGAATTTATAATAAATTAATATTTTGAGAGTTTCTTAAATTTTCCCTCTCCCCTCTTATAAAAGGGGACTTCCTACCTCTCATCTTCACTCCATTTTGAGCCTTCAGGCTCAAGTAAACCCGAGAAATTTCTCTTATTAACTTTCATAGTTACATTGTATAGGTTCTTTTATTCTAAACAGACCAACACTAGTTCCCTAAGGGTAATTTTGAAGAAGGAATGTTGAGGAAGAGGTAATCACTTTTAATAATACTTTCAAATTTCATTCTTCATCTACTTCATCTTCTGTAGTTTTTTAATTTTAATGAAATAACACCAGTGTCACTAATATATTTAAATTTTATTATTTATATGAAAAAACCACATTTCACCTTCTTTCTATCCTAAAAAAATGAAATCGCCACGTATGCTTACGTACGACTTACTGTCTCCACGCTGTGGTGTAATATATTTTTCGCCACAACCTTACTTGGATTAGAATAATGGTGGAAAGAATAACTATATATGATTATAATAACATTACACTAATTCTGAGATATTATACACCATCCACTTCCATACTATTTAACAATTATGGGAACGATATTGTCGCTCGTGCGTAAAAACGGCTTACCGTATCCATGGAATGATGAGATTAATTCACCACATTAACAATTCAAGAATGATTATAATGTTTATTTAAAAAATAATAATGAAATATATGAAATAATAATTCTACTTTATTTATTAATATGTATATATTTCATTTAATTCCATTCATTTCAATAAGGAAACGAAAATAAGTCCATGCGTACGTATGGCTTACCGACTACATGAAAAATATTTTCCATTTCATTTATCTTTTTATTATATATATATATATGTGTGTGTGTGTGTGTGTGTAGCTCGTAGGTGGCGACTCTTTGCGGTGATGACCTAATCTGATGTCGCAGAGCGTTGCTCCCCCCTCTCGATCGGAGGGGGGAGATCTACCTTCTCATCCTAATGGACGGAATCAATTCATGTCGTTCTCTAATCCCGAGTATCTTCCTTCTTTTACAATGATCCATCTTTCCTCAAAAGTTCATGACCTATTTCAAGGAGCACCGCAAATCCTTATATCTCTATCGGAGCTCAATCGTGCCTCGGATCTTTGCAATCTCACACTGGTGGCTTGATTTTAACATTAGCATCCTTCAGTTGATGAGTTCGACCGGTTTGTTATCAACTCTTGGGATCTTCAAAAGTGTATGGTAATTGGTTTATTTGACAGACAACATCTGATGATTCAATTTGAGATGGAGGATGATTTTATTGTGGTCTGGTCCAAAGCCTCTCAACTTTGCAATGGAGATTCATTCATCCTGTTTTGATGGAGTTTCGATTTTCACATGCGGCGTGATCCCTCGATGATGGCGACGTGGGCGAGAATTCTTGGACTTCCTCTGTCATTTCAAAATCCTACCATTATATGTGCGATTGGAAACATGATAGGAAGATATATGTGTTTTGATCATCGAACGGAGGTTATATGCCATCCCATATGTCCACGGATTTTTGTTGAGATCGATGTCACACGGCCGCCTGTGATGTGGGTTTGGATCACTGACGGTAAGGAATTTCGGTGGAAGCAAGAGGTAAGATTTGATTCCTGGATTCCATATTGTTCTGTTTGGGGTTGGTTTGGACATGTGGATATGGTATGTCGTAGAAGTAGTTTGGCTGGGGTTTCACAAAGGGTGATGCGGAAGGGTAACAGTGGCTGTGATGCGCCTACCTTGGTCGTGCTGGTGTTGGAGAATCCAATGGAAAACAATCCTTCAAGGCATGACTCTGCTGAAGGTTCTCGAAATCAGGGGTCTTGTGTGGAATGGAAGTCCATGGAGTAGATTGTGGTTGGGATGCAACCGGTGGTGAAGGAAGTTGAGGCAATGGGGCAGCCTGGTCTTACAACGAACAATGGTGGTCCTTCTCGAAAGGAGGAGCAATAGAGGTAGAAAAATCTGATGGTGAGGTAGGTTTTCAATAATCTATGAAGTGATCTTGGCATTGATAAGGCTATCTAAACTGAAGGAATTGGGTATTCTTTGCGGATAGAACCTGTTAAGCAGTCAGACTTGGACCTTGATACTTCTGGAGATAGCGCAGCTCTGGGAGTATTAGATGCCTCTATTGAGGAGTTGAAAGGGAAGGAATATGGTGTTGGAGGTGTGGCTCTAAATACTTCAACAGGTAACTTCATTCAAGTATTGGTGCATGGGGAGTATTATAATGCTGAGGGAAGTAGCTCTTTGATTGAAAGTGGCAGTAAGGAGGATTTTTCTAGTGAAATTGCAATAGAGAAGTGGACTCATGGAACTTTGGAACTTGCAGAACAGCCTCTTTGCTTTGATATGATTTATTCTAACAACCTTTCTCAGTAGGATCGGGGAGCGAATGAAGGATATCAAGAAATTTGCCTTGCTGGCAAATGGGGAGACTTATCTGATAGTGGCAAGGAGAATTTTGGCAGCTTCATCCGATCCTCCTACAGTGACATTGTACAAGGTGGGAAGAATAAGATATCTGGGAATGAAGAATCCAAGTCTGTCCCTTCACGAAGACAGTTGAGGAATGATTATTCATATCTGCACAAGCTGATGTCTACTAGGTCTAGTGTTTGGAAGGAATGTGGGATAGACTCGGTCATGAAAAAAAAAATGCAGTCCTCTAAGGAGTTCATTTCCTTATAGAAGTTCAATCTCAGAAAGAAATATGCCAAGATCCTGAGGCATTATGAAAGTTCGGAGTGGGAGTCTGCTACTGTGGGTGAATCTTTCTATCCTCGATGTGGTGACGGGTATGAATTTTATGACTTTTAGTTGCTTCTCTACATTTTTTTGTTTGCTGTGGTACCTTTTCTTTTCTTTTTAATAAATGGTCAGTGGTTTAGCCTCTGACTAATCTTTCTTGGTATATATATATATATTCTGAATATATATGATATATAAATCATTTTTACATTCTTTAAGTATGTAAATCATGATATAAGTAAAAATATCAATAATAACAATTCCAAACATGTTTGATAAATAAAATGATTATTACCCATAATGTTTCTTTAACATGGAATTATCAAATGAACGGGTAAACTAAAGTCAAAAGTGAATCAAAATTGATATCATAATAATTATCATGGTTTTTTATAGGATAATAATATGTTTAAACCCACTATACATGTGTTTTGGGAACATATAGAAGATATTGAAGCTAAGGTAGGGGATTAATTTTCCAATATTGTTTTTATCAGAGATTGTTTTTTCGTAATTATTTATTGCGGATATGTTTATCATTCATGTGCACTGTTAGTCGGTGTAGAGTAATCAAGAGGGGGATGAATTGAGTATCTATTAAAAATTTTTGTTTAAAAAATAATCCTAAAATATTTCCCCAATGTTAAAAACAGCCCAGTAAGTCAAAGTAACATAGTTATGAATGTTTTAATGTTTAAATAACTTCTCAAATGATTGATTAATTCTCAGTAATCTTAATATCAGTTATTTATTTTACTTATGAAACTATTCTAATAAGTAAAAACAATTATAACTTCTTTATATGATTAACTATCAAAACAAATTTAGTGATTTCTGATTTATACAGTAAAGTAGTAAAATAGAGAAGACTAAATTACCCAACAAAATGGATATAAAACAAGTGGTTTAGTCTCAAGGTGATACCTAATCCACTCCACAAGGTGATCACCTGATACCAAAAAGTTTATATAGATAAACTTGATCCACACCTTAGATCCGGGTTAACAACAGTACAATGGAATTTCTGGTCACACAACTTCTTCCATAGTTATTCATGGGTACAAATTACAAGGCCACACAAGGACCTCTTCCACACTTAGTTGTGGGTATACACAAGTGTAAAAAGATTTTTGAGAAGGATATCTTGAATCCTTCTGTTTAATACAGAATATAGATTGTGTTTTTATACTGATACACACACTACTTGAAAGCTAATAAAATGATACAAAACCGAGAAGAAATGGCGAGACAAAGTTAGAAGTTCTATGAGTGGTTGTCTATGCGGTTATGGACTTCTAGGATGAAGCAGATGCAGAAATTAAGTTCTCGTATGAAAAATAGAGTATCGCAAGTCAGTTAGATCTAGCGTGTGTTCATTGTGGTGTTGATAGTGCGATGATATCCATGACTTTTTTATTTAATAATGCTTCATGAGTTCTATATCAGTATTGAGTTGCATGTTTTGGTTATCATCTCAAAAATCTCTAACTGTTTCTTCATTGTGGCGCTCGCACCCGCTTGCATGCATACTTTTTTTCCAGGCTGCACTTCTCCTTTATTTTGGAGTGCATGTGATGAAGCCAACATGATGCATGTTTTCTACACCTCATACCTTCTACTATCAAATGACATGTCTATAAAAAACATTAGTTATGTCATTGAATTTATATTCTTTAAATATGACTGTTAGAGATTTAATTGATAAATGAAAAAATAGATTAAGAAACAATGTCACAGTCTGTCAGGAAACAATGTCTTCTTGAAATGGTGTCTCCTTGAAATGATGTCTCCTTGAAATAGTTTCTAGATGGTTACAGTGTCTAGATGGTTATTGTATCTCGATGGTTACAGTATTTGAAGGTTTACGGTGTCTGGATTTTACAGTGTCTGGATGGTTACAGTGTCTTAATGGTTACGATGTCTTGATGGTTACAATGTTAGGATGGTTACGGTGTCAGGACACTGTGTCTAGTTCCTCAGCAAGAGAAATATAACCAGTGTTAGACTCATAGTGTCTCTGAATTATACAAATAACTATGTTCATACATTAGTAGTGATATTCATAGAATGGATTAGACATAATTATTTATCCAATAAATCATTATAATGTAAATTAAATATAGAATATATTAGTCGAACAGAATGTATATTAAGTAAGATATTGGACAACATTATTTAGTTTATAAAGATACTAATTGTCTGTACATATGATGTTAGAAAAAAAACATATAATCAACATGTTTCATTGACTGATTAGGACTTGTGATCATTAAAACATTATTAAAAAATGAGGATTCAAAAAATCTCCCCCGTTTTAATCACCAAAAAACACGTGAAGTTTGAGTGTATATTTATCCAATGTACATATAAAATACATATTTTTCTATTATTTATTTAGTGTTCATATTTCACCCCCTTTTGGGATTATCAAAAAAAATGATAATAGGAAATAGACAATAAAAGTGCACAATGCATTAGATAAAAAGTGTGACATTACAAAGATTAAAACAAATGAAACAATATCCCTATAAAAATATTGTAGTCAATATTGTTCATCACAGGCTGGTTTTCATCTATTCCTTATAACTAGGATCAAAAGAAGAGTATGTTGGAGTAGAATTTGAATTGGAAGAAGGGAGAGAACAGGTTACCAGAGAAGGTAAAGGAAGACCTTCGAATACATAAGGGCCCATGGTAGGAGTAGTAGAAGACTAAGGAAATTATTGATCAAGAATAACAGGTATGATTTGACTTAGAGCCTGAGATATAGATAGAGATGTAGAGTCAAGGGTATGACAAGGGAAGGTAGGAAAAACTAATCTCAGAGGTGGGGTTACAGGAGCTATATTGGCAGTACATTGTACATGAAGATAAGGTCACATAATCTTGATAAAGTCAGCAATGATCTCTCCACCATAATGCATTTCATTTTCAAAGTCATCCTCATTCTCTATGAACATGTCTAATTAACGAGTGAACTCTGGGAGCTTTTGGAATTGAGTCATTTAAGTCTTGAGTTACAGGATGAATCCTCATATTCTCAACAAGGTACATGAAATGATTGGTCATGTAATTCTTAGAGAAGATTTGATTGAAGTATAAGTACACATTCATAGAAATTTCTTAGTGAGAATCATTATCAATATTGTAATGGATTCTCCCAAAATCAAGGACTCTGTCACAGTTCTTGATATCTTTAGATAGATATTCTTAAATAAAACCACTATGCAAAGCCTGAAGTTTTTCTTTGACCACTATTCGAAACATATAAATTTCTAAAGTCTTTGAACCATGGTCTTTATATGCATGAATTGGAGTATGGTATGGTTTGTTATTGATGTAAATCCTCAAATAAATTTCATAATGTGTGTCGGCAAAGTGATCATATAGAACAAGAAGATAACAGTATTGAAGGTGGCGCCATTTTCCAATGTTCGCCAATTTTTTGGGCCTGAAAATCAACAAATGAAGAAAATGTATTTTTGGAAAAGATACTTGTGCGCCATTGACATTAAGGATTGGATACTATCACGCCTTTTGTTTTTCAAAATCTGAACATGAAAATATGGAAAACGAAGAAGGGATCCCAAGTTTTCTATTTTTTCACGCAAGTACTTGTGAGCCAAAACTTGTGTGTCGAGGCAGGACTTGTGCGCCGTCATGCAGGGTATCCAAATTAAATAAATAAGGGTCCACCCCTCCTCATTCTTTATGAAGTTCAGACTTATAGAATATCAAAACACCTTTCACATAGGTGTAGTGGTCACACAAGTGGTGGTGTGTCACGCAAGTGGTGGTGGGTCGCACAAGTTGAAGTTGTGCGACAGTTGTTAGTTGTGTGTCTAAGGTGGTTTGGAGAGAAAGAGGTTGAGTCATGCAAGTTTGATGTTTAAGATGTGAGTGTCATGTAAGTTTTTGAGGTAAACTTGCACGCTGGTTTGGACTTGTGCACCGAGACTTGCACGTCGTCTTTAAACTGGCACGCCAGGCTTGGAGAAGCAATCCAGGTGTTGTTGATGTATGCCAGTCTTTCTAGGGCTGTGTAAAATTTGAAAGATTTCCTGATACCATCAGTGAAATGTGAGATTAGTCTATGGGTTGAAGTCGGAATTCAACAGATCATCTACATACAGCAGAGGATGAATTCTTTTCTAATGATGAAGAGACCGTCACGTCTATAAACTGAGTGAATCTTCAATAAGGGCAGTGAGCCAAGGGGAGGCAACAAGATTTACCTGAGGGATGCATTAGGCTATCCCTGAACATTTGTAAATGTAGTGATCCTAAGACAGAGTGACTATTTCCAAACCATTGTAATCCAAAATGAGTGAACAATTGTGGAATTTGGTATGACAGACAACCTGTCATTGTATGCATCTTGTACGTAGCCCTTAGTGGTGGACCAAGTAAAAAAGAGTTGTGTCATCTCTTTCCATGTGAATGTTTTAATAATTCTCTTATCCATCATACAGGATAAACTAGTTTCTACCAATGTGGGAACAAGATCAATCAGTTTAGAAGAAAAAGTTAACACCCCGATTCACCCCTCCCCTCTCAGGGTGTCTTGGAGTCCTTCATAAAGAAGGTTGAGAAGATTTTCCATAATCATTAGAAGTAGAGACAGTCAAGGTAAGAGATTTTAGTTGATTGAGCACTTTCTAAAGGCACCCATTATATACATCAGTTAACGTGTTAACTCCAATAACATGATCATTCATCTCTTGAACAATTTTATTGTTTCTTTTAGCTAATTTTTTTATCTAAAGAGGTTAGATAAGGTTGAATCTGTGAGACAACTTATTATGGTATCTATGTAACAATTTTTTCAACCAGATGAGAAGTAGGATCTGGTATAATGTACAGTATGTTTTAAATATTTTAAATCAGACCTCTTAGAGTGTTTAATTCATAACTAAGTAGTGTGTTCTCTATTCTTGTTTCTTGAATCCCATGGATCATCTTGGGTTGAATCTTCCAAATAATTTTCTCTAGCAATAGTGAAGCATCTATTTCACAATAATGTGTTACAGGAGCCAGTTGGGTAATCAAGAGCTTTTCAATCCTAGACAAAAGGGTAGATTCAAGTTCTTTCAGGTCATCCTTATTCACCAGGCTTGGAGGTTCTTGTGATGTATCAAAGATAGAAGCTAAGGCATTCTTTGGTTATTTGGCAGAAAAATATTCAGAAGTAGATTCCATTTTTAACTAAAACATAGTAGTTAGATCCAGATCTTTGACTAAGTCTTCTTGTGAATCATTCACATCAAAATAACTGGGGAATTTATACAATGTGTTCATTGATCTTGTATCAATCAGATTTTTCACTTCAATAGATTCTAGACTAGGGGTCTTCTCCCTCCCAAAAGGTTCATTTTCCTAAATATTGAGATATTTAGATCCTTGATCTATTTGCACGATGTCATCCCTAATTTACCCAACCATTTCCTTTCAAGACAATTGAAAGGCTTGTTCATTATCTCTTCAGAAGAATGAATGACTTCAGGAATGGCTTGTTCCTATGGGAGTTTCTCAATTGCAGCTTCTTGCATAACAGGTAGACCTTCTTCTATATTTTCTTCTACATCATCCTTTTTAGTAACCTTTGTAATAGATTATTCTTCTACATGTTCCTCACTAGTAGTTTATTTCACAAGGGACAGATATTCTTCTATATACTCTTCTAAAACTTCCTTTTAACTTTCAAAAGTAATAGAATATTCATTAGAAGTGGGTTATTCTTACAAATCAACAACCTTTTAAGGAATAAGTATTTCCTTTCAATTATTACTTGAAGAAAATGTGTACTATCTTCTTCATCAAGAGCAATTTTCTTGGAGGTACAAAAACCTTTCCTTCTTCTTCCTCATCAGAATATTCAAAAAGTTCATCTGGCTATAATCCAGGATCATAAATACCATTAGTTATTGAAGGGTGTTCCATTGGATTAATATTTTCATAGACTCTATCATGATCTTCCACCCATGCCGCTCACCATGGATTCCAATTTATTTTCATCTTTTTACTGTATCTTTCAATAGAAAAAACTAATAATCCTTGATAACATCTTCATTCTATACAACCACACCTTTGGCATGAAGCATAGCCGAAATAAGCTGAGAATACAATAGGTATGTATCCCTGGAGGTGGTCTTGATCAATTCAGTAATATGGTGTGTGACATACTTAAAAATATTGATCTTTTGTCCATTTTTCTTGAGATTTATCAAAAATACATCATGATATTTGAGTATAGTGAAATCACCTTTTCTAGGGATAATTATGTTTTGAATAAACGTAAATAGAATTATAAAATCTCTATCTAGATCGGCAGTGATGGCACTGATATTGGATCCATTTCCAGTGAAACTCCTCAAAGCATCTTCCAAAACATATAATTCATTTCAAGGTGGAGGACCTCTCTGGTATTCCTCACATATACCATTATGAGGAAACCTAAATATTTCATCCCATAAACTCAAGGAAAATGTACATCTCTAGACATTTATAAAAATTCTTACAACATAACCATTTTCATAATCAAGAGAAAATTGTACATACTGATAAAATTATGAAACTAGATTCAGGTAAATAGTCATATCCTACTAAGTAAACCACTCTAGCCAACCTTGCTCTGTTAGCACATTCTACACCAAATACATACTCATTATAAGCCACTTAGGTCATATTTCTTTCTCATATACTTCTATTTTGTTTACCAGATTTGGATTGAGAGAATAATCAGGTGCTAACATCAGCGTTATCTTTATCTTCTTCTTGGAACTACATTTCATAGGAGCCAACGACGAATTTTTTTCGTCTTGGACATTCACTGAATGTTTGAGAGAGAGAAGGGTTGAAGATAGGATACAGTTTGAGAGAGGAGAATAAATATTGAGTGAAGAATTAGTGAAACTTATTTTATTTTATCATTTAGGAATACCAATCATTTCAAAAACAAAAAAAAAAGCACGGGTAAGTAAAAAGGTTAAAATAATGAAATATATCAATACATATTCTAATTTATAAATAAATAAAAAATGTATTCTTGTAAATAATTATTAAGGTGAGACTGTAATCCATTTTCATGGTGGGACCATTACCAGCCTTCACGGTGAGACCGTCACAAGCATTCACGGTGATACCATCAGAAGCATTCAAGTTGAGAGCATAAAAATGTGATTTTTAGACTGTGCAACTGTATTTTTTTGAGACATTAAGTGTCAGACAGTGGCCAAGAAATAGTAACTGTGACACCGTAAACATGAAACAGTAAGCCTTGGGATAGTAAAATATAAAATAGTTAGATATGAAATATTAAGATATCTACTTAAGGTTTATCATTCCCAATACATGTATGATGCAATTTACTCTTTCAAAATGTAATGGTTTGGTGAATATATCAGCAAGGTGATATTCATTTCCAAGGAGTTACAAATTGATATCACACTTTTGATAATGATCTCTCCATAAGTGATTTCTTACATCAATATGATGGGTCCTAGAGTGTGAGACAGGATTTTTGGTAATGTTAATAGCAATTGTATTGTCACAATTTATAGGTACATGCCTGAATTGATATCCATAATCTATTAATATGTGTTTCATCTAAAAAAGTTTTGCACAAAAACTACAATAAGCTATGTACTTAGATTCGGTAGTAGATAATGCAACAAAATTTTGATTCTTCCTACACCATGATACTAGTTACTTTCCTAAAAAGATACATGTTCCAAAGGTTCTTATTCTAACTAACGTATATCCACCAAAGTCATCATTTTAATATATAACTAATTCAAATTGTTTTCCTCTGGGATAGAACATTCCAAGATTGGGTGTATGCTTGATATATTTGAAATTATCTTAACAGATTTTAAATGAAATTCCTTGGGATATGCTTGAAAACAAGCACAAATACACACACTAAACATAATATCAGGTCAACTTGATGTTAATTAGAGTATGATTTCAATCATTCCTCTGTAAGTGGTTTGATAAATAGATTTTCCATCTTCATCAATATCCAACTTATACGTAGAACTCATTGGAGTGTCACTAATTTTAGTGCTATCCAAACCAAAAAGTTTTAGAATATCTCTAGTATATTTTCTTTGTTTTAAAATAATACCATCATTATTTTGAATGATTTGAAATCCATAAAAAAATTATTTCACCCATTAAACTCATTTAAATTTTTTTTGGATCATTTTAAAAAAATAAATACATAATTAATTTCTTGAAGTTCCCAAGATAATTTCATCTGTATAAATTTGAACTAGTAAAACATCATTGGAAATTCGGTTTTTAAAATGGGTAGGATCAGCTATTCCTTTTGTAAAACCTTTGGAAATAATAAGTGTACTTATTATATCATACCAAGCTCTTGGATGTTTTTTTAACCATATAAAAAATTTCATAATTTAAAAATATGATTTGGAAAATTAGGGTTTGTAAAACTAGGGGGTTTCTCAACAAATGCATCCTCATCTATTTACCCATCTAGGAATGCACTCTTAACATCCATATTATATAGTTGGAAATTTATATGTGTGACATAAGCAAGAATAATTATGATGGCATCAAGTCTAGATACTGGTTCAAACGTCCCTTTATAGTCAATTCCCTTTTCTTGACTATAGACTTGTGAAACCATTCTATACTTGTTTCTATCTATGATACTAGCTTTATCTACCTCATTTCTAAACACCTACTTAGTGCCTATAGAGAATGTGTCTTTTGGTATTTTGGAATGTTTCCAAAATTTGTTCCTTTTCCAACTTATTAAGTTCTTCTTGCATTATCCATTACCCAAAATTCATCATTGATAGCATAATTAATGATTTTGTGATCATGTTGTGACCAAAAGACTTGATGTTTAACCTAATTTCTAAGAGAAGCTCTAGTTTGATTTCCTTTGTCTAAGTCTTCTAAAAAAACATTTAAGGGATGGTTCTTAAGAGTTATAATAGCTCTAGAAAATGACCGACTTAAAATCTCAGGTTCTTCAACAGGGTCAAGTTCATTGTGGCTTGAGTCTGAGGAATTTTCAGAGTTGATAGATTTAATATAATCCTTCATAGGATGGTTATAGGACTTTGAATTAGTATCCATATTTGATACATCATCCACTAGGTTCTCTAGAGTTTTCTTAGACTCACATGGATCAGTTTCATAAAAATTAACATAAACATATTCTTCCACACATTTAGTTATTTTATTAAACACTCTATAGGATTTACTAGAGATGGAATACCATAAAAAGTTTCCTTCATCAATCATGGATGAAAATTTGTCAATATAGTCCTTAGTGTTAAGGAAATAGACTGTGTAACCAAAAACATTGAATTAGCTAGCTTTTGTTTTTCTATTATTAATAACTCATAAGGGGTTTTTTTATGAATAGGTCTAATCAAAACACTATGGATTATGTATCATGCTGTATTTATAGATTCAACCCAAAAATAAATAGGTAGGTCATACTCACTAAGCACGGTTCTAGCAATAAATTTTGGGGTTTTATTACTTCTTTATACAACTCCATTTTGTTGAGGTGTTATATGAGTAGAGAAATTGTGACTATAGACATTTTGTCTGAAAAAGGTTTCAAACTCTTGGTTTTCAAACTCACAGCCTTGATCCCTTCTCAAGGTCATAATTCTATGTCCACTAAGATTTTCTACAAACATGGAGTATTTATTATGTATGAATATGCTTCATTTTTGTGAGATAGAATGTATACCCAAGTGTATCTTGAAAAATCATCTACTAGAACAAAAACATATTGATTCCCATTAAAACTAGAAACTCTAAATGGTCCAAAAAAATCCATGTGAATCATTTGGATAGGTTGACAATTCCTTTATTGGTTTGAAGGAAATTTTCTATTGCTTTCCCTTTTGATAGGGATTACACACTCTGCAATTTGGAGAATCATGTTTGGGTAGGTCATTGACTAAGCTATTCCTAGTAAGCTTTCCATGTGAGTGAATAATATAGTGTCCTGGTCTCTTAATCCAAATCCAATACTCTATGAAATATACTTAGACATGAAGCATTTTGAGAATCTAAAAAATAAAATTTAAGAGAATAAACAATTTCATTTTTATTTAATAAAACATTAATTCATCTTTAGAATTAAAGACATTTCAAGTAACATTTTCAAATTTAACATGACATACATTATCACATAATTGTGAAATACTAAGCATATTATATTTCAATCCATAATCAAAAAGTTCTTTGGCAATTAAAACTGAGTTAGAGTCACCAATTTGTCCAAGGCCAATGATTTTTCATTTGGCATGTTCACCAACAGTGACATAACCTGCATCAATTTTGGTTAGGTTCTTGAAGCATGAGTAGCCTCCTGTCATGTGTCTTGAGCACCCACTATCCAAGTACCATAAACATTAATTGGAACTCTTTAAGTAGCTTTCCTACAAAATGATCAACTAAAACCAGATTTTGGTACCCATACTTGTTTGGGTACAATACCATTAGTGATAAGTGCTTTGGTAACCCATATCTTCCTTATAGGTTTCCTACAAAAATTATGTAGGTTATTTGAAAATTAAACAGTATTTGGTCTAGAAAAATATTAAATAGTAGAGATTGTTCATAACATGAACTAGATGATTTGTTTCCAAAACTAGTAGTAAATCTATATGCCATATATGCAGAAACGATTTATGTTGTTCTAAAATTTCTTTTACATGGTTGATATCCAATGAATATAGTATATTTAGGAGCAATTGTTTCACCTAGAATTTGAGTAATATTATTTTTTCCATTATTAAACTTTTAAAAGTCTTTCTTTTATTTCTCATTAGACATTTTTAACTCTTTTTACTGCTTGAGCTTTTGAGAATTTTTCTCTTTTTCAGTAGTGAGTTCTGATCTAAGAGTCATAGTACGATCATGTTATTTTTTCAAATATTTATATTTATATTTTAGTTAATTGCATTTTTCTTTAAGAATATTGCAGTATTAACACATTTCATCATTGGACATATTTTCACGTTAACACTTATCTCCTGAATAGTATGAATTATGTACAGGGGAGTCCAGTGTTACCTCAACTGTGTTTTTCATAAAACACATATTAGTTTTGTTATCCTATTCATTATGTGATGATTCTATGTAACTTGAGAAATCCTCATAAGCACTCCAGGTTTCTTTCATTTCCTTTTTATACATTCTCTCTTTGTCCTCGTATTTCTTTTTGTATTTGAGTTTTGGATAGTCATCATTGATACGTCCTTTGTGCTTATATTCATTTCCAATAATCTCATCAGTATTGTCACTTCTTTTCCAATCATTCTTCCAACTTATTTTTTGATCATATTTTTCATTGAAGTTAGTAATTCTAAAAAAGTTCATCATCATGTAAAATATCTTGAATCATCTATATAGTTGAGCCCCCTCTTCATCATTGTCAGGTGATGACTTTTCACTACTGGAACTCTCTATAGAAGCTTCCAATTTCCCATTATCTTTATGTTTAAGGGTGGGGGTTTTGAATGAATCTTATTTTCTTTTGGGTTTATCATCCTCCTCCATGTTGAGTTTTAGCTCCTCTTCAGATATCATCAGTTTTCCAATTTGATCTTTTACAGGTAGCTTGCTGATGCTAAATTATTCTCTAATAGAGAAAGAGGTTCCTCTCCATCTGTTAGGTAGACATCTGAGAATTCTCAGGAACTATTCCTTGGCAGTGACTTATCGTCAAAGAGAAATCAGTATGTTGACAATTTCATTGATACTCAGATACATGTTAGAAACATGCCCATAAGGTTTCATTATAAATTTAACATATTTTATAATATAAGTATTAAGTCTCATCACTTTCACAATATAAGTTCCTTCATGTGAAATATACAAGGTATCCCAGATTTCATGTGTAGTTTGAGAAGCAGAAATTATATTAAATTCCTCATCTCCTAAAGAGTATTATAAAGCATTCATAACTTTTTAATTGTTATTTATGTAGTTTTGGTAGGTTCATCCCAAGTTATTCCATGAGTAGTAGGAATAATATATTCATCTATAATCGATGAAAAAATTTCAAAACCCGTACTTTCTAAATGAATATTCATTTTGATTTACCATTGAGCATAATTGGTTCCATTAAAGATCAATGGTCTGTTAGTTGTAGAACCTTGAAATCCATTCTCCATAATAAAGAAATACATTGAAAGAGATAGAAATTTAGAATTAACAGAAATTTATTGATCTTTAAAGTACAACAATATCACAGTAGAATAAGGTTAAAAGCATAGTAATAATAAACAAGCCTATGATACAAAATGTTGGTTGGAGTAGAGTAATCAGGGGGGGTAGGGGTGAATTGAGTATTTATTCAAAATGTATTTTTTAAAAAATATTCCAAAAATATTTCCTAAAAGTTAAATACATCCCACTTAATCAATGTAATACGTTAGTGAATGTTTGACTATATAAATAGCTTCACAAAAGATTGATTAATTCTAAGTAATCTTAATATCAGTTATTTATATTACTTTTCAAGCTATTATAATAATGATATACAATTATAACATCTTTCCATGACTAACTATCAAAGAAAATTTAGATATTTCTGAATTATTCTGTAAAGTAGTAAAATAGAGAATACTAAATTAAGCAGCACCGCTGATATAAAACAAGTGGTTCAGTCTCAATACAAGACCTAATACACTATAATAGATGATCACCTATCACCAAGTAGTTTATATAGAAAACTTGATCTACACACTGGGTCGTGGTTAACATTAGCACAGAGGACTGTCAGGTCACATGAACTCTTCCACAGTTCTTTGTGGGTACAAACTGCCAGGCCATAGAGGGACCTCTTCCATACTTATTTGTGGGTATACTCATGTGTAAAAAGTTGTTTGATAAGGATATCTCATATCCTTTAGTTTAATATAGGATATATAGTGTTTTTTTATAAAGATACACATAGTTCTATAAAGATAATAAAGTGATACACAATAGAGATGAAATGATGGTATAATTTTAGAAGTTCTCTAAGTGGTTGTCTATACATCACTAGACTTCTAGGATGAATCATATGCAAAAATCATGTTATCATATGGTAAAAAGAGTATCGAAAGTCAGCTATATTTGGTGCGTGTTCTTCGTGGTGTTGACAGTGAAAATATGTCCTTGACTCTGAGATATAAGTATGTTTTGTTTGATCATTAGCAGGGTCGAGTTGCAAGTGTTTATTATCTTTTAAAAAAGAACTAAGTGTTTATTCTTTGTAGTTCTCACACCCACATACCTGTATACTTTTTTTCTGGGCCACACATCTCTTTTATTTTAGATTGCATGTGTTGAAGCTGACAACAAGGATGTATTATTCACCATGTTCCTCGCAATGAAAGATGAAATGTCTATAAGGAAACATTAATCATGTTAGTGAATTTAAAATCTTCAAATATTACTATTATAGATTAAATTTAAAAACTAAAAAACAGATTAATAAATAGTGTCACAGTCTATTAGGAAATGATGTCTTCTTGAAATAGTGTCTCCTTGAAACAGTGTCTAGATGGTTATGGTGTATGGATGGTTACGATGTATGAAGGGTTACAGATTCTTGATAGTTACAGTGTCTAGATGGTTATGGTGTCTGGACACGGTGTCTAGATGGTTATGTTGTCTGGATGGTTACGTTGTCTGGATGGTTACAATGTATGAACGGTTATTGTGTTTGGATGGTAACTGTCTATGGATGGTTACGGTGTCTGAAGGGTTACAGTGTCTGGATGATTATAGGGTCTGGACGGTTATGGTGTCTCGACACGGTGTCTTGTTCCCTATCTAGGGAATCATAACCTGTGGAGTACTCATGTTGTCTCAGACTAAGCCAAAAATCTATTTTAAGACATAAGTAGTGATATTAATAGAATGGATTAGACTTAATCATTTATCAAAGAAATAAATATAATGTAAATTAAATATAGTGTACAATAATCAAAATGAATGTATAGAAATTAAGATCTTGTACAACATAATTTAAAGTATAAAGATACTAATCATCTGTACATATTATGTGAGATTGACTACACAGAATTAACAAGTTTTATTGCCTGAATATGATTTGTGAACATTTAAACATGATTAACACATAAGGAGTCCAAAATGCACATTTTCAAAAAAATGTTTTCAACAAATGTTAAATATTCTTCCATGAATTTTTAAATTCATTTTTACCCTTTTTTAATTTTACTTCATTGTATGGAAGGAATCATTATTTTGTTTTCCATATGGGGTACATTTTTTATTTTTTTAGGAAATGTACTAGAAGATTGGTTTTTTTTAACTTATACAACATGAATTGATTTTTACAGTTTCAAGATGCCTTATTTCCATGGAGATTCCTCTATACTATTTCAATATTATTTTCAATGAAATTCATTTCATTTAAAATTTTGTGGCATATTGAGAAAGAAAACATTTTTGAAGATGAAAGTATATTTTGCACAAGATCTAAATTTAAGTGGATTATCAAAATAATTTTCCATCTAAGATGAATCTATTTAAATATGGTTATGTTAGTATCCCTATTATTAGTATGGTTTTACTGTTTTAAAGATATAATGATATTTTATAAGGATTATGTTATTATTGAATGATGTTTATGAATCCCAGTTTATTTCTTGGGTTATGCTATGATGAAAGATTTATGTTTTTGTGGCACATATAAGAATGATTTCATTATGAGATGGGTGTGACCTATATCCTTGTTCAATTCGTTGGGTAAATGATTGTGTCTCATGAGATAGACAGGGATGGAATAATAAGTAAATCTGGTTCAGTAATACTGGGCAGGAATGGGAAGTAAATCATGTTAAGTAATAGACTTTGTCCACTATGATGTTCTTTGAAGTATTTCCTTGTCAACTATGGAAATCATATTATGTGCATAACGGTTTTCCCCAATTAGATGTTTTATTCCCATGATATTTTATCATGATTAATTTTCCATTATGATCTATTCCTTGCGTACTACCAATATTTATTTCATGAATCAATGTTTTGATGTTTAAACTTTATATTCATGTTTTTACATTAAAATGTCTATGGTTTCTCTTATCTTCTCCTTGTTTACCCATAATGAGAATTTTACCTCACCCATTTTATGTTTTATTTTCCCCAAAATATAAAGATTGTTTTTTTGGTGGGAAAAAAGGGAAGATCTATAAGAGAGATGTTGATGATCTTTCACCATTATTAGAAGATTATGTTCTACGCTTCCGAAGACACAAAACTAATATGGTATTTTGGAGTCTATTTTCATCAGGTATTAAGTATTCATCAAAATAAATATAATTTCTATGTATTTAATGTTTGGGAGTCTACCGTATGACTAATAGGCATGTTATATATGTGACTTATGTATGTCCACCTAGGGGAACATACTGCATAGTCTGGTAGAAGATCTCTTAGGTATCAGAAATTCTGCCCCAAAAAACCATAAAATGTTTATTAATATCAAAAAATATTCCAGATTAAGAGTGTGAAATACTAAAGGGAGTAATGTTTAATACATAGGAGAAAATATCTAAATCAATGTTGGCCATGATTTTGGAGTCCCATAGATAGATCTAACTCATATGTAATATGGGGATATTTTTTCCCCTAGAGGGCTCCCAAAATAGATGACAAAAAATGAAGACCCCAATATAGATTATTAATTATATGTGGAAGAGTGATAAAATTTTATATTGTATATAGTATTACGATCTAAGTCTTAGTTTTCACTACATATCTTAATTGTATGAGAATCCAAGAATACTAGATCTTTGGGTACATTTCAGTTTAATGTCATGTAATAGGGGCATGAAGTGATTTCGAAGAGAAAAGGAATATTGTGAGTGGACTAGATAATTGAACCCATGTGGAACTATTTATTTCATATGGTTGAGAATCAAGCTACACATAGTCCTTGAAACATTCCCTATACTGGTTTCATTCATAAACATAGTGAATAAAGGTTTATTTATCATGGATACCCCTAATATTAGAGATCTAGGTGTCTCTACATATCCCATTGAATAGAGAATCAAGCCAAAAAAAATTCTTGGTAAAATCATTCCCCACAAAAATTGAGTTTGATGTGAGAGACGGGACATTTAACACATACCGAAAGAATGATTTAACATATGACACAATATGGTATGAATATCAAACAACGTGTCTTGGAAGAGCATGCTGCATAGATTTGAATCATATACATAATGAAAAGGGAAATTAATTTCATTCTGGTTGTAGCTAAGCCCTAGATTGGAGATTCGTCCATCTCTATGTATCCCATTAAAATATGAATCATGCTACACGTAGTTCTTGAACAATTCCCTATGCAGGGTTGATTCCTACACAAAGGGAATATTAAGGGAATGTTTTTAATGGCTAGGCCCAAGATTAGAGATCTAGGTATATCTATGTATCTCATTGAACTGAGAATCAATCCATATATAGTTATTGAAATGGGGTCTCTTTGTAGACCTGATTTAAACATAGAGTGAAATGAAACTCATGTGAAACTAAGGAGTATCAATTATATGATTAATTCTTATACATGGCAGCTACTCATTTTTTAAGAACCACAAGGAATACTAATATTCAGTATCTTATAGGATTTCTTAATGTCAAATGAAGAAGTTGTTAATCATTGAGTTTAATGTTGTGTAGTGAGGAAAAATGATGTTACACAGTTTACGGAATGAGATAAGGATGAAAATTCTATGCATTTTAACTTCATGCATCATGGATAAATATGGTTGTTATGAGTTTTTATGTCTTGCATCTAAGACATTATGCCATGTAGTTTCATGTCATGAAGCAAGGAAATTATGTTGTATAGTTTCATGTCATGTTGTAAGGACATTATGTTGTGCCGTTACAAGTGATGCAGTAAGAACATTATGTTGTGTAGTGTCATTTGATGCAGCAAGGACATTATATTGTGCAGTTTCAAGTCATGCAGCAAGGAAATTATGATATTCACTTTCATTTCATGTGGTAAATAAATTTTTCTATGCAGTTTCAAGTCTCACTACAAGGAAAACCATGCTCTTGAGATTCAATTCATGCATCGAGGACATCTGTGATGTGTGATTACGCAACGTACTTCATTAATAATCTTGAATTTGTTGGAGTTGTAATAAGTTCAACATCCATTGAGATTAGGGAATAATCTCTTTTTGGGTAGACATTATATAGTGAGTAATGTCCCTCCCACTTTGGTAGAAACATTGGAGGCCTCTTTCCTACTATCATAGAAGTCATGAGAACCAATACCCATTCTCTGTGAAGAAGTTTGAAGAGGTGAACATTCTTTTTAAAAGATAATGCTACTAAATTCATATAGACTTCCAAATAATTCAATGTATGAAATATATTTTCATCTAATCAGTTCATATCATCAAATCACTTTTGAGACCTTTCATCTATATATAACTGATTGTAGATTTCCACTATGAGTGAAAGAAATCAAATTTCAATAGGAAAAACTACTTATGTTACATATACTAACGAATATGGAGTTTCCGGAGCTGTAGTACAAGTAGTAGTCTGATAAGCCCCTAAAGCCTGTGAAAGTTTATTAGGCCAAGATTTCTTATCTATATCCTCTATTATTTAGAGTATATTTTATAGGATATTATTGAAAATATCAATATATCAATTGGATACTACATAATAGCGAGATGAATGGTTGGATTTGATATTGGGATCCTGGTATTAATTCTCTATCTTAATAGAAGAAAATTGTTATTGTTATCTATCAATATGTTATAAGGGTCACCAAATATGGTAATGATTTTAGTTTTGAAATAGCTAAAAATGATTTTGTATCCAACTTCTTTCACAGGTATTTCCTCGGTATATTTGGAGAAGAAATCATTAGAAGTAAGAATATACTAGAACTGATTCTCCATATTTGGAGGATAAGGCCCTACTATAACCATTACCCATGTAGAGAATTTCAAGTAGTATTTAGCAATATGTAGCAACACTGGGGTTGAGGAATGATGTTTTCATGTACTCGGCATGGGTGACACTTTTTTTGTGAAATTGATGCAATATGGCATCATTGAAGGCCAAAAGTATCCTAGACATCACAATTGATCAAAAAGCCTATGCCCAAACTGGTGATCACCACAATCTCTTACATGTACTTATTTCATCACAGCTGTTGTTTATTCTCCATCAATACACCAGAACATGACTCCATAAACGTCCCATTTGTAAAGGATCTTCTATTGATCTGGAATATCATAAATATTGAATTTATCCACTCATCACTAGATTTTCCCTTTCCTAGCTCTATTAAGTGGAAGTGCTCCATTTTCATGGTATTTGATAATAGGTATCATCCATCCCATTTTATTACCATACGACTCATAAATAGGGCTAATTATATTAATTTCTTCAATTATAAATTAATCAAAAGGTGTAACCACACAGTGATGGACAATACTGATGGTTGTCTAATCCCTATTTGGATATTCCCTGGCTATTAATGTGTTATCTAATTCATCATCATGAGAAATTTATGATCGCAGCACATAAGACAATGTTCTCTCTAATCAAAATTCATTCATTAACCCTCTAACATTATCAAAAAATGGGATTAACTCTTCTTTTCTGATAGAATAATCCCCATTTCTCTGTTTCATTTCTATTTATAAATCACCTTTCACATTTAAGTGGTTCATTTGTACATATTGTACCAATTTCAGGCCTGTAATAAGAGCTTGATAGTCTGCCTCATTGTTGGTACCTCCTTCTTGTAACAAAAAGAAATACTGAAACACTGCCTTATCTGGGGAGAAAACAATGATTCATAACCCAACATTTTTTAGTGCAGGTTTTACCAATCTCGTCACCATTGGACTTCTAGAAGAACCATCAAAGTACATTTCCAATGTTTGTGGATTATTTTGAATAGATAATATTTCTTCAATAAAATTTTTAGAAACCAAAGATTTATCTTCTACAGATGGGTTTTCTTAAAGGAATTAAGCCAAGGCTTGGCCTTTTATTGGTTTCTGAGGTACAAAAAGGAAATTGAACTATTGAAAGTTACTTTCCATCATGCTAAAAGTATACTATGCATATAAAGACTGATGATAAATATGAGCGGGTTATTATGAGATACAAAGTGGACCCTTTGATGTAGTAGGTATTGCCTCATCTTTTGAACTGCAAAGATTAATTCCAGGAATCACTTCTTGATACTTGAATAATGATTTTTTATGTCAAGAATAGTTCTACTAGTAATGGCTATTTTTATTCCACACATCATTGTTTTGTTCAAGGAAGGCACATAGTGATCATTCTAAAGATATCACATAGAGAATAAGTGGATTTCCTTAAACAGTTTTCATTTACAATGGTGGACTCAAGATATATTTATTAAGTTTACCAAAGGCCTCTTGGTAGTCTTCGGCCCATTGATATGTAACTCCCTTCTTCATAAATCGGGTGAAGGGTAAACAATTTCATACCTAATTGGAAATAATGAACTAAATAAAGGCCAAGTGTCCTTGAATTCCTCTTAATTCCATCATCTTTAGAGGAGGTGGCATGAGAACGATTAATTTTTTCTTCTCAAGATCAACATCAATGCCATGGAGTAAAATGAAATTGGGGAATTTTCCTGAGGTAACCCTGAAATAACATTTTCAAGGGGTTCATCTTAAGATTATGTTGCCGAAGTTTTCTTAATATGCTCCCAATATAATTCAATTAATCATAACATTTATTATATTTATCCACTAAATCATCCCCATAACATTTAAGAATGTATCCCAAGAAGGGTTTGAAATAATTATGCATGGAACATTGATATGTTTATCATGGATTCTTTAAGCCAAAGGGTATTACCCAATAGAAAATTAGAACATGAGGGGATATGAAGGTTTTAGGCTCATAATCCTCTAAGTCCATTAATATTTGGTCATACACAAAGTATACATCCATGAATGATAGAGCTTGAAAGCCAGTTGTTTCATCAATCAAATGTTGTATGATTGGAATCAAAAAGTCATATTTGAGAAAATGACACTTAATATCTATGAAACATTGAAAACTATGATTTCCCAATTCTTCTTTATCAGTGGTAAAATTTTATCCATCCATTTGGGAAATTGAACCTCCCAAACAAAGTAATCTTGGATAATCTTGTCAACTTGAGATTCAATTTTAGAGGTGTGAGTTGGGTGCATTCTTCATACTGCCAAATTAAATCTTTGATGCTCTTTTGGAAAAACCAAATGATGGGTGGCCACATCAGGATTAAATAATGTCATTTTTTAGTTCCACACAAATATATATTTATGTTTCTTTAGAAATGAACTATTCATCATTTTCTCTTCATAATTCATGGCCGTACTAATTAGATTATGGTGTGGATCTTCCTTTGTACCCGGATTTATTTCTCTGAGCTCATCCACAGTGTGGGAGATGCCTTCCTAAAATGATGTAGGGGTTTCATTTACATCTTATTCTTATTTTTCCTCATATTTCACTCATTATGTTTATATTTTAATGAAAGGTGATGAAGCAAAACTTTTAGAGCTACATGAGGAGTCAGTATTTGAATATCCTATATAAGAGGCAACCATTTCTGACTCTACTGATGATAAAGGTTCTTCTTAGAGCATTGATGTGAGAATTATGTGTTGGGAATAAACATCCTTTTCTTATTATATTAATTAAAATGCATATTTAATCCTTATTTTTGAAGCAAAAACTTTTATATGTTTGGTGGATGAAATGAAGACATCTTTATTTAGGATTTCTCTGTCAACAACTTCTCTAATGTTGTAAGGCCTGATTTCCACTACTGACATTACAAAAGTCGGTAGATGAGTTTTTGGATTTGGTATTATCCTTTCAATTTGATTGATAAGAATCACTAATCTATACTATTATTTTTGAAAGGTTTAGACAATATCTTTTTTAGACCATCCGGAGCATTGATTTTTGTTACATCTTTTGTCTCCGACCTTGTTTCCTTTATGTTATATAATTATGCCACAACATACTAAGATTCACATGTTTTGAATGGGTCATCATCAAAATAAAAAGTCCAAATTTGACCATTTATTCAGTACTTGAGGCATTGGTGGTATAATGAAGGAATGGATGCATGTTGATGTACCCAAGGCTTTCAAAGAAGAATGTTAAAGGTTGTGTCCTTTTGAAAAACCATGATATTTGAATTAGATACATGATCTCTAAACCGAGTTATGAGTTTAATCTATCATAGAGGTTCTTTTTAATTCTTTTCATAGCCTTGTAACATCAAAATGGAAGGAGATAAGTCAAATTCATTGAGACCCAATATAAAAAGTGTATGGATGAGTATGAGGTTGACTACTAAGCCATTATCAATGAAGGCTCATTAGTAGTATGTATCATTAACCTTGTATGATAGATACAAAGGATTTATTTGTCCATGAAAAACATCATCTTTGAAATATATAACTACATGGATTTTTGTAAGATCGTTCTCTATACGATAAACCTCAGGAGAAGTAACATTAGTTTCAAACTTTTGAGGACCTGACAAAGCCCCAATACCGGCTTCATGAATATATTTTGACTAAATCATGGAATACAATATTGATAACAGGGCCGGTACATGGGATAGATATTTAAGAAATCATTATTTTGGTCCATAGTTCTCCGTTTTCCATCCTGGAGATGCAGTTTTGCAAGAACTTTTGAAGTTGAATCTCTTGATGTTGATATACCATGTGTCGGGGAATAAGATGGAAATACTTATGCTTTTGGTAGATTAGACTGAATTGGTCCATCTATTTTCTAATATTGTGTTTTAATATCTTCTAATTGGTTATAATGACCCATACTTAACATACATTGTTATTAATTCAGAATTGAAGCACAATTATTACAACATATAACAAAACCAGGAAAGGACCGTATAGGTATAGAGTATTTAGAAACTAGGAAACATAAACAACTGGTTCATAAAGCATCTACTTTTACTCCAATTTTTTTCATCATATCTAGAGTCCCTTTTGTCATATCCTACTTAATAACCTTCTTCTTGACCTGGGGAAATAAAACATACAAATGCGTGAGCTCAAATTCTTAGTAAGGGTAAACAAAAGAAATATCAATCACATCATATGCATAAGAACATAACTTTTGGAAATCTTAACCTCCAAAAGAGATCATAATTTCATAACATGGGATAAATCATAGTAGTGAAATGTAATACCAATAATCATAACTTAAAACATGAAACTTTTTGTCATACAAACATAATCATAGAGAATCATTTCTTATTAGTCAAGACTCATTGCCAATACTATCTTAGTGGACAAAGTCCATTTCTGAACCGAGTTCACTCCTCGTTTCAGTCTTGTTTCACTGAACCGAATTAACCTGCCATTCTATCCATATCTACCTCATGAGATATAAAATCTTTACCCAATGCATTGTATGGAGATATAGGTCTCACCCATCTCATAATGATACCATTCTTATGTGTGCCACAAAATCATAAACCATACATCATAGCATAACCAATGTAATAAAAATGGGAATCTTAAATAACATGACATTATAAAACAATTCATATAAGATAAAGGAATTAATAAAAATATTTCCATCACAACATAATCATATCAATGTAATAATAGGGATATAAACATAACCCTATATTATCTTAGATGGAAAATAATTTTGATAAAACACTTGAACTCCATTCTTGAGGAAAATATCCTTTCAACTTCAAAAACATTTTTCCTTTCTTAACATGTCATAAAATTTTAATATAAAAGATGTTGACTAAAAATAAACATGAAAACATGTAAAGGAATATTCTTGGAAATAATGTTTTAAAAATCCATTCATGCCGTATAAGTTAAAAAAACATTATTCTCGTACTTTTGTCGAAAAAGTCAAAAAGTACCTCGTATGAAAAACACCAAATGATTCCTTTCATATCTATTACTAAAAACTCACTGAAGGGTAAAATTGGATTTAAAAAATTGTAGGTGGATGGAAATAATATTACATATTGAGGAAACATGGATTTGGATGATAAAATACACCCCAGTAAATACCAAAGTATAAACAATCTCGGATAAAAATGAGATTGTGATATTTTCCCTTACCTTAGGTCTGATATGATTTTTACGTGTCCGAACCTCCTGTATAATGATTAAAATAATGTCATTGACTTATTACAGAATCATATTCATTTTTATTATATCATATATGGTCATATTCTTAGCTTCTTATTAGTAATATTTCATTACTACTTGTTATTCGGGTGTTTATTACTTTTTGTTCATATGCGTGTTTTGTCAAATAAATTATTATTCCTATTTATAGGATATAGATACATCATTTACAGAATGGTATTAGTGTAATATATATCACATTCATTCATTCAATTCATTTATATAATCATTATTCAATGAAGATCATATAGAACGAGTCACATCACATCGTGGAGACGGTAGGTCGTACATACGCACAAGCGATGATATCATTCCCATGATCGTGGAATTGTATTGAAGTGTATGTATACTATTTTAGAATAAATATAAGTTTATAATAATTATATATAGTTATTATTTAAACCATTATACCCATCCAATTAAGGTGGTGGTGGAAAAAAGATTACACCACGGCGTGGAGACGGTATTCCGTACGTACGCACACACGGTGATTTCGTTTTCTGTAGGATGGATAAGAGGTGAAATAAGGTTGTTTCATATTTATAATAACATATCATTATGTGAGGGATAATGATTTTATTACCTCATAATGAAACAACTAAATAATAGGGAGTAGAAGCAGAATGGAACTTGAAGAAAACTGTAGAAGGTATTACCTCTTTATCAAAGTTCCTCCTTTAAACATTCTCTTAAGGCACAAGAGTTGGTCTTTTGATAAGACCAGTACCTCTAGTAGGTTTATAAGGAAGTGGGTAAGTGAAATGGGCAGGGTTTGGACGAGCTTGAAGGCTCAAATTGGTGTGAGGAATAGAGGGAGGAGGTGCCCTTTTATATGGGAGAAGAGGGCCACCTTTGGAAAGTGTGGAAATATTTGTTTATTATAAACTTATCTTCAGTTTCCAAAAGTCAAAAAATCATTAAAGATAAATATAAGATGACTAATGGTAGAAATAAAATCATCTAATAATAATTGGACATTTTTTGGAAAATATATTAGTCATTATAATCTTATTTATTTAAATCATTTATATAATGAGGTAAATACTTCATCATTATTGTGTCATAAATAATTTATTTTATTTGGTGTCTAAAAATTATAAAAAAACTATCATTATATTGGAATTATTTTTAGATTTATAATGAATATTTATAGTCGAAAATATAATTTATATACCCCCTCATAAAAATTAATTACTAAAATATTTTTGTTAATGTCAATTTTGTCTTTATATTAAATTAATTAATCCAAATTGTCAGTTTCACTACCATGTGGCTCAATGGGGTCCCAAAATCGACCCAAGGATGCCCATGGTTGGCCAATACTCATCCAATAAGGTTAGGACAAGTTTCAAGGTAATTTTGAATTATTATAATATTCTTTTAACCTTGAATTACCCTATTTACCTTTAACCGTAGTAAATAAAAAAAATTATCGTAGTTACTATTCATAATATCAAAAAAATAAAACCTATTAACATAATTTAGACCCACTAATTCCAAATATGGAATCCATTTTTGATAATTCAAAACACAAAAGTTGCAGTAATTAATTTAAAATTAATCCCGTTGTTAAGCAAACGGATTTTAAAAGTTAAAACATTGCCAAAGATTGAAATTTTTGTACCTATGAATTCAATGTAAAATTAATGATAATGACATAAATTATATTAAATTGTAAAAATATATTTATACTTTAAAAACAATCAATATTATAATTTAACCATATAAATTATTGCGATGAAAAAAGTTGTTTTTAATTAACATATAGCGTGTTTTTACTATTCATTAAAATAAGAAAGTTATCAGAATATTATGAAAAATTTATCCAAAGTAAATTTTTATATCCTGATTCTAAAGAAGAATTTTATTTTGTCAAATTGAACTTATAAACTTGTCAAAACTAGATTTAATGTGGGTGCGCCATCAAAAGGTGGTAAAACTGCATTTTTTTAAAAATACTTTTTTATCTAAAAAACTGATTTTGTTTTCATACCTCATTCTAGAAAATGTATAAGATGAATTAAAATGTTATAAAATTCAAAATTCAGTTAATACTATTCATAACGGATAATATTAAAATATATCGTTGTTTAGTAAAACTCGGTATTGCGTACGACGCAAGCTATCAAGGAAGGTCGCGGTTGCGTGTAAAGCAAGCCAAGCTAGTGTTGTGTGTAGTGAAATATTTCTTTAATGATTTATATAACATAAAAACAAAATATTTCTCATAAAATTCTCGGGTGTTACATTCTACCCCCCCTTAAAATGAATTTCGCCCTCGAAATTCGTCACTTCGTAACAAAAAGATGAGGATACCTCTCCCTTATCATATCCTCAAGTTCCAATGTAGCTTCTTCTAATTGGTGGTTCTTTCATAAAACTTTCACCAAGCGAGTGGTCTTGTTCCATAGGACTTTTTCACTATGATCCAGAATCTCTATCGGTTGTTGTTAATAAGAAATATCTTGTTCCAGCGGTACAACTTCTGAGCTGAGTATATATGAAGGATCAGTTATGTACTTTCTCAGGAGAGATACATGGAACACATCGTGAACTTGAGAGAGATTCGGTGGATGCGCCAATCAGTAAGCTACCTTCCCAACATGATCCATTATTTCAAAAGTGCAGATATATCTAGGGCTCAACTTTCCCTTCTTTCCAAATCTCATGACCCTCTTCTAGGGAGATATTTTTAAGAACACATTATCACCCACTTCAAACTCTAAGTCTTTTCTTCGGTTGTGGGCATAACTTTTTTGTCAACTCTGAGCTGCTCTTATGTGTTGTTGAATATATCTGACCTTTTCTGCCATCTCATCAATAAGATCAGGTCCTAATATCTTTCTTTCCCCAACTTCATCCCAGCAAGTTGGAGTCCTACATTTTATTCCATAGAGATCTTCATAGGGAGCCATCTTAATACTGGAGTGAAATCTATTATTATAAGAAAATACCCCCAAAGGTAGGTGTTGATCCCAACCACCTTTGAAATCCATAGAGCAAGCTCTCAACATATCTTCTAGAGTTTGAATTGTCCTCTCAGACTGATCGTCTGTCTGAGGATGATAAGCAGTGCTGAAAATCAACTCTGTATCTAGAGTATGCTGTAGACTTCGCCATAACTTTGAGGTAAACCTCGGATCCCGATCAGATATAATGGAAAGTGGTACTCCATGCAATCTTACCACTTCCTTTACATATATCCTGGAAAGCTGATCAAGAGAAAAAATTTCTCTAATAGCAATGAAGTGTGACGACTTCGTAAGATGATCAACTATAACCCAGATAGCATTATTGCCTTTGGATGTTTTAGGAAGTCTGGTGACAAATTCCATAGTGATGTTTTCCCATTTCCATTCGGGTATGGGTAATGGTTGTAACATTCCCTTAGACTTCTGTCTCTCAGGTTTAACTTGCTGAAAAACCAAGCATCGAGATACATATTCAGCAACATCTCTTTTCATGCCATCCCACCAGAAGTACTCTTTTAGGTCCCTATACATCTTAGTGCTTCCAGGATGAATAGAGAATGAAGAACTAGGAGCCTCATCTAGCAGCTCCTTCTTTAATTCGGGGAAGGGAGGAACACAAACCTGATTCCTGAACTTTATTATACCATCACAATCAAGGTTGAATTCAGGAACATTTCTCACCTTCTTTTATAACTCTACATCTTCTTTATGTGCCTCTTTAATATTCACATGTATATATGGTTGAACATTCATTTGAGAAAGATACAATTTTCCCCCTTCCATTATAATTCCAAGATCCATCCATTGTAAATCCATAAATATTGGATCTTTTGTGATCCTCATCATGGATAAGCTAGCATGGTATTGTCGACTTAATGCATCTTCCACCTTGTTTTCTTTCCCAGGGTGGTAATGAATTGAGAATTCGTAATACTTAATCAGATCCAACCATCTTCTTTGGCGCATATTCAGCTCCTTTTGTGTGAAGATGTAATTTAAACATTTATGATCTTTATAAATATCACACCTTTCTCCATAAAGATAATGCCTCCAAATCTTTAATGCAAAGATTACCGCAGCTAACTCTAAATCATGAGTTCGGTAATTTTTCTCATGGATTTTCAACTGTCGTGAGGCATAAGCTATCACCATATCATTTTGCATGTGAACACACCCCAATCCATTCTTGGATTCATCACTATAGATCACAAACCTTTCTCCACTACAAGGCATTGTGAGCACAGGTACACTGGATAACCTTCTTTTCAACTCCTTGAAATTCTCTTCACATTCCTCTGTCCAAACAAACTTAACTCCTTTCCGAGTCAACTTGGTGAGTGGATTAGATAATCGTGAAAAATATTTCACAAAACTTCGATAATATCCAGCCAAACCAAGAAAACTTCAGATCTCGATTACTGTTATTGGTCTCGACCATCTTTCTATAACCTCTATTTTTGCTGGATCCACAGATATCCCCTCTTTTGAGATTATGTGACCCAAAAATGAAACTTTTTGAAGAAAAAATTCACACTTGGTAAATTTGGCATAAAGCTTCTCCTTTCTTAGGGTCTTTAATGCAATTCTCAAGTGATCTTCATGTTCTTCCTTGCTATTTGAATAGACAAGAATATCCTCTATAAAGACTACCAAAAACTGATCAAGACAGTCTCTAAAGACTCTATTCATCAGATCCATCAAGATAGCAGGGGAATTAGTAAGACCAAATGGCATCACTATAAATTCATAGTGTCCATACCTTGTACAGAAAGTCATCTTTGGTATATCCTCCCTTTTGACCCTTAATTGATGATACCCTGAACAAAGATCAATCTTGGAAAAGTATTGAGCTCTGCGTAGTTGGTCAAATAGGCCATCAATGCGTGGTAGAGGATATATGTTCATGATAGTGATCTTGTTATGTACTCGATAATCAATACAGAGTCTCATTGATCCATATTTCTTCTTCACAAATAGAACAGTTTCTCCCCAAGGTGACGCACTAGGGCGTATGAATCATTTATCAAGATTCTCTTGGAGTTTCTTCTTCAATTCCTACAATGCAATTGGGATCATTCTATAAGGTGTCTTTGAAATAGGAAAAGCACCTGGTACGAGTTCTATTGAAAAATCAACTTCAAGATTTGGTGGAAGACCCAGAAATTCCTCTGGAAAGACATCATCAAACTCTCGTACAATGGGAATATTCTTAATCATGAGTTTTTATCCAGCCATTTGAGATAAATAACCCTCATTTAGTGGAATCAAGACCCATAATATGGAAGAAATTTCAACTGGAAGGTAATGTTCATCCTTGCATCGATAGACGATCATAGATTGATCTGGAATATGAAATATGACTTCCCTTATTTGGAAATTGATATGAGATCCAGATAAAGAAAGGCAATCCATGCCAAGAATCACATCAAATTCCACTATAGGAAGGATCACAAGATTTTCAGGAAGCACTTTCCCACAAACTTCAATCGGGGAAGAATTATAAACTTTTGATGCGACTGTTGTTCCATTAGGGGTTGTCACAGATAAATCAACATCTAATTGTTGAGGTAATATGGTGATACTCTTAGAAAATTATTCAGAAATAAAAGAGTGGGTGGATCCAGAATCAAATAAAACATTTCATACTTTAGAGTGGATGGTAAGTGTACCTTTCACCACATCATTATCGTACTCCACATCTCTGATAGAAATTGCATGTGACTTTCCTTTGTCTTTAGCCTTAAGAGTTTGTTGGAGTCGACCATCATCATCAACCCTTGGATTTGGGAATTGATTGGCATAATGCCCCATCTCCTTGCACTTGAAACATTGAAGTGTAGTAGGTTCATTCTGTGTATCCCTTCCTTTGTTTTCAACATTAGACATCTTCTTCCCATCATTACAGCATTCAAATGCTCGATGACCTTCCTTTCCAAATTTGAAACATTTACTTGTCCCTTTAAGACAACTCCCTACATGTTTCTTTCCACACTTTGAGAATAAGGGAAAGCTCATCTTCTTTTCAGCGTGCTCTTTAGATTTTCCTTTGAATTCCATTTTCCTCTTCTTATCAAACCCATATGACTGATGGGTGACTCCAATCTTCATCTCAACTTTGAGAGCACATCGAACGATTTCCTCGTAGCTATTGAAGTACCTTATGGCTAACGCCCTTCTAAGACTTGGTTTTAAGCCACTAAAGAATCGATTGATCTTACTCTCAGGTTGGATAATAATACCAGAAGCATACCTTTCAAGTCTTGTAAAAATTGCTTCATAGGTACCAACAGATTAATCATCCTTTTGCTTTAGTTTATGAAACTCATTCTCCATCTTTGTTCGAAGAATACGAGGGAAGTACTTATTGAAAAATAAGTTCTTGAACTCGTCCCATTACATGGACTCAATTTCATCTCTTTGCCTCGTATTGTTGATAATATTACACCATTGATCAGCATCAACTTCCAAACAATACCCTGCTAAGATGACTTTATCATGTTTAGAACATTGATGAACTGAAAATATCTTTTCAGTGGTACTGATCCATTGTTCATCCACTAATGGATCAGAAGACCCACAGAATGAAGGGGGACGCTACCTCATGAAGGATTCAACAGAATTTTGCTCCTTCCTTTTCTTTTTTGGAAGTCCTTCATGATTCATAGCTTGAGAAAGTTGTGTGAGCATGGCTACAAGATTTTTCATTCCATCTCCCATATCTTTTGGTTGCTCAGGGGAAAATCAATGCATTTCCCATCACATTCCTCATTAACACGGTTCCTTCAGGTTCTAGACATTGACTAAAACCAAGAAGAATAGTGTGAGAAACACTAATTATAAAAAGAAAACCACATAATCAAGAACAAAATTTCACACCTAAGGTCTTATCATAGGTTGTTCATGGAAATTTCCAAAACACTAAGATTGTGTTCTATGCTTAGACATATCCTTAGGTTTCTTACTAAGGATTTCACATCCTAGTTTCCAAAGGTTGATTATACCTTTCCTCTAATACCAACTATAATGAACCATACTTAACATAAATTGTTATTACTTCTGAATTGAGGCACACTTTTTACAACATATAACAAAACCAGGAAAGGACTGTATAGGTATAGAGTCTTTAGAAACTGGGAAACATAAACAACTGGTTCATAAAGCATCTACTTTGCCTCCCATTTATTTCATCATATCTAGAGTCCCTTTTGGAATATCCTACTTGATAACCTTATTCCTGACCTTGGGAAATAAAACATACAAAAGCGTGAGCTCAAATGCTCAGTAAGGGTAAACAAAAGAAATATCAATCACATCATATACATAAGAACATAACTTTTGGAAATCTTAACCTACAAAAGAGATCATAATTTCATAACATGGGATAAATCATAGTAGTAAATGTAATCCAAATAATCATAACAAAAAACAAGAAACTTTTTGGCATACACACATAATCATATAGAATCATTTCTTATTATTCAAGACTCATTTCCGAGACTATCTTAGTGGAAAAAGTCCATTTTTGAACCAAGTTCACTCCTCGTTTCAGTCCTGTTTCACTGAATCGGTTTAACCTGTCGTTCCATCCATGTCTATCTCATGAGATATAAAATATTTACCCAATGAATTGGAGGGAGATATAGGTCCCACCCATCTCATAATGATACCATTCTTATGTGTTCCACAAAATCATAAACCATTCATCATAGCAATACCCATGTAATAAAAATGGTAATCTTAAACATTATGACATCATAAAACAATTCATATAGGATAATGGAATTAATAAAAATATTTCCATCACAACATAATCATATAAATTTAATAATAGAGATATAAATATAACCTTATATTATCTTATATGGAAAATAATTTTGATAAAACACTTGAACTCCATTCTTGAGGAAAATATCCTTTCTACTTCAAACACATTTTTCCTTTCTTAACATGCCATACAATTTTAATCTAAAAGAAGTTGATTAAAAATTAACATGAAAACTTGTAAAGGAATATTCTTGGAAATAATGTTTTAAAAATCCATCCATGCCTTATAAGTTAAAAAAACATTCTTCTCGTACTTTTGTCGGAAAAGTCAAAAAGTACCTCGTACGAAAAACGACAAAAGATTCCTTTCATATCTTTTACTAAAAACTCACCGAAGGGTAAAATTGGATAAAAAACAATTGTATGTGGATAGAAATAATATTACATATTGAGGAAACAAGGATGTGGATGATAAAATACACCCCATTAAATACCAAAGTATAAACAATCTCGGATAAAAATGAGATTGTGATATTTTCCCTTACCTTAGGTCCGATATGATTTGTACGTGTCCGAACCTCCTGTATAATGATTTAAATAATGTCATTGACTTATTACAGAATCATATTCATTGTTATGATATCATATATGGTCATATTCGTATCCTCTTATTAGTAATATTTCATTACAACTTGTTATTCGTGTGTTTATTACTTTTTGTTCTTATGCGTGTTTTGTCGAATAAATTCTTATTCCTATTTATATGATATAGATACATCATTTAAATAATGGTATTAGTGTAATATATATCAAATTCATTCATTCAATTCATTTATATAATCATTATTCAATGAATATTATATGGAACGAGTCGCATCACATCGTGGAGACGGTAGGTCGTACGTACGCACGAGCGATGATATTGTTCCCATGATCGTGGAATTGTATTGAAGTGTATGTATAATATTTCAGAATCAATATCATTTTAAAATAATCTTATATAGTTATTCTTTACACCATTATACCCATCCTAGTACGGTGGTGGTGGAAAACAGATTACACCACAGCGTGGAGACGGTATTTCGTACGTACGCACGCGCGGTGATTTCATTTTCAGTAGGATGGATAAGAGGTGAAATAGGTTTGTTTCATACATATAATAACATATCAGTATATGAGGGATACTGATGTTATTACCTCATAATGAAACAACTAATGAAGAGGGAGTAAAAGAAGAATGGAACATGAAGAAAACGGTAGAAGGTATTACCTCTTTCTCAAAGTGCCTCCTTTAAACATTTTCTTAAGGCACTAGAGTTGGTCTTTTGATAAGAACAGTAACTCTATTAGGTTTATAAGGAAGTGGGGAAGTGAAATTGACATGGTTTGGCCAAGATTTAAGGCTCAAATTTGTGTGAGGAAGAGAGGAAAGAGGTTCCCTTTTATAAGGGAGGAGAGGGGCACCTTTGCAAAGTGTGGAAATATTATTTTATTATAAACTTATCTTCGGTTTCTAAAGGTCCAAAAATCATTTAACATTAAGATAAGATGAATCATGGCCGAAATAAAATCATCCAATAAAAATTGGACATGTTTTGGAGAATATTTTAATCATTATAATCTTATTTATTTAAATCATTTATTAATGAGGTAAATACATCATCATTATTGTGTCATAAATAATTTATTTTATTATGTGTTTAAAAATTATAAAACAAATATCATTATTTAGGAAATCTTTTTATATTTCTAATGAATATTTATAGTCGAAAATATTATATATATATAACCCCTTATAAAAATTAATTACTAAAAGATTTTTGTTAATGTCAATTTTGTCTTTACATTAAATTAATTAATCCAAATTGTCATTGTCACTACCAAGTGGCTCAATGGGGTCCCCAAATAGACCCAAGGATTCCCATGGTCGGCCAATACTCATCCAATAAGTTTAGAAAAATTTTCAAGGTACTTTTGAATTATTATAATATTCTTTTAACTTTGAATTACCCTATTTACCTTTAACCGTAGTAAATAAAAAAATTACCGTAGTTACTATTCATAATATCCAAAAAATAAAAGTAACCTATTAACATAATTTGGACCCACTGATTCCAAATATTGATCCATTTTTCAAAATTCAAAACACATAAGTTTCAGTAATTAATTTAAAATTAATCCCATTGTTAAGCAAACGTGTTTTAAAAGGTAAAACATTGCCAAAGATTGAAATCTTTTTACCTATGAATTCAATGTAAAATTAATTCTAATTATATAAATTATACTAAATGGTAAAAATATATTTATACTTTAAAAGAAATCAATATTGAAATTTGACAATATAAATTATTGCGATGAAAAAAGTTGTTTTTAATTAAAATATAGCATGTTTTTTCTATTCATTAAAATATGAAAGTTATCAGAATAATATGAAACATTTATCCAAAGTAAATTTTTATATCCTGATTCTAAAGAAGAATTTTATTTTGTTAAATTGATCTTATAAACTTTTCAAAAACTAGATTTAATGTGGGTGCACCATCAAAAGGTGGTAAAACTGCATTTTTTGAAAAATACTTCTTTTATCCAAAAAACTAATTTTGTTTTCATACCTCATTCTAGAAAATGTATAAGATGAATTAAAATTTTATAAAATTAAAAATTCAGTTAATACTATTCATAACGGATAATATTATAATATATCGTTGTTTAGTGAAACTCGGTATTGTGTACGACGCAAGATATCGAGGAAGGCTGCGGTTGCGTGTAAAGCAAGCCAAGCTAGTATTGTGTGTAGTGAAAGATTCCTTTGATGATTTATATAACATAAAAACGAAATATTTCTCATAAATGTCTCGGGTGTTACATTGGTCATCTAAGATGATCATGTCAGGGATATTGCTACAATGTGTGGGACAATTCCCCTTATATGCTCGACCTTGATTTCTTACCCAATATCCCCATTCAGGAGCATGGAATTCAGGTTCATAACCGAAATCATAATTTTCATAGGGGTCCATTAAGTGAATAATGTTATTAGAACTGAAGATCAATTCTTTATCTGATGAATATTTTTTGGACAAGTCTGTTCTTATTTGGACATTTTGTAGGGCGGTGCCTGTGATTTTTAGATCGATTGCATGAAATATGCCAAAGTGACAGACCACATTGACCATGTCACTAGCTCATATTCGTCTGACTACTCTTTTTTTTATCATGCTACTTCTTTGAAGATTGACCTTTGGAGGACATATCTTTTGATAATTATTTCTCTGCCATAATGGAAGTGGCAGAAGACACAGTCAGTTGTTTCAATTGTGTTCGTAGAATGACATGTGTTTAGTTGATCATTTTCCAAACCATCCAATCATCACACTTCTATTTATTTTTTCTTTTTTTCTTCCATTAATTAGCCTTTTTTTGTATTAGTACCATTAACACATGGTACATAGGTTGAAGAAGTTTTTAGTTCCATTTTTCTAGAGCCTACCATTTTTAGGAGGTCTTTGAAAACCAAACACTTCTAAATGGAATTACCCAACATTTTGTTTAAAGGGGAAATAATTTGGGATTACTTCATCTCCTTTTTTTTGTTTCTTTATCCTTATAAGATGAACTAAATCGTTTTCTAAATCTGAAATAAATTAACTAGTAACCTGTTCATTCTGAAAATAATAGACGGTGTTCTTTAACTCCTCAAACTATCTCTACCTTTGATCTTTTTATCATCTTGATGAGTTAGTCAATCTTGTTGATGCTAAGGAGGTGGATAACATTTGTATGATAATGGTTTGGAAGTAGAATCATGTACAAGTGCTTGTTTGAGTATGACAGTAGCAGCCTATGATTTCTTTATTCTTATTCCCATAGCTGATGGGATTACATGGGATTTTTCGTTATTTCCACAATGGAATACTTCACTTGTTGGGAGATTTATGCAATGTCCTAAAACCCTCCTATGTGTTTTATAGTTATTATTGGTGTCCATAACTCATCACATAGATACTCCCCCCAAATTGGAAGCAACTCTTCTTGTGGTAGTGGTATATTTATGTAATATGTTAATCCTTTCCACCGAGAAATGAAATCTATAACACTTTCATTATACCATTGTGTTCAATTTGTATGATCTAAAACTATTATGTTTTGTAGTGTTGAGCTGAATGGAGAAGGAATTCTTGATGGAATTCCTCCCATATATTAATTTATCAAGACTTGGAACTTGTATACCCTATAAAGTTTGGCCCCTATAATGATTTCAGAAATCATATGAGATTTAAATATTCTTTTTGTTAAGGGGTCCCCATCATGGGATCACAATGTGAAAAAATGTGTCATTTAATACTCTATATCTCACAAACTATTAATGATTGGAAATATGGTATTCACAATGTTTTTGTGGGAGGGTTCAGATATACCCATTTGGGTAATAATTATTTTCTACTTGTACCAGTGAACATTGTTCTTCCATAGCTTAAATTAATGTTTTTAAGGCCTCAATTGTATTCATAATTATTTGCGGAATATTTGGATGATTTGTGACCTAAATAGGTACAACAGCTAGAGGTTGAACTGGAACAATGACTGGAAAAAACCATTGGTGATGGTACTACTGGTATTTTTCTTGGATAACCCATGGGAATATACCAATAAGGATATGTTTGATCCTATCCATGATATGTACCCTATGTAAGGAATTCATTATCTTCATCGGTAGTTTCAAAATACCCTCTATTCTGAAGAGTTCATACAATATTTTCAAGCTGAGGATCTACTTGTCCAGCATGTCTTGTAGAAATTACACATCAATATAACTCTCCATTGAGTCTTTTGAACTCTATTATCTCCTCCTCTTATGGGGAAAAAATTTCATTCAGCTAAAGAGATTTTCCTTCTCTAGTGGAAAAGTGAGACAAGATCTGACCTTTATCCTTCCCCTTATTATATTTCTTTTTAAGGGGTGGTAGTTGGTTAATTAAGGGAATACCTAAAATTCGAGTAAGTCTCTAATTTCAGGGACACATAACTCCTTCCTTTTCATCATTTTGTAGCATATTTTGAATAAGAACATCATCCTCCAACTCCTTGAACCTGACTCATTTTCTAAAGGATCTTTCTTTTTGGTGTTAATGACATTCACTATCGCATAATGAATTAGATGTGTTATGTCAGTAACTTTGTAAGATCATATACTTCTATGTCCTTTAGGAGAAATTTTTCCCCAATATGCTAAATATCTGGGAACTGCTTGATGGACAGTAACCTAAAGGGAATCCTTGGATAGTTCAACTGTGCCTTCACTTTGTGGATTCTTCCTTAATCATGAGAAAACTATCTTCCATTGAGGAGGGTATTGTAGATGAAAAAAAACCCAACCCTACAGGTTGGGTATGTTCAGGTTGTTCTTCCTCAAACCTTTGAAATTTGTTTATTGGATTCGATGGTTCAGTTAAACAATCACCCAACCCTGTAGCATGGGGTGAATCCTGAACAACTAAAGCTGATATTAGTTTATCATATCTTTTGGTTTTTTGAATTTTTTTCTGAACATTATCTTGATGAATTATCTGAAAACCACTTAAATCACCTGTTTTGGAAGACTGTTGTGAAATTTATGAAATTTGCACAATCTAATGGTTGACATCTTCTAAACAGGGGTGCTACATAATGTTCTTAGATATTTTATGAAAAATTATCTCCAAATATTTATCTACTTGTTCCTGACATTGATGAGATCTATTCGAGGCCTTTTCTTAATCATATCAATTATTACACAGAAAAATCTATTGACTATATCCAGCCATGGAAAATAAAATTGCATGAGACCACTTTTTATGGGAATTGATGATTTTGGAGTACAGTGAAGTGAAATTATTTGTGCGCACCCCATCCTCTGATATGAATACCAGATGGGGTATCAACAATTAACTACATTATCCTCTTTAGTGCATTAAGGAATTAATGATGAAGGTCTCCCTACATCTTCTGATCCTTTGGATGCTCTAAAATTAAGGGATATTCCAGGTAAATTTGACATTGTAACCCTTCTATTACCATAACATGATTTTGATATTCATAAAATGGTAATACCTTGGCTTTCAGACGGTGAATAATTTTCCATAAGTTGAGGCAGATATCCAAAAAGCAGTCTTCTACCATTAATTCTAGAATGATGTACTGAGAGGTTTCCTAAGGCAAGAACAAGACTAGTATTTCACTATTATCTAGTTGTTTTCTCAAACTTAACATATCCAAGTCATATTTTTCTAAAGGTTTCTCAACTCGGGCTGACCAGAGTGGAAATTTCTCTACTTGTTGTCATAAACTATAGGATCAATTGTTTTTTCCTCTACTATATTAGAAGAAAAATGACCCTAGGGAGGTTGGGAGAATGATTTTCACCTTGGGATATCTTCTAGTTGGTAAATTATTGGACCTATTAATAACAAGGAATTAGATGTGACATGCCTTATGTTTGAAATATCCTTGAGATAAGATGGTTTTCTCATCACTACATTGTCAATTGTAGAATTAACTTGACAATGAGAAACACTATTATGTAGACAGATTTTATAGTTAATTTCATCATGGGGAGGACCACCATGGTGGATTACAGAAGGGGATAAATCATCTTTCCCCTTGGTCTTCTAGCCACATATAAGGTTTCAGTGGCTCTCATATAGATTTAGATTCTCTAGATTGACTGAATTTTCATGAAGCAATCAGTTATGATGAAGTGTCTGATTGGGAACTTCAAAAATTACTTCTACTGCTCCCATAATTTGATAACTTGATGGTAGGATATTGATTTGAAAAAGAAAAATAATTGAGCACTTTAGGAACTTCATTATTAATAATATCCAGATTTCCGATTGACTCTTGATTTTCCAACTGTATTTGGCGATACTTCTTCTTAGATACTCTTTTACACATTGGTGGGGCCACTTTCTAGGAGAAGTTGTTTTCATGGGTCGGTGTATGTTCCTATCATGGAGTAATAATCATAATGGTATTATTATCTCTAATTCGGAAGGATTAATGTTCCTAATTTAATTGTCCATGTGATATATGGGAGTATTCCACATAACCCCCCAAGACTAGAACATAGGTATGTATATACTCTGTCATGTCATGACGAAGTGTTTTCCCAGATATGGGGACATCATTAGGTGTATGTAACCCCTGGTACTACAAAAGTTTGATTTATGATATTTTGTAAAGATTCTAGTATATGGGAAGGAATTTCTATCTGCCCTTTCACAATTAATAAAATTTGTTTGGTAACTTCAGTAGTTGGAATTGGAATATATGTCCATTTTCAATCATGAGTAGGTGTATGTTCCTAATCCTATCCTCCCATTCCTATCAGTGGATATAGATACAACTCTTGTATGGTAGCAGAGAGTTGAGTATTCCCCACATTTGTCAATGGGGATTTCTAATTGACTTCTATGTGGGCTTCCAAACGAGACTGATGGTAGGATTGGTGAGTGTAGGAAGGTGTGTGTTTCTTCATACCAGTTTACACACTACTGGAAAAAAGGCCTATACCCACGGTTCAAAACCGTGGGTATAGCCCCCAAAACCGTGGGTATAGGCTATACCCACGGTTTTGGGAACCGTGGGCTGGAACGCCGTCGGTATAGGTCCCCAGCCTATACCCACGGTTTTCCAAAACCGTGGGTATAGGTGTTCTGCCACCGTGTTAAAAAAACATTCCCAATTGCCACGGTGTCAATGGATTTTACCCACGGTTTCAAAACCATGGGTATAGATCCTAAAATAAAGCTGTAGGCGGGTTTCGATCCCACGACCTCTTCGCTGCAAAGTACCGCATCTACCACTACCCTACTATCAATTATGTGTATATATATATATATATTTAGTTAAATATAGTTATATAAACCGTGGGTATAGAGGGAAGAACCGTAGGTATAGGAGTCCCGCCAAAAAAAATCTTTCCCGCGGAAAAAAAAATTTCCCGCGCACACATGGGAAACCTATACCCATGGTTTTTCAAAACCGTGGGTATAGGTTTTTTATCCTATACCTATCCCCACGGTTCTCCTCAAAACCGTGGGGATAGGTACCCCTATACCCACGGTTCTTGAAAACCGTGGGTATAGGTCAATTTTCAAGACCTATCCCCACGGTTTTGGAAAACCGTGGGGATAGACCCCCCTATGCCCACGGTTTTTGAAAACCGTGGGTACAGGTATTGAAAATTGACCTATACCCACGGTTTCCCAAAAACGTGGGTATAGGGGGTACCTATCCCCACGGTTTTGAGGACAACCGTGGGGATAGGTCCATTTTCCAGTAGTGCCACTATATTTGATTTTCAGGATTCCTTGAATGTAGATAAGTGAGGCTCTAGACTAGATGGTAGTTTTTAAATAGGTGTTTGTGTACTCTACCAGATTTGAAGGACAAGATTGTCCTCTCAATTATAGAAGAGTATGCTAGCCAGTAGAATTAAAGTGGATGAGGGTATGGGCCCATTTATTTTTTCCACCAATTTTGGTTGATGGACTTATCTGGAGTGGAAAAAAGTATTAACCTACTTTCTATTGGCTGGATTTTTTCTCTGGTAGTTCGTCTTGAGTGCCCGAGTCAGAGGGATCGGGGTTGAAAAATAGAAGGCCACACCCCCATCATGCCGGGGGTTTACAACCACATGATTTTGTTGGTGGAATTTGTTGGTGGGAGCCCTTGGGAAGGACCCATGTATCATTGAATTGAGGCCATAAGTGACCTCCTAATCCCCATACCTATAATATTGGAGGGAATGGTTGTTGTGTTATGGGGATAATGTCCCAAAATAGTTGAAGATGGTTGTTGTAAGCATCTGCTTCATGACCATCGGTCATCACTGACCAGACAATAAGGTGTTTTTGTTAAATTGGAGAACCATTCAGGTAGCCTCTAGGGTTGGTATAGTACCGTGTTGATGGTATTCTGAAACTAATACATTTGATACCCAAAATTTAATATGTTGAGTTGGTGATGAAATCCTTCATGTGGAAAAGGATCCATCATGTGCAGCTTCCGAGGCATTCATAGGTGCATACTTGATGGAATCCATTTGGAGTGAAGGGAGTTATGAGAAAACTAAGAAATAAAAACAATGGACTCTATTAAAGAAACATATTTTAGATGGACACTTGCGTGATAGATTCTGTTGTCTGGCCTTCATTTATCAATTGGTAGGGGCCTAACATATGGGTAACACTATTAACATGGTTAAAGATTCCCCTGGAGTTCACCATTTTTGTTTCGTCACCCTTAGAACATGTGTTCTCGTTCGGAATCACTACATCCGGGCGGTTTCCATTGGATTTATTTACGGATCCAAAAACATCTAAAGGCTCCTTACCCTATGGGACTTTCTTTACAAAGATAGTCATTCATTAGGATTAGACCTACGATACTTAAGAACATATATTGGTTGAGAGGATGGGAGGCCTGACTCATCACACCCTTTTGGGGGGGATTGTTTCCAAATCCAGGTTTCTCTTATAAATTTAAGATTTTTCTTGTGAATCCTTTTTAATTGACCATGTATAACATAGTTTAACCTTGAAATTTTCAATCTATTATTAGCATGTATGAAATTTAGAATCATCTGTATGTATTCGAGTTTCATTATTAATGGAGAAATCCATATGTAATCTATGTTCTTCATATTTTTTATCCTCTCATATACTATTTAGATATTTTTTAAATATTGTTACGATAATACTGGTTTTTAATCCACTAAATGGGGCACTCTAAAATTTATTGTTGTCCAGGGAGACGTATGTTTGTTTTTGAAGTTGGGATCATACCCATAAATGGGATACCTATGTATACTTGTGAAATGAATTAGAACCCTCTGTGTTCGGTTCCACATAATAGGACACATAATACCTTTTATGGTCATTTAAGAAGGACCTAACCATAAAATTTAATGTAATGTGGTAACGACATCTAGGAAGAAGGTTCTTAGTTAAAGATTGGAATGTGACTTATTCATAAGAAGCTCAAGGAACCTGGAAGAGATATGAGTTTCCATGTTTAATTAGACCCTGTTTGGAATATGGGCCCGGAAGAACAGGGTTTTTTTGGTGTGTTGGATTTGAATATGAGGGAAGATTCCTACGTATCCTATTCAAATGGTAAAAAAAATACTTTGTAGTTTAGTGAGTCTCATAGAAGAGTATTGTCCTTTGAGTGAAATTATTTTGGGATTACTTATTGAAAAGGATGCCTTTGTGATTTTGGGGTTTAATTTAGCACATACTCTTAAGGAGGATTCCCATTTATCGATGAAATGAGATAGAGATTGTGCATTAGAAAGGATTCCTACATCTCCCATTTTTTATGGGAATCTGATTTCTCATAGTTCTTTCATATGAGTTGTTTATGAAAATTTTTTGATCATCACAAATCTCTAAGACAATGTAATTCTTGCTCAATGTGAGAAACAATAGGATTTTAAATATTCAGCAATGGCACACACACATTTCCTCCTTCACTAGTGGAAGATGATGGGCCTACAATGTTGGTAGTGGGAGAAGCTGCAGGGATGAACCTTCCCTATTTTTACTTTACATTAAACAACATTCCAATGTAAGGAAGGAGTGAAGGTGAAGGAAGTAGATAGGAGAAAGACTGTAACCTCTTATATGAATGTCTAGGTTCTTACACCAGGAAAGTTTCCCCCTGTGGATCCCAGGAGAGGAGGGAGACTTTTCTTTTATTGAATGGATATCTAAGAGTGACCTTCACTCAACCTATTTTGAACCAGAGGTTCCAGGTTTTAGAGATGAAAAAGGGATGTGAGAATCCCTTTCCCATAATCATAGACCAGGAAATTCATGACACTATCTCTAGGGTAAGGATCCATGTGACTCTAGATATTCTAACCTACAAACATCATAAGGACCCTTATTCCCTTTGAAGATGAATATAGGAAACATTTTAATGTTGAAATATAATCCCAAATAAGATACACACTAATGTTCCCTTTCCAAAGGTCTGATAATCTAGTGGGTTTTGGTGTCAGATTCTAATTAGTCCATTTTAGATAAGTGAACATATAAAAGAGATAACCTATCCAGAGTGTATTTTAAGACAATTTACAAGTTGATGTGTAGGCCTTGAGCACAGTTTTGTAGCGCATCTATACCATGCAGCTAGGTCGTGTAGGTACACAACACTGGTATGTAGCGTAGGTGTGTCGTGCAGGTCTTAGCGATGACTAAAAAAAGTTTTTAACATAGTATAAACAAGACAATTAATACTTAAAAGTTTTCAAGGATTTCAAAATGTTCCAATATCATCTAATTCATTCATCTCTCATGTTTTCAAGTTGATAACTGAGGAAATTTGGGGGATCTTGGTGAAAGAGCTAAGCAATGTGAGCTTCAAAATATCTTCGAATTTTTTCAGTGTCAAATGAAGATCCCAAGTGTCATATTTATAGGTAAGGATGGGATCTTGTCTAAAGAAGTTTTTCGGTGTAGGTATGCTACATATCTCCTCAATATAAAGGTATATAAAACATCATGTCGCATACCTATGACATGTAGGGCCTCTGTGTAGGTCTTTCACGTAGGTCCTCCACGTAGGTCCCATGCAATTTTTATACAGATTACTTCTTTTAGATTCATCATGATACATTTAAATATCTAGAGTACATCTTCATAATATTTTTTCCATGCTAAGGAGTTTCAAAAATGGTGTATTGAAGAAGTTTTTTTGGTAAAATAAGTCATAACGATATATTAATATATAGAAAAGAAGTCACAATAGCATATAAAATGTTTCCAATAAATTTTTTTCATAGATTAATTTCATGATTTTTGGAATAATATTCCAACATGTTTGAATCCATAGATATTAGACTAATACATCTCAACCATTCTCTAGAAATATTCCACCATAAACCTTAATCCCAAATGATCCATGCTTGGTTTGAGAAATCAAGAGTAGTGAGGAGTTCTCTTTATTACAAGGGAGATTATTATTGTAGAAAATAGAATCCAATATGAGAATGTCCAAATGATTATTACTTTATTGGTCATTATGAATGGATTCAATATGGAATAACAACAATAGAGTTAAAACTCAACCAAAATAAAGGTAGGGGAGGTGAGGTAAATCCTAACTTTTGAGATCATGAAAGTGAGATAGTGGTGACCAATTGGTGGGGAATGAATGTTGTCCCTGCTCAAAATAGGGGTTCTAGGAACACACTAGTCATGTATAGGATGAAAAAATATAGGATTAACAATTGACCATATTAAAAATAAGTATAATATCCTCTATAACTATAGATACTTCAGGGAATGTGCCCTGGATGGGAGCGGATTTGGTTTCGCAAGGAACCATTTCCATTAGGAGTCATGTTTATAATGAGAGGGTTATGAGGATCCAAAACAATAAGGAAAATAATTTTGAAAGGAAAAATTCTTGTATTTTCATGGGGATGTTAGAAACTCTCAAATAACTTCTTCTTTTTACTCAACTATGGTGGATTGGGGTATCTGTGGGTGACATGTTCCTAATAGGGATGTCTCTGAATTAGGTTAGTGGTTGGGATGGGCCTATGAAATGAGATATGGGCATCTGTATGTATATTATTAGAAATGGGAATCAATAAATACATAGTTATATGATTTTTTGTGGAAAGACATAAAAATCATAAGGGTGAAACCTCTCTATTGATGACACATAACATAAAAAAAATTTCTTATCATATGATCGGAACATAAGTCTTTCAGTTTAATGCAATGAACAAGGTATATAGAACACGTCGCATAAATTCATACAATAATAAAGTGTGTTTACTGTAGTTTATGGTCATATAGTATTGACTATGGTGTCCTTTAGGTTATAAACATGTGGTCGGGACCTTATCAAACTATCAAACATCACAATCCATGGATGTGGTCATACAGTTTTACATAATGTGACTAGGACTTTCTTCAATAGTTATATTTCATTTGATAATTATGTTTTCCTGTATTTTTACATAATGCGACTATAATTTTAGAATTTTTATTTTAATTTCATTAAAAAAAATGGATCAGTTCAGATGAATTACTAATTGAGAAACCTAGCATTGGTCAGAGTCATTTTACTCTCTAGTCATGGTGATCAATGAGATTGCACTATTGAAGTATAGCATATAAATGAATTAAGTTCCTTCCTACTTGTGTTCTATCTATGGTGGATTCTTCTCAGGTATAATCAATATCATTAGACACCATACTATATCACCCTGAAGGATGGATTATTGGTCAATCTATTTTATGAATACTCATTCCACCCAATTTTGATGTCACATTAGGTTATATATTGTTTGGATCTTATTTTCATTCAGGGGGTCCGTCATATCTAGATAGAATTATTCTATATTCTCTTGTGTCTAATTATTGTAAACGGACATTCAATGTGACAAAAATTTAACCTATATAGGTTACACTACCAATCCCATTCACTAGGAAATATTGAGTTTCATCGGTGAAATTTTGAGTCATCATTTTATTGGCCCAAAAATAATTAGAGTCCTTATCAGGATAAATATTATTGTTCCAGTATAGCACCATTAATAAGATATTATAGATGTTTTTTAATTCATAGATCTGAAAAATTTTCAAATGAATGATAATAGAAGGTGTAGTTGGAATAGATTTGTTTGTGTAAATAATTTTTTCATCGACATCCTAAAAGATGGTGTCATTGTCAGCGAGAATATCACGGAGAATCCTAAATAGATGAATGATGTGGGAAATCACAAAATAAATCATAGATGGTGCAATGAATTATTTGAGGGGATTCCTTTTTTAAATTATGATATGAGGTATTTGGAAATCAGAATGAACCTCTACTATCAAGAAGTCATAGGCGGGTTGGGGTCCAAAAATTCGAGTCCCCATACAAAAAAATTCTCAGAGTACAAGGTGGTATAGAGAAGATTTTGTGGATGGTTTATGATGTTTGAATATATTTTTAATTCATTATATTTCTTGTTGTTCTTAATGTAGTTGTGAACCATGGTGTTCTATAAGTACCATAATATTTGGTTTTTTGAGTGAGAAATTTTATCCAAGTTGATGGGAACCACATGACCTGTCATTGTAATCTCACATAACCTTATGAATATTCTTTACTCCGATGAAACAGATGAGGAATCTACCAAATCCATGTCTGTAGTGGATCTTCCATAGGATTTGGTCATCCTGAATGGTAAATTTTAACAAGAACTACCAGATTCCCTCATGCTCGGCACGATATGGTGGGAGAGTCCCTTGTTAATGTCACTAAATGATGGTTTTCTACAAATAGTGTAATTCATATTTTATCAGAGAATTAGAGGGTCCTGCTATTTAAGTGATGGAGATTATCTGATTTACCTATGATTCAATTTTGTTAGAATTTATGGATAGAATGACCCCATGATGCACCACAAGAATAACTAGTTCATCCTGGTTTGGCTTCTCAATGAATGCCTCTAGGCAATCCATTTCATTGGAATGTCTATTATTAGGTCTGATAACATGAGACACCATCCGAAGATAATGTAACAATACCAATAAATCATGATTTTTCCATTAAAATTGATGATTTCTTTCATTTAGACAGCATAGCCACAATTAATCTTCTTGATAACTAGCATATGGTTTGTATTCACATGATAATAGGGGGGCTCTCTCTTGAGATCCAAATCAAGGCCACTGATAATATATTTATATTTATCATCATTATTGTTTTAGACTTATGAAAAAAAAATGAGTATGTCATTATGTATTGTGTTGAAGTGATGAAGAAAATTTCAATGCCCGCCTAGTTATGTTTAGGGTTCTAGAACCTTATCCTAATTAGTATTCAAAAGACACCATTGAAACACATATAAAATAATGGAGAGGCTTGGTCTTTAGAGATGATTAAATCTTCTAGGTATTCCACAAAAATGATAAATTCTTCATCATATGGATGCACGTCAAATAAATTTACTAGTGTTTGGTCATTGAATGATTTATGGGGGAAAACATGATGTCGATATACTGTAGGATTAATTACCAACTCAATAATCTCCATTTCAACTTGGGGTGGATGGGGATTTACTTCAAAATATTTAAATATCATAATTTTTTAATATTAGGGTGATATAAGTAGTTTATTATCTTTTATACCATAATGAACAAGGAATGGAAACTCCAATCACTAGGATAATATCTAGTATCCACTTTGGGTAGCACATGGTAAAGAAAATAAAATATGTTTTCTATATGATAATTGTTTATTTAAGATATAAGGGCCCTAATGGAACAATTCATGGCCATCTCATAAAGTACGAATTCATTTCTCAAAATGGTTTAATTAGGACCAGATATCATATAAGATAATTCAGAATTTCCTCAAATATTGTCTAGTCGTATTTATCCCAATAATAGTTTGTGACTTTATTAATGATTATTTAAATGGATTGACAATTAATGACAGCCATGATCACCCCAAAATTAATAATGATTCACGTGTTGTAGACAATGAATCTAAGAAACATTCCAAAGATTACCCCAAATTCAGTCTTCAGTGGGACTACATTATAGAGTTGATGGAAGAGGAAGTTAAACTTTTTATCATTATCCTTAAGATAATATTGGGATTAAGGGGTTTAATCATCAAATAATCCATATATAACAATTGAAATTTCTTAAGGATATTATTGAATATACATTGCATCGAATGTTGGTAGTATTTCCTAGTATTCTTTGATACAAATTGAATCAATCAGTGGAATAAGGTTCCCTGAGGCACTCTAAAGAAATGTCTTAATTTTTCCTTAGGGTCTATATATATTTGATTATACATTAAATTTTCTTTATGTGATGTATAAATATAAAAAACTAGTCATTTTATCTATTAATGTCTCATTTTCTGAAAAGGGGATAATCCAACTTCATATAGAATTAGTTAAGGTCCTTGATTTCAATACATGCTATGATCAAACCATTATTCCTACCAACTAAAATCATGTTGGATAACCACATAGGGTAAAGAAAATAATTGATAATGTTTTCATTGACATTCTAATAAAAATATTCATCAACCATTGAACCATTGGAATGGTTTATCATCTAGAGTGGTTGTTTGAAGCCAGGATGGACCACTAGGTAGTCAAGGAAATAGACAAAAAAACATGGGATTGATAAAAAGAAATTCCATATATATTGAGGTGAACTCATTGCAGTGTTATTTCAAGAAACTCATAGAGTACTTATGCTTCCTTAGCTATAGGTATTCACTAATCAATGTCAGCATCAGATTATCAATTGTGCTAAGTTTTACCTTTGATAAATCATTGATAGTAGTGGATAAAGCCTCCTAAAAAAAATATTGTAATCTTGTAAATCTTTTACATCATCTATGATATGAGGATCATAGTAGGTAGTCGATTCAACTAGAGCTAGAGACTATGGGGTGGAACTTTCTTCATCTTCATCATGGGAAGAATGAGAAAATAAATTATCTTTATTTATTGAGAACATGGTGAAAATGATTATGAGTAAAAATAGTGTGTTTTTAAACTAAAAGATCCATATTTCCACCAAAGAATTGGTGTTTCGATATCCTTGAGTAAGTCAAACCTACTTTCTAGAACATGGGGTAGTATCATGGATCAGTGGCCATGGGGTGATCCTCTTAGTAATTAATTGTAATAATACATTCTATATTTAACAGATAATTTCATCTGTATGAATTTGAGGTAATATATGATTATTACGTTTTGGGGACTATAGATAATCTCCTAAGATCTGAGGTTGTTGGTTTCAACTCACTGATGGGTAGGTTTATTTAGTCCTTCAAATCCTCCAAACAATCCAATTATGTACTATTCATAACATCAGTGGCTTTGATATGCTTGACCCTGGTGTCCTGTAGATGTTTCCCATCACATTTTTATTATCGATCATTCATATGTTGGGCTTCATAGGTGTCAAATAGTATATCATTTCCCAAGAGTACTAATACTCAATCATTGGGGGAGTATTAGAGGAAATGATGATATGAAGAAGATACCACTATGTGTATATAGATTTCAATACATCCCAATATGGTATTGTCAAAAAATTTACTATGAGAAAACCATAAAAATATTTTTTTTATTAGGTCCCTGAAATGGATCTCTAGATAATTGTTGTTACGCGTCTTATTCTTACTATTTTCATTCTCCCATACAATTTGGTTAGATGGATTCATATCTTAGTTGTTATTCCCCATATTGTAGAGAGTCTGGGTTGGGATGATGATGATCCTTGAGATTGTATTCACTAAGAAGTGAAATATTACTATAAATTTGAACAGCCCAATGAAATACAATGGAAATATGTTCCCCTGATTGGTGTCTCCACCAACTTCCTTAGAAAGATAAATGATGTCATGGAACCCTTTGTAATCAAAATACACTATTTGATAAGACATAGTGTAAACAAGCTCATTCTTGAACTAAATAGGTATCTTTAGGTCCATCATAAGGTCACAATACATCTCCTTTGGTAGTTGGATCATATTAAGGATTGAATGTCTCACTTCTATGATAGTGAGATTCTTGAAGATGTTTTGATTATGATAATTTTTCATATGTATTCCTAGTATAATAGGATATCTAATAGGTATCTGAGAGGTCACCACTAGCTGAGGTGTCAGGTGTTGACTAGTTCATTTGATATTCTAATTTTGACTAAATGGATTAGGATGAAAAATAGATTCATAAGGACATGTCCTAGCAGGTTATTTCTAACAATGATTCTATTATGCTTGTGTCATGTGATCAACCAATATGTTATACTAAAAAGGTGTACCATGTGTAAATTCATATGAGGTATATTCCTACTAAGCCCTATAAAAGGCTTGATGTCTAGTCTCGGTGGAATTAATAGTCATTTCTGAACAGATGTCTTGGAAATCTTTCCTAGAAGTGTGGCATATGTGAAACACCTTTGATGGAATTGTCCAAATGTGCATGAGGGGGGAGGGATGTGTTATTCTTCATCATAGTGTATTACACATAAATCCTCTAATTAGATAATGTTCATAAAAGTATACTTTAATTCATCAATAGTGAAATATTCTAGGATATAATGAACTGTATGTGCTTCCCCCCATTCAAGAGAATGAAGTCACTGGGACTATATTTCTTTTTCGGAATAGATGAGGGGACACTAATTTCCATGAAATCGTCAACTCTAATTATTCTTTGATTTGGAATATTGTAATTAATATTTGGTGGTCGGAGGAGGCATAAAAGTTTTAGGTGGTGTTAGTCTAATAAGAAATACATAGATAATATTTTAGGTTTCAATGACCAACTTATTATTAGAAAATAATTATACTTATATGTGAATTCCCCAATGAAATGATTCCACTAATATGTATAATAATTATCACTATCAGGGGTGGAAAAAACATATGACACATGTTACAGTACATCACAAAATTCAACTTATCCATTACCTTCCTGGTAACAGATCCAATTCTTAATAATGAAGTATTAATTCATATTGTTTCCATGGACCACGTGGAATGGGTTGTAGTTGGTTTTATCATTCATCCCTTTCACTTTGGGACTCTATAATTTTGGCATTTTTAGTATTTTCTTTTATAGGGAATATATAAAATATCCTAGGACCTGTGAATCATTGAAGTTTTTCTTATTTTTCTTATTCTCCAAATATACTGTTATGGGAGTTTTTTCAAGATTGATGACTTGAGATTTATTCTCATAGTGAGTATATTCTTAGAGAGGCTATTTATATAGAGTTACCTAAAATAAGACTGGTTGTGATGGAAAATTTGTTACATCTACAGTTGATTCTTCTTTAATAGTTTTTTAAATTTGAAATGAAAGCGGCAATGGGAATGAGTAATATTAGGTCAATTTCAATGATTATTCATAAAATAATGATCTTTAAATTGATTATAAAAATCAATTAGGATACCACATGGAGATGGGGGAATATACCATCTCAAATCCAATATTATCCATCCACATACCTAATTGTTTCTCTTGATAATGTTTTAGATTGAGAGACTATGTGAATCCATTCCATCACCTGATGATGTCAGAAATTAAATCATTTCACATTTTCCTGCATTTATAGAGGTTAGTAATGTTAGTCTTTCCCAAGGTGGATCTAAACTATTAGAAAAAATATCTATAGAGATCCTATGAATATATAATGGATCTCAATTACATCTAACTATACCATAAAAAGCTAGGTATCTCCATGTTCAAGATGAAGGAAAATATATTTTCATCCTCCTAATACGCATGATTTCATATAAGTGGGTTTTATTATGAGGCGATGTGGGAATGATGCTGCAGAGGGTCACTCGTAGATTTAAATGGGATGATGGTATAATTTCCAAACACTAGGTTGTGGATAAATGTTATTCACCATGTCAGATATGGATTCCCTTTAGTAGGGATTAGAACTTGTTGTGCATAAAATGCTTCATAATGGGAATTGATAATGGATTGTGTATTCCCATGGTGAGGGATGGAAGTCACATATTCTTTGATAACCCTTATTAAAAAAGAGAAGAAGTTTTCTTAGTCACATGGTGGGGAGTTAAGATGCATAATAATATTTTTTTTATCATATAAAGGTTATTTTATAGATCCACTATCCTCTACAATGATTGGTTTCATGGGAATTCATTCCTCGACTTTGGGATCATGTCAATGAAAAAATAAGTCTTCAGTTTGAGGAGGGTCTAGGTCCCCTTGAACATTGTCTCACTATAGACATTATTCGATAAGGAGATCTGCTACAAGCCTCATATAGCCTTTAATATCCAATAGAAAATCATCCATACTAGAATATAACACATCCTTTAGAAATCCCACAATTGGAACAATTGGAATAGTGAGTAATTTTTCTTTATCGATATGTAGAAAGTAAAGAGATAATACCTCAGTGGGGGGACTTCTGAGACAAATATTCTATCTCTACTAAGGAGTGTGGTAACCTACCTAGGGATCATACATATATCGTGTCTCTTTTTAGGTTATGTTCTCTCCATCATTACTCATCCAATGGACTACATTCTCTAAAAATAAAAAGGATTGTTCGGGAGAATGTTCACAGTTTTTGTGATTACAGAGAAACATCCACCATTAGTGGGCAGTCCATTCTAGTAGCCCCATTATTATTGTGTCATGGGAATGAAATGGAACAAAGTGTACTACCCATAGCCTATGATATGTACAATGCCTGACTCTTCTTTAATTAATTACATAATTGAAGTTAGGGTCCTAACATAGGTCAATGTAATGATCAGGTTATCCCCATATGAGTTGTGGCGCAAAGTTATCGAGAGTACAACATTGCCGACATCCAAGAACTATTGATGGATTACCATAGGACACTCATGGATCCGAGGATATTACATCCATAAATCATGTATGTGATTAAAATATGCCCATATTTTATATCGGATGTATTTTTCAATGTCCTCGATGATTAAATTCACGATGATGAAGCCTAGAGTGGCGGGTAGCCAGATCACAACCGATAGTTGGGCATAGAAAATATCTCCCATTATCCTTCCTCTTAAATAACATATTGTGTTTATTTAGGTCCTTGATCACCCAAATCTATTATTAGAGTTTTCCAAGAAACTAGGGGTGGATGTGATATGGGCCTTATTTGTTTTTGGATTTGTAATAGACATGGTGACACAATAGTCAATTGTCCTAGGAGTTTCATATTGTCAATAGGGGGAGGGATTAACTTCATTATTATATCAATATAGGTAGGGTTATCAATTACCTCTTGATAATTACGAAATAAAACATCCATATATCGATTACCAGAGTTTCTAAAATCATTAGAGGGTTACAATCTTGAACATGACCTCTCCCCTGCATCCAAGGTTGATGTTGAGAGGAGGACAGTTGATGGTGGCATGGAATATTATAAATATAGTCTCTATAATGACACCATTAGGGACACCATATAAATATTTTTTATATGTGTTAAGTTTTCTTTGTTACATTAGCCTTATGAATGGTTAGACTCATGCATTGGGATTCTTCCCCCAACTCTATTGATAAAGTTGATGTTTTTTCCATCGAGTGTTCTATCACCTCATACATTGAGTGTTCAATGTTGAAATAAATAATCCCAATTTCATGCCTCATCTAGTGTGGTATTTTCCTAGGAGTGAGCATATTAGTTTCATAGGTATCTAGTCTAAGCACATTATAGTTGTAGTTATTGGAATCTCCCCCACAAGGGTAATTTTCCATCATTCTAGGATGGTAAATTAAAAAATAGTTGTTATTTAGGAATGATATGGCCTCCATATTGGATGAATAAGTTATAGGGATGACGTTTTCATAATTATTCATCATTAGATAGACCATTACTATTTATGGGGATTCCCTTGATATGGAGAGTTAACCAGACCATCTAGATTGGAGGCTTAGGTCTCGATCCCAAAAGGAAAAAGGAATACCTTCATGTTATAGTTGTGAGGTTATGATGAATTGTTTTTATTGTAGAGATGGACACTACAAATAATAGAGTGTCCTCTCATTCAGATGGGTTGGCAGTCTATGCTCCACATTAGCACCATATATTCTTGACTAAGATCGTTAGTGACAGCATAAAGTAATCTTTCTCTATAGACAGTGGAGTCTATCAATTTTATAAATATGGTTCGTGTGGGATCCCTCTTTGGTGGATCCCAAGAAGTGATTGAATTATGTGTGTCTTGTATATCCCTTAAGTTCTCAGCATTGGTAAATTATCCATCATAGTGTTCCAAGGAGATTCCCCTAAAAATGTTTTTTGTTATTACTAGGGATATTTCCCCTATAAATGTATTGATGGAATATGTTCTAGAATGATGGAAATGATTCTAAGCCCATCCATGACATGTAACGGGTTGGGATGACCCCTTCCAGTTTTTAATATAAAACATTGTTATTTATTACGCTTCATTGAATGAGATCATAAAGGTATATGGGATGATAGAGACTGGTATCTATGGGATTAGTTTCTTTTGTCTAAGGATTTTAGTTGTGGGTATTTCCACAATATCAATTATCCTTCCTCCATGTCGTTTAGTGGTGAGTTGTCAAGAATATCCTACATATTATGATCATATAAATATATAATGGCATTCATTAGTTTAGGTTTGAAGAAGGTGATGCCCAATATTCCAAATTTCATTTATTATCTTTAATGTATAGTAATAATCAACATCAATGATGTATCAATATAGGGATTCACAATGTACATCATTTTCCCCTAGTCATATGGAATGTATTTAATTTCTGGAGAAAATGTTTTTTTAACGATTAGAACAAAATTTCTGGATCTAATGAAATCTACATAAAGTGGAATCAAACATTACTCATCTTATCAAAGATGACAGTGAAGATATTTATGTCGGTTTAATGATTATTTTTTCCATTTTCTTCCACCGAGGGGAAAAAATATGTAAAGACACACTTTTTTTAGGTATCTATTATAGGGGTACACATCCATCGATTATTCAGGCCTCCCCAATGGTGGTTGGTTACGTAGTATTACCTCATTCCAAAGGTGGTTAAAATTAAATTTATAGTTGATAATGAAATCTCTTTGATCGAAATGGGATGATGGGATGTCATTTTCTCCTTCCATAGAATCATACTTGGAGTAAATTTCCTAGTATGGATATCCCTAAAAGAATTGATTCGTGTTCATGAATATCCTCCCCCAACACCTTCTTGAAGTGTATTATTTTTAATTATTATTCTTCTATAATGATAAGGAAGATAACTATGGTTGGAGATAATAGTGACATTGGACATTTCTAAGAATATGTCGATGTTGGGTGTGTTGGGCACTAGTATTGTATTCCAATTTAGAATTTGAGGTAATCTGATATATGATGCATCGAAGGTGTATAACTTGAGGACTCCCACATCAACAAAAAGGTAATTCAAGATAGGGGAATATGGAATCTAGGGACAATTTCCCCAAGTATCTCATATTCAATACATTAGGTAGAGATTTTGGTGTATCTGGGGGAGTCACTCATTCATGGCCCTTTAGGGACACAATCCTATGTTTAATTTCTTATGGGGACCTAGTCACCAGTTTAATGTCCTCTTAGGGCATGGTAAAAAATATAATTTATTTTGGGGAAATGTATCATGTATTGTTGTCAGATAATGGACCATTTATGTATTAGTATCACGGTTTTAGGGTGATGTGAAGATTGAACATTAGGGAGGAATTATACATACCCTATTAGAAGACAATGACCAAACCCCATACATTTCAAGTGTATAATTTTTGTTCATGTGGAAGGATCGTTCCTTGTTTCTTAATATTTTTTGGTGGGTATTCTTATTATGTTGGAGAGATGGCATGGTTTGGTGTGTGTATTATTCATTGAAGCTGCACAGGATGATAGGAGATCATATAATGCTTATCAGAAGAGGCATACTCTATTTATTAAAAAAGGTATGGATACAATTTGTCATTTTTTGATGAGTAAATTTTCATCTAGTTCAATTTAATATGGTTAATTAATAATAATTTAGTTAAAAATCATATTACTATGATATGAATGCTATAAAATTAAAATTCATCCAGTTCATATGTTAGTACAATGCATTTTAAAGTCTTACCGATTGAGCCTGGGTGACATATAGTTTAAATTCAAGTAGATTGTAAACTAATATTGATTACCTCACAAAAATTCCATTAATGATTAGGGCATGTGGAGAGAATGATTTAGTACCAACAATCATTTAAGATAAATCAATGTGGACTGACATAATTGTGAGACCACATGGGAAGTACATCGAGGTCCTGAGATTATGTTTTCCAAAATTATGAGTAAGAAGTTATATCAAAATCTATGAAATTATTTTAGAAAATTGTATGGACTTGAGGATTGATGATACCAGTCTTAGGGATGATTAAGGTCAGATAAAACATGGTCATATAAGAACAAGCCCCATGGGAAGTCGCCTTTCGCAAAGGCGGGTTTGAAAAATGGAGGAAACATATATTTGATTTCTATGAGGTTTTTATAAATTAATGGGGGCTCAAGAAGGGTATGAATGATGAGGATATGGATTTAATGAAATAGGGGTACCTTCCAAGGTAAGGTACATTAGTTATTTGGGGGGGGGGGGTTGTTCAGGATGGAGTTCTTGTGAAACCTCATGTAGTTCACATCATTACCATTATTCATGGAGGGAATGTTCCTTCACAGATGTAATCTAGAGAATACTCATATGTGTTAAGGTTCTCATTATAGTATTTTAATTAAATATGGATACCTATAAGATTCTATTTATCCATTGGCTGATTAGGATGATATTTTACACATTCAGAGATTTTTTTTGGATGTCCCATGGTCATGACACCCTTAAATGAATGGTAAAGGGAGTTTTTATAGGCAACGTTGTGGTTGGTAAATATGTTGTGAGAAATATTACCATATTCATATGAGAATAACTTTCATGCTACAGATAAATAATTTATGAAACCATCACCACTAATGAAGGATTAATCATTCATGAACTAGTTCCTTAGGTTCATTTCTAGCCTATTTTTGCTCGTATTTTCCTCTGATCAATGGAAAGTTCATAAAACTATCCTATTATTCATGTTTTTCAGTGTCAATAGTTTGAATAAAATAATAAATTGAAGGATACTCAATAAATATCATGAAATTTTTGTAATAATCATACTAATTACTAATTAAATGAATGATAGAACCAATATAAATCTATTATAGAATGTCAGAAAGGCATATTCCCTAAATATAACATCCATGTATAACAACATAGTATTAAAATAATATTGAAAAATTCATTGAGTAACTAGTTCCCCACATGTTTACTTCTATAATTACTCAATTACATACATTATAGCTCTCACACCCATTCTATATATCCATATTACCACATCTTAAATTAGAACCCAAACCACATAATTATCATAATCGCATACCACATAACATATAAAAATATATATCTGGTCCCAATATTACCTCATCATAGTCACACATGATATTCTCATCATTGTCAGACATGATTTTCTCTTCTTGGAAGGTTTTGAAGAACACTATAGATAGAAACCCAATACTCCTCCTCTAGCCCTGAATGACCCCACAATGCATTTAATCCTCTATAAAATAATCATTCCATCTGCACCATCTTATCATTAACATAAAATATCATTGTCACATGACATCATTATAATTTAAAATCTATCATTGGATTATCATATCTCATTCATCATAACATTAGTCAATTCAATTCAATATTATTCCATTATGGGAGGGTGGAGAAGAGGTCAAATCCATACATTTATTCCCTCGCCAACATTAATTTTAAGGGAAACTATTGGAACTAAAAATATTTGACCATTGATAAGGTAGATTGTCACTGGTGGTGTGGGTTTGAAAAAACTAGTAAAACATTTTACATAAAATTGACACACACAAACCCAACTAAAGGGATCAAACTAAAAAATCTCCTCTAACCCCTCGATAGTCATTGCATCAACACCACCACACACTAACAACCTCTTCCACCATACCACTATAGTATATCCCCACATTTCACATAAATACCCAATTAATCATATCTTGAATCTATTTACAATTTAACCATTTTACCAGCCACAATACATTCATTATGTTAACCATTTAATCATAATGAATTAAAAAAAACATTAATTACTGATAACCCAAATTCATCTCAACTATTACACATTAAATTAAATAATTAACAACCAATTACAAAATACCACATTCATTATTACATCCCATATATTTTTTACTCTATCTAAATTATTTTCTTCTATGAAACTATAATACAACCCCACAACATGAAAACTCATTACCGAAACTTCAACCAAACATACCATGCCTAAAGACCCCACAATTCCTCCCACAGAACCAATTGTCCCACTATTTTCATACCCTATAACAACTAATCCCCCAACACCACAGTGACCAGTCATATCCTATGTAGTTCACTTGTCTTGTGGGAACAATAATTATTCATAAATAATATTAAAAACATGTAATGTAGTAAAAATGGGTTGATCTAGATGGAAAAATCTTACATTATGTGTTATTGACAAAATAGAAAATAAAAAATAATCATTTAATGTAAGAAAATGGTTATAATGGAATAAAATTATTGATGATTGTGACTGATAAAAAAAATTTCAGTGAAGAGAAAGAAATGATTAATCATAATGTGTGGAATATGAATTCAATTAGATGGTTTTAATTTTTTTTAATATTTATTAACTGAAAATATGGCTAGATATGGTGGAAAAAATATAACCATTTTTCATGAATGATTATCCTTCTATTAAATAGATCATACATCCTTTCAACTGTAGCATCAAGTACCCCACACAATGATATTAGTAGTTCAAAAAAATCATCTTCAAAATCATTTATTTTATGCTACCCTCAATTATATATCTACTTCTCTAATGGATTCTAATTTTATTAATAGTTAGAAGTATGAAAATATAAATTTCCCCAATAGTTATTTACATTTTATAATTATTTACTACCTAACTAATTTAAATTGGGGGGGTTTCTAGTAACACGTTACACATATAAGAAGTTAAATTACTATAAAGTGAAATAAAATTAAGGATGTTCAATTTTATATAGTGATAATTATTATACAATCAATGTATTTCAATAAGTTCAAAATATTTGTTTTCACATATGAAATTAGGAAAAGAATAGAGAAAATATGTTTTCTTCTGGATATATCCAAAAAACCTCCCAAACTCCACAGATGGTGTATTTCTTGCTATTTGAGTAGTTTCCCTTCTAGAATTCCATATGGTGTATCTATAATGGACATTTATATCTTATTATATTTTATTTCTAAATATAAATCATCTAATATATCTTTAATAAATCCCTTATCTCTAATAAATAACAATATCCTCTAGCCCCCTCAATGCCACCATCATATTTCATTGATTTCCTTACTGACCTCTTTGTGGTACATTATTTTTTTCAATTTTTCACCCCTCCTAAGACATAACCACAATCCCAGGTAAATTGATTTTTTATCCCCTTGAAATTATGCACCATTAAATGGCCATGATACCATTCCTAGATATTATCCCCAATGAAATCTTAAGGGATGTGATTAACAGAAGGGAGGATTACTAAATCTCCCTTCCCTAATTTAGGAAGAAGAATAAAAATAATGAAATGTTCCCTTAGATATTAGATTTTACTGTTTTTTATATTAACCATTCATAATTTGGTCTTTTGATTATATTAAATTAGTTTCATTAGCAACATTTTAGTATGTTTTGAACGATATTTTCACTTGGATCTAGATGACATTTCATTCTATAACATGTATTTTTTTTGTTTCTCGAGTCCATCAGCATGTCCTTATAATCATAAAATTAACATGAAATATAATTCACTATATCAATAATTATTTAATATCCCTTTGATCTCAAATTATTATTAGATCAATTTTTATAATCCTTATTGGACAATACAAATATGGGTCGAGATTCATCTCGATTTTTTAGGAGATTTTTTAGGTGTTTGATTTATTCAAAACAAACACTTGTGTTTTAAATTCATAATGATATTTTTAAAGAATATTTCTATTTAAATTAATATATTTTTTGATATTATTCTTATATATATATTGAATATTTGAATGGATGATGCAATATACATGAATTTTGGGGTTTTCCATTGCTTTTCCAAGGGATTAGTAGGGGTGTGACACGGAGTTAAGAAAAATCATTTGGTGTGAAGTATATATCTGGGTTCCAGTTTTTTATGTGGGATGTATTGAGGAATAGAAAATCAGGTATTCAAATGAGTTGCTGTAATGACATGGTGGGTTGGTTTTGATCTCTTATGGGTGATGTCTTATAATGAGACAATTTTTAGAGAGGCAATGGAGGTGTATCAGGGACAGAATTTAGCACATGTTTTCTATTCTATATTTGTAATTTGTGTTTGGTATTCTACATGGATTGTGTGTACTCTAAATTTATAGTGGATTCTATCATTGTTTCCTAGTGTATTTAATCGTCTATATTAGAGGGTTTTTTCGACATTAAAATATGTGTTCCAATTCATTTTTTGAAATTTAGTTATTTTCTTCACATATATTGTTGATTCTAACATTTCATTTTTCTTTATTACATAATAATCCTCCAACCGATATTCTTATTACCCAACAACATGGCAAATCTATATCCTTGACATAACAAAAATTTTATTTTTATAATAATCCTTGAATAGAATATATATAATAACCAAAAACATAATTGACTAGACTATATCATTTCTCTATATTAAATATTCATACCAATTTCTCCCAAATAAAATTATCATGTTTGGTATTAAATCACCTAAATCCAGTTCACAATTTAAATCCTTCATAGGTGTATCATATTAAGATATTATTCTCCTTTTATGCTGAGATAAGAAACTCTTCTATTTTATTAGGGGATAAATTTCATCATGGGGAAAATCATGTTGTATTGATTAATTCTTTGGTTGTCTTAAAAATTTTCATAGTCTCCAAGTTATTATATAATTAGGTTTGGCTCAAATTTCTAATCATAATCTAGGTTTTCATCTATTTTGTTTTGGTTCACCATGTACATTTATCAACACATAGTGGGATTCCCTTTTCGTATTAACAAATGGTTAAATATGGTATGTTTGGATTCCTCCATTTTTAATGATTCTATAAAATTGGAACCCACTAAAAAGAAGAAAAAAAATCAATGTATTTATTTGGCCATATCAATCTAAGCACATTTAGCTGCATCAACCCTTTCTAGTTCATTTATTTCATCTTCTGAAATTATCATCTTAGAATTTTATGACAACTTTAATGGAATTTTTATCAAGGATCATCTTCAATCCGGTTCTAGATGTTTTTTATGAGGACTGACTTGTCTCATCCATAAATAATTGACAGAGCATGGTTTAGTTTATTATATAAATGGCTATTATTCCTTGATAAATTCATCTCTATCAACAGATTGGATTTTATGCTTCAATTCAACCTTCTCCAGAAACTTAATATCTCGTTTGAATCTATTGTTAATCTCAGCTCAGAAGTGTCTTTTATTAAGGGAGTCTTATTTTCATAATTATTCATTTCAAACCATTTTCTATCCTTAGTTGATGATGTGTTCGTTTTTAATCATCCTCAATATCGAGTTTGGTTTTAGTTTATCTACTCTATATGTCTTATGTAATAAGGGACACTCAACTTTAGTGGAATTAAAAACGGTAGTAGACTTCGAATGGTATCATAAATGGATGTAGAAACAATATGACTAGTAGCATTCCTAAGACCTAAAAATCTAGAGTCTCATAAATATTAAACAAATTATTTAAAAAAATCACCAAGTTCAGTAATAAAAATATCAATTTCAGTAAAAATAAAATAAAATGAATAATAATATAGAATAGTTTTTCAAAATAAAAACATATAATTTTGAGAGATAATTTTTTATCTAATATAAAAAAATAATTAAAATAATTTTAAATTGATATTATTAATAAAAATAACCAAATTATTTAGCATATAACCTTTAATAAATCGATGCTATAAATATATGTTCATTTAAAAATATTTTCATAGACTATGAATTTTAGTGAAACCTAATGAATTATTAAATAATTAACTGATTAGAGAATGTATTCACATAAAAAATAAATTATTCCACCAAATAAGATGTGGAATATGGTTTTAAACAAGATACATCAAAATCCACAATATATAAATAGTTGTTTGTTCTAAAACAATTTAATATTTTTTTTAAAAAAATAGAATAATTTTTACAAGAAACCCAAATTGAAGCATATTAAAAAAATTATTTTCAAGGTACAATATTTTTATATGTTTTTATATTTTAAAAAATAATAGTGTATCCTTTATAAATTAAAATACACATTTTAAATAAAACAAAAAAAATCATAATTCACCATTGAAAATGGAATTCCCTCGAAATGTAGTCACCCGCTGACCTACATCAATTCCATTATAGATTCATATTATTAGATCGAGGAAATGACATATTTATATTGAATTAGAATCTTAACAAGAGGAATAATCAATTTACACTAACCCATAGGTTATAAAAATCAATGATTCATTAGTCAAATCACTGATTCAATTCAACTGATTGTTATATAATTCAATTGTATATTTCATGATTTTCTAAACATTCGCCTCACCATAATGATAACATTTTTTACACACAAAAATTCTAATAAATTAATTCATAATGAAACATTTTTCATATAACTATGAAAAAAATTGAATTCGTATTTTACTTATTTATATAATCGATATAGTTCCTAATTTTATAGAGATTCATCATGATATCCCAATTCCAAATTTTACCCCAGTTTGAAAATACTTAATATATAAAATAGAATTTCCAATATCATAATGAAGGAAAAAAATACTATAGGCTCATTATTCTTTAAAAATTATTTATCAACTAATTTATCACTATTTTAACAAACGAAAAAATTCAATTCCAAAAAAATTATTATTAAAAATAATACTTCTATAGGAAAAAAAATCTAACTAAAAAATGGAATTTAGAGAAATAATTTCTTTCTAAAATACGCAAAAAAAATTAAAATAATTTTAAATTGATATTATGAATGAAAATAATCTTAATATTGACCATAAAATATTTTGGAAATCCATGGGATGAAAAAATGTTCATTTAATCCCCCAAAACTCATATTTATAAAAATATTTTCAAGGAATATAAATTTAAATGAATCATGATCATTTGAGTAATAATTCATTAATTAAAGATTGTGCTCACATAAAAAATAAATTATTCCCCCAAATTAGATGTGGAAAAGGGTTTCAAAATATTCCACATCAAAATACATAAAACTTAAATAATATTTTTCATCAATCAACTCATATTTTTTCATAAAAAAGAAATATTTCTTTAATTTTCTAAAAATGGATAATGTTAAAAAAATTATTTATAGGGTGCATGATATTGAGATGAATAATGTTATATAAAGATTTATTATTGTAATTACTACGTAAATTAAAATATACACTATAAATCATGGAATAATTAGTTAGATCATCATTGAAAATTACATTCCACCTATATTAAGGAACCCACTTCCCTACTTCAATTCCAATGTAGGTTACAATTATGGTAATATGTAAAGATTATCTTTAAGTGCAATTAAAATCTTAAAAATATGAAAGATCAACTATTACATTCCTATAAGTACCAATAATCAAGGATTTATTTGTAACAACATTGATTTAATTTGAATTATTATTATATAATTAATTTTGTTATCCTTTATCTATGTTTAGCATTCCCCCTTACATAAATGAATACGTTTTCTTAAAAATACACTATATTTTAAAAAAAATAAAGATATTGGTTTGTTCATTAAACTGAGAAAGGAATATATTAAATTTGGATCTTATTTGTTTACATAACACAACCAGTATATATTGTCTAAAAGATTCACCATGGGATATCAATTTCCCATTTTTCACAAAATTCAAAAAAAAAACCTATATGATAATCATATGAATGGGATATATTACATTTTTTGTTTCAAAAAGGATCTATCCATAATGTTCATGTTCATATATTTGTTTTCCTTATGTTTTAATCCTATTTATATTAAATTAATCCTCATTCACTATTTTTCAATGTACCTAATTTTATTTTCATTAAAAAAGTATAAAAACTAACTCATTAATAATTCAAATCCCATATATTCATAGTCAATTCAAGAATTGGTTCTCGGATGAATTTTTCCAAAAGTATGGAAAATATTAATTTTCAAATTCTATAAGAAACACATTTATATTTCATGTTTTTTAAACAATTAATTACATATTTTTCAAATATGTTAGTTAGATGTTTTAATTGATTAATCATAATTTATCACAAATAATTAACCATATTTCCATGAATTAAATCACAAAATTTCCCCAATACTGAATCATTAAGTGGGAGAAAATTTATTTCAAAATAGTTTGACAATTATGTTGTTCAAAATATATTTAAAGTATCGTGGAAAAGATAAAAATTCTCATCTCTAATAAAGAATATAGATTTCATAAAAAAAATCTATTTTTAGGAAATTATAATGGTTTTAATTATTAATACCAGATGAAAGAATCGTCAATTCAGCTCACAAAGTTATAATGGAGAACTTTATGTATAATAAGACTAATTATGAATATGAATTCATTTTTATGGTGAAATAAGGTTTTAAATTAAGATCTAATAGACTCTTACAGCTAATATATTAAAAACCTAATGCACACTAAAGTGAAAAATCAAAAGTTTTAGGGAAATATTGAATCATCAGTGCAAATTAATTCACACATAGTTAAAAAACATATATCATCAATATTCATAATTGAAATTTCATGAAATTATTGCAGTACTCCCCTACATGAGATGCTTTTAACATCACATTTCAATCAAATGCACATTACATTTTTCCTTAAAAATGTTCCCTCTAGTTAGAAAGATCTAGTTTATAACCAATGAACATATAAATATTTGATTTTATTTTTTAAAATTTGAAAAAGGTAATTACCAGAGGATTGAGTTTAGTAGAATCTTATCTAAAAATATTTAGTAAATAACTCCAATAAAACATTGATATTAAGTGAATTTAATTTTTAGTATACATTCTATAAACACTAGGGAGAACTAAATTATAAGCAGGTAGACATGTAGTGGTTAGATAATTTTAGAAAATGTAATGACTCTTATAATGAAAAAAATTATTATTCATCAGTTAAAATTCAGCAATTGCCCAAACATCAATAAAGTTGAAAACATCCCATTTGTTCTTATACCCCTTGGAATAATGATTCCTTCTCTACCCATTGACAATAAATGGTATTTTATCTTCCCCCACCAACTCATCGATCACATTGAAAATAAATCTTATAATGGTGAATGGGCTTGACCACTTGGTTCACAGTTTCCCAGAAAAACTGTTCCACCTATATATAGAAAAGGAAAAGACATTATCCAGACATGATAATAACATTTTAGATTATAAATTCATTAATTGAATTTGTTATATATGTGTAAATTTCATAATTTTAATATGAATCTCTATTTATTTAATCAATCTCACTCATTTCCAATTACCCCACTCTCTAGTAGACTTAAATTCATAGTTCATAACCATCACTACCAAATAATTTTTTTTTTTGAAATATTATAGGTTAATGACATGTACTTTACAAAGTGGATCCTATATGGAGATACCCATATGGATGTATTGTAAGAAATCCATTAATCTAACAAAAATTCTTCCAATTTATTTAGACAATCATTCAATGTATTACTTAATGTTTTATATAAGATATATTTAATCTCCCTTCTTAAAATTCCATCATACCCACTTGATTGTTGGTGATATGTTGTTCCAGTTATCTGAGATAAAAAATACTCCTATATTAAAAAATTGAAATTGTTTTTCATGAAATATGTTACTTTTCTATAATAAATTCCTTGGGAACAATGAATCATGGAAATTAATTTTCCCTAATAATAATTAAAAAGATTATAGAAAGGTTGTTTTGAATAGAAATAGCCTCAACCCAAATGGATAAATCACCAACTACCAAAAGTATTTATTCATTACTATAATTAGATATATATTTTTCCATGATGACTGAACATAATACACAAAAAACATAAACATCTAGAATTCATTTTTTTAGGACGTTCTTACCTTATAAAAATATTTCCAAGCCATTGAAATTTCATAGAAATTATCACAAGGTTCCTATAATCATTGTAGAGAGTGGTGCAATAAAATATTCTACAATAAATTATTCAAATTTAAGTCACCCCAATTATGTTCAACACAAGGATATGATTTAAATATCTCAATTATGTGTAATAGTTACTCCTTAGGCAAACACCTCCTCAATATACGATTATTAAATATCCATAGAATGAATGGATTATAAAAAATATTTTATTTTAATTAAGAAATAAAATTATTCTTTATGTTTATTAATATTAATTATTTTTTAAAAATAAAACTAGAAAATTATAATAATATTTAAGACCATGAATATTTCCACACATAGGAAACAAACAATTTATCATCATAGAATTAGGTTATTATTTCATTGGCTTGTTCATCTTGAGTACTAGTTAATATAGGAAACCGGTTTTCAGCCTTATTTTTATCTATGTTATTATAATTAGTTTTTATATAAAATACTCGGAATTTATGTTTCTATTTCATGATCCTTTTTTCGATTAATTTATAACTAGTGATAATTTAAGAATCGAATTGTTAAGGAAAATGATAACCATATACCAAATCAAAAATTGTGAAATATTTCAAGGGAAAACATCATAGTATCTAATTCTATTTTAGCTTTAGTATAATATTAATACATATCATATAATATTTTTCAAGAATAATAAAAAACGATAAACATCTTTTACTTCCTACGATGCAAAAAAAATTACAACCACATCACTCTCATCATTAATTGCTTGAAAAATATGTTTCAAGTCCAGGGAATTCATCATGGGGGAAGCTTTGAGTTTTTTCTAACACATTATAAATGAATCAAAAAATTATTTATCTAAAAAATGGTTCACCAATAATAATAATATATCATGTTGTCCTAGTATTTTGGAAAAATATTTACGGGATATTCTTTGGAAACATAAATATCCAAAAGGGATTCAAATTCAATAGAAATTTTCATGTGGTGGAATATTTTATTCAACTAAATTATTTCATTTTAAACCTAAAATATCTCTCTAAGTCATTATGAGATAATATAATTCCCATAGTGTCTATGAATTCACACTTTTAGAAGTTTAATACATTGTCTCTTTCCTAACATGTCTCTAAATATGTTTCAATATTTCCAATGAAGTTTTCCAAAGTAAATAATATATTGATAAAAGATACAGAAAAACCAACAATTATCTATTTAATAATTTTCTTGAAAATGGAAACCATGATTATATAATCAATTTCTCGGAAACCACATAAGATAATACGAATTTTCTAGTTGGAGAAGAAACCTTATGGGAAAATAATAGAAGAATTGAACTGATATTTACGTGATATCATATTCTATATGTAAATAGAGTATCCATCAAAGAATTTGATGAGTTAATTCTGAGCCAAACACTCTAACATTCAGTTCAAGTATGGAATTGGTAAATGGACTTTTCTACCGGAATCATTTACTTTCATGTAATAATTGTTGACCCTCCATTGGTTAATTGTTCCAAAAAGGGACCACTTTATTCATCTCATTTTAAAAAATTTGGATTAAAAATATTTTGGCACAAATTATACAAGGAAAATTCATGGACTGTCTTATTGAAAGTATATTGTTTATTATTGAAATAAAGTAAACAGAATCATCGAAAACAAAAAACTCATGGTGTGAAAAATGATGAAGACTTATGGAATCACACTAGAAATTGAGATTAGATTCATTAGGTAAGGACCCCCAACAACTATATAAAATTATCCCCTCTATTGGACCCTCATTACTATCCATGAAATCAATGGAGAAAATGGATTGTCTCTAAGATTGAAAATCCTATATTCTCTGATTAATATTCGTCAAAAAATTTCAATGTTGGAAAGCCAGCCCCTATGGTGGTTTGACTATCTTTTAGAGGATCCCAACCAAAAAACTAGAACTAGATTCAGACAAAAGAATTTAAATATTATAAATATTTCAATGTTTACACCGTTGACTATGGATCTTACCTATTCTTCAATATAACATGAAAGCCCAAAAATGGAGTTGAATCCAAGAATCACTGACCCCCTGGTGTCCCTCACTATGACACCCCCTCTCATTTTTCCTAAAACACATGGTTCAAACAAATTTATTTTTATAGTTTTCTTTTGTGGATTCAATTGACCCCCCATTCCATGATAAATCTTCCACCACTGTCAAATGAATTTATCCTTGTAATAATTCTTTTTAATGTAAAATAATACACCACACAAATGATAATAACATCATGTTATATGATAAGTTATTTAAGATGAACATGAAAAAAGAGAGAATGAATATTTTTAATTATCTCACCTTGTTCCACTCCTCCAAGAGAATCCATAAGACATCCTAAAAAACCACACCTCTTATTTTCTCTTCCTCACATTATTGTCCATCTCCCTAAAACAATGACTCAATAAATTATTACATTGAACCCCTAAGAACGTTAATGCTTGTGATTTTTTCAATATGAATACATATTCCCTTTCCCAAATAACCTTGAAAAAATGTATTCTACATTGTCCCCTTTTGTATCAATTCACAACATTCTCATCTTGATGAAAAGACCACAACCTTCTTCTACTCATTATCATTCATTAGATGGGATTGGTTCTTCATTCTCAACATATGAAAATTCATCTTAAATGATACTTCCAGGCATCAAATCAATGTTTCCCATTCATCATCTCCACCTCTTTCATGAATGTTTTTCAGAAATCCCTACAATTGACGATTCCTAACATAGATTCCTTAAAAATACATCTATCCAGATCATCAAAAAACATATTCTAATAAAGATTTATATAATATTGATTTATAATAGTGAAAATTAAATCTACATACTAACAATATTCCCATTAAAATATATTTAGAACATGAAATCCTATTAAAAATGGTGAATCTTTATTCTAATTATCCATATATAAATTAATTCCTTCTTATCCCAGAACCCAATTAATTTTATGCATATGATTTTATAAGTGATTTAACATGCACCTAATAGGGTTGTAAAATATCTTAGTTCTATGTTTCCCACTCCTTTCATTCATACCTATACATATTTATCAGGAATATTTCCCAAATAGAGTCTTTATATATTATTTCACACACCATTTTTTCATGTATGATCTACATTGTTTCCATAATACATTGTAATACAATCCCTCCTTCATAAATTGATCACATGAACCACTTCGATGATTCCTAGTAGAATCATCCATGTTATTACACATCATGTTAGAAGGAAGTCATGGTTTTTTTCATCTTCTCTATATTTCCCTTTGGAACTTTCACTATAGAAAACCCATGCATATGAATCTAGGTAGAAACACAATTGATTAAGGTAATCCTTCCTCTAAATGAGATAAATTTACTCTTCTAGTTGAAATCTATCACCGGGATTCACTTAATTGTATCATCAATGAGAATCTTTTTTACCAATATGTTGGATATATGAGATCAAATATAAAAAATATTTTGTTTCCATCACTACCTGATTAGTTTTTTGGAATTAACCTAATATAACATCAATAATAGCAATTTGATATGAACACAATAATTTTAAATATATTTATTCCATAACCACTCAATATTCCAAAGGTTTAAATTATTTTATTAAACCCATTAATTAACCTTTGTTTTATATTAAATAAGGATAACACATCCTTGGGAAACATAAGAAGTGACTATATCCCACTCTTGATCCTATTTAATAATATAATGATATTCGTGTCATACAAGATTTATATTCATTCCTAGTTAAACCCTCACGATCCATGTTAGGGATATAAAGAGTAAATATGTCTCTATTTTCACACCATGAAAATATTTTATGAAACCAAAGCTCATCCTCATTTAAGAAATTTTGATTCATGGGGAAGAAAAACATAAAAAAAGATCACAGATACATTATTTGAATCTAAAATCTCTCATTGCAATAATTTTGATTCCCAATTATAGTTAATTATATGAATTTTCCATTTCCATTGTGATCATTAAATTAGAACCTAATTTACATTAATTTAATCCCTCCACCATGTATATTGTAATTACAGTTTTACCTCACAAAATTCTCCCTAGAAAAATATATGTGTTATTCCTCTCACATAATTCTTGGAGTAACACTCTTCATTCCCCGGTATATTATGAAGGAATTTATTTTTTACGCAATTTTACTAAGTTATATATGTTCCTATTGATTTAGGTTTATAGGTTCTGTCACCATCTAAATAAGGACATATTATGAGGAACGTACTTCCCATTTTAGAGAATCACATATGAAAAAACTCCCACACCACATCACCCACTTTATCCTTAATGATTGTAAGAACCCGGACCTTTTTTCGGGTATATTTACTTCTTCTAGTAATTTTGGAGAGAAAGGGGAATTTCTAGAAATTTTCGATGTACATGCAGTGTACTTTCTGAGTACCTGACATATACTAGGTTACTATAGAAATTCGTGTGTGGGTCATGCAGCGGCCATGCACACGACCATGTGGGGATGACCTAGAGGCCGCCTAATGAGGGGTATGGAAATTAATAGTACATTCCAAGTACTTCAAATGTACATGCCATGTACGTTTTTTCATTAAACGCACCCGGGTCGCGTCTGACAGATAGAACACCATTCTACTAGGTCTCATTCATTTGAGAAAACTCATATGTCCATGATCCTTCTCTAAGCCCCTGAGCCTCTATTTGATCCCTTATTCAACTGCCGTCGACTTCTTTGGGATCACCTCAACAATATCTCTCTTCTTCTTGATCCTTGTTTCACAATTCCTCTTCTTCTTCATGTTATCTCCTGTTGAAAATTTTAGACATTTTTGTAGATATTCATCATTCTATGGTGATTCAAGCCTCATGGTTCACATATAAAGATCTAATAACATCGAGGTTTCTGGTTTGTGCCCTTATATTGAATGTATTTGAGTTTTATGTGCAATGTTTCCTAATACCCTTGAACGGGGTATTGTGCCTTTACCGTTTTGAGCCCTATTGTTTGACTATTATGCTTGAATGCTTGAGTAGATGACAATTAATTGTGAATATGGTGAATTTTTTTTCTTTAGATGTGTTTCCTATGCATGTTTTTCCTATTTTGGCCTTTGGGTCTTGTTTGACTCTTAGGCTGTTGTTTACTTTCCCATGCCTAGTATTGAAGGATGGTGTGACTGTTGTTTGGTTAGGTTGTTATGTTGTAGAATGCTAGTCATTTAGCTCATGAGGTTTACCATGGGCATTACTCAATAATCCACTTTATTGACTTACACATAGCCATGAGAACCTAGTGTATAGACCTTAGGGAGAATGGATGTTGAGGGCTTTTCCAAAGTGTCAGTTTTACCTACGATATGAGACCATCGGGGGAATTAACGTTGAGTACTTAGTCAGAGTGTCGGTAGTTACTCAATGCGGGCCAAAGAGGGAATGTGACGTATGTGTTTCCCTAGAGCACCATTAGATACTGATACAAGACTATTTGAGTAATCGACAATGAGTGTTTCCCCATAGAGTCTATACTTAGGCAGAAGGAGAGGGGTTAGACTGAGTGTACTGCCCAGAGGGTTGCTTGTACTTTTTATGTAGGACCAGAGGGGATAGGCTATGAGTACTTACCTGAGTCTTAACTTGTGTTTAGATTCATTATTGTCCTACTAGGTATGCCTAGAGAGGATAGGTTGTGGGTACTTCCCAGAGAGTTTCTTATTGTGTTTATCTGTTTTGACTAGCTTTTGTAAGTTATGTGGTGATTTGAATGCTTTGAAACTGTGTTTTGGTTACTTCTAAGTGCTTCCATGTTTACTGTCTACCATACTTTACCTTCCATATATTCACTAACTATAAGGCACAGATCTCGTGGTGGTTTCATGTAGGGATTTAGTCTCACACCTTGTTTGGGCCATGCTTTTGGGGCCAAATAGATTAAATTTTTGCAGGTATAGATAAGGGAAAGCTCCTTTCTACTACAGGTACTTAATTTATTCTAGAGTAGGAGAGAATGGGACCAAGCTATGGCTTGCGTTGCTAAGGATCTATTTATCTATTTTTCTTGTACGTGGTTTAGTAATGTTTTTATTCCATCATTGTTACTTGTTTCGATGCCTTCCTTAACATATGGATCATGCATCATTTATATATATGTGTTTCAATTTATTATTTTTAGTATTCCGTTATTTACCAATGTATGTTTTATTACTGCTTATGCTATTGCATGTTGTTTACTTCCATTGTATCACTTCTGCCAATGAGGGAATACTTTCCCCACTATCACTCCCAAGGCCCTCGCTACTAGTCAGCAACCTCTGGTGTTTGGGAAAATGCGCTTGAGGCCATGTGACCAACCAGGTATGGGGCGTCTCTGGGCGGGTTCCAGAATTGGGATGTTACCAAGTGGTATCAGAGGAATTATTTTCCCTTAACTTATTATTTAGAGCATTTACACAGGGATAGGATGGAATAGGTACTTGGTAATAATTTGTTCCTAAGAGTAGCTAACCTGTGTATATGGAAAATCTTATTTACATCGTTAATGCAATATTTCTAGTTTTTAGATTTTTACAGTTGATTCTATTTTAACCGTTGGGTGACACACATGTATCACGTTGTTATTGTTGATTTTATTGAGGTTCAATTTCTGTCACAACCCAAAGAGATGAGGGTATTCCTTGTCATGCATCATATAGGAACTCCCTAGAAATCACATTTCATGCATTTTTCCATGCCATTTAGGGTTCATTAGAAATTGCATATTGTTGTGATAGATGTTGTGCTAGATATGCATGAGTTTGTGATAGTTTCCTTGATAAGATACCTATTGATTGAAAGGGTATTTTTTGTATAAGGTTCTATTGAATGGATTCCAAACTTTGGTTCTTGAGGTGTTATGGGCCCTGATGAACTGGAAACTGATGTATCATTTCCTTGTTTTCCTTGTTTATAACATGTATAGATTACAAGCATTGATTTTCATGTATTATGGGCCCTCACGAATCATAATTTGGCACTTCAATGTTCGTTTCAGTGTTTTTCTAGGCTCTGGAGTTGTTTTTTAGGCTTACTGTCCGGAAAAACCCAGAATACACACCGTTTAGTTTTGACTACACACAATGTGTTCTTCCATTTAGGAAAAAACTATTTTTCCTAACTACACGCCTTGTACCGTATGTACACATTGTGTAGCCTCTAGTCGTGTCATAGGCCATGTGGGTAGAGACACGGGATAGGGAATACCGGTATTGAACATGTCGTGTACCGTCCATACACACCTTGTTGTGGCGACCCTATTCCCACCTGTGTCACTAAAAATATAGGTTGGTTGAGTCTTAACTAATACACGCCGTGTGACATCTAAACACTATGTTTAGTCTATCCCAGGTACCCGGCTATGTCACGAACAACACGGGTTGGTGTTATCCTTTCTCGAAAACAATATGTTCATCTGGAACACGCAGTGTAGTGTGAGACGTGCCTTACACTGTGTCACTAACAACATGGGCCAGATGAAGCTTGTCTAGTGCACGCTGTGTTTATCATGAACATGACATGTCGTATTTTCTTAGGAGATTCGGGTTTCTTAGCCATGTTGAACGACTTGGACAGGGGGAAGATGATTTAAGTACACACCGTGTGTTATGAAAAAAAGCTGTGTGTTTTGGGTGTTACACAGCCAGTTTTTGAAGAAGTACATGCCCATGTGAATGGCTTAAGGGTACACGCCATGTAGAAATTATACACGCCGTGTAGTCATGTTTTGTAAAACATTAATTCTTTCTTCCTTCTTTTTCCCTTCTTGCACTTCTAGTATTCATGTCATGTTAATATTGATATATGATGTGCACTTAACCTTGCAGATTCATGCCACTGACACGTCCTTCGGTTGTACGCTAGTTTCCAGGTAGTGATCAGACACCAGATATGGATGATCAAGGACTTCCAGCAGATCCTCCAGTTGTTCCAGTCTTGGCACCAGCCATTATACAAGATATAGGTGCCAATGAACAGTTCAGGGAAGGCTTTATGAGGATGATACAGACCTTTTACGGAGCACTTCCTCCTACCCTATCAATGGATGATTTGATGTGGGTCTTCTAGCAGCAGTATCCTTCCACTTTCTTAGGGGATGGAGGACCCCAGGCTCTAGATTCATGGATAGAATTAATTCTTATGATCTTAGAGCATTTGGAGACGCCACCGAAGAGGAAGGTCAAGCTCGCTATCTATATGCTTTGGGATTCGGCCAAGACGTGGTGGGATGTGATCTCACAAGCGGGACACCAGCAGATCATGGCATGGGATGAGTATCAGTGCATCTTCTTTAACTACATCTATCCAAAGACCATGAGGGCCGATCAATCCTGAGAGTTTATGAGTCTACAAAGGGAACTCTTTATGTCATAGAGTATTCCACCCGCATTACCAAGCTTCAGTGCATCACGCTTATTCCAAGAGATGATTAGTAATATATGGAAAGTAAGTTAAAGGATTGTCTGAGGCATGACATATGATCATAGGTGATCATCTTCTAGTTGATTTATATCACTTCTATAGTCAACCAAGCACAAATCACAGTGCGAAATCTGAGGGATTATGATGTTGTGAGACAGGGTGGCTAGGAATCTGGGTTTAGTATTCCCCCAACTAACATTAGGAAGTGTCACAGGGAGTCTTCGCACGGTGATCTGAGGAGAAGATACACTTCTTCGGGTAGCCAGGTGGTGTTAATCTAGTGTGGGAGGAGAGAGCATATGAGGACACACTTCCTGAGAGTCCCAGTGGAGTTCCGATCTTGCAGAAAGATGAGTCATATTCAGTGCTTCTGTCATATCTTCTCACTAGTAGTTGGTGACAGGGGTTCTTTTAGGACTCCTTCTTCCGGATCAGCACCACCAGTTTCTCACTAGTCTTGGAACTGGAGTTATTCCAGCTGTTTAGGTGGAGGTGGAGGTCATGGTCATGGTAGCCAACCACCCAGTTTTTAGCAACATCAGGGCGGAGCAGCTCAGAGTGGTTAGGTAGAGTAACAGGGCCATAGAGCAGGCCATACATTTGTTGTGGAGAAAACCCAGCAATAGAAGGATCCCTGACCTTCTACAGTTTGAGGTACAATCTTATGTTCCTTTGTTTTAGCTTCTTCTCTTTTCTATACAGGGGCTTTTCATAGCTTTATATCTGTTGCGGTTATGGAGATCCTTGGGATCTGCATCTTTTCTTCTACTGATATTCTGATGCTAAACACTCTTTTGGGGACTAGAATGGAGAGTGTACATCAGTGTAAAGAGTTACCTCTAGAGGTTTGTAGGTTTCCCTTTTTATGGGACCTCTATTCCCTATAGATGATAAGCTATGATTTCATTCTCAGAATGGACTGGCTAGTTCTCTTCCAGACATTCATTGATTGATATCATCACAGGGTGAGTTTCACCTCATAAGAGGGAAGATCTTTTCTTCATAAGGTCTAATGGGAAGTCCAAGAGAGCAGAGCGGGACCTGAGCATCATGGGTTTGGAAGGGTAGTTGCCCAGATTTCTGGTGTGTATTTGGATGACTAGGGGACTTCACTACTTGACTTTACTCTACTATTGGATCATTTTAGAGACATCTTTCTAGATGAATTTTCATGTTTTCATCTGGATCATGTGGTATACTTTTCTATTGAGCATTATCTAGGGGCAGCACCAGTGTCTACTCCTCCTTATAGGATGGCTACAACAGAGTTACGGGAGCTCATGATGAAATTGGAGGATTTTCCAGAAAAGGGTTTCATCTGACCCATTACATCTCCCTGGGGTTCGCCTGTCCTATTTGTAAAGAAGGCAGACATCACCCTTAATCTTTGTGTATATTATCAGATGTTGAACCAGTTAATGATCAAGAACCGATATTTGTTGCCAAGTATTGATATCTTTGATCGGCTTCGAGGAACCTGTTTGTTCTCAAAGATTGACTTGAGATCCAGTTATCATCAGTTGAATATTAGAGAATCTGATATACATCTTTCATCCTTTTGGAGCTGGTATGGTCTATTTTAGAATATGGTTATTCTGTTCGGTCTCACGAATGTGCCTACAGTTTTTATGGCACTGATGAACTGATTATTACATCTATAATTGGATACCTTCATGGTGGTCTTCGTGGATGATATCTTATTTTACTCTCACAATCGACACGACCATGATAACCATCATGAGATCATTTTGAGTTCACTGAGAGAGAATCAGTTATATGATAAGATCTCAAAATGCCTCTTTTCGATGGATCAGATTAACTTCTTGGGTCATGTTATCTTAGAGACAGAAGTATCAGTAGACCTAGAGAAAGTGAGAGTATTAGTGTCCTGGGATCAGCTGAAGAACATCTTTTAGGTATAGAGTTTTATAGGGCTGGATGGATACAACAAACATTTCATATAAGACTTTTCTTACTTAGCAGCACCACTGACGAGTCTGACTAAGATGTGTGCAAAGTTCTTGTTGTCAGATTCTTGTGATTCATCCTTTCAGGAGATGAAGGGGATGTTGAATTCAGCACCTATACTAGTCTTTCTAGAGCTGGGAATGGTCTATTATGTGTATTGGGATGCTTCAGGTTTTGGGATGGGAGTTGGGCCTATGCAGGGCGAAGGATTCGTTGCGTACGGGTCTCGACAGTTGAGACCACACGAAAGGAATTACCCAACACACGATCTCGAGTTGGCTAATGTTGTTCATGACTTATGATGTTGGGGAAATTATCTTTTGGTAGAGAATTTTGTGGTTTTCACCTACCACAAATTTTTCAAGTATATTTTCAATCAGTGTGATCTGAATTTGAGACAGTTAATGTGGGTTGAGTATCTATAGTATTTTGAATTTGATCTTGCTAACACGCCTAGAAAGGGCAACACAGTGGCTAATACGTTGAGCAGAAGGACTTAGATACCCGAAGTTCAGGAGTCCAGTAGTGAATAGTAGCTCATGGAACTGTTCTCTATGATGCATTTAGAGGTTCACGACAGGCAGGAATAGACTTTTTTTCATCTATGGCTGTTATTTCTACTCTTCTTGATCAAGTGCGAATGAGGTAACAATCAGATTCTGAAGTCCTATTCCTACGGGAAAGTGTGTCATGAGAGGACCCTATTCCTGGATGGACCATGGGCGAGGATGAGATCTTGTGTTTCCAAGGGAGTGTATGGGTTATAGAAGACATATGTGAGGAGTTGATGCGGGACTTTCATTCCTTGTTATGGGAAGTTCATCCTGGAATCACCAAGATGTATCGTGATCTACACCGTCAGTAATGGTGTCCATGTATGAAGAGAGGTGTTGCTGGTTTTTCCATGAGGTGTTCCACCTATCAGCACTTGAAGCTGGAGAATCAGTGACCAGCAGAGATTTTTCACCATTTACCCATTCCAGAGTGGAAGTGGAATGATGTCGCAATAGATTTCGTGATAGATTCACCGAGGTCACCTAGAAGGAATGATGTAGTTTGGGTTGCCATTGACAGACTCACAAAGGTTGATCGCTTTTTACCAATCAAATAAACCTTCAGTGTTGATGATCTGGGACGGTTGTACATCCGTGAGATTGTACGTCTGTATGGAGTTCCACACTCCATTGTTTCAGAAAAAGATGCGCATTTTACTTCTTGGGTTTGGCAAGGGCTTCAGAAGTCTTTCGGTACACAGGTACTTTTGAGTACAGCTTACCAACCCCATACAGATAGCCAATATGAGCGTACAATTCAGGTTCCTGAGGACACGCTCCGTGCATGCATTTTGGATTTTGAAGGATCTTGGGGGAAGCATATACATCTTATAGAGTTTTCCTAAAATAATAGTTTTCATGCAACTATTCAGATGGTACCTTAGGAGGCTTTGTGTGGTAGGCCATGCCGACCACCCTTATGTTGGCTGGAGGCAGGAGAGGCATCTATGATGGGACCTCATCTTGTCCAAGAGACCACAGAGCTAATAGAGTCGATTTGGAAGAGGATGACTACTGCACAAAATCTATAGAAGTCTTATGATGATCAGCAGAGATGACCTCTGGAGTTCGAGGTCAGGGATCAGGTTTTCCTATGTGTCAGACCGAGGTTGGGACACAAGAGGATTTAAAGATAGGGTATGATTTCACAGAGGAACGTCGGGCTGTTTGAGGTGTTGGAGAGATTTGGGCCAGTTTCCAATCGGTTGCAGTTACCATAGAGGTACCAGGATATGCACGAATTCTTCCACATTTTTTTGTTTTGACATTACTTATCAGACCCATATCACTTCTACCAACCTGAGGACGTTGAGTTGGATGTGGATGTATCCTTTGAAGGGAATCCTATGTGGATTGTGGATTGAAATTAGATGGTCCTACGTGGCAGGTCTGTTTCTCTGGTACGTGTTCTTTGGCAGCATGAGCGAGTACAGGATGATACTTGGGAGATGTAGGCAGACGTACAATCCCAGTGGCTAAATCTATTTGGGGTTTCATCTTCTACATTGCCTTTCTAAGTAAATTTGGGGACAAATTTCATTAAGGGGGATGTTTTTTAGAAACTGGACTTTCTTTTCAAGTGTGTTTCCTTCTTATGGTCATTATTTAGACAATGGGGAAATTCTAGAAATTTTCTTAAGTACATGCCATGTACTTCATGAGTATAGGTCGTGTACTTTCTAAGTACACGCCATGTACTAGGTTTCTATGGGTAGCCTCTATAGGCCGTGTAGTAGCCATTCAAACGGCCATGTGGGGATGACCTAGAGGCCACCTAATGCAGGGTACAAAAACATCTAGTACATGACATGTACTCCAAAAGTTCATTCCATGAACTTTATTTTCTTTCATTAAACACACTGGGGTCGCATCTGACAGATAGGACTCTATTCTTCTAGGTCTCATTCATCTGAGAGTACCTATATGGCCACAATCCTTCTCTGAGCCATCGAGCCTCTGTTTTATCTCTGATTCCACCGTCGTCGATTGCATTGGGATCGACTCTGTAAACTCTCTCTTCAGCTTGTTCCTTATTTCAAAGTTTCCTCTTCTTTATCAAGTTATCTGTTGTTGAATGTTTTATTCGTTTTTGATGATATTAGAAATTCTAATGTGATTCAATCCTCAAGGCTCACATATAGTGATATCCTAACATTGAGGTATGTGGTTTGTGCTCGTCTATTGAATGTCTTTGAGTTTCATGTGAAATTTTTTCCAATACAACTGAATGGGGGTACTATGCGTTTACCGTTTGAGCCCTATTGTTTTCCTGATATGATTATATGCTTGATTAAATGATAATTGATTGTGAGTAGGAAGAATTTATGTCCTTTCAATGTGTTTCCCATGAATTTTTTTCCTGTTTTTACCTTTGGGTCTAGTTTGCCTATTAGGCTGTTGTTTACATTCCCATGCCTAGTATTGTAGGATAGTGTGACTATTGTTCTATTAGGATGTTATGTTGTAGAATGATATCCAAGAAGTTCTTGAGGTTTACCTTGGCTGCTACACACTGATACACTAGATTTAGTTACACAGGGTTGTGAGAACCTCGTGTATAGACCATTGGGAGAATTGATGTTGATGGCTTCTCCAGCTGGTCTGTTTTACTTACAATGCGAGACCTCAGGGGGAATTGAATTTCACTTCTTCCTCAGAGTATATGTAGTTCCTAGATGCGGGCAACATAGGGAATGTCACGTAATTTCTTACCTAGAGAACCTTTAGATACCGATACAAGACTATAAGAGGAATTGACGATGATTGATTCCTCGGAGAGTTTATGATTAAGCAGAAAAATAGGGGATATAATGAGTGTACTGCCCAAAGGGTTGCTTGTACTTGTTAGGTAGGACCATAGGTGATAGGTTGGGAGTACTTCCTAGAGGGTTACCTTGTTTTTAGCTTATTGCTTGTCTTTCTAGTTAGGACTAGAGGGGATAAGTTGTGGGTAAATCCCAGAGGGTTACCTATTGTGTTTATCTGTTTTGACTAGTTGTCGCACGTTTTGTGGTGATTTGAATGCTTTGAAACTGTGGTTTGTTTACTGTTGAGTACTTCCTTGTCAACTGCCTTCTGTACTTTACCTTCCATATATTCACTGACTGTTAGGCACATATCTCTTGGTGGTTGCCTACTGCTATTTAGTCTCACACCCTATTTGGATCATGCTTTTAGGCCCAAGAAGATTATATTGTTGTAGGTATTGATAAGGGAAATCACCCTCCAACTTCATGTACTTGATTAGCTTTGGAGAAGGAGAGCATGGAACCAATCTGTGGCTTGTGATGCTAAGGAGCAGTTTATCTGTTTTCCTTGTACGTGGTTTAGTAATGTTTGTATTCCAACATTGTGACTTGCCTGGATGCTTTCCTAGACATATTAATCATGTATCATTTATATATATGTTCTCTAGTTTATTATTTCCAGTATTCCACTATTTACTACTGTATGGATTATTACTGCTTCTGCTATTTCATGTTTTTTACTTCCGATGTTTCACTTATGCCAATGAGGGCATAATTTCCCCACAATCACACCCAAGGCCCTTTCTGCTAGTCGACAGCCTCTGGTTTTGGGGGAAATGTGCTTGATTCCATGTGACCAACTGGGTAGGGGGCATCTATGGGATGCTTCCAGAACTAAGATGTTACAATGATGTAACAGATAACCGTGTAGAAATCTATGGGAATCCTACCAAGGATAGGGTCACTTTCCTACTTCTTAGTGAACAAGGTGTCCTGGATTTTTCATTCCTCTATAATGGATTCTAAAGTACCACGCTCCTTATACACCAAAATAATGGGTGTGAATTTTAGGGTGGAATCCTATTCATTATCTGTATTTGATATTCTTTAATTAATGTTATTTTATCTGGTTAGAATTTCTTCATTGTAATCTAGTGCCAACATTAAGTCTATTTTAGTATCCAGAGTATATTAGATGTCCTATAGTTTTATATGGAACATCCAAACCACTTTTTTTGCTTTCCATCATGACAAAAAAGTATGTGGTGTTCCTATCCACATCCTTGATATGTAACACTCTTTGTTGTTTCCACAAAACCTCTCTATTTATTGGATGTTATTCAGTTGTATATTTTGATTCTATACCTGAATAGAAAATGTTTCATTATCCAAATTGTCTTGTTGGATTTCTAATAAAAATATTATATCCTATGTGATCCCTTAAGGGATATTATATTAATTCTTTTAGTAATAATTCCATTCTTGGGTGTCTCTATTCATCCAATATAGATGTTACAAACGGCCCTCCCACTCATTAGCATATATCAGCTTCTACTGTGATGGTATAGCCATCTAAAAAAACCAAATTGGGAAGATTATTGGAATAATATGAATTACATCCCATATGAACCATTTTCCTATGTCCCACCATATGTGGTCAGATGTTTGAGAGATATATGGTGAGTTGAGTTATAGTTTCCAATGCAAAAGAATCCATACATTGAAAAATGGAGAGATACCTATCAAACCATCTCGAGATTCTCCTATTTTTGTTACTGTTGTTACAACATGTTGATTTATTAACCACGATGCTTATATCCATTAGAACACTTGATGATATGAAATCCCTAATGTATTTCATATATTTTATAGAAAACTATAATCTTTTTTGTATGAGGTCTCTGTAATAGATTTAAGTTAACCTCCAAAAAAATTGGAAGGTTTCACCGTTGAAAAAATGATAGGTTCTTCGATAAACCCATTCTCATTGAAACTTCAATAAAAGAATAAGAAAATCATAATAAAATATCACTTCCATACATACTAATTTTTTTGGTTACATGATAAAAATAAATGTTAATAAATTTCATTGAGGATCATTGTTTCTAGATGATTATAACAAACATGTTTAATTCATTTACATGGATGACAACTAAAAACACCATAATCCTAGTGAAGGATTAAATATGGTCCACCCCTTTGGGTTTGAACATATCCATTATGATTCATGTGGTATTATATATTCACTTAAAGTATGGGTCGTATTAACTTGGGACCCAAAGACTCTATAGTTCTTGTAATAATATAGATCATTAAAAGTATAAAAAACTGGACATGAAACCATAGATACATTCTATAGAAGCCAATCTATTGGTAGAATATTTGCATGATCTTTCTCAAGTGATATGACCACAATCTATCAAGGGTGGGAAAATCATCACATTATCCATAGGAATATCACGAGGAGTATCTTTTTCTTCATTTATTTCATATTTATCCTTCTAATGTGAGATTCATATTGCGGAACATGTTGAGTTAGGATGAGGGTAGATCATCAAATTATCCCTATTCCTATAACCACTAAGATCTTATACTATTGTTTCATCATATGAATCACCATGCATTAGGGGAATTCTAGGAAAATAGGTTAAGGGTGAATGAAACATCAAAACATTCCCCTCCTAGAAAAGAGATACCATTATTATCCATTAATTGAAATTTTAGACACGTGAATTTCCCCAGTCCCCCCACCCTTAGACTAAAATAATGGAGAGGAAGTAAAAAAAGTCTACTTAAGGATGTAAAAATATCACAAGATCATTTGGTTTCAATGTATAATAATATAGTTGTTCTAGGTAAGTAGGGTCCTTGATTTCTCTATCATTGTGAATAATAAATGACAAATAGCTAGTGCGTGATGGTGGAAAATGTACACCAAAAAACAGAATTAGAACGAGTTTAGGGAATTTTTCTGGAATGTGGATTGATTTTTTCAAATTTGAAAATCCCAGCTCATTGGTTGGAAAGCACCCGATGTCTGAGGAATAGGTTAGGTGTTCTACTCGTGCTAACTCTATAAACCACAACACTCCAAGCAACTAAATCCCTGAAGGAGATTCACCAGAATGATTTGTGTCATTAGGTAAACATAACAGATTAGAAACTATAATGGATGAGATTATTTTTCCATAAAAAATACTCTATATACCCTTTTTGGAGTCACTACACACAAAACATGGGTAAGTCATGATAGAACACTCTTTTTCTACATGATAATACCTTTATAGACCTAATAATAACATTCAATGTGATATTTACTACCAAATACAACGTGACATAGATGTGGGAGTGGGAGGGTGTGGGGGGAGTTTACATAATTTGTATGTTCCATAGATTATCATCTGAACATATATAATATAATAAGGAATTCCCCATAAACTAATGAATTTAAGGGTTCTGCAATAGAAATGGTTGTCCTGGTATACTGAAATAAAAAATGGTCCAAATTGACTCCCTCCCATTATTCCCATTCCAATACCCCATAGAGAGAGAAAACATCATGAACAACATCATCGATCCTCCCACGAATAACACATCATAAATACCTCCTTGGAATTACTGGGAAAGAAAAATATGTTTCTCTAAGTGGAAGAGTCCACTGGTGGTTGACTAGGACCCCACATGATAGTGAACATCCTAAATAAATACAAAGAAGTTATATCTCATTAATATATTGTACTGAGTGAGTGATTTTGGAAAGAAAAATATTTCATAGGATCCTACACTAAAAGTTAAACTGTAGGGAACCCCCCAACCAATATGGAAAATGAGGAACAATTGTAATGGTTGAGATGGATAAAAAACAAGCCTTTAGTTAAGGGTTTAAATTTATAGTTAGAAAATCCTTACAAGATTTCACTCCTATGGATCCCAGCATTCCAGTATAACTACTAACATCGAATGACTATAGATAAGGAAATGTTTCACCACCGAGTACCACTAATGGTGACTTTTTTTCCAATATTCACTGTATATAAGTAGGGAATTAAGGAAGATATCTTGGTGGAACCATCTTTATAAGTGAAATTTCAATTATTAATATGACCCATGGAATATATAAATGATGGTAAATGATACTAGTATGCATAAATATTGTTAATTTCAATATCCAAATCCTTTATGTTGGGGTTCAATCTTCTATGTGTATCAACACAATGTTTGTGTTCCAATTCTATTGAATTTTTTGCATGTAGTAATATAGATAGATAGCCTTAATGTCATATATGTTCTAGCTTAGAACAGATTTAGAATTCCTAAAGTTATCTAAAATAATTTCATCAAAACATTACTCTAAACCTGTATAGATGATAATTGATAGTGTATATCACTCACCTAGAAAATAATATTTCAAATAAATAGTATGGGTTTTGAGTTCAAGTTGTGGTGCTTTCTCAAAAAAAGATAGAATCTTTGCAAAATGTCTCCCCTAGTAATTAATGTTTTTATTTAATTGTGCGTGAATACTTAAAAGATTATAAATTAAAAGTCTACAATTTAATTTTTAGTTATTATTATATTAATAGTATATCCAACATCTTTCATTACCTATATCATTATTATATTAATTCTCTATTTAAGTTTATTCACTAATTCTTAGAATGATTCCTCGTATTTAATGAAATGGTATTCCTTTATTTTTAATGTAAAAAAATAATCATTTTTCCTTCATAGATATTCCCTTCTATAATAAACATAGTACTGCTCTTAAAAATATATCATCATAGGAGGAAATTAATTAGTGTCTAAAGTCTTATTCTCATTTTGATTATTTAAATTGCTTTGCTCAATCAATGATTGTTTGTTATATACTTTTTCAAGAGAATCAATTGGGTCTTAAAACAACATATTCGTAACTATTTAATGGGTTTTTATTGATATGGATTACACTGTATACTAAAATTCATTAAATTCAGCACTTTACCCCCCCAAGATATAAAATCATTTTACCCATTGACACAATAGTGATTTATCCCGAAGTTGATAAGAATGGCCTAAATAGAATTATTTTAATATTCATATGACACTATACATCTTGATTGAAAAAGTAATTGGGTAGAAATTGCAGTGACCTTTATTCCAGTAGCCCAGAGCCAGTGCCTTACATTATATCATCAGCATATGATACTATAAATAGCATCATAAATGTCCCGATAGTTTAGTAGCTTTGGTAATTAGATACATATTTGAAATTCAAATTAAATTTTGGGAATAAAATATAAAAAATTATTTTCTATAAGAACAACATGATTCCCTTTAGAATAACCCTACATATCAATCATAATATAATTCATAGAAAGATATGTAAATTAAAACATATGAGTGTGGGGGGTTCAAATGGTCATTAAGGGTTATGTACAACAGGAGAAATAATGAATCAATCAGCATAATCTATATTTAAATGTAAATAATTGAGAACACATTTAATTTAATTAATAATATTAGAATAAAATACATCAATATTTTTTTCATAGTGAAAATATCATGGGAAATAGTAACTTAATTCTTAAAGACATTCTTAATTATTGGACATCATGTATCTGGCATGTGAACCAATACTTTCAAGAACATTAAAAATAAATATTAATCATTATCGCTAAAGACCCAATTAATTTAGAAAAATTATTCATCTCATCAGACTACCAATGTATTCAGAGACATTTGTATATATAGTCTCTTCCCATTCTTTCATTTCCAAATTATTCATTATATATCAGAAAATTTATTTAAAATATTGATTTTTAAATCAAAGTATCCCATAAAACATTGAAATATTTGATTCACAAGACCTATGATTGAATAGAATTTAAAAAACACAAAATATCATGAGGATGATAGGAAATGTAAAATAGGATATATATATATATACACCTCAAAAAAAAGAAGGGTGTACTAGATCAAAATATGCCTCCATAATATGAGATAGAGAATAATTACCTTATAAAGATAATTTTGTTAAGAAATAGATCAATTATGTTTATTTTCAGTAAATAAAATAAAACAATTCAAAATAACACATGATATAATAATAATTAATTTCTAATCTAACTTTAGAATAACATAATCAATTAAATAGATTTTTAACATAATAAATGAAAATGGAGTTAATAAATCCCTTTCCCCTTATAATTAGTTGAATCTTATAGGCATAAAGAAAAAAATTTCAAATGAACAATTTAATACCATAAAGATAATGAGATTAATTATATGATATATAAAATGAAATTATACATACACCAGAAACAAAAAAAAATAGTGTTGAATAAATATTATATCTCATAGAATTGAAAAATTTAGAAGAGAAAATCATTACATCTTTCTTCCCATTAGTGTATCACTCTTTAACCTAAAATATAATGGTTTAAATAATTATATTAAAGCATTACAGAACTATATTAATATTTATAATATCATATATGATGCTTTTATAACATCTTATGACCCATGAATTAATAATATTGCATTATTTTTATGGTTTCAGGTGTATTCATTCTATAGTTTAGTTAGCAGTTCTTTTTTTAAATTAGGGATGATCTTGTAAAATGGGACTTCAACATCATATGTGGAATGAAATATTGTTAATGAAATTCCATAAGTATAAATTATACCAATTATCATTATCATTTCATATTTGATAATGATTCATTAGATAAAACATTAATGATAAATGTTTAATTTATTTTGTATTTTTTTCAATCATATTGAACTAATTTAATTCCATTTTGAATAATGAGATATAATAGTTATAGAGAATTAAATAGTTTAATTGTTTTTGAATAATATGAGGTAATAAAAGAAATGGATATATTAATTCATTGGAAGAATAAAATTGTAGTATGTAAAATATTATGATTTTATTCTTTCATGGTGGATTATGGATATGAGGAGAATATATAATAATAAAAGAAAATAAGATATGTGTTTTGAGAAACTTACCTATTGAATATAACTACATTGGAGGACCCATTTAGGAATTTGGATTTGGTCTTTTGGTGATAGCAGAAGTACTTAGACGGGGGTTGAGTGAGGAGGATATGATTGGTAATTGATTTTAGTATCCTCAGGGATTATTAGTCAAAAAGGGGTGGTATTTATACTCAAAGATAGGATGGTTAATGTGATTAAAATAGTGAATATTTTATATATTAATACAACCACATTGAGATGGGATTAATTTAATCGATTTTTATTTTTAATTAATTTTTATTTTTAATCAATTTTTTAGTATTGATAGGGTGATTATATACCTCAAACAGACTTTAAATGTGTACAGTTTTAGGTATTTTAATATTTTACCTTTACACTTTTACCCTTTTGATATCTTTACCTATACTTCCATAAGTAAATATTTTACCATTGTATCTTTTTTTGTGAAAAAAAATGAAAATGACATAGAAAACTAATATAGAACATATTATTCCAAATATTTAATTAATATTAGCTAATTTAGTTAAAAAAAATTCAAAAATTATATTTAAAATTAATCTCATAGACATAGTGATAAAGAGTTTTAAAATGTAATGTTCCAAAGATTGAAACTTTTTTAAATCCATTTTCAATGTGATATTATTTTAAATGAACTAAATTTGTTCTATTGATATGTAAATAAACCAGATAAACATTAAATCCAATTTAAAAAATAATTTAACATTTCAAATACATTATTCAAAAAAGTAGTTTTAAAAAAAATCAATATTTTTCACTATTAAGCCAAAAATAAAACATTTTTGAAATATATTAAAATTTCACGCAAACCAATTTTTGAAATTATATTTTAAAGAATTATCGTCATTTTTTTCAAATAAAAATAATAATTTTTCAAATATTAATATTTAAAATAGGTGTTTCATTAAATGGATATTGTGTTATCTTTTAGAAAAATCAATCTTTTTATTTATAAAGTGGATTTATTTCTTGTCTTAAACATATCAAAAATATTAGATGAATTTAAAAACATATGAATGAATATCTAACATATTAATTTAATTAATGTCATTCACTAATAGTCGTTAATCTAATTTATAATGATGGAATTCCATTTTTGGTATAAAAATTAGGAGTTATTTAAAACAAATCCTTTATATTCAATAAGTGTTTTTGTTAGTTTTCTATTAATTGATTTTAATTAATTTATTCTTATAAACATGTAAAAACTATAATTTCAAAATATATTTAATCTTTTTAAAAACTTTAAAATTAACTATTAGTTTATAATGGTAATGTTAAAATATTAATATTTAATAGTATATCACGGTTTGTCTAAGATCAGTGTTTCCTTCAACCTATACTATCGAAGAAACTGAATTTATTTATTAATATGCTTAAAATAAAATATCTGGGTGACACATTTTCCCATCCCTCAATAAATTGTTTCCTCACAATCTAAAATATCACTTTAAAAATCAAATATTGGTTCTTGAAAATTCCTCTCTAGGAAACCGACATCATTATTATAGTTAATAAAATATTACATGATAATAGGGAAGAGTAAATGTGAAGGTCTACAAAACAGAATATGATTTAGAAAATAATAATTTTACTATGAAGTGGAAATAGATACATGGAAGTGAAATCAAACTATCAATTTTTTAGGGAGAATGATAGAGAACATGATCATAAAAAAGGCTACCACAAAAAACCATAAGCCTATGATGGGTTAAAGACCATTTATTTCATAATTGGAAAAATAAACATATAACATTTTTGTTCCAAATCCTTTTACCATATTTTATGTATTCGTTTTCTATCCATATAATCACATGAAAAAAACAATCTAACATTATTTAATTCCATGTCATAACCAAGATCTTATCATTTGGTTGTCTTTAGTTCTATTTTCAAATCCTATGTTATTCTAGGAAATGAATATTCAAGTTGAATTCTAACATACCTGAAGAATATTAGTGAATCATATGATCCATAAGTCATTCCTTCAGCCATTAAATATTTATTGAAATGAAATGTTTAGAACATGCTATCCAATATGATAAATTATTCTTTTACTACAAAAAATAATATCCAAGGTTCGAATTTATGCATTCCACATGTAGTTAACCATATGATGCATTAAAATTCACAATCCACAAATTTAGAGTAATGGTTACAAGATTTATATAATTAATAATAGTTTCCCCAAACATTATAATGTAACTATTATTATCTCATAAAAAAATATGAATACCTTAATCAGATTAATAACATAATGAAAACAAGAATACTCCTAAAATATGATCTTAGTTTGTTAAATATGTTCAATATATCAAAACATGTTCTAAAAAAATCATAAACCATCACTTAAAAAATCACATTCATGATCACTTATATAATCCCATAAATATCTCTTAATTTTAATTATCTCAACATAAATAATATATTAACATTTTATTCCCCACATATATTTTTTTCCAAAAGATCAACATGATATAGAAAAACATATCTTCGTTACTGGTACTATTCATCACAAACCTCAAAATCCTTATAGAATAAGTAATTGAGTACACTACCTATATAATTAATGAACTATATAACCAGTACATAATTGATAAAATAATTTTATGATGTTATTCTTGAATCAAAAAAAATAACCTTAAATATTCATATTTGTATGTAGTAATGGAATAAGATTGAAAATGACCCCTTATCTTCTATAGGGGTATATTCCCTTTAGACTTGGGGCATTTTTTTTCATGGTGTCCCAATTCACTATAGAAAAAACATTGAACAACAGTCTTATCACTCTTAGTATTACCTTCATTTTTCTGGAGACCCTTTTTCCTCACATATAATATACTTTAAATCCCCTCAATATTTTCTCATGGAGATTATTTCCATAGTTATCACACGTTGGAAAATATTAGTTTTTCTTATTACATTTATTTATATTAATTATAGATTTACTCTTCTTCTCATGATTCCCTCCAAAGATATAAAATATAGATAACTCCTTCATTGTTTTTTTAGTACATGATACAATGTCTTCATATGAAGAAAACGTTTGGGATACTGTTTACAATCAAAATATTTTATTAATAGAATAAATTTTTAGACTATTCTTACTCTTCTGAACATGTACATTGGTAATGATCATATTCATTAAGCTTTTCATCATTTATAAATAATGACATATGATATATTAGATCATAATTTTATACAAATAAAATATTGAAATATTTAACATAAATCAAAAAAAATTGTAGCTAATATCATTATCATAAACATGTTTTTTTCAAGAATATTCTCAATTTCTGTTATAGGTTTATGTTCTATTAATCTATTATTACCAAATCTAGATCCCAAGGTTTCAAATAAACTTACTATGATTAAAAATTTTATAACCCCAACTCCAATTGCCTAGATTCACTACCTTACTTTAATACATTGGAATAAGATACATGAAATAATATACCAAAAGACCTAATTGTTTATTAGTATTTTTAAACTATATATAGATTTCTAAATTCAAATTAAATTTTATAAATAAAATATAAGAAGTATATTCATTGATAAAACCATTATTCATTTTACTGTAACCCTACATATCAATCATAATAATATTTTGGGAAACATAGTAAAATTAAAACATACGAAATGTGTGGTATAAAATTCATAGTAACAGTTAAGTACAGTGAAAGAAATAAATAATAAATGAGATTAATCCACATGAAAATATAAATATATAAAATCACATTCCATTTAATCAATAAATTGAAAATGAAATGAATCCATATATCTTATAATAATGAATATCTCTTTGATTGTAATAAATTATTTCTTAATTAAATGCTTAATTATTAGATATGAAATATATGGCACGTGAACCACTATCATAATGACCGTTCAAAAGATAGTTTAATATTTATTGGTAAAAACCTATTTAATTTCGCCACAATATTCAGATCATTAAACTATTTATTCATTGACGGAATTTTCTATATATGGTCCCCATCCATTCTTTCATGTCCAAAAATTTCATTATATATTGAATAATTGTTTTAAAAATATATTTTTAAATTAATTTGTTATATACCAATTTGAAAATTTTTAATCATAACACCGTTAAATAATAACATTTAAATAAATAACATGGGAATGATATTATATGTCAAATGGTACATATATACTTCTCATAAAATTAGGTGTGTTAATAACATCAATATATGCTGCAAATAAGGGAGATTTTGGCGAAGTCACTATCAAATATAATTTCATTAATCAAATGGATCTATTACATTTATTCTCTATGAATATGTATATAAAATTTGGAAACACAATAGGAGATAATAAAAAGTAATTTCACACATACCCTTAGCATGACATAAATAATTAAATTTATTTTTAACCCAATGAATGATAATTGAGATAATAAATATCTTACCTTGTAATTAGTTAAATCATATGCCCATAATTTAATAACTATCATAGTAATAATTTAATAATATTAGGATAATGGTATTCGTGATATGATATATCAAATTTAAGTATATATACACCACACACAATAAATAAGTGGTGAATAAGGTATATATCTCATAGATGTAAAAAAGTGAGACAAGAAAATCCTTACCCTACACACACCATTATATTTGTATTCTTTAACCTCATGTATAAGGTCTTAAAGATGTTATTAAATAAATAAAGAACTAAATTAATATTTATAATAACTTAGGAGATGATTTTATCGCATATTTCGACCTGTTGATTAATAATATTTAATTATTTTCATGGTTTTGTGTTCAATCATTCCATGGTTTAAGGATATATTCATTTGTGTAAGATTATGGATAGTATGTTAAAATGGGATTAAAAATCAAAAAGTGGAATGTAATAGTATTAATGAACTTAAATAATTATAAATTATTTCATTTATTATTTTTTATTTCTTACAAGAGGATGATTCATTAGATGAAACATTAATGATAAATGGTAAATTTATTTTGGCGGTTTTTCTGAACAATAAGAACTAATTTAATTTAACGTCAAGTAAGAATATATATTAGTTCCAGGAAATGAAATAGTATATAATATACTTATGAAAATATTATTTATCAATAATAATTGTTTTATCACCATCCATGAAGTTGATAATGGAAAACAAACAAAAATATAATTCCGAGAGGAGATTGGCTGGAATAACTGGAACAATAGATTTGTTACATTGTGTAAGAGGAGATAATAAACATTAGGAATATAATAAAATTCATTAGAAACATAAAATTACAAAATGTAAATTATTCTAGAATTTTTATTGCATTATGGTTGATGGAGATTATATTAATTTTAGGGAAGAAAATAAAATAAGAGAAGTGTTCTGAGAAAATTACCTCTTGATTATTGCCTCCTTGGAGGACCCTATGGGGACCCTATATTTGGTCTTTGGTGAGACCATAAGAACATGAAATTGAGGAAATATTTTAGAAGTGGTGTGGGTAGAAATTTTATAATAATCATGGCTTGTGGGTCTAAATGGATGGTGAGGGTTTTTATTTATACTTGAGGATAGGTGGGTTTATATGATTCAAATCTTAAATATTTTAAAATTAAAGAAAACAACATTAATTTTGAATTAATTTCAACGAATTAGAATGTCAATTAATTTTTTGGATGTTTTTTAGTTTCTTTACAAACATAAAAAATCCATTTAATTTTTTTTGTTCAGGTAGTTTAGTATTTTACCTTTTAACATTAACACTTTTCATTATTATATCTATATTATGGTAAATAATTTTTTACCATGGTATATTTTTTATGTTTAAAATTGATAATGACCATAAAAACTAATTTTAATGTTTGGATTCCAAATATCTAATCCATTTTTATAATTAAATTAACAAAATTGAAATAAATTATTTAAATTTAATCTCATTGAAATAATGAAAATGTTGGGTTTTCATGTGAAAAGTTCAAATGATTGATTTGTTTTTATATCTAATATCAGAGATAAGTTAACTAAAATAAACCAATTTGTTATTTCATGATTTATAATTGAACTAAATATACTTTAAACCCAATTTAATAAATAATTAAACTATATAAATAAATTATATGAAAAATAAATCTTCAATTAACATTCAATATTTTTCACTATTCATCAAAAAATTACACTTCTCTAAAAAATACCATAACTTATCCATAAAATACATTTGATATTATTATTTCAGAGATGAACATTGTTCCTTCAAATAAGACATATAAAAGTGAAAAAAAATTATATTTAAAATAGGATCACCGTAAAAATGATGCCATGTTATCTTTTAGAAAAATATAACTTTTTATGCATATGATTGAATTTATTTATTTTGTCAAAAATATCAAACCTATTGGATAAATTAAAAAAATACCATTTAATATATATTATATAAATTTCTTCAATATATTTCATTAATAGAAATTAATTTAATTTATTGTGATAATTCTATTATTGGAGGAAAAAAATATTTCTAATAAAAACACATCATTTAAATTCAATTGGATTTTATATTCATTATCTATTAATTAATAATAAATATATTATTTTTATAAACATGTTTAAACTATTTTTTAAAATTTTAGTTGTTCATATTCATAATAAATAATATTAAAAAAAATTATAATGGTCCTATTAAAATAATAATATATATTAGTATAATGTTGTTCATCTAAATTTAGTGTTTCATACAACGAATACTATCGAAGAAATTCAATTTATTTAAGAGGATACATACCAAAAATTATTGGGTTGTTACCAAAACATATTCCCAAAACCAACTAAAATTTTATCCACCAACCCAAAGGGGGATGAAGAGAATAGTTTTCCAACTAAAGGAGAACAAAGTTGGGTTGTATTTATCAACACATAAATTATTTAATCAGTGAGAAAAAAATTTAATTACTACTATAACCTAGAACATAAATAAAATTGTATCAAGAACTAGATCTTAAGGGAAATCAGGTGAAAAATCTCCATTTTTCTTAGAGGATAGGAGGTATAATGTTTTGAAGTGAAACTCTACACTCCGTTATAATATTATAAGTTTCAAATTAATCTAAGGTTTACTTTTTAAAAATAGTTTTATATAGTCATTTAAAATACGATGTAACTTGAATTAATTCCTAATATAATTTAATGTTGTAGTTTATTTTCAGGAAGACAATAAGAAAATTGATAAGTTCTATTTCAAGAATATACTTCATAATTCTCTTAGGAAAGAAAATTTCTAGTCAAGAATACTTCACAATTGATCGAATTCCCTTAATATCATTTTCAAGATTCTTATTACACTCATTATCATATATTTTCCCTATTTTACTAAGTCTTTTTCAATATGTAAAATAAGTTTTAATGGGATTCAAGTTATGATTTATTGATTTCCATGTTCCTGGTTCCCAAAAATTGGTGATTCATTTTCATAGAGTTTTTTATTATGTGAAGGTTTTTGAGATGTTTGAAGTTAAAAATGTTTCTGAATACCATTCCTTGTAGTTAATAACATTGAATTATCTATAGTATTATATTTAGTGGTTCTTGTAAACTTTCATTTATACATTTAGTATTAACACCTTCTTTGTTATCCCTTTTCAAATTCATGGTTTTTTATCTTAATAGCTATCTATAATCTACCTACATTATACTGTGAATTGTTTTAAATAACTGAACATTTTTTATTTCTGGATTATGTTTTATTCGTATTCAAAAATTATCCTTCATAAAATAAACATTTCCATTAATGTTCCTTTGGTAATTAAATTATTTAGACCTATGATAGGATTTCAATTATTTCCAAGGCTGTTGGAAACCTAAGGGAACATTTTGGATCCCCCCCAGAAACACCCACATTATCTCCAAATATAGCATAGATGATTAATAGACCAGTAATTTTAGATATTACAAATGGTTCAAATTTGTTGTGTTTTCTTTTCCCATATTGAAAAAAATATATTCTCATGATTTTTGAAAGGAAAATCAAAACTCAGACAACAAGACTATGAATATAAAAACAAGAAATAATGGTAAAATTTCATCCCATTATTGTTTTTTCTATATATTAATTCTAGGACCTATAATATTGAAGATAATATTTCTATAAAGGAACAATTACTTTATAAACAATTTTTCTTGATCTTGGTGATATTTTGTACATTTTTAGCTAATGTATTAAAAATAATTTCTATTTACTCATTGGTTTTATCACTAATGTTACCAATATTTTAATAATCCACTAAATATTAGTTTTATGCGGTGAGACTATAGTAAAATGTTTCTATACAGATATTTCGAGTAAATTGGTGATTCAAAAAATACCTATATAGACACACGAATATGTCCTATGTTTCATGGAAAAGTTCACCCTCATCCTGAATAAAACATGGGATTATTTTTCCTAATTTTTGTAATTAGTCTCATGGAATAGAATTTTAATACAAAAAAATATAAAAAAGATCTTGTGTATTAATTATTTCTTGTTTCTACTATTAGTACCATTTCTAAAAAAATCCATTGTGGTAAATGGGAATACTATCACCATTATGTTCATTATCATTCAGTCCTCTTATTATGAAAGGATAACCAATTCAGAATAATTCCCTAGTAATGACCATAGATTCTTCATTGGGAATTCCATCGAATTATTGATTTTAGGAAAAAATATAAATTTTATCTCATAATTACTAGAATATATTTTAATCCTAATTCATGATTGATTATTAGAGATACATGTTAAAAATTACTCAGATTATGCCCCTATGTAGGATTATTTCTCGGTGGAATCTCATTCTCATGTTGTTAATTATTAATATTCTCTCTATTTTCTTATATATCATACATACTAGGTTTATTAGTTTTACATACCTTAAATTTTTATTTCATTTGATTATAAAAGTATATATTTGTTTCCTAGAAGATCAAGTGGGCATTAATTGGTTGAACAAATATTTATTATTATTTTCTTGTTTACATGGTTTCTTGTTCCTTCCCCATAAATGGTTCTAAAATTTTATTGGTCATGAAATTGGTCTGGACTAGGATTGGGATAAAATTATTTATTTATAAAACATATTAAAAACTATTAAAGAGTTTAATAGTGGTAGATTGCACGAAAGGAGATCCAATATGTTCAACCAATTACATAATAAAAAACATTAATGAGAATATAGAAACTAGTTATACGTAATTTAACGATATGATGAAGGTGAATGAAAATAAAGAAAATCAATGAATAAAAATGATGAAATAATATTGATGTGAAATAGGTTGACTTGATTTGTTGGTTTTTATTTATTATTTTATTCAATTTTCAATTTTTATTCCTGAAAAAATATTGTTGGAAATGTTATAATTTCATTGGATAGTTATTTAAAATTTCCAACCTCTGGGGGAATGGATACTACAATCTCTCATCTATATCATCCACTAATAAACACAATAATGAAACTAGATTTATAAAAAATCACCTTCTCTTTTATTATTAATTTTCTACACTTAATGATCTATCCTATTCTCAAATGCATTTATATATTACTAGTAGTAAAAAATTATAAACCATGAATATTTCTCAATTGTTCCTAATGTTTCAATGTTATTTAATACATTCATAATGAAGATGAAGGAATTTTGTAACAATACCTTACATATGTATGAAGTTAGATTACTAATTAGTTAAATATCATTACCTTAGTTCTTTTTTCTCCAATGATCATGATTGTGTTATTGTTGGCACAAAAATCAAAGACATGAAATAACTTAGCAAATGAACAAGAAAAATGTCCAATAAAGGTCCACCCCGTGACGCCACCAGCACTACAAATCCACTTGGAAGCCTCATTTGTGATTGCCACAGAGGAAGTGATAGACTATTATACGAGTTTTATGAACATAGATGGAGCCCCAACAACCGTCGTGGAGTAAGTGGTGGAATCCTCTGCAAGTCCAAGGAACTTGATGACAATAGGAAGCCTATGTGACCACCGTGGAGGGAGCAACCGACTCTTCTTCCACTCTGAGAAACATGACAGATCATCATCCATTTTTGAATCATGAATTTCTTCGTGGCACAACCTTACAACATCGTGACCCCTTGTCACCTATAAATACCCAACTCCCCTCACTCCCAATGATCGACACCCTGACTTTCCACCTTCAAATTTTTTGAATCGTGAATAATCATATACCATGTGATTCATTGATAAAATTAATCATATGAGGTACTTCAGCTTTTTGAAACAATATTTTCCATGATCCATTTTCCCTCTACTTCAAATGGGGATTCCCTTCGTGAATAAATTTGTCCATCACAATAGAATGATACCCTTTGGGTACTTCAAACATTGCAAAACACTCATCCTTTGTAAAGAATCCTCCAAGAACATGTAGACTCCACACCTTGGGTGGTTCAATATTATTCACATAGAAACCTCCTTCACAATGCCCCTTTACTTTGGAAAACACTATAGCTTCACGAAACCCCTCTCAGTGAGCTATTTTTATTCCAGATCCCCTCTCATGTGTGGACCTCCCAGCTTGTACTAAGTGTTTTTATGATCTCCCAAGTGTTGTTTCATGTTTCACTTCCCTTCCTAGTGCTTCTTCACATAGTCATGCTAACAACTATTTATTCTTTACATATCCATGATAATTTTTACCCTTCAATGGACCACTCCACAACACTGTCAATACGGCATTGCTAGTTCATTACCTTCACCAAGGGTTTAAAGTGTCAAAGTTATGTATGTTATAGGGGTGAGGAGTGAACCCTCATCATCTAAACTATAGGATTTTAAACTACTAAGCACCCATGTCCTCAACACATGACATTAAACTGGGACCACCACATGATGGATAGGTTTGAGATGAAAAATAAGTGAATGGGAACCAATACCCTCTCACTCCTCCTCTTCCTTTCAGCTTTGTCACCAAGTGCACCTCAAGTAGCCTCTCTGTAAGACCCGAACCAAATATATAGGTTTTTCCTTGGATGGCTTCCATATAATCCTCATAAATTTGGACATCCTCTTTAGGATTCCATCTTGTACTAATCCAATGTTTCCTCTTTGGGATGCTAACCATGTGTAAGCCCCGTCCCACTCCTCACAGATGCACCATTCATTAAGCGATCATTAGGTATTTTGTTGCCTATTACTTCACACACTAATCATGACTCACATGAGCATAGATTTAGCATTGACCATGAAATCGACTATGGGTATTTAACCAAACATAAACCCTAATCTTCTCTACACTGAAGTATGTGGACTCTCTTATTTTCCCCTTCTCATGAAAGGTATGTAAGAAGCCTCCCCATGGTTCATGCACATCACCCATTGGTCATGATCAATTTTCACCAGTTCACCCTTTTCCAACATTATTTTAAACAATATTCCCCTTTTTTTACTTATGTTAAACTGTATGACCTTCTTGTCCCATGTTATATTTAACTATACTCCCCCTTCATCCCTCATGACGTTGAAATGTATGCCCCTTTCATCACTCAATAAATTAATCTATATGCCCAATTCATCACACATAACTCTAAACTGTATCTCCAAACAACATGGGCTTTCATCCCTTTTGAATACGTTATAAGCCTCCGTGAGGTTCAACCCTAAACACTGCTAAACTATGATATCCCATTTGTGGGAACCACATCCTCTGTCCCCACTCCCTTGTGTTTTCAGACCTGTTTCTGTGAAGCTATCCATGAGTAATACCCACAGCCAAACCATACTCTTCCAACCATGGGTTTACCTCTTTTGAAGGTTTGCAAACCATGTGTAAGCCCTGAGTATGTATTTGGGTCGTTGTCCTTTTTGTACACCCTGAGTTTGTGCCCCATTCAACAACTACATAGACATTTACCTTTGTCCCTTTTGAGAAATGTACGTAGTAAGCCTCCATGAGGTTCAAGACCATCCCCCATGTCCCATCTTGTTCCCTCCATTGCGTATTCGTGTCTTGGGAAGATCATTCATTAACCTAGGGGTTCTACTTCCTTCACGTCCAATCCATGTTTCCATTCTCATGATCCACCACCTTAAGTGACTCTTCGACCCATTCTGAGAACTACATGGACATTGATTCCCTATCATGAGTATATGTAGAAAATACCTTTGAAGTTCAAGGCCAGTAAAATCACTTTCATAGCATTTCTCGGTACAATTTCAAATTAATATATCCTTTGACATTTCATCCATGTCCTTCTTGATTTTTCCCGGGACACTACCTCCTGAGGAAATCATGCCATCCATATGGGATGATAACCACTCATATGGCCCAACACATTCCTGGTTTGTTGTCCTTTGAGTATACCCCTATTTTGTGCCCAAACCATTCGAGCTAAGTGGGTTTCTATCTATATCCTCTATACCAGGTACGTAGGTAGCCTCTTAGAGGTTCAATCCTAGCCAATGGTAAATGGTGGTGTCCCCTATGTGGGGACCCATTATCCTTTCTTATCCACCTTTTTTGGAATCCAGATCAAACCTCATGGTGTGACATATTCCCTTTTTGGGATACACCACCCTAGGTCCACCCATCTTTTGGGGCATTCTAACCCATCCATTTGGTAAAATTTCTAGGTTCTCCCTCCTCAGGATGTACCCATCTAATCAACTCTCATTAGTGTTTTAATTAGTGTGATATATCTCCACTAGATGTTTAACTAACGGTATACCCTATTTTAAACATGGGATGCCAAGTAAAACCTTAAAGACATTCCTTTAGCATATATTTCCCCACATTCTATGTGGGATTACATGGGATTTTATGCCCTTGAGAAGCCCTATAATAAGGGGAAAACTATCTATACTAATGTTTCAGGGTTCAGACACTCCAGTGATTCCCCAACGTGACTACACCTCTAATAAAAGGTTGAAACCCTAACTTTACCCCTTATAATGTCCAGACAAAAAGATTTTAACTAGTCTACGTTCACAAAGATATGGAATTGTGAAGAGTTTCATGAACAATATCTAATCTTTATGGGAGACCCAAAATTGGTGACAAGTTATGAGAATGAATTCATTAAATGGGAGACCAAGATCCCATCATCCCACTTCGGTTGAGTATTAAACATCTCTAATGATTTTATGAGTGACACCCACATTTTGAATGTGGGAATGTGGGGAAACAATCAGCGTGGCCTCAAAGACGGATGTGTACCCCAACAAAATTGTTAGAAATAGAAATGAGGAACCCGGTGTGAAATTCTTCTCCTCAATATGAGGATTAATAGCCTTCAAGGAATCAATAGACGAGAATTTCACTAGATCCAGTTATCTGGTGTTAGGTACTACCAAAGGAAATAGTGGTCTTCGCATGAAAATTCCCTAAATTTTGGGGTAGTTAATCATTAGGCTTCCTGGTTTGTGACATTGTCAATGTGGATATTTCTATCCATAAATAAGAGACTAATCCAGGTTGGGGAACTAGGAAACATTTTCATATTAACTATACTGATGGAAGAATCTTCCTACATTGCAGTACCTAAGTTAATGTTGTAGAAAACGATCACCTCTTATCCATAAATGTTGGGGTAGGGGAAATATAAATGTGTAAACCCCACATGACTTCACCTAGTCTATGAAGACTCCCATAACCACAACAATTGGGTTCTCATACCACATCTCAACCTATGAAGTTATACAATAGAGGGTGATTGTTAATCTTGTTCAATGATACAGACGAGTGGGGGTCATCCTAACAAGGTATATGGACCGTCCAGATTTGGAGGCATATATTCCCCATCAATGCGAATACCCCCAATGACCATTTTGGAATCTGATTCACCCCACTATAATCTTAAATAGCATTGGGTTCCTCTCCCCAGAATGCTCTTATGTCTCACTCCATTATACAGATGTGGTAAGGAATGAATGACTCATCCCAGCTTCGACATTGGATAAGGATCTTCTAAGAAGGTCTCTCGCCTGGCCATGAAGGTTTTTTCAACTAGATCCATAGACTTAGGAGAAGGTGGTTTATATGCTTGCATAACCATCCCTAGCTCGGATGACTCGGCATCAATGTTAGGTGGATTCTCAGGAAGACACCGTCCATTGAGAATCATCATCAACAGCTTCTGTGGAACAAGCTTCCATTGGCACGTGCTATCGACCCCTTGTTCTTTTGGAGATGGGGAACTTACCTATTCCAAAGTAGGGGAACTTCCATTCCCAATATGGAGTGAGGCACCAGCCACCCTACAACCTGGCTAAGATGACTCCTCTGGTCATTGTTGCATGTAGCAGCCATCATGAGCTGACCCACGATGATGATGTTCATTATGGAGGTCCTCCTCATACCATCATCAAATATAGTGGAGGACCTCCCTAGTCTCACATTTATTATAGAGGTCCTCCCCATCCCACCACCATTATCCTGAGTGGAGGTCCTGCTGACCTTTTTGACGCAAAACAAGAAGTTTGTCCCTATTCCCTTGGTCTCATGTATAAAAATTTCCCCTGCCTAGAAGATTTTCAATGTGAGCATCCCACTCACCCTTTCTCCTACAAGCACGGAGGACCTCCATGTTTCCTCACAGACTCGAGTGGAGGCCCTCCCTAATTCATCAATAGTCATCATGAAGATCATCTTCATATCATGTCTAGTCAGCATGAAGGCTCTCATCATACCACAACTACCAGAGTCGGACGATGTGAATGTCCTCCCCTCTCCAACACTCTCACTCACGAAGGTCCTCCCTGTGTTCTGTTCTATATCCTCTAAGGTGCTCCCTGCACCCTGTATTTTCCAAGATGAGGTCTTCACCATGCTAAAGACCATCCCTTCCCTAAAGAACCATCCCATGATAGGAGGGAGGTTCATCACCACTAGAGGAAGAACCCTAAGAATCCTCAGTTCGTAGTCAAGCTCATCCACTTTTAAGACTCTAAAGAGGAGTGCCACTCAGTGATGGAAACCTCACCCTAATCTTTTATATCATGTCCTGGGGTTGGAACTAGGCATGTCAACCTCATTCTCCTCAAAAGTGAGAAGCACCAAATCCCTAAATCCCTCTGCATATACATACAATAGAAGGAATATTTGTCCTATTTCCTGGGTCTTGTTGTGCATTCCTCCCTTTCATCAACAAGATCATTCTCTACCCCAATAAGAGATCACATAAAATTATTATGGGGACCAATCAATGATGACCACCATCCTTCTCCACTGCCAATGACCACCCCTCCATTGCAAGAAGCAGTGTTCAACACCCCTTCCTATAAGGATGGGGTGATACAACCAAGGAATTATCTGATAGACTACCCAATATGAATTGGTTAGTCAACTCGAAAATTGTACTCTCCACTGACCAGTATACCATTGTAACAGTCCGTGTCAGTTCTGTTACCGGTCCCTCAACCACCCCTATTCAATGAATTGTGCAACCAAGGGATGGATCCCTAGTCAGATCCGATATGATTATGGGACATTCTCACAGTGGATCATTTCCCCAAGATGTTTTGGCTGATTTCAACTGCAAGTTTTAGCATTCTAGAGTCCCTGACCCAAGACAATTTTATGTGCTTTTGTCGAACCTTAGGGATGATGCATTTACATCTCCATCATCATTGGTTAGCTTAAATAAAATTTAGGGAAAATTTCGACAACATTGGTCAATAATTCTATCAAGTTGATTTAACAGTACTTTCAATTTCTCACCACCCTGTGTCACCTCGTTATCAATGGACCCTCTAGCAATGATGCAATCAGATATTTACATTTCTCCACAGAGATATTAACGAGGGTTCCCCATATATCCATATCTCTGGTTGGGAACAGTACATTTCCCTACATTTCAGTCCTATCCAGCACCACCCTCGTTCGAATGGTGATATCAAGGATATTCCTTCAAGCGTCGTTATAGTATATATTATCATTCATAAGAAATAAACTTTAAAAGTTGAGTCCGAAGCCTAAATTTATTCAGGTAAGGGGCTACAGTACAAAGAAAATCATGCAACAAGCAGTGGAAAATGATTACCTCTTCTTCGAAACTCTAGTAAGGGTAAAGATCACGCTTGGACTATAAGGACCCAACCTTAAACCTTACTTAATATTGAATTAAATGAATAATTCACATTGATGATCTTTTCAGGTTTAGAGTTTTAGAGTATTAGGAAATAACTATTACATCTCAAAATATTACAAAGTAGAAAATTTTACTAAGTTTCCATAAAATAAAAACTCTTAAAAAGAAACAAGTCTAGTTCCATGTTTTAGGTTGCATGACTTTCCCTTGATCTCATCCTTGACCCTATTCCACGTTAAGTCCTGTGAAAAACATTTCAAAAACTTGGGATGAGCATAAAAATCTCAGTAAGGGATACACAAAGATTGAAAACTGTTAGTTTTTCAACACAACAAGTAAACCATGTACACTTTATCAAAGTAATACTTTTCACCTTTTCGAAGTAGTAAAAACTCTTCACTAAATAAAAGTTCATTACTTACCCTTATGTAACCAAAAGATTACCATAAAACCCATATAAAGAACACATAACATATAAAGGTAACTTGGGACATAAACATACTTAAATGGAATAACCATATGATCGACATCCACACATAATTAATGGAATAGACATACGGCCGACTTCCATACCCAATGCATTGGAGGTTATAACATAACCACCCGTCCTGGTATTCACGGCACCACCCGTCATATGGTTTATCACGTAACCACCCGTAAAATGTCCAAGTACCATCATTACACATAAAATATTGAAAATATAAACATTTCAATAACAACCTTTCATTTTCAATCACAATAAGTAATTCCCAGATATTGAATTAATCAATCAATTTTCAAAAACTATTTAAAAGAGATTTTTGAATCAAAGTGTCCCATACCACTTTGAAGATTTTAATGGAATTATAATTTTTAAACATTAATGTCCATATAAATAAATACTAAAAACCATTTTGAAAACATGTACATTAAATATAAAGATTTAGAATAATAAATCTTTAAAACATTTAAAATTATATTTTTGTTAAAAAGTTTTTAACAAAATGAGAGACTCTTGAATACAAATAATAGCGGAATAACATTTAACACAAACTTTATTATATCATGAGAATAAATGGATTCATGATATAATATGTCAAAGGACAGTATACACACCATATAAGAGTGAATTGGTGCATAACAAAAATTAAGTCTCAAAAGAAATGTAAAATGAGATGAAATCCATTATAAAGAAGGTATCCTTGAATTAAAGATAAATCAATCTCAAAATTATGTGTGACAAATATAAATACACCCAATATAAGTGGATATTAAGTGTAAAACAATAAAAGGTCATTCACACATATTCAAAGTATGAAATATTCAATAACTACATGTTGAACCCAAAGAAATCAAAATTGGATTAAAAAGTTCCCTTGGTAAAATTCGACAGCCTAACGACGTCACTTCAAAATTCAGAAAATGAGTTGATGAGAGATAAAAAGTGTATCTCATCACTTGGAAATAAAATTTACATCAATAAGGATATATAAGAACATATCCCAACATAATAGTATGTGTATTAAAATACATAACAAAAGAAGTATTTTAAAAGAGGTGGGTGAAAGGTTCCCTTACTGACATGGGTATCATTCAAAACATACACCCCGTGAAAGAAGGACAATAAAAAATTGATGTAAATACTCATAAATGAATGTATATTACACAATGAGTAAAATAATGGGAAATACATACACCACTAAGAGTAAATTGTGTAAAATGTAGCATAAATCTCACGGGAATAAAAGTGAGATGAAAAATCCCTTACGAAAATTCGGCAGCCTAACGACGCCACATAAAACATACAAAAATGGATTGATGAGATAAAATAGGGTCTCTCATCATATGACCATAAAGTTTACAGAAAGAGTAATATAAAAGAACATCCCCCAACATAACAAATATGAGCTTAAAATAAGTGACATAAAGGAGAGTACTTAAAAAGAAAGAGAGAGGTTAGATCTCTTACGAAAATTCAGTAGCCTAACGGTTCCACTCAAAACTTCCAAAATGGATTGATGAGAGAGAATAGGGTCTCTCATCATATGAACATAAAAATTTCAGTAAGAGTAATATAAAATAACATCCCAATCACAAGATAGATGACCTTAAATGGAATGACATAAAAGAGTTTACTTAAAAAGAAAGAGAGGAGTAGGATCCCTTACCTTGGGTGCGACTTGACTCGGTCGTTCTTTACCATTCTGAATAATAAACATGAGTTAATTTCTACTTTCTTAAGAACCTTTTTAAATTTCATTATTCCTTTTATATAAATTATTGACATGTTATAAACATTATGTAATCATTTAAGTTAATAATGTTTGTTTTGTTGATATTTGGTTCTTAAGTCAAAAGTGGACTTCTTACAATTACATGTTGTTTGTGTGGTCAAAGGTTCTTTATATCCGGAATGAAATTCCTGATTTGGATATTATATATATCATATATATCCATAATATAAATAAATTCATAATATTACATAATCATTTAGAGGTAAGAAATGAAATGCACCGTTCATGGAGACGGTAAGCCGTACGTACGCATGAACGCTACTTTCATTTCTATGTCATATTAATGGAATTAAAACTAAATGAGAGATATGTATATTTTTAATTCCAGAATTATATTAATCCTTCATATGTATCATACATCATATATATCCATTATATGTAATTATAATAGTACATTACATTTGAGGATAAGAAATGAAATGCATCGTTCATAGAGACGGTAAGCCGTACGTACGCATGAACGCTACTTTCATTTCTATATCATACTTTAATGGAAAGAAAACAATAATGATATAAAGGTATATTATAACTCCAGTATAATATCATATATATTAACTTTAAATAAATCCTTTATACGTCCCACATATGGCATTAACGATTCAAATCACTTTGAGGGGGCGGTAGTCCGCACTTCCTAAAATGATGATATCGCGTATACCCATAATGGAAGCCATAAAGGTATGCCTCAAATTAAAAATACAGAAGCTTAAGTAAAACATAAAAATATTATATATCATATATAAACATAGTGACATCTTAATGGACACCTTTGAAGGTGTTATATGAGTGTTGAACAATCATCGTTTCGTGAGGCAGAAATTTTCCATCCACAGAAACAGTATGTTCTTTAACCATTAGATGAAGGTGTGTGTAAGTGTAGCTTGAATAATTATTATAAAAACATCCCAGTATATTAAAGATACTGGATCTGTTACAAAATAAATGAATAAAAATAGTTTAGGGGGTTGGAGAAGCAAAATAAAACAAAAGACCACAAGTGAAGACGTTACCTTAAAATAGGGTAACTCTCTTTGGTTTGAACCAAAAGGGTTTATTGAAGAGATTACTGCCAAATTTAAGGCTTCTAGGATTAGTATAGGGATTTTTAGAGATAAAATTATCAGATATTGGCCGAACCAAAGGCCTGAGAGGTGTGGGTAAGGTGGTAGAGGTGGGGGCCTTTTATAAGAGGAGGAGAGGGGCACTCTTGGAAAAGTATAAAATGTTACTTTATTTTCAAATGGTTTTCGGATTTTAATGGTCCCACATTGATGTGTTTCGAGGATAAGGTGATAAGGGTTATAAATCCATCTATCCAATAGGTTTTTGACATGTGTAGGTCCTAGATTGTGCATTATCTTTCCATTTTATTTAAATCGTTAAATAATGAGGTCATCGCTGCATCATCATGATGTCATATAGAATTTAATTTATTTAATGTATAAAAATTATAAAAAAACTAATATGATGTAGGAAATCTTTTTAGCTTTCCAATGACTATTTATAGTCAAAATTATGACTTGTATAACCACATGTAAAAATTGTTTTAGTAAAACAAATCATGTTTGTGACATTTTATTTTAACTTTAAATAAAAGGCATAAATATCATTATCAAACCCAAGTGGCTCCATAGGGTACCAAAAATCGACCCATGGGTTGTCTTAGTCGGCCATAACTCATCCAATAGGGTTAGGACAAGTGTCAAGATATTATAATATCATTTTTACCTTAAATCACATTAATTACCTTTAATTGCGATTAATAAAACTTAAAAGTTACTTTTCATAAAAAAATTATTTTCATCCCATTAAACCACATTTTACTTAAAAATTAAAATAATTTAAATTGGATTTTTGAAATTCAAATCACAGAAGTGGTAAGGTCCCATTTAAATGAAAAATCAAATTTTGTAACCACCACTTTGTGGTTTTACTATACATCAAAAATTGATGTTTTTCAGAAAAATACCAAGAAATCACCCTAAGATATATTTGATATTCTGAATTCAAAAATGATGTCTATTTTAACAAATTAATAACATAGAAGTTTCATTAATTAATTTTATAATTAATTCCCGCTGTTAAAACAAATAGCATGTTTTTATGAAACAATATCTTTCAAAAGATTGACACTCGTTTATGTCCAATCTTAAAGTGATATTAATTAAAATGACCACCAGTGGATTAAATGGTAAAAATATATTCTATTTAAACTTTAAAACCAATTAAAAAGATAATCTAATCATATAAATAAATTAGATTTGAAATAGGTTTTGAATTAAAATACAACATTTTTCACTATTCATTAAAAATTGAACTTTTCGGAAAAATACCAAAAATTTACACAAAGTAAATTTTGATGTCCCGATTATAAAGAAGAATTTTATTTTGTCAAATATAACACATAAAATTGTCAAAAAGTGGATTTAAAAGAGGTTCTCCATCAAAAGGCGGTTAATCGACCTTTTAAAGAATATTAGACTGTCTACGCTTAAAATTGGATTCATTCGCATTTTTAATCCTCTAAAATTTATTGTAAAGAGTAAAAATATTTGAAAAACATATATAATAATTTTGTAGGTAGTTCTGTTCATTCCTGCCATTACAACGGCTAGGCATTAACTACTATTTAAAATAATATTATTTAATTATTAGAGTGCAACGTAAGATTCCCAAGAAACTCGTTGTTGCGTATTAGGTACGCTATCGAGCATAGCATCCCCTTTAAAGTAGTATTAATATTTTATTAAAAAATATGGATAAATATAATAATTTCATATTATTTATTTACCTGGGGTGTTACATCCTTACCCCTTTTTGGGAATTGTGTCCTCGCAATTTTAAAATTCAGCTTGGAAACATCCTTGAAAGTCCCACATCAGAACAAGAGTCGGTAAAAAATAACTTTAAAATAAAGAAAGACAAGTACAGAGGTCACCCGAGTTAACCCATACTAGGATTCCAAGTATGAAAATATGGACATGAAGGAGAAAACAAAGGTTCATGTTCTGATGGATAGTGATAGTAAATATGTCTTGGAAAAGTTAACCATAAGAAAATCACAAACTTGTGATGGGTTAAACGGTATTTGATTCCCCAGTAGGAAAAGTTAACAGACAACTTTTTTTTTAAGTTACTCTTCATTGAGGAATTTATTTATGAGATTAACTAAAACATAAGGAAGCTTACATTATTGTCATGTTGACTTTCAACTTTTACTAGATTTATTACACGAACTCATATTTTCTCTAAAAGACGAGTATTTAGGAAGACTTGTTCACATTAAGAGTATTATAGTCAACTTCTAGAGAATCACCTAATCTACAAAAGAGAACTATATATTTCCCATTTCTTTAGAAAAAATCCAAAACCAAAACCAAAACGGTTAGTACAAGATCAGATAATCCAGAAAAGGATAACCCTTTATAAAAAGAAAAATATATTCTTAATCTCCAAAATTTGTCCAACAAAACCCAAATTTCAACGAGGAACATTCAATAAACAATTTGTCCATAAAATTTTTCAAAGTAAACCAATCTAATATTGAAACCCAAATATTTGAAGGATTTAGTCACATAGTCTTCCAAGTTAAATCATAACATTTATCTCCAAACAACATCAGTTGCTTCTAAAGTCTTGTATTGAAAAGTAATTAACCTAATAACATATCCTCCATGATAGGTTAATAATTTTAATAAATAACCCAAAATCAGCTAACTCTTAATTCATAAAATCATCTAACTAAAAAGAATCAGTCAAACTGACCAGGGAATTCACGTAGTCCAGTGGTAGGTGATAAATACCGGTCGCACTTTGGTTGTGGGTTCGATTCCCGCAGCTTTGTCCGACGCGATGGGTTGTCACACGGTCTACGTGTTGTCCTTTTTCCAAAACTGTATAATTCTCAAAACATTCCCAAAAACAAGATAAAATCTCCAAAAAAAATCATAAAATATTTTAACCTCAATTTTATCTCATGCCTTTCTTTTTCCATCATATCATATAATAACCCATAATTACCTCAAAATAAGGATCATATAAACTCTAATGGTTACCTTTATAATTATTACCTGAACTTCCACATCGATTGGTCATCTTGTAGATGATGCATTACAGAACATACCATGGTTCAAGTGGTTGATCATGACTCCTTGATAGTTTGTTTAGAACAACTATGAGTTTCCTCATTGAATACCCCATTTCATCCAGTCTCTTAATCAGAGAACCACCACAGTTTCCTTAAAACCTATTGTCACTTTGGTGCCTGCTAGATCCATCAATTCACTAAAAACAGAAATGTCAGTGTGAGTATATCAACAAAACCATCATGTACTAATGAGGAAGATAAAAACTAATATATACTTACTCATTCACTTTATCTAAAACTAGGACTCTTTCTGAAATCCTAACCATTATGGTAATTTCACTTATGCTTAGAGGATACCATAACCTCTAAAGTTATCTAAACCGACCGTTGATACCAACTATAAGGCCACGGCCTTAAACCTTACTTAATATTGAATTAAATGAATAATTCACATTGAGGATCTTTTCAGGTTTAGAGTATTAGAGAATTAGGACATAACTATTACATCTCAAAAGATTTAAAAGTAGAATCTTTTACTAAGTTTCCATAAAATAAAAACTCTTAAAAATAAATATGTCCAGTTCCATGTTTTAGGTTGCATGACTTTCCCTTGATCCCATCCTTGACCCTATTCCATGTTAAGTCCTGTGAAAAACATTTCAAAAACTTGGGATAAGCATAAAAATCTTAGTAAGGGATACCCAAAGAATGAAAACTGTTAGTTTTTCAACACAACAAGTAAACCATGAACACTTTATTAAAGTAATACTTTTCACCTTTTCAAAGTAGTAAAAACTCTTCATTGAATAAAAGTTCATTACTTACCCTTCTATAACCAAAGGATTACCATAAAACCATATAAAGAACACATAACATATAAAGGTAACTTGTGAAATAAACATACTTAAATGGAATAACCATATGGTCGACTTCTACACATACTTAATGGAATAGCCATACGACCGACTTCCCTACCCAATGCATTGGAGGTTATAACGTAACCACCCATCCTGGTATTCACGGCACCACCCGTCATATGGTTTATCATGTAACCACCCGTAAAATGTCCAAGTACCATCATTACACATAAAATATTGAAAATATAAAAATTTCAATAACAACATTTCATTTGCAATCACAATAAGTAATTCCCAGATATTGAATTAATCAATCAATTTTCAAAAACCATTTAAAAGAGTTTTTTGAATCAATGTGTCTCATACCACATTGAAGATTTTAATGCAATTATAATTTTAAAACATTAATGTCCATATAAATAAATACTGAAAACCATTTTGAAAACATGGACATTAAAGATAAAGATTTATAATAATAAATCTTTAAAACATTTAAAACGATATTTTTGTCAAATAGTTTTTAACAAAATGAGAGACTCTTGAATACAAATAATAGCGGAATAACATTTAACCCGAACTTTGTTATATCATGAGAATAAAGGGATTCATGATATAATATGTCAAAGGACAGTATACACACCATATAAGAGTGAATTTGTGCATAACAACAATGAAGTCTCAAAAGAAATGTAAAATGATATGAAATCCATTATAAAGAAGGTATCCTTAAATTAAGGATAAATCAATCTCAAAATTATGTGTGACAAATATAAATACAACCAATATAAGTGGATATTAAGTGTAAAAAAATAAAATGTCATTCACACATATTCAAAGGATGACATATTCAATAACTACATGTTGAACCCAAAGAAATTGAAATTGGATTAAAAAGTTCCCTTGGTAAAATTTGACAGCCTAACGGCGTCACTTCAAAATTCAGAAAATGAGTTGATGAGAGATAAAAAGGGTATATCATCACTTGGACATAAAATTTACATCAATAAGGATATATAATAACATATCCCAACATAATAGTATGTGAATTAAAAGACATAATAAAAGAAGTCTTTTAAAAGAGGAGGGTGAAAGGTTCCCTTACCGACATGGGTATCTTTCAAAACATACACCCTGTGAAAGAAGGACAATACAACATTGATGTAAATACTCATAAATGAAATTATATTACACAATGAGTAAAATAATGGACAGTAAATACACCACTCAAAGGAAATTGTGGCAAATGTAGCATAAATCTCACGGGAATAAAAGTGAGATGAAAAATCCCTTACGAAAACTCAGCAGCCTAATGGAGCCACATAAAACTTACAAAAATGGATTGATGAGATCAAATAGGGTCTCTCAACATATTACCATAAAGTTTAAAGCAAGAGTAATATAAAAGCACATCCCCCAACATAACAAATAGGAGATTAAAATAAGTGACATAAAGGAGAGTACTTAAAAAGAAAGAGAGAGGTTAGATCTCTTACGAAAATTCGGCAGCCTAACGGTGCCACTCAGAACTTCCAGAATGGATTGATGAGAGAGAATAGGGTATATCATCATATGAACATAAAAATTAAATTATGATTAATATAAAAGAACATCCCAATCACAAAAAAAGATGAGCTTAAATGGAATGACATAAAAGAGTGTACTTAAAAAGAAAGAGATGAGTAGGATCCCTTACCTTGGGTCCGACTTGACTCGATCGTTCTTTAACGTCCTGAATAATAAACTTGAGTTAATTTATACTTGATTAAGAACCTTTTTCAAGTTCATTATTCCTTTTATATCAATTATTTACTTTATATAAACATTATTTAATCATTTAAGTTAATAATGTTT